>CM070873.1:178388103-179588103 GCA_036365515.1 Torymus aiolomorphi
GTAACCGTTACTATTTAGTTTATATATATATTTTTTTTTTATAAACAATCACCATAATTGATCAACGCATATTGTCAAAATTATATAAATCATAGCAATTAATTTTCGGAAAATTGAAATGCATCAATTGTATCCTTTCATAGTGATTACTGCAGTTAAATCAAACAAAAATTAGAATAAATAAATTTTGCAATTTGAATTAAACTAATACAAAATCAATCAATATCATTGCGAGCGGAAATACTTTTTAAGCATTGCACATATGAACAAGCCTTCTATCTTATCTGAAACCAAAACATTAACTTCCGGGCGATAAGCCTTTGCCTGCTCGCACTGGTCCAACCGAATGCAGATTCGGCTTGCCTCAGAACACCAGCAAGATAACCCCAGCTGGCCAGCCCCCCATTTTCGGTGGAGTAAGAAGTGGAGCCGACGTAGGAGAGCTGAGTTAAGCGAGGCATTTCTTTTTAGAGGCAGAAGGGTACGACCACGCGAGCAGGGCAGTCGATTCTATCTGTACTCCGCACTCTGTAACTTTCAGACAATAAACTTTTAAGTTTACTACATTTCGTACTCGTTGTGACTGTGAGACCTGGCCTACCCATCCTTCAGAAACATCCACGGGCCTAAAACTAATACCGAAAGTTAACTTGTCTCAAATTCTGGAAATTTCTGCAATTTATTTTAGTCTGAAAATTTATAAAATCCAAATATCAGCAATTTTTATGCAAACAGATCTTTTCTTTGATCGCGAGTAATTTTGAACTTTTTATCGCGGAAGATCCAGTCATAAAAAGTTATACGAAAAAACATACTCGCGGGACGAAACCGCTCCTCGTACGACTAATACCAGGAAGCAGCAGCCGCAGGAAAAAGAGGACCGGAGGACTTCTCACTGCCACTCTCGGGTACAGCGGGGACCAGGATTGGTGGGTGTCCAGGCCTCCATACTAAGGGACAATTCTAGGCAACTGCACCGAGGACGGAGCTCCACAACGGAGTTATCGCCGACCCGAGGACCCAGCACATCCTCCAAGAAACTGGAAAAACCAGCCAACCTGCGCTACACGCTCGCCAGCGTAAAAGTAAGCAGAAGATTTTCCCTTTTGCCGTCACAAGCTCAAGAATTAAAAACAATCCTCGAACGTAACAAAATCAAGCTCTTACTTTATTTTCCCTATCGTACGCGTAACAATCTATTTTTCTTCACGAACACTAATTCGTAAGACAATATTTATTTTGTATCAAAAGAAATTAATAACACAAATTCGGAAATTCAATTTATTTTAGAGAGAATTCATCGAAACAATGTAAATTTACTCGAACTCAAAAGATTGACTACGTAAAACAACCTTCATTCTAAGTAGAAAATAAAATCTATTTCGCAGAATACAAATTCGCATTTCATGTTAAAGAGAGTTAATTACTCGAAGGTAAAATTAATTCAATTCGCAAAGAATTTAATTAATTAAGGGGGCTAGACACCTTTTTTCTCTGAAATAAGAAGTCACATTTTAATACATAAATGTAAACTAATTATTTCATACTTTTTATATATAAAAGTGGATATATTTACCTTACCTTAAAACTTTCTCCGATGGGCCTTTTATATGGTCCAGAACCATAGTCATCGATGAAACAAGTTTTTTCACTAACCGTAAGCTTTCAAATTTTCCTGTGGATGGATTGACTCCAGATTTGAACTAAATTACTCCTGAATAGTATAATTCTCATATGAGTGTAGGGATTTAGGATTAAATGTCGGAAAAAATTTTTACATCAGAAAAATTATGAAAAAACATAAAAAATAAAAAAAAATTTAAAAAAAAACTTGAAAAACAGCACAATTTTTTTTTCTCATTAGATCAAAAATCCCTACACTCATATGAGAATTATACTATTCAGGAGTAATTTAGTTCAAATCTGGAGTCAATCCATCCACAGGAAAATTTCAAAGCTTACGGTTAGTGAAAAAACTTGTTTCATCGATGACTATGGTTCTGGACCATATAAAAGGCCCATCGGAGAAAGTTTTAAAGTAAGGTAAATACGAGGGTCATTTGATAAGTACCTAGCCTACAAATGAAAACACCAAAATTTTACAAAAAATAAAATTTATTTTTCAATGTAGTCTCCTTTTAGTTGAATACACTTGGTCCAGCGGTGTTCCAATTTTTTTAACCCCGTTGAAAAAAATGTTTTCTCTTGGTTTGCAAAATAGGCCTCCGTGGCGGCGATTATTTCGTTATTGGAGTGGAATCTCTTCCCGGCGAGCGAATTTTTAGGTTCGGAAACAAAAAAAGTCGCACGGAGCCAAATCTGGAGAATACGGTCGATGGGGCAGCAGTTCGTAGCGTAATTCAACCAATTTAGCCGTGGCGAGTGCAGAAGTGTGAGCCGGTGCATTATCGTGGTGGAAAAGCACTTTCTTTTTAGACAAATGGGGCCGTTTTTCTTCTAACACGGCGTCAAATCGGCTCAATAGTTCGGCGTAGTACTGTCCTGTGACCGTTTTGCCCTTCTCCAGATAGTCAATAAAAATCACACCTTGAGAATCCCAGAAAACAGTGGCCATCACCTTTCCGGCGGACGGGACCGTCTTCGCCTTCTTCGGAGCAGGTTCACCGGGTAAGGTCCACTGTTTTGACTGCTCCTTGGTCTCTGGAGTGTAGTAGTGAATCCATGTTTCGTCGACGGTCACGTAACGACGCAAAAACTCTTTTGGATTGCGATTAAACAGCTCCAAACACTGCTCTGAACTGGTCACACGGATGCGCTTGTTGTCTGCAGTCAGCAAACGCGGCACCCACCTTGCTGACAGCTTCCTCATGCCTAAAATCTCATGTAGGATATGCCACACGCGTTCTTCTGAGATGCCTACTATCGCAGCTATCTCGTGCACCTTTAATCGACGGTCTGACAAAATGATATCGTGTATTTTTGTCACGTTCTGCTCCGTAGTGGCTGTTTTCGGAGCACCTGGGCGTGGATCATCAAAAACCGACGTACGACCACGTTGAAACTCGTTATACCAAAATTTAACGGTCGCCATCGAAGGAAAAGCATCCCCATACACTGCATCCAAGCGTTCTTTAATTTCACTGCGCGATTTCCCTTCCAAAAACAAGAATCGAATCACCGACCAATATTGTTCTTTCTCCATTTTTTCACAAATCAACGGACACATTTGCTTTCACACGCTCTCAAAAATAAACTACAACTCCGATCCGGCTGAAATTTCGTCTGTAACCGTTTACAGGAAGATACTGGACTGTAGTGTATTTCTGGTGCGATAGTGGCACCATCTGGCGGTGAGGCTAGGTACTTGTCAAATGACCCTCGTATACCCACATTTATATGTAAAAAGTATGAAATAATTAGTTTACATTTATGTATTAAAATGTGACTTCTTATTTCAGAGAAAAAAGGTGTCTAGCCCCCTTAATAGAAACTGGACCTAAACTCAAAGGACTTACTATGTATAATACGGAAACTTTTCTAAATTTCCGAAATTTATTGCGCACAGGGCACAATTTTATGTGAGTCACGAACGCAAAATCTAATTAACTCGCAAATGTGAATTGAATTTAAATCGCAAAATTTAATACGTGAAATATATATATAAAAAAAATCTGTTCTAAATCGGAGAAAGTTTTTAACACCTATAATCTGGTATAAAATCGCCGCAAACACTCGTCACCTATAATCATCTACACCCTCGAAATAATTCATAAATGTTTGTATAAAAGATTAAATACACCGTTCTAACTGGCTCAAGACAGTATCTAAATTAAAGTTACTGAAATTACCTATTTCTCCGAGCGTGAAAGAGACCCAGCAATTTGACCACGCGGACTCCAAAGTCGGGGTACGTACTCGCAATACGCCAATACCGCTGCACCTGTTGCACCCCGTCGAACGCACGCCCAGACAACCCACGTGATGTGGCACGTGGGGGGAGACACAGGTCCCCTGTTTTCCGCCGTGGAGACACATCGGCTAGGCGCAAAACGAACGCTAAAAAATAATGAGCGGCACCGGGCAGCATGAGCTGTCCGACTCGATCCGGTTTCTCCTGTGGGGTTAAACCCGGATCTAGCCTTTACCTTACAAAACTCTTCTTCTGGTCATGAAATTTGGCCCCTGCTTGTCGTCGTGCTGCTGCTGCGCTCGTTCCTTCATGTGGATTCAATCCCGGGAACTGGCGAAAATAAAAGAGAACGAGTGAGGAACCACGTGGTTACTTGAGGGCTGGGAGAATCGTGTGCGTACGCTCCGGGTGTCCAAGGAAGTGCCCTCTCCTGCTCCTCGCTCACTCTCCCCACTCTCGCCGATCTTTTTAATGAAGATACATTTGGAGATGCGAGTGTACACCTACGTGATGTAATGCTATTGTATGTTCCGTCACCACCGTGTACACGCGCACCGTCTACATGTATATGTTCCCATAGTACTTGTTATTGGCTTGCGCACATCTATTATCACGCGCTCGCTACTTGGTTTCTTCTTTTTTCTAGTGGGCGCGCTATTCAATTTACTGGTATACGAGATAATAGATTAGCGGGCCTCAAACTAATGTTCATGCAAATTTCATTTTAATATTCTGTCGTGTAATTAAGGGTGGAATTCCTTATCCACCGGTTTGGATGGGCCGCACCTTATGCAACCGTTGCAATATATTAGTTATATACTGTTAATCGCGCTTATGTTTTAATAAGTAAGGTCTGTACGCGTGGCCGAGTCATAGGCAAATTTCTTGTTAGTATACTAAAAATTAAATTTCTTCCTGGAGATAGGGTGCTCTTAGTTTTTAATTAAAATCTCAACTTTAGCTGGATTAGCAGTGGTTATTTATTAAGTACACGAAATAATTTTTATCCTCGTATTATGTGAGATGTAACGTTTTCGAGAATTTTCATAGAGTCTACAGTTTACGCTGTAGCTATCACCTTACAATCAGTTATTAATAAGAATATATTAATTTTAAACTCATTAATTGTAACGCAGTACGTATTTCTATATTTACATACTCGAATATCTATAAAATATTATAGATAAAAAACAACGAAATAGCATAATTATCACCGTTCATATAAATAAAGAAGAATCCCATGTGTTTCATAATTTAAAGATACTTATCAGTTATAACGTCGAATTTATATATTTATCCCTTAATTCTATTTACTTTAAATTACCCCAATCAATGTATTAGAAACCCATTAACAAAACATTAACTATTCCTCAATTCATTCTTCCACCAAAAGTATACTAATTAAGTGCATGAAGACACTCCCGCACAACCGTTGCGCGTACTCGGCTGTAAAAAAAAAAAACGAGAAAAAGATGGAAGCTTGGAGCGTTTTCGAACATTAAGAATTATGAAGTCATAAATCACGATCTGCATATCGTAAAAGCCCTCTCCTTCCTGACCCGTGAGAGAAGTTCACATAGAAAAAGCTTCTCCCTCGATTTCGACGCTCGGGAGGAAGTTGCGCCCTCCGCGGCTACGTCGTCCCTCTTTCTCTCTTCCTCGTCTCGGATAACGATAAATAAATAAATTTGCTAATAAAGCGTCATTTTGTTATTCCGGATGGTGTTCGGGGTATCGGAAACTGCCTGCAAGGCAACTCGAAGACGACGAATCCGCTTAGGTTTTGTGATCGTCATGATAGGATTTACTTTAATCGGTGGTTTATATAGTGCCGTTATAAGAGATGTGTCTGAAGTTCTGAACGTTCATCGTGAACGAAATATCGAAAATTTCCAAATTAGGTTTTTTTGACATTATCTCTTAGAAATATGCATAAAACATGTACAAACTGCAAAATAAGTTATCTCCAAAGTGATCTGTCCCCCAAATCATCCCTAAAACCACCCCGACTAGACAATACATTACAAAAAAAATTGATACCATGTGAGTTTATTAATTTAAGACAAATTTTATGGCTGATATTTCTTCCAGATGTTGCCATAGCCTTGCAAAAAATTGGGGACATGAAATTCGATCCGGAACCTTTCGCTTAGGGGGTGCAAAGGGGCTAAAATAGCCGAAAATACACGAAAAATAAAGTGAAAAAATCATCTCTCGCGAGTTTATTAATGTAAGACAAATTTTATGGCTGATATTTCTTCCAGAAGTTGCCATAGGCTTGTAAAAAAATTGGCGATAAGACATTCGATCCGGAACGTGTCGCTTGGGGGTGCAAAGGGACTAAAATAGCGGAAAATACTCTCAAAACACCGAGAAAAAAATCATCTCTCGCAAGTTTATTAATTTAAGACAAATTTTGTAGCCGATATTTCTTCCAGATGTTGCCATAGCCTTGCAAAAAAATTGGGGATATGAAATTCGATTCGGAACCTTTCGCTTAGGGGGAGCAAAGGGACTAAAATAGCCGAAAATACACGAACAGTAACGTGAAAAAATCATCTCTCGCGAGTTTATTAATTTAAGACAAATTTTATGGCTGATATTTCTTCCGCATGTTGCCATAGCCTTGTAAAAAAATTGGCGATAAGAAATTCGATCCAGAACGTCTCGCTTGGGGGGTGCAAAGGTGCTAAAATAGCCGCAAATACGCGAAAAATAACGTGAAAAAATCATCTCTCGCTAGTTTATTAATTTAATACAAATTTTATTGCTTATATTTCTTCCAGGTGTTGCCATAGCCTTGCAAAAAAATTGGGGATATGAAATTCGATACGGAACCTCTCGCTTGGGCGGTGCACAGCGGCTAAAATAGCCGAAAATACAGGAAAATACCGAGAAAAAATCATCACTCGCGAGTTTATTAATTTAAGATCAATTTTATGACTGATATTTCTTCATGATGTTGCCATAGCCTTGCGAAAAAATTGGGTATATGATATTCGATCCGGTACCTTTCCCTTATGCCGTGCAAAGTGGCTAAAATAGTCGGAAATACACGAAAAATACCGAGAAAATCATGTCTCGTGAGTTTATTAATTTAAGACAAATCTTATAGCTGCTATTTCTTCCAAATGTTGCCATAGCCTTGCAAAAAAATTGGGGATATGAAATTCAATCCGAAACCTTTCGTTTGGTGGGGTGCAAATGGCTAAAATAGCGGAAAATACACGAAAAATAACGTGAAAAAATCATCTTTCGAGAGATTATTAATTTAAGACAAATTTTATGACTGATATTTCTTCCAGATATTGCCATAGCCTTGCAAAAAAATTGGGGATATGAAATTTGATCGGGAACCTTTCGCTTGGGGGTTGCACAGGGGCTAAAATAGCCGAAAATACACGAAAAATACCGAGAAAATCATGTCTCCTGAGTTTATTAAATTAAGACAAATTTTATAGCTGAAATTGCTTCAAGATATCGCCATATCTTTGTAAAAAAATTGTCGATATGAAAATCGATCCGGAACGATTAGCTTTGAGGGTGCAAATGGTCTGAAATTGCTTAAAATACACGATAAATACAGAGCAAAAATCGTATCTCGTGAGATTTTGAATTTAAGACAAATTTTATGGATGATATTTCTTTAAAATGTTGCCGTGGCCTTTTAAAAAAATTTGCGATATGAAATTCGATCCGGAACCTTTTACTTGGGGGGTGCAAAGGGGCTAAAATAGCGGAAAGTGCACGAAAAATATCGAGAAAAAATCATCTCTCGTGAGTTTATTAATTTAATACAAATTTTATGGATAAAATTATTTGAGGAGGTTGCCATGGCCTTGTAGAAAAATTGGCGATATGAAAATTGTTCCGGATCCTTTCGCTTGGGCGGTGCAAAGGTGCTAAAAAGTATAAAAATACATGGAAAACTGGAAAAAAAAATAATTTCTTGTTAGTTTATTAATTTAAGATAAATTTTATGACTGAAATTACTTCAAGATGTTGCCATAGCTTTTTAAAAAAATTGTCCATATGTAAATCGATCCGAAACCTTTCGCTTGGGATGTGGAAATGGGGTCTAAAATAGCGAAAAGTACACAAAGAAGACTGAAAACAAATCAGCTCTCTTGAGTTTATGAATTTGAGTTATTTTTATGGCTGAAATTAATTTATTGTGTTGCTATTAACTTGTGAAAAAATTGGTGAAAATATTTCATTATTCCAAACTTTGCGGGTTTTATTCGTCCCAATCAGTCAAGACCGTAAGTGAATTTCACCGTCGACCAATTGTGGGCTCCTTTTAGACGGATTTGGCCAATCGGGAAAGGTTTTATTTTGGCTTCACATTTCCTTCATCATTCTTTTAAGGGATGAATATATTCGTAATAATAGACTAATATAAAATATATCTGAGAAAAATTATTTTGTTACTTTAGTACGCCAAGTCTTATTCCTTCGCTATAATACTTTATGTGTAAGAAATCAATTGACAAACAAAAATGGTTTTGATTTCGCTATTTTTTAATATCTCCATTATGTTTCGGAAAATGTTCTTCAGAAAACTCTAAGCAAAGTTAGTTTTTGATATACGTGTCCGTAATATTCGATGTTATCGTCTTTTTTGCCGACGTAAAATACGATTTCACGTACCCGATTTTCGCGTGCGTGCAATCGCGTTTGTACGTTTGCAAACGAGTCCGTAAAATCGAATGACGGGCAAGCATATCCAAATAGCATATTGTGCAATATGGGCATAAAATGAGCTGAAAATTTCTTACCTGACTCTGAAATAGCTCTACTTTCCGTGACGAATCCATGTTAGGTCCTTTTTGTATGCTTGAAAGTTGTGTAAGCATAGGGAATCGCGCATTTCGAGTCATGTACTATGCAGTTACAAATCTTTGCATTTTCTGTTTTTATTTGCATAGCTTATTATAAATATATGCGCCTTTTTTATATTTATTTTAAATCGAAATGTAATTTTTTTCAATTGTTTGTATAAGTGGTAATAACTCTTGTTATTTTACCATTGAAACTTTAAACATTATCTTTTATCATTCTAAACAAGACATAAAGTATATAAGATATAAATGTTACACTAAGAGAACAATTTTACAAAATTACGTTCTAGGTAGCGGGGAAAGAATTTTTTTCCCGCTAAACTTTGAAAAAATGGATTTTTTTCATCTTTTCCCAACTTACACTCGGAATGCGCGATTTTCTATGCGACTTTTAGTCGTGAAAAAGAGCATGTTTCAAGCAACTGTCCAAGAAAAATACTATTTTGGCGCGAACAAGTACAAGACCATGGTACCATGTAAAGTAAGACCAATCCTTCTGTTAGGGGCGCCTAATGTAATTTTTTTTCTCATTTAATTTAAGGAGCGAAGCGGTGGTGACAAGCACACGAGTGCAGAATAATATACAGGGAGAGTAAAAGCGATTTGCAAATTTTATGTATATGTAAAATCGCATCTTAGGCATACTGAATCGAAAAAATATGATTATGTATGTACTGATTTCTCCCATTAGATTTGTGGCCTACGAGATGCATGCGTTACAGAATTTAGGGTACGTTACTCAAGCAGAGAAAATCATTTGCATCGGCGAAACATTTTCCTGTTAGTTTTTCTAAAAAAAAATGCTCGTGCATCCGATAAAGATGGAAATTTCGTGTTAATGACTGGGGATTTTTCGAAAAATACTATATTATGGAAACGAAAAATTACAATTGTAAATCAGATTTGACAATATAACGATGTTATTCTTAATAATGTATACAACAGCAGAAACAATAAGTTCTGTCTGGTTTAAATTTCTTTGAAATCCTGAAATCTACTCATCACATACTAATGATTTTACAGTCGCTTTTATTTTAAATAATATGAAAACTCAATTTTTGCCAAATCTTAATGCGATTTTACACACGAATATCATATATATAATATTACCACGGAAAATTGTGATTTGAAAGAAAGCAATGGAATAATTCAGATCTGAAATATCTTTAGCATTTATGAACCAATCTTTGAACAAACTAGTGCGATATATCTGTAATCTCTCCCACTTACAAAATTGATATCAAATTTGAATCTCATATTTACAAAAGCAAATTTGATTATTTTTACAAATGGGTTTTCTCTCTATAACTATTAACTCCACTTTTCTCACATTATGAAGAATTACCCTTGGCTTTCAGTAGGTTAATTATTTAACCTATAACTAACATTAGGTTTAATGTACAAAAAATAAATAAACAGAATTAGACAAATTACTCTTAAACGAAAAAACAAATTTTTACCATTAATTATAATTTCTTTTATTGAAAAGTTGATTTTAGAGTTGTGTTTACTCATCTATTAAATTACGAGCTATAAGTGCGCCAAATTGGAGCGAAGTCGGCGAATCGGGAAGAGATGGCCTGTGCTCGGCCGGCGTTGGCTCGCGCCGCTCGCGCAACCCCGCTACTCTCTAACATATAGATATCTATTCATATACACGCGATCAGTGCGACTTGAGTCGTGACGTAGTGGGGGAAGCGGTAGAAGGTTCGGCTGACGCAGCTCACGAGAGTCGGCGGCGCTCGAACAAAACTGTATACAGCGCGAGATCAGTTCCTGGAATCGCTGCGGAGCGGGGGGAATCGGAGAGAGTCGGCACGGCCGCATGACCGCCGCTGGCTTGCGTGACTCCGATGCGCTCGAACCTCGAAAACATGTGAGAGCATCCGCCGCAGGAGCAGGCCAGCAGGCGCGCGCGGCGCATTTTTGGGCGTGAAATACGCTCTGTTTATTTCGCTTATAATCGTATGCGGAGTCTCTGAGAAAAAAACAAAAGACATATATCGATACACTTTTTCCTGCTCTTTCCAATAGTGCTATGTTTGTTACTCCGAAACGCTTTCTTCCGGTTGAAAATTCAAGTTGAAAGTTCAAAGTCATTTTTCTCACAGTACATCATGTTCTTTTTTCAAAATGCATTTTACCATTGGAAAGTACAAGTCTTATGCTTATAGACCCTAATTTTTTGAGTTGGAAAAATGAAGGATTCAAAAGTAATAAGATTAAAAAGACAGAGGCGAGCGCCCGCTTCGCGCTGCGCCCCAGCGGGTTCTCAAACATCATTTTTATTAATACAGGTCATACATTTCACTTTTTTAGCATTTTTATTTCTCTAGGTTTTTCAGAAATCTATGCTTTCATTGGATAAGATGTGGCGCAATCATTATACTATAATAATAATAATCAATGTAGTTTGACGACAATAGTCATTTACCATAAAAGATCGGATTCTAAAATTAAACAAAAATGAATGATAATTATTTCAGACAATTTAATTTACGATGCCGTAGCATTTTACTTAATCTAAGAAATAATAATTACATTAAAAAATGTTTTGATTTTGTTAAAAAAGTTAATGTTTAAAAAATATACACAACGTGTAGAATCTTCTTCACCACTATGAAGATTTTTCTGTTGAAGTTGCATGGTCATCGGATTGCTCACGGAAAAAATGGATGTGATAGAATTGGTACTTTCGTAAAAAGTAATGTTAGGCGAACAAGTTTGGGGGAAGTATCTGATAATTATATACCAATGCCACAAGATCTTTACGAGAGGGTAACAAAATATTTTGCAAATATTGTTTGGTTTTTTTCATCAAAAGATGAATATTTAAAAACAATACATAAACTAAAACCAAGGTTAGATTCAGCAAAAACAGTGCCTGAAACTCCATCGTTTCACTATATCAAATTACATATTAGCAGATACAGGAAAGTTAGATCT
This sequence comes from Torymus aiolomorphi, assembly GCA_036365515.1. NCBI lineage: Eukaryota > Metazoa > Arthropoda > Insecta > Hymenoptera > Torymidae > Torymus > Torymus aiolomorphi. Next base: position 178,399,762 of record CM070873.1, read on the forward strand.
AAAACGATTTACAGCATCAGGAACTTCCCAATTGTATCATACCTATTCGAATAAAAATAAAAAAAAATTAGAAATTTAAATAGAAATTAACAGGATTGAAAGTTAATATTGTGACCTACTAATAAAAATGATGTTTGAGGCTTTATTGTTTAATGATATTTTCCAGTATGAAAAACCGAAATAATTCACTACATTTATTAGTATATAGAGATCGCTCGGGCGCAGCGCGAAGAACGCGTGCGGCCGCTCGTCGCTGACTTTTTAAGGTGGCTCCAGCGGTCTAGTAGACCTAAAGCTATGAACATTTTTTACAAAAATTCATTTACACATCCCAATCTGAAAACTGATATGGCAGGAAGCAGAATTGTTAACATAACGGAAATAGTATATTACAGACCTAGGCCGGTAAAGTTGGCGCTTTCCGGCAGGAGGACAGAAAATATTTTTGTTAGAAAATTTCCAATTTTGCAAAAGTTATATGCAATTGTTTATAAAATTCAGTGACAAATCTACAAACAATTGCATATAATTTTGCAGGTTTTGAAAATTTTTCAATTTTGATATCGTTGATTCCCCCTGAAATTTAACAAGGAAGAAAATGAGAGCTTGTAAATTAAAATTAAATGAAAAACAAAAAAGATTTGTATTTCTTATTGAATTTTTTTTTATGGACAAAATATACTTTTGCAAAATTGGAAATTTTCTAACAAAAATATTTTCCGTTATGTTAAGAACTCTGCTTCCTATCATATTAGTTTTCAGATTGGAATGTGTAAATGAGTTTTTGTAAAAAATGTTCATAGCTTTAGGTCTACTAGACCGCTGGAGCCACCTTAAAGGGATGTGTGTGTTACCGACATAATTTTTCAAAAAGTATATCTCATGACAGTACTAAAAGAATCGCTTCAGAATAATTCTGAGTATAGTATTAATATATACGAAGGGCGTGAAAATTGTGTTTTTCCTAATAAATGTTTAGATATTTTTTAATTAAAATAAACTGTTGCGATAGCTCACTCGTAACAATCGATAAGTAGGAATGTGCATTTTTGTAACTTTAGTCCAATTTTTCAACGAGTATATCTCATGAGAGTACTAATAAAATCACTCGAAAAAAATTTTTGAGTAATGTTTTTATATATAAGGAGGGCGTGAAAATAATGATTTGCCAAATTAATGTTTGAAAAGTTAATTTATTAAATAATGAAATTGGGTTAATTTTGAACTCCAAATGACCTTAATCTTGTAACTATTGAACCCTTCGTTTCTCGAACTCAAAAAATTAGAGTTTCGTAGTTAAAGAATTGTACTTTCGAATGATAAAATTCATTTTCAGGCAAAAATATGATATACTTTGAGAAAAATGACTTTGAATTTCAACTTGAATTTTCGACCAGAAGGAAGCGTTTCGGAGTAAAAGCAATAGCAACATTGGCACAATGTATCGAGGCTAATTTTCTGAAAGTGTATAGCGAAATCCTTGTCCCACTTTAGGTACCTCTTGATGACCATATCACAGTAATGGGACAGTCAGAAACGCGTTAAAAAGTATAGTCCCACTATTGCATCTGAACGGATGTCCCACTACTGCTCCCAAGTAAATTAGCGTGACCCACAAAATCAGACAATAGTTATTTTGTTTGAATGCGATTATTTTAAAACACAAGCACCGAAAAAAATTGTTTTTCTAAATAAACCTCGAAACACCACCTATCTGTTGAGGTGATGAGTTTTCGTGTATTATGTTTCGTTTTGGTACTAGAAAAGATTATAAAAAAAGTATGCTCGAAACTGTCCCACTATTGCATACTTTACCTTATATCAATAAGCCATATTTTGAAAAATTATTTAGCTCTTATAGTAGCATTAATAAAACCGAAGCAATATTGCTTAAAAAAAAAAAGAAAAAATATAATAACAAAAATAGAAAAATTAATGAGGTACAATATACAATATCTCCTATGAATTATAAAGTGACAGATGAAACCGCTCTTGAGTAATTGCAGATTGAAAAAACTATGAAAAATGTACATTTCAAATATCTTTGTACTCATCTGCTCCTCCAAAAAAAAAATGAAAAAAAGAACAAAAATTTTCAAATCAATAAACTCCTGAGAGCTGATTTTTTTCAGTCTTTATTGTGTATTTTTCGCTATTGCAGTACCTTTGCATCCCTCAAGCGAAAGGTTACAGATTGATTTAAATATTGGCAATTTTTTTACAACTCCATCACAACACCTTGTAGTAATATCAGCAATAAAATTTATTTTAAATTAATAAACTCACGAGATATGATTTTTTTTCGGTATTTTTTGTGTACTTTCAGCCATTTTAGCCCCACCGGACCCCTCAAGCGAAAGGTACCGCATAGATTTTCATATCGGCAATTTTTTTACAAAGCTATGGCAACATCTTGAAGTAATTTCAACCATAAAATTTATCTTAAATTAATAAAATCAAGAGAGATGATTTTTCTCGGATTTTGTCGTGTATTTTCTGCTTTTTTAGCCCGTTTGCACCCCCCATTTCAAATAGCCAATTTTTGTTATAAGGCTATGGCAAGATCTGTAAGAAATATCAGCAATAAAATTTGTCTTAAATTAAGAAAGTAACGAGAGACGATTTTTTCACGGTATTATTCGTGTATTTTCCGCTCTTTTAACACATTTACACCCGCCAAGCGAGAGGTTCCGGATCGAATTTCAAATCGCCAATTTTTTTATAAGGCTATGGCAATATCTCGAAGAAATATCAGCCATAAAATTTGTCTGAAATTAATAAACTCACGAGAGATGATTTTTTCGCGTTATTTTTCGTCTATTTTCGCCTATTTTAGCCCCTTTGCACCCTCCAAACAAAAGGTTCCGGATCGAATTTCAGATCCCCAATTTTTTTGCAAGGCTACGGCAACATCTGGAAGAAATATCAGTCATAAAATTTGTCTTAAATTAATAAACTCGCGAGCGATGATTTTTTCACGTTATTTTTCGTCTATTTTCGGCTATTTTAGCGCATTTGCGCCCCCTATGCGAAAGGTTTCGGATCGAATTTCATATCCCCAATTTTTTTGCGAGGCTATGGCAACATCTGGAAATAATGTCAGCCATAAAATTTGTCTTAAATTAATAAACTCGCGAGAGATGATTTTTTTCTCGGTGTTTTGCGAGTATTTTCCGGTATTTTAGTCCCTTTGCACCCCCCAAGCGACACGTTTCGGATCGAATTTCTTATCGCCAATTTTTTTACAAGGCTATGGACACATCTGGAAGAAATATCAGCGATAAAATTTGTCTTAAATTAATAAACTCGCGAGAGATGACTTTTTCACGTTATTTTTCGTGTATTTTCAGCTATTTTAGCCCCTTTGCATCCCCTAAGCGAAAGGTTCCGGATCGAATTTCATATCCCCAATTTTTTACAAGGCTATGACAACATCTGGAAGAAATATCAGCCACAAAATTTGTCTTAAATTAATAAACTCGCGAGAGATGATTTTTTTCTCGGTGTTTTGCGAGTATTCTCCGCTATTTTAGCCCCTTTGCACCCCCCAAGCGAGACGTTCCGGATCGAATTTCTTATCGCCAATTTGTTTACAAGGCTATGGACACATCTGGAAGAAATATCAGCCATAAAATTTGTCTTAAATTAATAAACTCGCGAGAGATGATTTTTTCACGTTATTTTTCGTGTATTTTCGGCTATTTTAGCCCCTTTGCATCCCCTAAGCGAAAGGTTCCAGATCGAATTTCATATCCCCAATTTTTTTACAAGGCTATGACAACATCTGGAAGAAATATCAGCCACAAAATTTGTCTTCAATTAATAAACTCGCGAGAGATAATTTTTTCTCGGTGTTTGGCGAGTATTCTCCGCTATTTTAGCCCCTTTGCACTCTCCAAGCAAAAGGTTCCGGATCGAATTTCAGATCCCCAATTTTTTTGCAAGGTTATGGCAACATCTGGAAGAAATATCAGCCATAAAATTTGTCTTAAATTAATAAACTCGCGAGCGATGATTTTTTCACGTTATTTTTCGTCTATTTTCGGCTATTTTAGCGCATTTGCGCCCCCTAAGCGAAAGGTTTCGGATCGAATTTCATATCCCCAATTTTTTTACAAGGCTATGGACACATCTGGAAGAAATATCAGCCATAAAATTTGTCTTAAATTAATAAACTCGCGAGAGATGATTTTTTCACGTTATTTTTCGTGTATTTTCGGCTATTTTAGCCCCTTTGCATCCCCTAAGCGAAAGGTTCCGGATCGAATTTCATATCCCCAATTTTTTACAAGGCTATGACAACATCTGGAAGAAATATCAGCCACAAAATTTGTCTTAAATTAATAAACTCGCGAGAGATGATTTTTTTCTCGGTGTTTTGCGAGTATTCTCCGCTATTTTAGCCCCTTTGCACCCCCCAAGCGAGACGTTCCGGATCGAATTTCTTATCGCCAATTTTTTTACAAGGCTATGGACACATCTGGAAGAAATATCAGCCATAAAATTTGTATTAAATTAATAAACTCGCGAGAGATGATTTTTTCACGTTATTTTTCGTGTATTTTCGCCTATTTTAGCCCCTTTGCACCCTCCAAGCAAAAGGTTCGGGATCGAATTTCAGATCCCCAATTTTTTTACAAGGCTATGGCAACATCTGGAAGAAATATCAGCCATAAAATTTGTCTTAAATTAATAAACTCGCGAGAGATAATTTTTTTCTCGGTGTTTTGCGAGTATTTTTCGGTATTTTAGTCCCTTTGCACCCCCCAAGCGACACGTTTCGGATCGAATTTCTTATCGCCATTCTTTTTACAAGGCTATGCACACATCTGGAAGAAATATCAGCAATAAAATTTGTCTTAAATTAATAAACTCGCGAGACATGATTTTTTCACGTTATTTTTCGTGTATTTTCGGCTATTTTAGCTCCTTTGCTCCCCTAAGCGGAAGGTTCCGGATCGAATTTGGTATCCCCAATTTTTTGGCAAGGCTATGGCAACATCTGGAAGAAATATCAGCCATAAAATTTGTCTTAAATTAGTAAACTCACGAGAGATGATTTTTTCACTTTATTTTTTGTGTATTTTCATTTTATTATAGATTGTCATTTATAAAAAAAAAAAAAATTGACACATATTGAAAACTAATATAAAAAAGAACTTGCTAGGATAAGGATGCCGAAAAGAGGCCATGGGACCGGCAGAAATAGAATGAAAGTAAAAAAACATTTTAACTTCAACGCACACATTGCAATGGAATATTGATATGGAGCTTCTAGATGGGCTTAACAACTACTTGCGTCTCGTGCGGCCCTTTTCAAAAGGCGCGACACCTCTTGAACTTTTTATACAGTTGTCCTACGGTAATGAGACGCACGCAGATCGATTCAGTAATAAATAAAGAACTTGTGTTTCCATAGAACATCTCGTTCGCCGCGATCCAGTTCATGTATGGCTAAACAATTAACCTTTATTCGTGGAGTAAGCTGTTTCTCCTGTTTGGGTAAACTTGAACTTTTAAAGGGATTATACTAAAGTCATAGGATAAACAAAAATCGAATGAATGTATAAAAACCTTTTGACTTCGACGCCGACATTCCAATGAAGTAGCTAGATGGACTTAACAGGTACTTGCGTCTCGTGTAACCCTTTATCAAAGTCCTCATACTTCTTGAACTTTTTATACAATTGTCCTACGACAATGAGACGCACGCAGATCAATTCAGTAATAAATAAAGATATTGTGTTTTTATAGAGCATTACGATCACCGCAATCAGGTTAAGTAAGAATATACTTTTCACCGTGATACGTAGCGGTGGCTATTTGCCGCGACTGCTCCAACTTGAACTTTTCGAGGGTTATGCTGAGGACATTGGACTGACAAAAATCGATTCAATATAAAAAAACTTACTGATTTCTATGGAAACATTGCAATGGAACTGCTGATGGACTTAACAGGTACTTGCGTCCCGTGTGGCCCTTTATCAAAGCCCTCACACATCTTGAACTTTTTACACAATTGTCCTACGACAATGAGTCTATCGTACATCGAAACAGCATTAAATAAAGAAATTGTGTTTTCATAGAGCATTACGATCGCCACAATCGAGTAAGTAAGAATATACTTTTCACCGTGATACGCAGCGGCTCCTATTTCTCGCGACTGGGCCAACTTGAACTTCTCGACGGATTATCCCGAGCACATGAGACTGACAAAAATCGTATAAAAGTAAAGAAACAATTTGAGTTCAACTCAGACATTGCAATGAAACTGCGAGATGGACTTAACAGGTACTTGCGTCTCGTGTGGCCCTTTACCAAAGCCCTCATACATCTTGAACTTTTTATACAATTGTCCTAGGACAATAAGACGCACGCAGATCGATTCAGTAATAAATAAAGAAATTGTGTTTTCATCGAACATCTCTATCGCCGCGATCCAGTTCATGTAAAGCTGAAGAATTAACCTTTATTCGAAGCGTAAGCTGTTTCTCCTGGTTGGGCCAACATGAACTTTTAAAGGAATTATCCTAAAGACATGGGATAAAGAGAAATCGAATTAAAGTAATAAAACCTTTTAACTTCAACGCAAACATTGCAATGGAACTGCTGATGGGCTTAACTGCTACATGCGTCTCGTACAGCCCTTCTAAAAAGCCCCGACACCTCTTGAACTTTTTATATAATTGTCATACGATAATGAGACTCTCGCAGATCGATTCAACATTAAATAAAGAAATTGTGTTTTCATAGAGCATTACGATCGCCACAATCACGTTAAGTTAGAATATACTTTTCACCGTGATACGCAACGGCTGCTATTTCTCGCGACTGGGCCAACTTGAACTTTTCGATTTATTACCACGAGGACATGGGACCGACAGAAATCGTATAAAAGTAAAGAAACAATTTGACTTCGATGCAGTCATTGCAATGAAACTGGTAGATGGACTTAACAGGTACTTGCGTCTCGTGTGGCCCTTTATCAAAGTCCTCATACTTCTTGAACTTTTTATACAATTGTTCTACGACAATGAGACTATCGCAGACGGATTGAGCATTAAATAAAGAAATTGTGTTTTTATAGAGCATTACGATCGCCCCAATCAAGTTAAGTGAGAATATACTTTTCACGGTGATTTCTCGCGACTGGGCCAACTTGAACTGTTCGAGGGATTATGCTGAGTATATGGGACCGACAGAAATCGATTAAATATAAAGAAACGAACTGACTTCTACGGAAACATTGCAATGAATCTGCTAGATGAACTCAACGGGTACTTGGGTCTCGTACGGCCATTTTCAAAAGGCCAGACACCTCTTGAACTTTTTATATAATTGTTCTATAATAATGAGACTCTCGCAGATCGATTCAGCATTAAATAAAGAAATTGTGTTTTCATAGAGCATTACGATCGCCGCAATCAGGTTAAGTAAGAATATACTTTTCACCGTGATACACAGCGGCGGCATTTTCTCGCGACTGCGCCAAACGCACGCAGATCGATTCTGCAATAAATATAGACATTATTTTATCATAGATCATCTCGATAGCCGCAATCCCGTTCAATGCAAGGATACACAATAAACCTTAATTCGCGGCGACTTTTAAAGCTGTTTCTTCTCTTGGGGCTCACTTGAACTTTTTAACTGATTAGCCTGAGTACATGAGACTGACAGAAATCGAAAAAAAAATCTACCTTCAATAACATCGATAATAATCATATTTGTATGCCTTGGCATGCACTTTTGCATTGATAAAAGCTTGTTATCCAAGAATTTGTTAGTCTTTTTGGTGATTTTTGAAAACAATATTGAATAATGAAAAAAATTACATTTCTCAACTTTGGCGGTTTTTTGAAAATTTACCATTAATTTTAGAGACTCCATTAAGGTCTACTTTTGTAGTAAATTTAATAATAAACAAAATTTCTCTTGCACTTTTTTGATAAAATCCACCAGAACCGAGCTATTTTGATAAAACAAAAAGAAAAAAAAAATGCTGAAATCGCTCATAAATTGTTAAATAACAAAAATAATATTATATTACACAGGCGAGGGTGACAAACATGCGATCTGAGACATTCTTTATGTGCTCCCATGGTGCGTAGACGACTTTTTGTCCTCAGGCCGCAAAATGAATTTTTGCAACCCGTATAGAGTCCGCAAAATACTAAATGTAAAGCCTAGTCTACAAAATACATTTAGTATTTCGCGACCTTTATACGGGCCCCGAAAAGTCAGTTTGGGGCCTTTGCACAAAAACATAGTATATGCTACCAGGAACGCAAAATGTTTCATTTTCAAAATGTATCATTGAGTGCAAGCATTTTACGTTCTTGTTGCATAATGTACTATTTTTGCCTAGCGAGGCCGAAAATACAACATTCGTGATCAGGCGCCTGGAGCGAAAGTGGTACTTTCGGCCCACTACCCAAAAAATATACTAATTAAATGCACCTGGTTCAAAGTAAATTGTTCTATTGAATAATATTTATGACTTTTCGAAAGTAGTTCGTACTTGGTTATAATTCTCTTAGTCACTTGTACTTGTCGAAGCTAAATATAGATTCAGTAGATATAGAAAATTTTTGGGGAGAGAAGCTATACGCATGCCTCCGAGTGCGAGTTGACCGCGCCAGCGCTCCGATCCTTCTTCTGTTGTAAACTCAGGCACGCATTGCGTCAATCTGACGGGTAAGCGCAATCGGACGAAGATAGAACAATGCGAACCTCTTCTCCCGTCGGCGACCGAACGACAATATCTTAATCACAAACATCAATGGTAATCGAATACGTAAACGTAAATGTGCAAGATGAAAGGATTTTTATTTTTCTCAAAGACTGATTTATGAGACAACGAAGTTGTATTTGCACTGGAAGGGATAATATAAATTGTATTCATTTAGGTATTTCGTGATTTGAGTATTAGAGATCTTTTGAAGGACCTTGGAGAGAAAGCACAATAGCGCAATGGGACGTAATTCCGAAACAGAAGACGGTGTCACTAACTTCTTCAAAACAATCAATTGTTCTTTCTTCCAGGAGCCTGGAAAAATGCCTTGGGTAAAAAGAGTAGTGGTAATTACGCACTAAAAAGTCACCAATAATCGGCAGCGCCTTCAACACCACCTTTTGGGAAATATAGTCCACCACTCTCGCCTGCAAGCAGAAGTGTGAGATGACAAGTATCATATCATTAATATTTATCTGAGTGTTCGAGAGGAGAAATGAAGGTACCAGAAAAAGTGGTCATTCAGCTCGCCGGATGAAAAACCATGAAGCTGCTCCTCTTTATGCCTTGGCAGGAGGACAATGTTGCGCATCTTCCAGATATTCTTATATTCATCAAGCGCGTCTGTAAGATGTCTATGAAGGAAGGAATGACGTTCTTGTTCTATGCGTTCGTCGACTTCGCTACTGAGTCGAAGAAACTCATCGAAAAGCACTATGAAAGAGAGAGAGAGAGAAAGAGAGAGAGAGAGAGACAGAGACAGAGAGAGAGAGAGAGAGAGAGAGAGAGAGAGAGAGAGAGAGAGAGAGAGAGAGTGAGAGAGAGAGAGAGAGCTTACCATCGTCATCATCACCGATGCTGCCTTTCCGCCACCAGAGAGGGGCAGCGGCAAGCGGTCGTCAGCGAACGACCTTGGAGCAGCAGAGGGTTTACTCCTCAGAAGCCATTTTAAAATTGTTATATTTTTATATCTCGTCCGGTTAGAGGAAAAGGATGCTATCTCGAAGATGCGTGCTATCTCGCTGAGATTTGGAAAACATGCTATCTCGACAATTTTTTTTCGTGAATATTTAAGTTGGCATCCCTGCAGAAACTTTTAAAGAAAATTGTTTTTTTTTTTCAATATATTTAGTTTGATTATCAATCATAATAAATGTATAGGATATAGTATACTTTACTATAAACTTGACTGCCTTACTATTGACCTTTTAAATAAAAAAATAGTATACATAAATGTAAACGCGAACCGACAATAACAATTTTAATAAAATAAATCCAGATCCCAAATAAGTTCAAAATAAGCGAGTTCCACGTAGAAGAATATCTTCCCAAAAAGGAGACAGGACGAGAATTATGCAATAAAATAGAAAAAACTAAAGTCCAAATAGGCGAGAGAAGCAAGTTCAACGTAAAAAATTATATACCCGTAACCGCGGGCAGACGATACATAGTTTAATAAAATCGAAAATGCAAACACCAAACCGGTAGAGAGTTAAATTTCACGTTGATGATTATTGGCAATAGGACCAATTAAATAAAAAACTCAAACTTCAGTCGCTAAACAGGTGAAGAAGATGAGAGCCACATAAAAAAATATGTACACACCGCACATACGAGCAGGGAGAGTTTTTCAAAAAGAAAGTTCTGGAAATATGAATGATAAGGGAGAAGAGATATTTATCGTTTTCCCCCATCTATACATGTACCTATAGTTACATTTTTACGTGCCACTTGTCTCCACCGCCTATTTGGTGTGTGGAATTTTTACTTATCATATACCAATGGGTACATTCATAGATACACTTATATCTGAAACTCGTCTAACTCGTCTTCTTCGCTTGTCTAGGGTTTAGCAATTAATTGTAAAGTTCGCGATTTTTTATCAACATTTTCTTATTTCAATTTATCAAAATATGACGCTAGGATTCGCGGACCTCATTCAAGTGAGTTTGATGGGTATTTATCATTTCATGTTTTTGCAATCGGCTACTTAGTGTTAGTGTATTACCTGATAGCTGATGTGCAACAATTATCTAACAATTCCGTCAGCTACAAAATATCGATTTGCCTCATATTTCGTGGACATTGTAAGCTACATAGGTTAGTGGACATAATAAAATCTCTAACTAAATGAAGCATTTATGAAATTTAGCGATTTTTTTCATAGATGAACTGCAATAAAACATAATGTAATCATACTAACGTAATATAAAAATTTTGTTTAAATGGTAATTTGTCAATAAGTTTTATTATTCATTTAAAATTCTAAAAGGGCTAATATAGTAAGACAGTCAAGTTTATAGTAAAGTGCTATCCTATACATTTATTATCATTGATAAACTAAATATATTGAAAAAAACCGTTTTCTTTAAAACTTTCTGCAGAAGTGCCAATTTGAATTTTCAAAAAAAAAAAAATTGCCGAGATAGCATGTTTTCCAATTCTCAGCGAGATAGCACGTTTTTCAACGTATCTTCGAGATAGCATCCTTTTCCTCCAATCCGACGATCTATTATAATCTTATAATGCCAATTTTATTAAGAAAATTATTTAATTTTTATTAAGAAAATTATTTAAGTTTTATTTCTAAGTGATTAAAAATACATAAAAAATAATAATGTAAACCACCAAAGAGTGACATTAAAGTAGGAAAAATATAAGATATCAAAAATATGCTAAAAAGGCTAAAATTGCTAAAAATGGCATCTTGACCCTCTATAGATTAAAAATGCATGCATACAAATATTTTTTTTCATAATTCTTATAATATTAGATATAACCATAGATTATTCCAGCAACCATATAGGAAAGTCATACCCTTACCTGTATAGTACATTAGTATTTATGACAGTCAATAAATTCAGCATTTTAAATTCAATATACTGCAGTATAAAAAGGTGATCGGCTTTAGCGACTTAAAGATACTTTTTTACACAGTTTTTGAAGAGAGAACAATGGTTTATAGCGAATCATTCTATTTTTTATTTTGGTGCATTTAGAAAATGTCAGTTGAAAACAAAGTTTTCGCAACAGCATTATAAAATGTAAAGTACATATTTCATCTAATAATCAGAGCAAATCTTTCAAATTCGACTCATTTTATTTGTTTTTATTTCCACAATAAGCAAAAAACTTTTTAATTTATCTAAGATACGCTACGACTCCACAAGCCAATAAATGAGTTCCTATTATTTATGGTGAAAAAAAGTTCAAAAATTTTAACCTTTAGATACAACGATATGACATAAAGCACATCCATGGACCCTGAAAGAAATCAAGTTTTTATGTTCTTGTCATATTCTATTATAGTCTGAAAGTCTAAAATCATTCGGTCAGGTACGTAGAACTTTAAATATTTCTATGCAATTTAAAAGTTCCCAATAAATTTTCTGATTTTCCATAATTTTCCGTCACATTAATCCTTATATCTTTTCAAAAATACCTAATATGGTCAAAAAACATATGGAGTATTTTTTCTGAGCCATCCAAAAACATTTGATGACTTGATGATTAAAAAATATATTGTTGATTAGACAATATCTAGAAATTCTACAAAAGTGGAAAGTTTGTGAGATTTCCTCATATCTCTGTTCAGACCGGCTGTGGTTGATCGCGCGTTGCGAGAAGGGCGCGCTAGATCCCTCCAGATCCGCCAGAGTGAGTTGAAGCTGCGCTCCTGGTGATGGTGAGCGCGTACTTTCTTACGTATTTGCGAGGTAAATAATAACTCTCAATTGCATGGCGCGTGATTTTGGAGCGCAATTGCGTGTGCTCGTGCGAGAAGCGTCAATGGCATAATAAGAGTTAATAAAGCGTTTAGTCTTGTTTAAATGTAAATTGAAAGTGTACTTTACGAAAAAACCTTCTCCTCACACACATCCTATGCGCACAGGAGACGGCTATCCCACCGTCCCCGTGGCAGGAGGAACTTCGGTCTCCGGGGCGGACTAAAATAAATAAATTGTGGCATTTGTGCTGGGATAAAAAAGTACAAAGTTACAGTTCATAAACAAATTATTATTTTACTAGTATTTAACATTTAAGTGATATTTTAAAATACTGTATTTTTTATAAAATTTCCACTGTGCCGAAGAGAAAAACAAAAATTTGTGAATGGAGCATACTTGTGATTTTGATAAAATATCGATGATGGTGAGCAGACAGTTATAATCGGTCTCATCTTGCATGAAAAATTGACGAATGCGATATGACCCCAATAGTTAAGGCATTTACAAAGTCGAATACGTTGATCAATCGCCACCGTCACGTTTGGCTTTAACAAATTAATTTGAATTGAGTATAGTCAAATATTAACTATGTGTATCAATTTCGCAGCTTTGCGATACTGTACCATTTGTCAATCATGTACTTTAACGTAGCTAAATTATACTCCTTATTTTTGCTGAAATTAGCAGTTGAGACCTAAAAAATTAATTTTATTACCTACTGCTTGACGAACCATGAAATAGCCTACATTACAACTAGATGCCCCATTGGATGCCTTAAGACATGTAGACGTAAATAACTACGAAGCGCACAACCTAGACTCCATCATCGGCCACCCCGAACACATTCACCCCCATTGGATGCGCCAAGACACCTAGAGGTAAAAAACTATGAAGCGCTTCACTTAGACTCCATCATCGACCACACCGAACACCTAGACCCCACATAGGATGCGCTACGACACCTCGACGTAAAAAACTATGGAATGCACCACAAAGATTAGATCATCGGTTACCCCGAACACCTAGACCCATATTGGTTGTGCTACGATACCTACACGTAAAAAACTACAAAGCGCACAACAGAGACCCCATCATCGGCCACCCCGAAAACTTAGACCACCCATTGGATGCGCTACGACGCCTAGACGTAAAAAACTACGAAGCGCACAACCTAGACTCCATCATCGGCGACCCCGAACACATAGACTCCCCATTGGATGCGCTAGGACACCTAGACGTAAAAAACTATGAAGCGCACCACCTAGACTCCATCATCGGCCACCCCGAACACCTAGATCCCCCATAGGATGAGCTACGATACATAGATGTTAATAACTATGGAGCGCACCACCTAGACCCCATCATCGGCCACCCCCAAGCTTACAACGGGCTGTTACACCAAACGTTGTTGTGCGCCGATGAATGCGACAAGACACTTGGATGATATTCAATCGTTGCTAGCCGCTGCGCCGAGCCGTCGGTCGCCGCGCCTTAAGCGACGGCGAGGGAGGGAGAGAGAGATTTCAAGATTACGCGATTTCCTCATCGCTTAGCGAAAGACGGTGCCGTCGAGTACGAGCCGTACTCACGCCGTCGTGTACCACGTGCGAGGACGCAGCGCTTCCCGTTGCATAGCCGCAGGAGGCTGACAACGTCTGTAATATTGTTCTTATTTTACCGGCAATAAAAGCCAAATTTAATCGGATGCACGAAAGTTTTTCCCTTTCAGCAAGTGGTCGGCGGTGCGCATACCGCCGCCTTCGCGGTGCGTTGGGCGACGAAGCGCGCGTGCAGTAAGAGTGGCCGAGAAACTATGCTATTAACAGCAGTTAAATAATGCAAAGAAGGATAATTTACGAAAGAAAAAGCTGTACGTTATATTTTAATTCGTGCCCTTTTCCAAACATGACAAAAAAATAAAAAAAAATAGCAGTAAACAGCCATTCGACAAATTAGTGCCAGACTTTATTTTTTCACATGGGAGGATTCTTCTTTTCGCTTATAATTATTATGCATAATAATCATAAGCGAATAATAATAATACTCATTAATAGAATAACAACTGTATGTAATATATATAACAAATTTAATGTAATAATACCGAAAGTGATCGACTAATTTAATGTTTGACTATTAAGTAATTTATAAATATAAGCTACTTAAGCATAAACTATGTTTTATTGTTAGGAAATTACGTTTAAGATAGCTTAAGTAATGAAAATACCTCACAGTAAGTTTAAGATACGAAAATATACTTGTAAATTACTAACAAATGCGTTACCCATACTTATACTAACCCTAATTACTATAGTCTTTATTTTTACTATGTAAAACAACTAAAATTCATAACAAATTAGTTAATTAAAGCCTTTCTACCTTTTAATTAATAATTTTCATATTTATTATATTAGAATCTGTTTTTATACGGGTTTATTTATCAGTCCAACACAAAAGTTTATGTAAACAATTATTATTTATTGAAATATTTAATAATTTGTACTAGCTCCGCCTTTTTCGACACTTTCACCAAGTGGAAATTAATATTTTGGTTAAAAATTAAAGTTTTAAGTTTTAAAATAATTTAGTTGTTTATTAATTAAGATTTATGCAAAAATTTGTATCAATTATTATTACTTACTATTTTTAAATGCGTGATGAATATTTGTAACTAATTAACCAATCCTCACTCAGAATTCCTAGAAAGGAAAACGGTCGAAATTTCCGGAACCAATTGTAACCGATCAAGTAGATTTAGGTATGCCCCTTACAAGGCCAAGGGCGGTCTCAAAAACCGAGCGACCAATAATATCTTTCCACGCTTAAGGGAAGAAGTGTCAGCGTCCTCCCAATTAGGCCAGCTCGTAACGCTGCGCGTCTACTCATACTCAGTCACTCACCAGCAATCAGCGTCCAACGAGGTCTTCATACGCGCTCACTCACACGCGCTCACTCACTCTCCAACAAGGTATTCATACTCAGTCACTCACCAGCAATCACCCTCCAACGAGGTCTTCATACGCGCTCACTCACACGCGCTCACTCACTCTCCAACAAGGTATTCATACTCAGTCACTCACCAGCAATCACCCTCCAACGAGGTCTTCATACGCGCTCACTCACACGCGCTCACTCACTCTCCAACAGGGTATTCAACACGCGCTCACTTACACGCGCTCAACCACCCTCAAACCGACGAAGTCTCACTCATTCTCACAATCCTCAACCGAAGAGGTCTAAATACTTACTCAAGCATTGTTCGTTTCAAAATTTTACAAAGTGCGCGACATTTAGTTTGCTCCAACCAAGATTTTGTATTTATAACCAAAGTTACCGTACAATGGTAACCTATATTTTCCGTTGAAATAAATTGATTGCATAAAACTAAAGATTCTCGTGGTTGTATTTATTTATTGATTTCGAAATCAGTTAAACAACCGACACCTTTCATAAAAATACGCAGCAGAGACAACGGACCATCAAAAGCCCCTAAGGATCGAGGAAATATAAAAGTAAGTGTAAAATTTTATTTGCAATCTTAACTTTTCTACTAGTTAGCCAGAACATTTCCCAAAATATTAACCCTATTTCATGTATAATTCGTGTTGCCATAAAGTTTTCCCCTAAAACAAAGTGTTTCTTTCTACTTCTATATATCTTTTTAAACTGACCCCCTAGATATCCTGAGACTAAAAACTATATTAGGGAATCTATTCCGCAAGTCGCCAGTAACTTGGCCTTTCTTGTGGGTACATTTCCTGATCAAAATAAATCAAACATTTCACATTCGGGGTGAACAAAACCAAATGAGACAAGTATAACCAGAAACACCACTGGTTATCAAATTTTTACACTTGATTTTTCAACCGCGTCGCGCCCTTTTTGCTGCCCATAACCTATCCCATCCTTCTAGTGCTAGTATCTAGCTCAATCCCGAGCTAGTACGTTTTCATTAGCCTAGGCTCTAAACTGAGCAAAATAGTTTTTTATTAAATTAACATGTTGGATTTTCTTTGATAGACCCGACGTAACACCGATTTTGATTATGCAGCCCGGGCTTCATAATATTTCTAAATATAGGGGTTTATGCGGCCCGATCTAGAGTCTATAACCCCAGGGTCCATTATTTCTTTAGTCACTTGCCATAGGGAACTCTCGGCTGTAGGTACTAATATACAGGGTTGGGCTTCATAAACCCCGATAAGTGTGTCTATATATATATATTATACATTTATATTCCTTTAGATCCATGTAAATATTTAAAGTGGACGTAATGTGTTTGAGACTATGTATAAAACTTGAATTTTATTTAAATTTTTCGAAAATATTTATTTATATAATAAATTTTGGAACTTATTTACCGTTATTATTCTTGATATATATGGGATATTTCAGGTGAAGTTAGCAGCTCAAAATTTAAAAATCGCTCAATGAAAAAAAAAATAAACTAGGGGGACCGAACCCTCCTACGTGTCTTCGACACGCCACCCCCCCCCCCCCCCCACCACCACACACACCTGCTCCTCGCTTCGCTCGTCGCCCCCCTCTCCCTATGTAAAAACTTCGTTTTTACATAATAAGCACGACCGCAATGCTCAGAAGAACCTTATAATTTTATTATTGCAAAAATTGTAACACTTTATTTTTATCGTTTTTATCATCAAAATAAACATAAATACATCTGCAATAAAATTTAAATCAAAATTATCGATTTACTTTTACATATTTGTTTCTTTTTTTTTGTAAAAGGATTGCATTTTAATTCTACATGTATAGATATTTGTAAATAACTTTTCAATTAGCCCATCATGCATATAAATTTATTAAGTATTAATTGATATGATCAAAGTGCATATAGTAAGATTAAAAATACGGTTTTCATAATTTTTATCGAAATTATAATAATCGTTTTTATTTTTATTTATGAATATGTTAAATAGAAATAAAGTTTTGTTTCAATGTTATCCACAACTTTTGTATTCGAAATTTTTGTATATAGTAAAATTCTGTTAAATTATTTGAGGAAAACTATTGTTTCATTACTCTAGATTAATAAAAAGAAAACATAGAGTTAAATTTCATACAGTTCTAACGAAAGGTGGAGACTATAGCTGCTCATGGGTGTTCCTAACTACATATACCTATACAATCTCAATTACGAAAAAATACTCACGACACATGCACACATACACTAATACCGCAGAAAGGAGAAAAAAACACAAGAAAAAAGCTATGCACATTGATGCATTCGGCAACGGCAATCTGGCATTGCGCTACGAGCATGAGTACTAATGCATTTGCAGCAGCCGTAACGGTTATCTCGGCTAGGCTGCGTTCGCGCTCATAAGTATAGCGGAAAAACGCATGCGACCCGTGTGACCGTGAACGCTCCCTGTGTATAAGATACATATCTATATATTATATATGTATCGCGCGCTTTCTGCTAAGGGGGTGCCATAGTCGTATCATTACCGACCGAGTAATTGGAACAGTTTTAAGCTTATTAAAAATGAAATACATAAAATCACAAAAAATCAAGAGAACACTTCGCTGCAGTTTTGAACGATCTATCATCCAGTACAAGTTTGAAGTCGAATTTATCAAGTGGTATTTGCAAAAACTTTGGAAGAAACCGAATTTTGTTTTGTTCAAAGTTTTTGCAAAAACCACTTTATATTTCGACTTCAAACTTGTACTGGGTGATACATCGTTCAAAACTGCAGCGAAGTGTTATCTTGATTTTTTGTGATTTTATGTATTTCATTTTTAATAAGCTTGAAACTGTGCCAATTGCTTGGTCGGTAATGGTAGGACTATGGCACCCCGTTAAGGCGAATAGCCCTAGTGAGTACTTAGTGCGGCGTACTGTGTGCGCGCGTGTGTCCATGGTGTGTGATGTCAACAATCGCAACGTCTGGCTCCCGGCGTCCCCAGCGATGACAGCGGCTGCTGTCATATGCCGCTCTAGTGAATTTCGTCCCTTTCATCGTTTTCGCCGGTTGATAATAATTCGTCGTATAGACAAGAAGGCAGCGTGTCAACGGCGAGAGCAGATGTAGTAAGCCCTTTCTCGTTCTTAACCTCTATGATGGGTGAGCTGATAGTACTTTCTGTTGTTGCAGGTATATCTGTGGCAGCGAGAGGAGTGTAAATGACGAGCACTACTACAGGCTGTTTTTTAGGTGTGAAAGAAATGTTGCCTGGGTCATTTATTTATTAATTATATGTGGTTTTTAGGTGCTCAACTTTCCTTGTTTGCCTCTCATACTAGTGGCTATGTGTACAGTTAATCTGCTACTTGTGTCTTCTGCGACTCTCAGGCTGGAGCTGTTCCAGCAGTGAAACAACGGTTGAAGATTTCCACCAGTCCTTCCCCTCTACTTGTTACAGGTAGCTAGTATAGCGTGTGAACAACAACCATTGCTGCAGACTTTTGTTTTGTATGGTAATGTTTTTTTTTCATCTATTTATTAGTTATATGTGGTTTTTAGATGCTCAACTCTCCTCGCTTGCCCCCAGAATAGGGATTGATCTGCTGTTCATGTTCTTTGCTGATCTCTAGGCTGAGGCAGTTCTTGACATTGAGATACAATTGACGGTCTCTGTCAGTACTTTCCTCCCAAGTGGTATGGTTACTGAAGTTGTGGATCGCTGTTAGATGATTCTCAGCACACTGGCATCTATGGAGTAGTGCCAGCCTAGACCGTCCAACCCTATTTTGCTGCTTCTGCAGCTCTAAGTGATCTTCAAGTGTTTGTATTTTATAGTGTGAGGGGATAGGTATTTAGGAACTGGGGATATCATAAAAGTGCTGTGTGTGTGGTTAAATGCGATATGGGTAGGTAGTTATCGCGTGTAATATTAGCTCGACTGATTAATTTCTAAGTTTAGTTAAGGTGTAAGAACTCACTTCAGGGTGTCTGTTGTATTAAAATACATCATTATGTATTTCGCAGACTTCTACCCAGTGAGACTTACCTATTTAATAATTTTCTAGCACACTAAGACTGACCGAGTCAGTTAAAATATTGCATTCCTTATACATTGAAATTTTTCATACTACAAAATTTATAGCACATACATTACACAAAAGTTTTTTTTGTAAATATGATATTACTTTAACACGTACTTATATAATATTAGACAATTTTGATTCTTTTAGTTCAATCGCTTAGGTCCTGTGAACATAGTAAACAGGTTGAGCTGTGCAATCTTGTATCAAATTTCTTAAATTTGTTATCGAAACAGTAAGATAACATAATTATATATTTTTACCAACCCAATTTTTATACATTTTTCTAATTTTAATTCTACTACATTCTAATTTCTCTAGATCATTTGACAAGGAATTATAAGTTCTGACAGCTTCCATGTAACAGTTTTTGTTAGTTATTGTTTGAGTTTTTCTTACTGGTATCTGTACAGTTCTATTTCTTGTGTATTAATTGTTTGTCTCTGATATTTAGTTTCTTATAATGATAGAAAACGGACTCAAAACAAAATAATTATTGGATATTTAAAGGGCATCTCTCAAACACAAAAGTATTTTAAAATTTAATTTTAAAAATTTTATTTTGTAAATTATTTAATGATCTTCGACTATTCATATATAAAGATTGATCTGCTGTTCATGTTCTTTGCTGATCTCTAGGCTGAGGCAGTCCTTGACATTGAGATACAATTGACGGTCTCTGTCAGTACTTTCCTCCCAAGTGGTATGGTTACTGAAGTTGTGGATCGCTGTTAGATGATTCTCAGCACACTGGCATCTATGGAGTAGTGCCAGCCTAGACCGTCCAACCCTCCACAAGATATTATTCCATAATTTTTAAGACTATTATAAAGAGCATAATATAATGTCAACAATCTTTTAGTTTGCATAATATGTTTTTTTTTTGTATTAAAAAGAGAAATAGATATTTCGTTTCTTTAATTATTTTTTACCAATGTGTTTATCAGGTTGAATATTGTAATCAAATGCACTTTTGTATCTCATTATTATATTTTTGTAATTATATTATCTTTGGATATCGATTTTTCCGATTTCATTGATAGCTATTCTATTTAATATTTATGTATCAAATCGAATTCTGTTAAATAATAAGCGAAAATTGACTATGTAAGGTGCATCGATGCATTAAAAATCGTGTTTATAGGTTTAATACTGAGAATTGATTTTACATGAAAATGTTCAATGGAAAAAATTTTTGTTTTATTATAATCTACAATTTTTCCATTTAACATATTTGTGTAAAATTAAATCCTGTGACGTTATAGCCGACATTCATCCATTTTATGTATATTTAAGCCTTTAAAGTCGTTTTTATAGATCTAACTCGCCAGGTATTGATTTTACGGGAAAATGTTAAATGGAAAAAAGTTTTATTTTATTATAGTCTATAAATTTTACATTTAATATATTTGTGTAAAGTTAAATCCTGTGACGTTACAGCTGAAAATTGTTCATTTTATGTATAGTTAGGCGTTTAAAATAGTTTTTATAGGTCTAACTCGTCAGGTATTGATTTTTGATGCAAATGTTAAATAGGAAAAAGTTTTGTTTAATTATTATCTACAACTTTTGTATTTAACATTTTTATATAAAATCAAATCCTGCTAAGTTATAAATGAAAATCGACCATTTTAGGTAGATTCAGGCGTTAAAAATCGTTTTTATGAGTTTAACTCATCAGAAATCAATTTTACATGATAATGTTAAGTGGGAAAAAGTTTTGTTTTAATATTATCTACAATTTTTGTATTTAATATTTATGTGTAAAATCAAATCCTGCTGAGTTATAGTTGAAAATCGTCCATTTTTTACCTTTTTTGACGTTTTTTCACATTTGTGTTGGTAAATATTGTTCGGAGCAAAAGATTCCCAACAGAAAAACGGTGTCTTTTAATTAGTTTTAGCAGATAGGCCTACAGATATTAGCTTAAAAATAAATTTTCTAGACATTAAGGTTAAAAATCGATTTTTTGAAATATTTCTTTGTGCTCCCATTTCTAAAATTTTTCATCGATCATCTTCGCTAGGGAACTGTCAGTTACGTATAATTAGACGAGTATTTTCCCCAAAGCCCGTTTCGATCCATCGAAATTTCGCTGAGATAATCGGGTTACTTGATTACATACATACGTACCGACATACATACATCTCCAAAAACGCTTAAAATGAACTCATTGTGGGTGAAAAATAGTTTTTATACCGTAAACTTTCAGTTTTTGAAGTGTTACAATTTTCGCATTGACGAAAATATAAGGGTCTCCCGAGAAGCGGTCGTGCCTAAAAAGCTATGCAAGATTGAAAATTCAATTTTTTGCAATTTCTGGTTAAAATCCAAGTTTATTCATTTTTTAACTCAAAATCTTGAAACTTTTGTATAGAACATGGATTGGCAAAAAGTTTGCATTTTTTCTGTAGAATATGCCAGTATTTATTGTATGACCCTTTTTGAAAGTCTGTGATTGGCTGCTTCTTAGTATACCTTCATCGAAGGATATTGAGGCTGCGGCCAAATATTTTTTATTCGACAAAATTTTTTTATATTCTTTTTTGAAAACCCCTCAAAATGCTTTTTTGATCAATACTGGCCGAGCAAAGGGAAAGAAGTTACAATTTTTTGAAATATGAAGAAAAATCCATAATTTCAATTTTTGATAACATGATTAATGAAACTGAATATTATTCATACATCTTATGGCATGGACCGTACCACTGAATTTTGTTAGAGCATTATATATATATATATATATATCTTTTTTTTTTATATATCTCTATTTTCAATAATATTAGGCTTACACAATAAGTGATACCTAATTATGAATTAATAATAAATTAAGCTATAGAGGTTAATTACTATAAAGCTGTCAAAATAAAATCAGGCAACAGACAGTTATGCAGTGTATATTCCAATAACAAGACACAAAGACTGCTCTATTATAAATTTTATTTATAATTTGTAATTTTATTTTTAAAAAATTTACAATTTTTTTAAATATCAAGCAAAATTCGTAATTTCAATTTTTGATAACATGATTGATGTAACTGAATATTATTCCTACATCTTATGGCATGGATCGTACCACTGAATTTTGTTAGAGCATCAAATAGAACATTATAAATATCTACTTTCAATAATATTAGGTTTACAAAATAAGCGATACCTAATTATGAATGAAATTATGAGTCTGCAGCCTGATTTCATTTTGACAACTTTATAGTAATTAGCCTCTATAGCTTAATTTATTATTAATTCATAATTAAGCCTAATATTATTGAAAATAGATATATATAATGTTCCATTTGATGCTCTAACAAAATTCAGTGGTACGTTCCATGCCATAAGATGTATGAATAATATTCAGTTTCATTAATCATGTTATCAATAATTGAAATTATGGATTTTTCTTGATATTTAAAAAAATTGTAACTTTTTTCCCTTTGCTCGGCCATTATTGATCAAAAAAGCATTTTGAAGGGTTTTCGTAGAAGAATACAAAAAAAAATTTGTGGAATAATAAATATTTGGCCGCAGCCTCAATATCCTTCGATGAAGGTATACTAAGAAGCAGCCAATCAGAGACATTCAAAAAGGGTCATAAAATAAATACTGGCACATTCTACAGAAAAAATGCAAATTTTTTGCCAATCAATGTTCTATACAAAAATTTTCAAGATTTTGAGTTAAAAAATGAATAATCTTGGATTTTAACTAAAAATTGCAAAAAAATTGAATTTTCAATCTTGCATAGCTTTTTTATTTTTGCAAATATCGACCTAAAATTTGAGGAACATTTTTTTTCATAATAAACTAAAAGAAAACGAGTTTTGAGGGATTTTAAAATTTTGAGCTGCTGACTTCACCTGAAATATCCCATATATATATATATATATATATATATATATATATATATATATATATATATATATATATATATATATATATATATATATTAGTTTATGGGAGCGTCCGAAACCAACCAGCGGGCGCGCGGGACCCATTTTTCATGCAAAACACGCTGTGTTCAACTCACTCGTAATCGTATTCTGAGTCTCTCAGAAAAAAACAAAAGACACATAACGATAGATTTTTTCCTGCTCTTTCCAATGGTGCTATTTTTTTTACTCCCAAACACTTCCTTCTGGTCGGAAATTCGAGTGGAAAGTTCAGAACCATTTTTCTTAAAGTATAACATGTTGTTCTTCAAAATGCATAGCACCATCCGAAAGTACAAGTTATAAGCTACAAAACCCTACATTACAAAAATTGTTTAACGATGATAATTTGTCGAAAAATGAAAAAATGTTGCTTTTAAAATTACTCCCAAAAAACTGGAGTTCTCGTAAAGTTGCTAATTTTTCTAATTCATCCCGTTGGCTTGTAACAAAATGTTTGTCAGATAGTTAATCCCTTTTAGTTGATAAAAGGGTAAACCGAAAAATATCATGTGATACTGTAAACAAAGTAAAACTTTTCTATCAAAATGACGATAATAGTAGAATCATGCCTGGTTATAAAGATAATAAGTGTATACGAAATGATGATGGCACAAAGACCTATGTTCAGAAACGACTTGTTTTGTACAATCTTAGAGAGTTATATTTAAAGTATAAACAACAGTATCCCGAATCAAAAATAGGATTCACTAAATTTGTCGAATGTCGCCCTAAATATTGTGTTTTAGCTGGTGCTAGTGGTACGCATTCAGTGTGTGTGTGCATTTATCATCAAAACGTGAAACTCCTCTTAGCTGGTTTAAGAAATTCAGGAGTTTCTTTTGATAAAATGGATACTTACAAAGATTGTATAGCTGAAATAGTTTGTAAAACACCAACAGCAAAATGTTACTTAAATATGTGTCAAAATTGTCCTGGTATTGAACCTCTAAAAACGGAACTTGAACTATTTCTTGAAAGGTCTGGGGTTAATGAAATAAAATTTCAAATGGGGAAAACTACTGATAGATCAACATTGCAAACTGAAATTGTTTCTAGTTCTTTATTTACTGATATCTTTTTTCCTCTTTTACATAAACTCAAAACTCATTCTTTCATTTCCAAATAGCAGTCATCTCATTTTCAAATCTTACGAGAATCCTTAAGCAAAGGAGAATTTTTAATTTCCCTAGATTTTTCGGAAAACTATGCATTCATTGCACAAGATGCGGCACAATCATTCCACTATAATAATAATAATTAATGTAGATTGGCAACAATAGTTATTTACTACAAAGGTTCAGATTCTAAAATTGAACACAAAAGAATGGTGGTTTTTTCAGACAACTTAATTCATGATACTGTGGCAGTTTACCTAATTCAAGAAATTATAATCGATTACCTTAAAAAATCTTTTGATTTCGTTAAAAAAATCATTTACTTTACTGATGGAGCTGCACAACATTTTAAAAATAAACATAATTTTCAGAATCTTTTTCATCATTATGAAGATTTTTCCGTTGAAGCTGAATGGCACTTTCATGCGACTGCTCACGGAAAAAATGAATGCGATGGAATCGGTGCTTCTATAAAAAGTAATGCTAGGCGACCAAGTTTGCGGAAAGTATCCGATAATTATATATTGACGCCGCAAGATCTTTACCAGTGGGCGACTAAATACTTTGAAAATATTTTGTGCTTTTTTCATCAAAAGATGAATATGCTAAGGCTACAGATAAATTAAGACAAAGGCTAGATTCAGCGAAAACAGTGCCTGGAACTCAATCGTTTCACTGTGTTAGATTATTAGCTAACACTACAAAGATAGAACTAAAACGATTTTCAACATCCAAAGATTCTCAATTATATACACCAGTTAAAAAAGCCGAACCCTCTAAAACTCGAATAAGAAAAACATGAGTATCGTGAAAAGACCAATAAAAATAATCGCAAATAAAAATAAAAGAATTATGTGGAGGTAAACCTTCACGTATATTATTTAACATTTCGATTGGATAATTTAAATGTATATTTTCATCTGATTGATCTACTCCTTTATGTGTTGCATGATCTATACTATAATATGTTATTGCTTCACCATTAATTAAATTTAATATTTTATTGTTTAGTATGTTAACTTCTTCATTATGCGAATTTAAAATTACATTTTGTGAAAAATGATAATTTTTGTTAATGTTTTTATAAATTTCATAGCAAACGTCATTTGTAATCCATTTATCAGGAATAAAAAATGGATTAATTATATCTTCTCCAATATCTAATAAAAATGACGCAAAATCATCATTTTGTGTACGAATATTTACTTTTCAATTAGAAATATTAAATAATGGCCAAAGGTATACATTTTTGACAGTTTCTTCTATAATAGTATTTCTAAACCCATTTTTAACTACTGGTAAAATTTGTCGAAAATCTCCACCTAAAACAATTAACTTTCATCCAAACGGTTCATCCTTGCAAGTAACATCTCTTAAAGTGTTATCAACAATTTCTAACGCTTTTTTCGGAATCATTGAAGCTTCGTCCCAAATTATAATGTCTGCTTCCCTCAATTTTTTTTTTATCAGAATCGAATTTTACAAATGTACTTTCAATATTACTTAAATCTAAAGGTAATCTAAATGTACGATGACTGGTCATACCCTTTGGTAATAAAATTGAATAAACATTTTTTTTTAATGAAATAAAATAATATATTAATGTTTTATATAAAAATGTTTTACCAGATCCACCAGGACCATCTATAAAATGTATTTTAATATTATCATCATGTATTATTTTATTGAAAATAAATTTTTGGTCGTTGTTTAATTTAACATACATACGTTCATACTCTTATTTACAAAAAGGTAAAAATATTAAGTCGTATTCATCTATATTTTTTATATTGTTTTCATTTGGTTCAGGTAAACCAAAATCTTTACATGACATTTCTTCAGACAATAAAATTTGATTAATATGTAAAAGTGCTTTATTTTCTCTATTTTGTAAAAAGTCTTCTGTAAAATAATTTTTATATTTTTCCCATATTATGTAACCTTCAATGTTTTCACATAAAAGAAAAGTTGCAAAAAATTTTCTTAATTGTACTGGAAGCATTATTTGACAAGCTTCTTCAAATATATTATAAAGTTGTGTTTCATGTTCTATTAAACCCATAACAACAGCTGTTTCTCTGTATGTATTATATGTTTAATTTTCATAAGTTCGTAGATCTTTAAATGATGTTGCACCTTTTACTCGATTAAGAATTAATTTGAGAAAAATCGTTCACTATCTTTAGGTGATACAACATTTAATCTACTAATTGCTTTACATTTTTGTATTTTTTTTTCTTTTAATCCAACAGTTATTTTTAAAGTTATAATATTGTAAAATATAAATTCGACGTACCATTATTACACAGAGTGGCGTGCAATAATGACATTATTTTGAGGAGGGGGTGAGCGAGAGGCTCAGGGGATCGCTGAGGGGCGAGGAGACGCGAAGGGGGGCGAGGGGGCGCGAGGAGAGGGCGAGGAGGCGCGAGGGGGGTGAGGGAGCGCTGACGGGGGGGGCGAGTTTTCTCAAAACACGTACAAATAATCACAATTTTTCCATTATTTTGAGGGGGCGCTGAGGGGGGGCTAATGGCGAGGGGCGCAAGGAGGGGGTGGGGGGGGCTGGGTGGTAAGAATTTTGAAACATCAATATAATATGGGGATATACACACACACACACACACACACACACACACACATATATATATATATATATTTATCTCAAAGGTAACTTATGTGGACGCATCCTTAATGGGAACGGTACTTATGCGGATTTTCATAGACTTGTGCAGACATTTTTTAGTATCTACATAGAGAGAGAATTATTTCTTTAGTCAAGCGTAACTTCTGCAGACACGGGTCTAATGGAAACGATACTTATGCGGACAACTTACGTAAACGGATCGGGACTTATGCGAACGAGTCTACACATGTACCTATACATCTGTTTGTGTATATATATATATATATATATATATATATATATATATATATATATATATACTTATCGGGGTTTATGGAGCCCAACCCTGTATATTAGTACCTACAGCCGAGAGTTCTCTATGGCAAGTGACTAAAAAAATAATGGACCCTGGGGTTATAGGCTCTAGGTCGGGCCGCATAAACCCCTATATTTAGAAATATTACCCTTGTATACAATTTACAGCAAAATCAAGTAGTTTTAGAATATTTCGCCTCCATCTTCGATCAGTCATTTTGAATTCTGAAAATCTGAGTTGGGACTCGTAATCTGCGAATCCACATATTCCTTATATACAATTTTCAGCAAAATCGAGTAAAATTTCATTTTTTGTTAGCGATCTTGCGTCCACCAGTCTGAATTATCACAATATATGTTCAGATTCCTAATCAGCGAAACCAAAAATCCCGTATTAAGGTAATATACAAATTTCAGCAAAATCTAATAATATTTCAATATTTGACCACCATCTTTGAATCCGCCATTTTGAATATTCTTAATCTGAGTTCAGATTTGTAATAAGCGACTCCAAAAACTCCTTATATACAATTTTCAACAAAATACAGTAATATTTCAATTTTTGGCAGCCATCTTGGGTCCACCAGTTTGAATTAAAATTTTCAGCAAAATCCAGTAATATTTCAAGATGTGACCGATATCTTCGATCCGCCATTTTGAATTCTGAAAATCTGAGTTGAGATTCGTAATCTAGAAATCCCCTAAACACAATTATTAGCAAAATCCAGTATTATTTAAATATTTTGCCGCCATTTTCAATAATCTAAGTTCAGATTCGTAATAATCGAATCCAGAAATTCGGTATATACAAGTTTCAGCAAAATTTAGTAATATTTCAATATTCGGCAGACATTTTCGTTCCGCTATTTTCAATTTTCAAAATCTGAGTTCATATCCCTAATCAGCGAATCTCGAAACCCCCTATATACAATTTTCAGCAACATATCTATAAGAGATTAGTTGTAGTGGGGTAGGTGGTGGGGTATGTAGAGGGGTAGGTGGAGGGGGGTGTGGAGGGGGCGGAGAGGGTGGAGAGAGTGGAGGGGCGGCGGGGGGTGGAGGGAGTGGAGGGGCAGACGCCCTTCAAAATAACGTAAAATTTGAAAGAATTTAACGGTAAAAAGTGGAAGGGAGGTGCAGGGGTGGTGGAGGGGGAAGGATGGGGTGGATGGGGATGGGGGTGGAGGTGGTAGGTACCCATTTTTGCCCTTACAACTATATAATATAGGAAGATATATAATCATATGAACATGGACTTATACTGACAGTAATGTATAAGACCACGTGAAGTCTTGCGTGACTAAAGAAATAATCTCTCTATGCTAATGTCTGCATAAGTCGGTCTCTGTCTGCATAAGTCTATTTCAATTCCGGAAAGTGTCTGCATTACTAGCGTTTCATATATTTATACACACACACACACACACACACACACACACACACATATATATATATTCATATATATATATATTTGTTCCCCGCTATGTTTCAGGACTTTTCATTGGTTTACCGCTATGTTTCTGGACATTTGCATGTTTTCAGGACTGTACTGAATTAGGAATATGTTTACCGCTACCTTTCAGGACATTTTTGTATTATTCAGGACATTTAGGGTTGCTTTCACAACGTTTTTTTCCGTAAAATTTTTCCGAAATCAACGTAAAATACTGCGGAACTGAAAGGGGGCGCCGCAGGCGTCGTGGTGTTAGTCAACACCCTGAGGGATATTATTTCTTTAGTCACTTATATACTGTTTAACGTTTTGTACCTACTTCTATTGCAGAAAACCTGTAGGTGTCCTGGAAGGTAGCGGTGTACTGAGTTATATATATATTTATGTTTTATGTTAGTTTCCAGGACATTCCAGATGTTTAACGTTGGTTTCGGGGACATTTGTTAGTTTTGGGGACAGTCCCTGAATTTACATATGTTTAACGTCAGTTTTGAGGACATCGGCCCCCATAAGGGACACTATTTCTTTAGTCACGTATAGGTATACAGTAACATGGGGTCCTGGGAACTAACGTTATACAAGTTTATATATATATATATCCAGCTCACCCCCACCTCAGCGCCATCTCACTTCCACCTCAGCCCTCCCCTCGCCCCCTCCTCACCCCCACCTCAGCGCCACCCTCAGCCCCCTCCTCAAAATAACGTAAAATTCCGTCATTTTTTACGTTATTTCGTGACTTCTTATTCTGCTAGAGCCCCCCCTCCCCTCCTCAGCGCCACCTCACCCCCATCTCAGCGCCCCTCGCTCCCACCTCATCCCCACCTCAGCGCCCCCCTCAGCTCCCTCCTAGCCCCCCTCAATGTCTCTTAAACAATGTCATAAAGTAGGAAACAAATTTATGTAAAATTTAATATTGGGAAGAAAAAAATTTTGATTGAAATGAAATGCTATGTCACCTTGAAGGTACTGTTGGATTTTTATTCTTTAACAATAGCTTTATATAAATTTTCCTGTTAGAAAAATTTTTAGAAGCAATTCTTTTGGAATTAAAGAAAAATTTTATTAAGAACATTTTTCGTATTGTTCAAATGATAACAATTAAACTTCTTTAAAATATATAATATTTAAAATTTTACGAAAATAGTAATAAAATTTTTAAAATGTTATAAGTTCATTAACATCTTTCACATATTCTACATAATGTTAACATATAATGCTAAAATACATATAAAAGGAACAATAAATACATGTTTCCTAATTATGAAAAGCATACAAAAAAGTAAAACATTAAAGAATATGTTAAAAAAATATTTTCCCAAATGAAAAATTATCAAAATTTTCGTAAATTTTAACTATTATTTAGTAAATAATACATGAAAAATATGTAGTAAAATGAGTCATATATAAAAAGTATACCAATTTAAAATTAAACATCGAAAGTGGTTACGTAGGGCTATTGGCGAGGGATGCCACTTTAAAAAAAATCCAACGCGCCTATTTACAGTACCTCTAAGGTGGCGTAGAAAACTGTTAAATATATATAACTTATATATTATACATTTCTTATCTTTATAAACATTTTTCCAATGGGATCTCTCTGACAATTATACATTTATATCTTTCGTTATAAAATTATTCCTAATTTTTATTATAATTACAAGACATCGGGGGTTGGCGAGCGGAGCGAGCAGGGGGGCGAAGTGCCACTAGTATATATATATATATGTGTGTGTGTGTGTGTGTGTGTGGGTGGGTGTGTGTGTGTGTGTGTGTAAATATATGAAACGCTAGTAATGCAGACACTTTCCGGAATTGAAATAGACTTATGCAGACAGAGACCGACTTATGCAGACGTTAGCATAAATAGAGAGATTATTTCAACGCATTCAAAACACCAGATTTTCCTACACACACACACACACACACACACACACACACACACACACACACACACACACACACACACGTGTCGAGTTGCTAGTCTCGCATCAGGCGTCTCCCCAGGTGGCGGATAGGGGAAAGCTCGTCAGATATGAAGGGCACCGGGGAAATAAAATACCCCGGGTGGACCAAAACTGGCTAGGGGAAGGCACCCCAAATAACAAACCAACCATGGACGTAGTGAATGGGAGATACGCATTACCCCAAGTGGGTGCCCTCAATGGAGGGGTTAATCCCACCACCGATTCCGATCGAGTGAAAGCTCCGGTGGTCGGTGCAGGCTCCACGGATTTTGGGGGGAGCCACATACACTATACCAGGAATAAGATGGAAGAAGAAGACGAAGTAAGCCAGGATAGCGCAGACGCAGCTGCCTTCCGAACCCTAAAAACAAAGGTAGATGCTCTGGTGGAGTTTATTCTAGATAAAAAGAACATTCACAATGAGCTGAAGTCAATGGCGAAGACTACCCAAAGAGCCTTAAAAGAATTCGTCAAAAGTCGAAAAAGTCATGAGTCTGAACAAGCTACCAGACCTACCAAGGACGGAACAAGCCAAACATCACCGCTCTTTCGGAAAGGGAAGGCGTCGGTAGTACACACCGAACGTAACCGCCCCTCATCGCCACCAGAGCCAAACGAAAAGAAGGCGAAGATACGGGCTTCCTCACAGATACCTGCAAAAAAACCGGAAGCTCAGATAGGACAGACCGACTGGGCAACCGTCGTAAGTAAAGGAACACGCAGAAGATATGAGAGACTCAAGACTGACGGCAAGGAGAAAGTAGTGCAGGCACATACCACGATTAGGCGGAGGCCAGCTCGATTTGATGTCTTCAAAATAAGAAGGTGCGGTGAGACCACCTACGCCGACATCCTAGGAACTCTCAAAGGGGCACCTGAGTTGAAGGCACTGCAAGAAAGGGTCACGCGCATCAGGCGCACCAAGGCAGGAGAGTTGCTTTTGGAGCTAGACAAACCAAACATCGTGTCGCATGAACTGCTGACATTGGTCTCGTCTACCCTTGCAGGGTCAGCGATAGTACAAACGTTGTCCCATAAGGAGACAATCGAAATCAAAGATTTGGACGAGACAACAACAGCAGAAGAGGTAACACAGGCGATCACTTCAATTATCGGCCCCGAAATGATGACCGCTGGGGATGTTAGACTCCGGGCGTCTTACAGTGGCACTCAAGTAGCCAGCGTTATGCTACCTGTAGCAATGACAGAAAAGCTGCTGGAAACTAGAAAACTCAGAATAGGATGGGTCAATTGTCGGGTTCGGTTACGTGAAACAGTGACGCGTTGCTTCAAGTGCCATGAAATCGGACACCTGGCACGGAATTGTAAGAGTGTAATTGACCGGTCGTCCCTGTGCTTCAAGTGTAAAACCGAGGGTCACAAGGCAGTGAACTGCCCGACCAACAACGAGCAGGTAACGATGGAGGACGTCACAACAAACAACGATGGCTAAAGTGCTTCAAATCAACATGAACCACTGTGCAGTAGCCCATGACTTGCTGCCCCAATTGATCCGAGAGGAGAAGGCGGACATAGTAATCATCAGTGAGCAGTACAGGGACAAAAATGAACCAAACTGGGTAAGGGATCGTGCCAGCACGGCGGCCATCTGGTTATGCGGAGAACTCCACATATCCAAAAAAATGGACGTCCTTCAGCCCAAATTCACCTGGGTTGAAGTATCCGGTATAAGATTATACAGCTGCTACCTACCACCCAGCGACTCAATAGAAGAGTTCGAAAGATCCCTAGATGCTATCGTCACGAGCGTTAGAACCTCCACGCTGCCAGTCGTAATCGGGGGGGACTTTAACGCTTGGGCAATTGAGTGGGGAAGCAAGAAAACGAACAACCGCGGCCACGCACTGCTTGAG
The DNA here is from genome assembly GCA_036365515.1 of Torymus aiolomorphi. Taxonomy (NCBI): domain Eukaryota; kingdom Metazoa; phylum Arthropoda; class Insecta; order Hymenoptera; family Torymidae; genus Torymus; species Torymus aiolomorphi. The sequence continues at coordinate 178,432,516 of CM070873.1, forward strand.
ACCTTCGCGATACTAGATCTAGAGATTGCTAACATAGGGACAAAGCCGACCTACACTAAAGGACGAAAGTCTTCCATAGTAGATCTGACCTTTGTCGACCCAAGATTAAGTCGGGAAGGCTCATACTGGCAAGTCAGTGATCGGTACACTGGCAGCGATCACCGAGCTCTCACATACCAGCTCCACCCGACAGGCAAAAGAGCGAATATGACCCGGATGCCGAAGAGAGAGAAATGGGCACCAGCTACTTTCGACAGGGAAGCTTTTCTCTGCTTTTTGGAAGGAGCATCTGTCGAAGGAACAACCGAGGATAGGGCTCAAAGCCTCTCGGAGATCATCACAGCGGCATGCGATGCCTCGATGTCCACAAGGACGAACCACCGAGGACGCTTACCAGTCTACTGGTGGAACAAGGAGATTGCGGTAATACGTAAAGAGTGTCTTCTTGCTAGGAGGCTGCACCAAAGAGCAGTCCGTGGACCGCTGTATGATCAATTAACAACTAGATATGAGCAAAAGAGGAAAGAGCTGAAAATTGCCATCAAGACAGCCAAAAGAAAGTGTTGGCAGGACTTCTGCGAGGAAGTGGACAGTGACCCGTGGGGACGGCCATACAAAATGGTCATAAATAAAATCAATCCCAGAGGCACCAATGCTCCCTCCTGTCCAATCTTTCTTGATAGAGTAGTCCAAAATTTATTCCCACAACACCAGGAACGGCAACATGGCACTGGTCTAACGGAGAGAATCGGTACAGTCGAGCCAACAGCAGTCACCGAATCAGAAGTGAAGATAGCGGCCAAAAAGATTGCCATAAGAAAGGCCCCAGGACTGGACGGCATTCCTGGTTTAGCTATAAAGACTACAGCTATAGAAGTTCCTTGCATATTCAAGGACACTTTCAATGCATGCCTAAGTGAAGGAATATTCCCGACACAGTGGAAGATACAGAGGTTGGTACTCCTTCCTAAGGGAAATAAACCCCCGGATGAACCATCCGCGTATCGACCACTCTGCATGTTGGATATAGTCGGAAAATTGTTTGAACGTATGATATCCGTCAGACTGGAGGCAGCTATACAAAAGATCGGCGGCTTGTCTGATAACCAATTCGGCTTTAGAAAGGGTCGATCAACGATCGATGCTATCGATAGGGTGGTGCCAGTAGCTGGGAACGCCGTTAGTGGTAGCCGGTGCACGAAACGCATGTGTGCTATAATTGGTTTAGATGTACGGAACGCGTTTAACACGACCAGGTGGGATAAAATCATGCTCGCATTGGAAGACCTAAGCGTGCCACTGTACCTTCGAAGAGTAATCTCGAGTTACCTAACTAACCACACGCTTCTCTATGATACCGACGACGGTATGCATTCTTATAAGATCACAGGAGGCATGCCACAGGGCTCTGTACTAGGATCCCCAATCTGGAACATCATGTACGACGGATTGCTTAGGTATCTGCTCCCACATGGGGTGTCGATAGTAGCTTACGCAGATGATATTGCTCTCATTATCGTTGGGAAAACCATCGAAGATGTGCAATACCTCGGAGATACGGCAATCGAGGTAGTAGGAGATTGGCTGAGCGACCATGGACTCAGTCTTGCTGCCGAAAAGACCGAGGCAGTGCTCATTGCCAGAACAAAAAAGAGAGTCTACGCCACTTTCACGTTCAACGACGAGAAGATCAAGACAGGGGACACCATGAAGTACCTAGGAGTTACAATAGATACGCGGATGTCGTTCAAAGACCACCTTAGGAACGCAGGATTAAAGGCATCAAAAGTGGCTCGAGCACTCGCAAGCATCATGCCAAACATAGGAGGGCCGAAGCAGCCACGACGGTTGCTTCTTTCATCGGTGGTTTATTCCGTGATTCTATACGGAGCCCCCATCTGGGCTAATGCTATACGTAGTAACCCAAGCTATGGTGCAGCTTGCCGAAGGGCCTGCAGGACAATCGTGCTGAGAGGGGCCTGCGCCTACCGTACCGTGTCAGACATCGCTCTCTCGGTAGTCACCGGACTGCCACCCTTGGACCTAATGGCATGTCAGAGAGCTGAGGTGTATTGTGAAGGAGTGATAAGAGAGGAGGGCGAACTTGATCAAGGACCACGTCAAAACCGATGGTCCAGGAAGACTGTGGAAGAGTGGCAGCGCCGATGGGATATAGCAGATAAAGGTCGGTGGACCCATCGCATTATTCCATGTGTCGTGGAGTGGACGGAGAGGAGACACGGACTCGTGACCTTTCATCTCACCCAGGTACTAACTGGGCATGGCTGCTTTCGCAGCTACCTGAAGAGAATTGGAGTGTACGAAAGCGCGGAGTGCCCAACATGTCCTGAAAGTGATGAGGACGTTGGACACGCTTTGTTCGTATGCCCCAGGTTTCGGGAAGAGAGAGAAAGATTTCAGGCCTTATGGGAAGGCCCCCTAACTCCCGAGGGCATCGGGAGATCCTTACTCTCTTCACAGAGAGGATGGGATGCTGTGATTGGTCTCGTCACCGAGGTGGTGGACAGATTGAACTCCATAAGGCGAGAAGAAGAAAGAAAAGAAAACCGTCTCACAGAGGACCAGGCGGGGTAGAGGGCCGTAGAGGCTGCGACTGCCCTCCGCGAAGTAATGCCTAACGGCGGTTTCCGCGGTGGGAATTACAGTCGGGGGGAGGCCCTGCTATAGGACAACAGCAGGGGGTTTTAGTAGGTATTGCCAGAAATGGTCGAGTCCTACGTAACATCTCGTATGCGTAAATGCATTTTTCCTAACCTCCTCCTAAAAAAAAAAAAAAAAAAAAAACACACACACACACACATATATATATATATATTTATATAAGCGTTATATATACTAGGGGGGCTCCGCCCCCTGCTTGCTCCGCTCGCAAACCCCCATTTTTAGCGTGAATTGTTAAAAAAATATAGTAAAATTTAATACAACTGGAAACTCAATTTTGTTGTCTAAATCTAGAAATACTACGATGTTTTTTTCTATTTAGAAAAATTTTTTTCTAAATTTACGTGCCAATATAGTAGATCGATTCTCTGAGCATTTTAAGTGCCGGTTTTTCACCATGACCTCGTATACATATGTGTACAGTACATATACATTTACTGTTTTACTTATGTATGCAAAAAATTTATAAAAGCAGAGGCGCTGTTTTTTACGCCTAATAGTGTAAGGTCATGCTCATATTATTATATGTGTTTTAATGTGTAGTCAGTTTTTTTTAGCGTGTTATTTACTAAAGTTAACAGTTTTTCACAGCACAACTGAGGTACTGTCATAGGCGCGTTGAATTTTTGATTTTATTGTGCTTAGGTGTTTTATATAACAAATATTAATAATTAGATAGGATAATGGGACATGCCAAAATAATATAAAATTATTGTTAATCATTTTTTATATAATAAGCCTAAACACAACCATGGAATTCATCGTCAATAATCCAAAAAAACCATAGGAGTCGTCCCTCCATCGTCCTTGACTCCAACCTATCCCATCCATCCTCCACCATGGAAGATGTGAATCAATTTTCATTAATAAATTTTATCAATTTTAATTAATTTTAAATAATTTGTATTAATAATTTTTAATTAATGTAATGAAAATTGATTCCGATCTGTATTACATTTCATAAAAAAATATTTCATGTAAATATATTTATATTGAAATTTTTTTTATTATATGTAATAAAATAATCAGATTATTTATATGATATTATGCTTATAAGAAATTACAACATGTCTTATACTTTCGTAAAAGAATAATATTATAAATAAAATGATTATTGATATAAATTTAGTTGGGTTTATTTTGATCTTGTCACGGGGTGGTTATTTGAGCTAAGGCACATTTCACGTGCGTACCTTAGCGGTTCAATTCCATATCTCTCGGTTCAACTCCCAGAGATATAATAGCCAGATTAGGTAACAGACGCTACAACGTCGCGCAATGTTAACCAAATCTGGTTACTTACCGGGCAACACACAAGTCGAAGACTTGCGCTTTGTTTCTCACCAGTGACTCGAACTCTCCTCTCGTTCACTGGTTCGTGTGCCGGCTGCTCAGATGAAACGATACGTTTTCTCTTATGTAATGACGGCGGAGGCGGCGGGGAACAGGGAATGACTAAGGTCGCGAAATAACAACACGAGAAGTTAAAGTTAATAATAAAAGACTATGGTTTATTAAATAAAAGAAGTTGAGGTTTGGTAATAGATCAGTAACATAAAAGAGTTGAATTTCGATTCGCGTATTCCCTATCTAAACGGTGCGCCAGCACGGTACCTCTGACGTCAGCTGCCTCGGAGACTGACGTCACGCTTGCGGTAATTTACGCCGCGCACGTAAGGTATAATACGCCTCACGTGTGCGGTACTCTACGCGCGCACTCACTGAGTAAAGCGTCGAAGTGTGAGAGCAGTCGCGATCGCCGCGCGACGCACACACGTATAAGTGTGAGAGAGAGGGTAGATGGCGGGTTTACACGTGTGCGCACTCACCGGCTTTGAAAAAGCCGGTGGTTTGACCTCGCATTTAACCTTGATGAAGTGCGAACCCGATGCCCACACTCTCTCCTCGCACTTGCTCTCACTGCACGAGAACGCCTACTCGAAGCCGATGTCCAGGTACGACGAGTCTGGACAAGCGGTTACGCGTTATTACTCGCGTCGCGGATGATGCGTGCACGCTTACCATGTTAGGTCTTCGGCGGATTTGACTCGGTGGTCTAGCATCCTCGCGTGCATCCTCTCGACTCAACGGGCATCGTAGCTTGGTCCTTCACAATCTCTCGAACTTATCAACGCCAGGCGATCGGCTCTTCTGCTCGTGGAAGTCGCTTTTGTTCACAGTACGACAGGTAGAATCAGCCTGCCGTACAGTCTCAGTACACTTCACGTACTTCCCACGTAAGTCCGTGAAGTCACACTTTTCTGGCAGAGTAAATGGCCTCAGTAAAGCACACTGCTTCTTTACTGAGGTTGAGCGAGTGACAAAACACGTTGTCACTCGCGAAATTCGCGATAACAAAATTCGCGAACTCGCACGCATGTATCTCTCACGAGCGGTAACAACAAGATGGATGTCGGGCTCTTTCGCGCCGGCTCGCTCGTCGTCTCGTCGATGCAACTCCAATTCTGCATTGACGCACCCTCTAGCGTTTGCTACCACGAACTTACTAATTACCGACGTCGGTACGGCAGGCCGTGACACCCCCCACCCAGACGTCGCTTATCTCCAGATGGGCGACTCTGTACACCAATCCGACGTCGGTTGTACCTGGAAAGTCTGAGACAGCATTGTCTCCGGCTAGTCTTGTCCGCTCTCGAGGTTTTGAGGTTTGCCTCGAAGCTGCGTCAAACTATCGCCAGGTAAAAACTTTCTTCATTCTTCAGTAACTGAAGATTTAGCTTCGGTAGAAGCTTTCTCTGTCTCTAGCTCTACAGGCTGATCTACCTGTAGAGCTAGCAATACGTGCATCGCTTTGCTGTCTTGGTTGTCTACCAAGACAGTAATGTTCGCCTCTTCGCGTCGACGGCCTCTCGTTGGCCACTGCTCCATGTATAGCCGGCACGCTGGTGTCTGGTACATTTTCCAGCTAGACGACGGTGGTGAAAGCCAGGTCTTCTTCGTTATTTTCCGACCTGATCGGGCCCAGCGCCGTCGGCTGATTTTTCGCAAACAGCGGGACGCTCTTCGCCGTGTTCTCTCTCTTCTTCTTCCTTTTTTCTTCTTCTCCTCTTAAGATCAGTTCTTACCCTCGGAGATTCTTCGGATTCTCGAAACTCGGAATCGAACTTCCGTAGCCATAGTGCTGGACAGGCGAAACGACCTGTCGAGCTACCCTTTGCACTTACTCACACCCGGCTGGTGTGATGCAGCGCATTGCGGGGTGGCCTTCTCCTAGGGTATGCTCGAATCAGATAGGTCGTTTCTAAGGTCACCGCCTACGGTACCTGGAGTTAAACACACTCCAAACCAGGCATCGTTACCGTCGTTTCGACAAACAAATCGGGAAAGGGATGCCTGGCGGCACAAAGCGGATGCGGAGCTAAGCTTCGACGCATTTACAGCACTTGGCGAAACCTCTGGACACTTTTATCAGTCACTGGTGTGACCGGCCGGGAAATGACCTGTCATCGCGGCTTAATTTTGGGCAAAATTAGTTGGCCAACGATGCCACGTAAGAGGATCACCTACCTGATCTGGCCTAGAGGCATTCGGCTTCCTGTTAAGGAGTCCTATCCCTCCGAGGATCTTCATATCTCTTCTTTTCGTCTGAACGTCGACGGCTTGGTGGATTTTCCTACCTCTCTTTCCACTACTCGTCGAACGATAACAGCGGTACGATGTTTTTCAGCTACGAGGTATGTTACCTGCCGTCGCTGGAGTCTACCGTTGACCTGTCCTGCTCGTCACTTGATGTGAGCTTCTTTGGTTAAACGGTATGTCTCAACGTCTATTCTTCAGCGACGACAGGCTGTGGCTCTCTTGGCTTCTCTGTAGCCTATCTCGCCACAGCCATAGCAGCGAATGAGACCTGAGGGTTGTCTTTGACCTTGTCGACGGTCGTCCTTGCTCTTTAAGGTTCTCCAATGAGTCCTCAGGGCTGTCCTTGACCTTTCTCGTCGGTCGTCCTTGCCCTTTAAGATACTCGACCTGAGAGCTGTCTTTGACGTTGTCGTCGGTCTTCCTTGCCCTCGTAATGAGGTATTTGTTTCTCCTTCAAATAATTTCATGGAGCTTTCACTTCGACTGCTATGGTACTTCGAACTGTCAATGCTCACGCCGTTTTCTCAGATGTGGCAGCCTTGTTCGTCTTCTTTGTGTTCCGAAAATCATCGTCACTCTCTTCTTCGTCGTCACCGCTGAATTCTCTTCATCTCGTTCCTTGCTTAGAAGTGACTTTCAGTCTTCTGGTTCTCTCTTCTTCAGCGATTCTAGCGGCATCTCTTCGTTGGTGCCGCGATTCACCAAGGATTCTTCTTGGCTTGGTGATTCTCCCCCCTTCCCAGGCTCTACCGCGGCTATTAGGCAGCGGTTGAGTTCTATTTACCAGCGGCACCTAGGAAGAGGACTGTACCTTTCATGAAGGTTGCCCCTAAATCTTCTTTTTTTTTGTCCATATAAAGGACTTGTTCTTCTCCTGTGTTCTTCGGATCTTGCTTTCTCTTGTCGCTATCTTTACATGCGCTTGAGTGTGTATTTCAGAATGTGGTTGTCTGTGCGGTTTCTATTAAAGGGATCGTTCCCTAAGGCGCACCTCTTAATTTACAAATAAATAAATAAATATATATTTATAATATATTATAGTTCTACCTAACTTCCACACCCTGAATTTCACTGCGAGTTGCAGAGGGTTAGATACCAGTCGCTCGGTTTTAAAAGGCCCTCGCTGGTTTTCTTTTTAATTTGCCAGTAATTGGTGCTTCGATCCTAATTTAGCACGAATTACTGGTTTGTCGCTACTTTTCAGCTGTTTTAAAATTTTTACCCTGTAAAAAAATAAATGCCAGCCAGGTCACCGCGGGTTCGAATCTACCCCTAAGTTCGATTCTTGTTCACGGGTTTGATTCCCTAGAGGGTATTATCACTACTAGCCTTCACTAGGCTAGCAACTGGTATCGATTGAACGCTCTTGAAAAATTTTGTCGAGGGCTCAGTCCCCTGATGCTTCTCTTCACAATTTTTAATAAATAAACCCTTTCACATCTCGCTCATAAATTAATTCCGCTTAGGCGCACCGTATCTAACTATTTGTCACAATGTTCTATAAAAAAAATAGCAACTTTGTAGCCTACAGCAATTTATATTGATCTTTCTCAAAAATCTTCGAACTTCTACCCCCAGAGGGTTTGCTGTAGGTTGGTTGTTGTACTTTAGTCACTACCTTACTAAAAATCTAAAAAAAATCGGAAAAACGCAAAAAGAAATTTTTGGGATTCGAACTTTGCTCCTTCGAAGTCAAAATTTCGCGATATTCCCAAGCACACACACGTTTAGGGCGCCAGTTGTCACGGGATAGTTATTTGAGCTAAGGCACGTTTCACCTGCGTACCTTAGCGGTTCAGTTCCATATCTCTCGGTTCAACTTCCAGAGATATAGTAGCCAGATTAGGTAACAGACGCTACAACGTCGTACAATGTTAACCTAATCTGGTTACTTACCGTGCAACACACAAGTCGAAGACTTGCGCTTTGTTTCTCACCAGTGACTCGAACTCTCCTCTCGTTCACTGGTTCGTGTGCCGGCTGCTCAGATGAAACGATACGTTTTCTCTTATGTAACGACCGCCGAGGCGGCGGGGAGCAGGGAATGACTATGGTCGCGAAATAACAACACGAGAAGTTAAAGTTAATAATAAAAGACTATGGTTTATTAAATAAAAGAAGTTGAGGTTTGGTAATAGATCAGTAATATAAAAGAATTGAATTTCGATTCGCGTATCCCCTATCTAAACGGTGCGCCAGTACGTTACCTCTGACGTCAGCTGCCTCGGAGACTGACGTCACGCTTGAGGTAATTTACGCCGCGCACGTAAGGTATAATACGCCTCACGTGTGCGGTACTCTACGCGCGGGTAATGTGACACCCTTCGAGCGGACCTTTCATAATGTGCACGTGCTGCCTACTCAACTCCTGGCTATCTGGAGATAAGAAGAAGAAAGAAGTCGGTTGCAGCTACTTAATATTAGATACTCTCGTTAGTCTCTGTCGGGTCCTCAAGCCTTGTAGACGTGTTTTAATAAAGAATACTTTTGATTGAATCTGTGAGTGAGTGTGTGGTGTTCATTTATTCCATTCACCGAGAATCGGAAAACACCCCAATTTACCCACTAACATAACTGGCGCTGCGGACAGGATACTGCGATACTGCCAACTTCGGATTCCTCTCCAACTTCAGGACGAGAATCTTCACCAAGGAGGCAGCCGGTGATTTTTCCCCACTGTCGCAGTATCTACACGTCAGCTTCGAGACCCACCTACTTGGCACTGACTCACCAAGAAATCATCAAAGATATTTCGTCTGTAAGTCTTTGGAATTTCCTTTTATCCCTTAAACCCTTCATACGATTGACCTTGCAGCGTTTCGTGAATTAATAAAATAAATCATGGCGAACGAAAATCAAGCACCTCAGATTACTCTAGAACAATTTAAGCTGCGTTTATCTATTTGGCGCGAAGCTATTCCTACGTACGAAGGCGGTACTAGATTGTTATCGCATTTTATTCAACAATATGACAAATTTGTCCAAATGTTATATACAGTAGATCCACTTGTCAATGAATCTCTGTATGCACTTATAAAATTGAAATTACGTGGCGAAGCGTTAGATTTAATAGTAGTAAATAATCCAGCAAACTGGACTGAATGTAACAGATTTTTAGTGAACAGATACAGTGATGCGAGTTCGGAAGAACTATTATTAAATAAACTCAGTGTTTGTTACCAAAAAGCGAATCAATCGTTTGAAAATTACGCTGACGAAATAATATTACGATTAAATAGATTAAAAGAACACATTCAGTTAAATAATGAAAACAGAGAGTTAGTTAATATGAAAATTTCATTTTATGAAAACGTTGCTAAAAACACTTTTATTAACGGAAAAAAGGAACCCTATCATTCATTCTTAACACACTTCGAATTAAACGATATTGAAGATTGTCTAAATAAATGTAGGAGACACGATAATCAGGAACAGCAAGCTAATTTTCTTTCGTATATGAGGCAACGCGAAAGTAAACCGAAAGCAAATTGATTTAACGCGCCGAGTACCTCGAAAGCTGCTATTTCATATCAACCGCGACCCGCCATAGCGCAAACCCCATTTAGACCTGCATTACCTAATTTCGGAAACAACAATCTCGGAAATAACAATTTTGGAAATAACAGTCTCGGAAATAACAATTTTGGAAACAACAATTTTGGCAACAGCTTTAGGCAAAATAATAACAATAATAATCAAGCAATACGTCAAAATTATCAACCGACGCCGATGTCGATAAGTACAAGAAATACCAATCGACCGGGTGGTAATCAAACTAATAGACCGAATAGTTTGCCAAATAACTCTGCGCCTAGAACAAATAATTTCTTCAGAAGTACGGGACCTCCAAATTTTGTAGCAGAAGAACTTCATCACCAAGAAGATCAACAAAATTGTGTCGCACAAGAAAGCGATTACCCAGAAGAACAGCCTCAAAATCTTGTTAATGAGACGGCTGAAAGTGATGATACTGAACATTTTCAGATAGACCCCATAGTATCAGAAGAGATAGTAGTAAATCTTAATAATATAGGAAATTCACCAGAGTTGCCGCATATAATCACGCTCAACCCGCCGTTAAAAATTTTAATAGATTCCGGAGCAACATCTTCAATTATGAATCCGAGTATAGCAAATAAACTGTTTCCAAATTACATATTTTCACACAATTTTGAAATTTCATCTATACATAAAGTCACTAAGGGAACAAGTGCATTAACTTTTCCTGTTTTACAAGAGTTAGGCGACGACATGCCAATAACATTTTTACTCGCACCCTGGCATTCAACGTATGATTGCTTGATTCGCCACAAAGATCTTCAAAAATTATAGGCGAACGTCGATTGTAAAAATGAAATATTTAGTACGAGTAAATTCGAAATTAATTACTTAAAAAATATCCCAAGCAAGAGCAAAAGCGTGAAGATGAATCATCATCAACAGTCGGCTACTCAGATAAGAACCATCCATATGAACAGCGAGGAGAAGGATAAGATTACATTACTATGCTGCAAGTACAGTGACTGCTTTTACAACGAAGAAGACAAACTTACTGCTACAACAGCAGTTTCTCACGTTATTAAAACAAAAGACCATGATCCCATCGACGTGAAAAATTTTCGTTATCCATACAAATTGAAAGAAGAAATTCAAAATCAATTAAAAATTATTAAAAGATGGAATAATTCGGCCGAGCGAGTCTCCTTATTCATCACCCATCTGGATAGTGCCAAAAAAGCAAGACGCTAGTAGAAAAAAGAAATGGCGGATGGTAAATGACTACAGAAAATTGAATGACAAAACTATAGAGGACAAGTATCCGCTTCCTCGTATGAACGAAATTTTGGAAAATCTTGGAAAATGTGCGTATTTTTCGACACTAGATTTAGCTCAAAGCTTCCACCAAATACCGGTAGAGAAAAATTCCATAGAAAAGACCGCTTTTACCGTCGAAAATGGCCACTATGAGTAAGGTAAAAGTACCAATGAGCGGCCAGTGCCCAGTACGTGGCCATCTAGATAAATAATCAATTACTTTAAAGAATGCGTAGTAGTTGGATAATATTTTATTCTACAAGATGATTCTAAAATAATTAATACTTATTTTTTAAATAGTATTATTACTCTTAGTGAAAATTTAATACTTATAAAAAGGATTTGAAAATGCTACTCGCGGGAATCACGGCTTTCTATGGAAGGTCCTTAATGATTTCGTAAGGATTCATGACTCGCCTTTTAGGTATTTTTTAAATAAATTTGAAGTAAATCTTTACTCTTGAAAGTTTTAAGACACTTCTAAGATGCATCGAATTCAATTACAGTCGTTAGAAGCCCAATAATTATTGTTTTTAATAAAAATAATTCAAGTTTATCTACTCGTACCAGTTTAAACGTCATGTCCCAATACTTGGCTCTATGTATTTCACCGATGTTTTGATGTTTAGGGTTCCTACGTATTGGTAGACTTAGTAGGTTGGAAAACCATAATATGATTATTATACATTGATTTTCTGTAATTTCATATTATTAACGTTTGATTTAGTGTTAAAAAGTATTTCCAGTCCAAAATTTAGCGATTTTATTATTTTTACATAAAAATCAAAATAAATATAGAGTACAAATTATATGGTCCAAGTATTGGGACTAACAATTTCGACCACTAGTCCATGACTTTTTAGCACGGTCCAACTACTAGTACAAGCATGTATTCATAATTTAATTAATTTTTCTATCATAAAAGCTTATTTTCACAAATTAAATACTTTTTTCGCAAGTAAAAACTAATAATAATTCTATTGGCTACTGATTCTATGCATTTTTAATAATATTTCGCATTTAAAATATGACTTCAAAATTCTAGCTTCACTAAGCGTCCATCTTTTGGTACTTTTACCTTATACCAGGATGCCATTTAGCTTGAAAAACGCACCAGCCACATTCCAACGAATGATGGACAAAATTCTAATAAAATACTTGCACAAATTTTGTTTTGTGTACATGGACGACATCGTTATCTTTTCTAAATCGCTCCAAGAACATCTTCAACACATAAAACTTATTTTTGATGAACTCAGAGAACATGGATTAAAAATACAATTAGATAAGAGCGAGTTCTTGAGGAAAGAAGTGCCGTTCTTACGGCACATTATTACCCCGAAAGGAATTAAGCCTAATCCAGACAAAATTAAAGCTATAATAAAATACCCCGTACCAAAAACGCAAACAAAAGTAAGAACATATTTAGGACTTACTGGTTTTTATAGGAAATTCATAAAAAATTATGCTAAAATATCCAAACCTCTCTCCCACACTCAAGAAAAAGGGCAAGGTAGATTATAAAAATGAAAAATTTATTGAAGCTTTCAACAAACTTAAAGAACTCATTACTATGTGACGAGGAGCTCGCGCAAGCGGAGCCCTCGTTAGTTACGCACCTGTAAATACCTCTCTCAGTGGCCTGGCCAAAGTCAGCACACGAGCATATAGGATATGCCGGGTGTACATGACTTTGTTTGTTTCAAGGGACACCGGTAGCCGACTTGAAGAGCGACAGAGACGACAGCACAGAGAAGAAATAGAGAGAGAGAGAAGACAGAGAAGAGAGAGAGAGAGAGAGAAAATAGGGGAGAGGTGGGTAGAGAGACCTGCGGGCAAGGAGCTAGGAGCAAAGCGGAGCTAATTGCTCGCTCTCTTAGTTACTCGACCAGCACCGCGAGTAGTCGTATATAGTTTTTCGCGCGTCACCGCACAGACCCCACACCACGCTATCCAGCCGCCCGGCCTGCCTCCAGGAACCATAGCAGCAGCGTGCACAGGTGGTGCACGCCTAGAGAAGCCGCGGCGGGAGATAGGAACGAGGGGAGAAGTTCCTGGCATTTAGGAGCGACCACGCAGCCGAGTCAGCATCGCAGAGCCAGCATCGCCAGCTTAGGGCAAGACCGGCAGCGGCAGCGAGAGCGTCGGCAGCGTACCTGTGCGTCACGACTAACGCGAGTATCTCTCTCTCTCCCGCGTTGGTTAATAACCACCTACGGCCCTGTCCGTGTTGTGTCATCGTGAGTTGCCGCTTTATAGCGAGCTCCACGAGCATACACTGTGCCGCGAATACGTCGCGGGCACGTGTATCGAGTAGCGAGGGTAGCTCTAGCTCCCACATAGAGAGCCGCGACACGCATGTCGCGGATTAGTTAACGTAATCTATGTCGAGAGTGTTGAATGTACATACTTGAATAGTCGTGTGCGATGCACGGCTATCAATAAAAAGTGATTAAATTGACATCGTGTGTTCACCCGGTGATTCTCCCACCACTTTTCCCATCCTCGAGTGTAGAAGGTGGCCTCCCACCACCTTCGCGGCGGACGGAGCAAATCTGCCTCCGGAGATCTGGCTATTACAAATTAGTTGTAGCGTGTTGTATAGGGACGAGGAAAGTACAACGTTACAAATGGCGATCCTCTCAGGATCTCCGTCACGCTCGAGTGGGGAAATTTGAGGGAGAAAATCTAAAGTATCGCGCGCGTGAATTAACATCATTTTAGAGTCGTAACGGTCACGCGGAAATTTCGAGCGAAGAATTTTCAAAGTCGCGACGGCGATAAAGTTGAATTCCCAATTCGAAATTTTAAGTGTCGTGACCGCGGCTTCGACTTCGATGAAAGTGAAGTCGAATACCCCGCGACCTTAGAGAGGTAAACAGCAAATAGAAACTGTTTACATAGCGAGCGTGTACGTTAGTTTCGGCACGGAACAATTTGAAAATAGAGTCGAACAAGAAAGATTTTAAATACGTAAATATTATACACTCGAGTACGTGAGAGCAGAGTCGCCGAGTAATAAATATTGTCGGGTGTTGTTAACTATTGTGTTGCGGATAAATAGAGCTAGTAGGGCTTTGTGTATTCCGAAATCGTCGTAAAACTTTAATGTGATAAATTCGAAATTCGTAATATTTTAAATTTTGACTGAGTGAATTTTAAAGTTAATTATTACATTTGTGGTAACTAGAAGCCAAGTGGCGAAATTTCGGAATACGCGAACGAGCAAAAGTCTGAGTGCGAGTTTAAGAGCATAGGTATTAAGTTGTGACGCATCTTTCATCATAAATTTTTTTTTAAGACTAATTTTTTTTTTCTCTTTTTGGGAGTTTCCCTAAGTTTTATATAATTAGTATTTTTTTTTGTGTGCATGAGTGTATTGTGCTAGCTAAAGCTAGCGTCAGTGTTGTGTCGTGCCAGCTAAAGCTGGTATTAGTGTAGTAGTATAGAGGTGACTAGTGTTCACCTGTTGCGAGCTTCGCGCAGTGCTTTTCACAGCACGCGCGAAGAATAGAGAGCGGCTGCGTATACACGCACGCGCCGTACGCGAGAGCCGGTGTATCGCGGCACCTGGAGCTCCGCGAGCCGTCGCGAGGACGACGAGGGGTAAAGTGGTTTCCCGTAGAGTGCGCGTGAGTCGCTACCTTGTCGCTGCGCTAAGCGCAAGCACAAGCTGCGAGTCCGCGAGTGTGTGCTAGAAATAAAAGCATAAGAGAGAAAGTAGGCTCGTGCGATATTTAGCCACCACGCGAAATGGCCACGTTTCTGGCAGCCCTTGGTTAGAGAAATTAACCGCGCGTTCAGGAATATTTGCGGCAAGCAAAGTATTGCGCGTACTCTCTGATCTTGTGAGTAGTAGGTTAGATCTTGATTTCGGCAGTCTCTTTAGCGAATAATGTAGTGGAATTTCAGAAATCGGTAATTGCAATAATTTTTGGTGTAAGAAGGTTGTTGGAAATAAAAATCAAACCAGACGCATAAACCGCGCTCTGATTGTTAAGTATTTATTAATAACCTGGGAAAATTTATTCGCATTTGTAACTTTCGTTTTTTTTAGATATGATAACTGTAGCATTTTTATAGGGGTATTTATTTTTTTTTTTTTTAAACTCTAATTTTCTCGTACTGTTTTAGTCAGTTTTTATTAGTGAAATAGATTTCTGTCATTCCACGCATTATACGTTAACCTAGGAGTAGAGAGCGGGAAATTGCGATCTAAACTCGTTGCTCAGTAATTTCTGTCAGTAGAGCAGGGCACGATGGCGGCGTCATCAAACTCGCGGAAGTTGCGTAGAGTTCTCGCGGACCCAGGAGTCAGGGAATTAGCGGATTTAGTGAATAAATTATCCCCGGAAGTACTGATTCAAGTACTCGATAGGAACGGGTTGAGCACCACCGGGACAATGGAAGAGCTCCGCGAGCGGCAGCTGCGTTTCGACATACAACGCGTTCTTCCGTCAGCGGGTGTGCGTATGGAGGAGGCGGTTTTCCGTGGGGATAAATTGCCCGTTACGACCGCAGAACTCTTAATACACAGCTCCCGCGAGGAGCTGGCCGCGTCGAAAGAAGGACGAAGTGATGAAGCAACGAAGGGGGGAGCGACGAGGACCGCCGCACTAGTTGCGCAGACGTCCGCGTTGGATTTACGAGCACCTTCTCCGGGCACCTCGAATCAACCCGATTCAAGTGTGCCGGAGGAGGTGGTGGAGGCACGGGTGCCGGTCAGGCAAAGCTCCCGGCTTTGGAGTGCGTTGGCGACATTATCTCGGCTATTTTTCACGCGCGAGTATCGCGAAGCAGGAACAGGGTTGGAAATCCCGTTAGAAAGGCGAGCGAACTTTAGCGAACCTCCTCAGCGAGTGATGGGCGCAATAGAGCGTGGGCGCGCGGAGAGTAATAACACCACGAATACAACTGGAGAGAGTGCGAATATTAACAATCGGTTTTCGCGCACTAGCACACCGTCGAGAAGAACAGTGGTCAACGCGGATAACTGGGAGGAGATCACGCGCCGTTTATTCGAAAGGGGAGGGAGTAATAACGCGCAAAGAAATTTTTATTCCGAAACGAGCAGAGAGTCGGAACTCCCGCACCCACGAGAGTGCGGTCGAGGGCCGAGTAGGGAGTCGCCGGTGAACAGACTATACTACGTTTACGAGGCCGAGTCCCCGTCGTCATCCGAAAGTGAGGGGGAGATTGCAGCGAACGGATCGGGCGCCGCTTCTTTAGGCCCTGCATCTCGGGGTGGATCGAGCGCTTATCGGGAGCACATGGCACGACCGGTGAGTGCAGTGCGAGCATTTCTTGATTGGCGCATTTCCTGCTCGGGATCGTCTTCGGGCGAGACCGAAGAATTTGTACGAAGGTTGCAGGAATTGCAGAAGTGCACCCGATTCGGCGATCGTGAGATCCTAGATGCGGTCCCTAGCGTACTTGCGGACCGTGCGCTGCAATGATACCGCTCACTCGGAAACGAAAGGCTGACATTGCGTGATTTCTTAGCGCGGCTTCGCGACCAATTTGTCAGACGTTTGGACCGCGAGGATCTGATGAGGAATTGCACGCGCGCACACAAGCTCCGAAGGAGTGCGCACGTGATTTTCTAGCAAGCGTGCGGTGCATCGTCGCGCGGTTTGATTGTCCTCCGTCGGCCGCCAAACAACTGCGAATTGTGCTGCGTAATTTGCATCCGGAATTTTGGCACTTTTTGGAGACGAAAGACGTAAGGGAACTCGAGGATATTCGGCGTTTCGGGTTAGAATTTGAACGTCGTCAGGAGTTGGACGCGCGTTATGCTCCCCCACCGGAGAAAAGTAAGACGCGGATACCGGCCGTGGCTTACGCTGAGACTGAAAAAACGGCGAGTGTCGCCTCTGCGTCGAACGGTAATCAGACGGGCGCGAAGAGTAAACCGAAAAGAGGGAAGAAAGGAGAAAGTTTGCACGCAAATAACTCACCGCGTGTGCGGATTCGGGAAGTAGAGGAAGCTCGGGTCGACGCTCTAGTGCCAGCTTCTTTTCCAAATAGGGTTAGCGAGGCGCGACCGCCGCACCACGGGCGAGGTGGTTATCTCCCTAGTGCGCAGCAGGTCACGCATTATGGAAGGGAAAACTACCCGAAAAATACGCAAACAGGGTCGAATTCAGAGCCGCGCCGGCCGTTCACGGGAAGATGTCGCGTTTGTGGCGAGGTAGGTCACATGGCGCGTAATTGCGATGCAAAGGTGTGTTACGCGTGTGCACAGCCGGGTCATTGTGCCAATCGATGTCCATCGCGGCAGAGCGAAGGGAATGTAGGAATGGTGGCGGGCAGGAATAGGCCGGCGATCACGGGTCCGCGCGTACCGGAAGCAGGGGAGACGCAAGGAGCGGGCGTGTTCGCAGTAATTCAGGCCGCGCCGGCTGGACCGACTGCAACTATAGGAGGAGTGACTACCGCGGGTCACTCAGAAAGCGTGCAGGGTGGGTCTAGTTTTGTTGAGCATTCTCGATTAGACCGCGGGGATAGGCAACAATGGTTGCGCGAATCGCAAGAGGCAAGTGACGCAGGGGGAGGGCCACAAGTAACCACCGAGAAGGGCGTCGAGACAAATAGGGAGCGGCGACGTACAGGGACACAGGTTTCGGTCGAGGAGTGGATGACTCCTAGAGGAAATCGGTTTTGGGAGCTGCACATGAGAGTAGCGTTAGCACAACCGAAGGTACATCCAGTTAACGAGTTAGGTGCTGAGGGCATTTCGCCCTCGCCCACAGTTAAGAGCGATAGAGAGCCTGCTCGGGCACCGCGCCCTGACACGCCGAGTGCCGAGCAGGATAGTGAGCAAATCGCGGGTATGATGACAGAGAATAGAAATATGATAACAGTTAGCCTGGGAGGAAAACGCTATCGCGCGTTAATTGATTCAGGCGCAATGGTGTCACTAGTAGGCGCGGAAATCGCGAGGCGTTTCCGCGATAAATTAAGGCCCTCCGCGACCGCAGTGCGCGGCGTAAGTGGAAATGCGCTGCGGGTGTTAGGCGCGCTAAGAGTGCGAATTTCAATAGATAACGGATCAAAGGAATTAGAGGTTCGAGCGATCGAAGGCATAGATCATGAAATTATTTTAGGGATTGATTTTTGCAAACAGTGGGAGTTGGAGATTCAATTTGCGAGTAGGTTATGGCGTATGTTAGGGAGACAGTTTCGGGAATTCAGCGATTGCAGTACTGATGACGTACCCGTCATGATGGAGTGCGCCAGCATCGCGAAAATTGCTGAAGTAGAGAGGGAAAGCGTTATGCGCCTTGTAGCGAGTATTGTGCCGCCACCGCGCCGATCCTTGGTCATACCAACTCAATAACGCATCGCATTGAAGTAACGTGTTCGCGAGAAGTTAAATGCGCGCCTAGGCGAATGTCGCCAAAGATGTTAGAGGTCGCGCAGGAGGAAGTGAGGAAGATGCTGCGAGAAGGTGTGATCGAACGATCGGATAGCGAATGGTGCAGCGCTCCGGTGATTGTCGCGAAGTCGAACGGAACACATCGGTTCTGCGTCGACTTTAGAGAGCTGAACAAGGTCACGCGCCCTGATGCGTACCCGATGCCTAGTATAGACTCTATTCTCGATCGTTTACGTGAAGCAAGGTATATTAGTAAGGTGGATTTGCGTCAAGCATATTTCCAAGTGGCGTTAGAGGAAGAGAGTCGAAAGTACACGACATTTGCGGTCCCAGGGTCGGGACTTTGGCAGTTTAAGCGCCTCGCGTTCGGTTTAATTAACGGGCCCGCGACCTTCTCGCGACTAGTAGACTCACTTTTTGGTCCTGAATGCCAGCCGCATGTATTTGGATACTTGGATGATGTTATCATCGTAACTAAAACAATTGAGGAACACCTTGTGTGGGTGGAGTACGTGTTACGAAAGCTAGTAAACGCGGGTTTGGCAATTAGCTTCGAAAAGAGTGAGTTCTGTTGTCCGCGAGTCGCGTACCTGGGGTATTTGCTGGACGAGGCAGGGTTGCGGCCTAATCCGGAACGTATCGAGCCGGTAATTGCATTCCCCGCGCCCCGAACCGTTAAACAACTGCGTCGATTTTTGGGGATGGTAGGATGGTATTCCCGATTTATATCATGTGAAAGCGAGGTTAAAGTTCCCCTTACAAGACTTCTACGGAAGGACGCGAAATGGCAGTGGGGGGAGGTAGAACAGACGGCGTTTGACAAACTAAAAACCGCGCTAACAACCGCGCCGGTGCTGGCGCGTCCAGACTTCGGAAAAACATTCATAGTACAGGCCGACGCGAGTGCGTATGCACTAGGGGCGGTCTTGACGCAAGAGTTCGAGGACGGGGAACATCCGATCGTATACGTAAGTAGGACCTTGAATGCCGCGGAGCGGAATTACACGGTGACCGAAAAGGAATGCCTGGCGTTGCTTTTCGCGATTCGTAAATTCCGTCCGTACATTGAAGATTATAAATTTATCGCGGTAACGGATCATAGCGCTTTGGTTTGGTTGAGGAATCTGAAAGAGCCGACGGGGAGATTAGCGCGTTGGGTCTTGGAGATGCAGCAATGGAATTTCGATATAGTGCATAAAAAGGGAGCATTGAATCACGTGCCGGACGCGCTGTCGCGAGAATACGAACAGGAATTGGAAATAGTGGGGGTAGCTGCCGCCGAGGACCCGTGGTACATACGACGAGTGGGCGAAGTATGCGAACGACCCGAGAAATTTCCCTCGTCGCAGTTAGTCGACGGGCGATTGTATAAATTCACACGCGATAAATTGCTGGACCCAATAGTAAATAGAGAGGAGTGCTGGAGATTAGTAATACCAGCTACTCATAGAGAGCGGGTGTTGCAAGATGCCCATTGTGAGGCTTCTTCGAGCCATCTTGGAGTAGCAAAAATATACGACAGAGTGGCCCGCGAGTACTACTGGCCCGGAGTGTGGCACGACGTGCATGAATTTGTACGTAGTTGTGTCCAGTGCCAACAGTACAAGAGTGCACAGACTGCATCTCAGGGCCTGGTGGGAAAGCGGGTAGTAGAGAGGCCTTGGGCGGTGGTAGCGGCTGATATGATGGAACAGCCGCGCAGTAATAATCAGTTTAAGTACATTTTAGTTTTTCAAGATCTATTCACCCGTTGGATAGAGTTAAAGCCACTCAGATCAGCCGATGCTAAAGCCGTTTCAAATGCATTCGAAGAGCTGATATTGTTTAGGTGGGAAACGTCCGATTACTTTTTAACGGATAATGGTAAAGAATTCGTAAATAAACATGTCGATGGAATGTTAGAAGGGTACGGAATTCGTCACGCCGTATCATCCGCAGAGCGATCCTGTAGAGCGCACGAATAGGACATTGAAAACGATGATTGCGATTTTTATAGGGCAAGATCAGAGAGGTTGGGACAAAAATTTGCATGCATTCCGACACGCAATCAATACCGCGACACAAGCGACAGTGAAGGTGTCGCCTGTGTTCTTAAATTTTGGCCGGCAGCCGCAGCCGGTCAAAAGCTTGCGGAGGGAGATAGAACCTCAAGAAGGGGTAATACGAATTGACCCAGCGGAGTGGGAAGACCGTTAGAAACGATTAGAGGCATTACGCGACCTAGTGGCACGACACATAGATAAAGAACAGGAGAAACAAAAAACATACTATGATCGAGGGAGACGTAGAGTGGCGTTCGACGTGGGCGATTTAATGCTACGAAAACAGCACTCGCTGTCGAACGCATTGCGAGCTTTTTCGGCCAAGCTGGATGTGAAGTACGATGGCCCCTTTAAGATTCTCGAGGTGCGCTCACCCGAGATCTACATTCTTGAGACGAAGTCAAAAAAGCAAACGGCAATGGCTCATGTCTCAGAGTTAAAGAAGTGGTTGCCGCGTAGAACGCAACCAGAGAAAAGTAGTTAGTAATTGGAAGGGTGCATGAATGCTTGATAGTCTGGCGGAAGTAGTGGAATTATTGGTGTAAAGTTGAAAAAAAAAAAAAAAAAAAAATTTATTATTAGTTAGGATGAAAGATGCGTAAAATATTTAGTCTTAGGATGAATTTTAAGTAGAATGGACGTCGTAATGAATTTTTTTTTCTCTTTCTTTTGTGTGTTGTGTTGTGCGTTTGCTCTTTTATATAACAGGTCTCATCGTGCTCGAGATGGAGGATAAGGCGATGGACGCCGAAGAAGCACCGAGGGCCCGGGAAGCCCCCGAGTGCAATAGGTGCATCAGCTCCGCACGGAGACGGAGGGCGGTTTAACCGCCGCTATCGCCTGCGTTGCAGCGATGTACGCGAGGAGCGACGGCCTTCTCTGACTGGCGTTGTTACCCCGCATCCCGAAGCGGCGGGGCGCGAGAAAGGAGGGGGAGAGGCTCCAAGCGATCCTTGAAGTGGAGGAGGAGTTTCGTGCTGAGGCGGCGGAAAATTGGGACGCGGATCCTCCACAATCGTCAGCACAGTTGCTGCAAGGGATGCGGGAACGCGACCCAGTGTTTGGCGGAGTGGCCCGGATTCGTCCGAATCGGGAGCCGGCCCGGATACCGAGAGGACGAGATTCGCCGTGAGGAGGAGGCGCGTGCGGGCGCGGGCAGGAGGAAGAAGAAGAAGAGCAGGGGCATGAACCTCAATAAGGAGAACTTCGTGTCTCTGTTGTTCGACGCCGAGCCCGTGGGCTGCGTGGGAGCCGCGACGGCGAAGGCGCCTGTAGCTCCTCCGTTAGTTGCAATCTCGGCACCCCCGCCGACCAGGCCAATTTTGCGAGCCGCGCGCGACGGATCGCAGACGGTGAGGGAGGAGGGTACATGCCCGAAACCCACGCCGAAACGAGCACCGCCGAGGCGTGAGGAGGAGTCCGGTGAGCCAAAACGCAGGCGTAGGTGTGGGAAATGGCTGACTAGTGACGGCTGTCGGAAGCGTGGCAGCCAGTTTGGAGGGCTGGTGCCCGTAGCACTAGATCGGTCATTGGACCCCGCATCTTACGCTTGCTTTAATTGTGGCAAGCTAGGAGAAGAGGTTGGCGCAGCGCAGGGCTGCTACAACACCAGCAGCACCATCAGCGGCAGCCCCGCCACCAGAGCCCAGGGAGGTGGCAGAGAAAAAGAAAGGGCCGAAGCGCAAGACGCGCCGCTCTAAGCGCAAGGGCAAGGCACCCTCGTCGCAGTGCACCCCAACACCATCGGAGACAGCCGTCGAAGCCGCCACAACATCATCGGCCGCGACCTCAGAGCCATCTGGATCAGGCCCAGAGGTCGGCGGCAGCAGCGGAGCAAGAAAAGCGGTCATCGGCGAGCTGCTGGGCGGGTTGCCCGCGCCATTAAGGGACGAGGTCCACCTAGCCTGGAGAGAGATGGGGCTGTGTTCGCCAGATCCCCTGGCTGAGTCTCAGCCAGGCGAGAAGCATGACTGAAACCCCCACGCTCTATAGTGAGCCCGCGCTACTGGCTTTCCCAGAGCAGTAGTGCGGGGTAGAGAGGCACCTGGAGGGTGCACTAGAGAGACGAGCACGAGGAGTCCGGCGACGTCGTAAGTACTTGAGGAGTTAGTAGTTTGATGTAATTATTGTGTTGTTGTGTCTGTTGAGTGACTGATTTTTTTTATGACGTTGGGCGAAATGATAAAAATGACGTCGCGTTAAATGACCGCTTCGCGCGCGAACATACAATATCCCGAAAAGATGAGATCGGAAGATAAACGATTTAAAGAATAACTTCATGTTTTGTTTGCGAGTGTGTTGACGGCGGCCTGGAGGGACGTGAGAGAGAGAAAGCCGCGCATCTCAGAGAGATGCGCAGCTTGGAGGGGGCTGTGACGAGGAGCTCGCGCAAGCGGAGCCCTCGTTAGTTACGCACCTGTAAATACCTCTCTCCGTCGGCCCGGCCAAAGTCAGCACACGAGCATATAGGATATGCCGGGTGTACATGACTTTGTTTGTTTCAAGAGACACCGGTAGCCGACTTGAAGAGCGACAGAGACGACAGCACAGAGAAGAAATAGAGAGAGAGAGAGAAGACAGAGAAGAGAGAGAGAGAGACAGAGAGAGAGAGAAAATAGGTGAGAGATGGGGAGAGAGACCTGCGAGCAAGGAGCTAGGAGCAGGGCGGAGCTAATTGCTCGCTCTGTTAGTTACTCGACCAGCACCGCGAGCAGTCGTATATAGTTTTTCGCGCGTCACCGCACGGATCCCACACCACGCTATCCAGCCGCCCGGCCTGCCTCCAGGAACCACAGCAGCAGCGTGCACAGGTGGTGCACGCCTAGAGAAGCCGCGGCGGGAGATAGGAACGAGAGGAGAAGTTCCTGGCATTTAGGAGCGACCACGCAGCCGAGTCAGCATCGCAGAGCCAGCATCGCCAGCCTAGGGCAACACCGGCAGCGGCAGCGAGAGCGTCGGCAGCGTACCTGTGCGTCACGACTAAGGCGAATATCTCTCTCTCTCCCGCGTTGGTTAATAACCACCTACGGCCCCGTCCGCGTTGTGTCATCGTTAGTACCCGCTTTATAGCGAGCTCCACGAGCATACACTGTGCCGCGAATACGTCGCGGGCACGTGTATCGAGTAGCGAGGGTAGCTCTAGCTCCCACATAGAGAGCCGCGATACGCATGTCGCGGATTAGTTAACGTAATCTTTGTCGGGAGTGTTGAATGTACATACTTGAATAGTCGTGTGCGATGCACGGCTATCAATAAAGAGTGATTAAATTGACATCGTGTGTTCACCCGGTGATTCTCCCACCACTTTTCCCATCCTCGAGCGTAGAAGGTGGCCTCCCACCACCTTCGCTGCGGACGGAGCAAATCTGCCTCCGGAGATCTGGCTATTACAAATTAGTTGTAGCGTGTTGTATAGGGACGAGGAAAATACAACGTTACAACTAATGCTCCTGTATTAAGATATCCAGATTTCGATAAAGTATTCCACGTAACTTCTGATGCATCAAATACCGCTATTGGTGCAGTTTTATCCCAAGAACAATATCCAACTTTTCGAGGACTCTAAATTCTGCAGAACAGAACTATTCTACTATAGAAAAAGAACTGTTAGGAATTGTTGAAGCATGTCGATATTTTCGACCTTATATATACGGAAGAAAATTTATTATCGAAACAGACCATAAGCCACTCACTTGGCTCTGGTCGTTGTAAAGACCTAACACCAGATTAATTCGTTAGAGACTGAAATTGGAAGAATATAATTATGAGATTAAGTACAAGAAAGGATGTGAGAATAAAGTTGCTGACTCTTTAAGCAGAATCGAGATAAACAATCAAGAAGAAGACGAAGACGACTCTCTTTCTATGCTCCCACAAGCGTCCGATATCACCTCTCTCACCAACCGACAGCTAGCTCAAATGTTTGAGGACGAGGATGACGCAACGATTCATACAGCCGAAGAAAACCCAGTATTCTCACTACCTGTGTCTGATAAAAATATACATGCATTTAACTACAGCATCATAATCAAAAAAGAGAATGATTACCAAGTCAAAACAACAAAAGATAAATTAAAAATTCAATATTTAATAAAAATAAACAAAAATGACGCAGAAGCGTAGTTACTTAAATTTTTCAACGAAAATGTAAAACCAAATAAACAGTATGGAATTTATTTTGAGAGCGAAGAACTAGAAATTATCAGTTATAGAATATTGAAAGAAAATTTTAACGAAAAATTAAAATTAGTCAAAACGAATACGTACACTACTGTAACCAACCAAAATAATTTCTTAAAAGAATTGGAAAAATATCACAATAAGACCCACAATGGAATCAGAAAAATAGTAGCGCATTTCAAAAAGAAATTATACACGCTCAATATGGAGAGGATGATCCAAAACTACATCAACCAATGCGAAACCTGCCTAGCACACAAATACGAGAGAAGGCCATATATCACGGAGACGAACGGACCTATAATAGCGAATAGGCCCCTCTAACACTTACATCTAGACATATTCCACTATAACAAGGAGAAGTTTCTGACGATCATCGACATATTCTCGAAATACGCTCAGGCTTATCATTTGCCTGATGGCAATGCAATAACAGTAATAAACAAATTAAGACATTTTGGCTCTGACCACAAATTCCCAGATAAAATTACTACAGACAGCGGAAGCGAGTTCAATTCTACGGTATTCAAGGAATTTTGTCGATTTCATAAAATCGACTATCATCAGACCACCATCAATAGACACACCTCCAACGGACCAATCGAGCGACTACATTCAACCTTGAAGGAAAAATTAGGCATACTAATCGATCAAAATCCACGAGAGACAACAAAAAATCACATGACGACCGCAATTTTGATCTACAATCAAAGTATACACTCGAGCACAAATTATGCACCATTTACACTGTTATCTATCGAAAGTTATAACGAGCTTCGAAAGAATGAAATTTTACCGTTTTATGAGGAACTCTATCGAAAACAACGCGAAAATCAAAATCTGCCAGTTGATTCGGATAAAACGTTAGAAGATAAAGAAATTTTTATCAAAACACACCAACAACAACGTGATAAGACCGCGCCGCGATATCAGAAACTTCTCGTAGAAAAACAACAGGGTCCCTCCTTAGATTGCTACATACAGGGGCAACCGCGTCGTTATAACATAAAGGATGCAAAGAGGATAAGAAAAGTTTCTTCGTTTTTGCAGGAAAATGAAGACCGGACTAATCATGACACTTCTGACCATACTAGTGAAGAGCAATGAGATAGACGAGCATAGCACTCATTACGACCACCACCATGGCATTGGGAGAATAATTCAAAATTTCCATCATGTTCACTTTCACATCAATATCACGACGTTAAAATATACTTATAATCGTATCCTTGATAGCTATACCACACTGTCTTCCGAATTGAAGTTACAAGTCACAGATTTATCATCATCCCGATTAGAATCAAATTTACTAAAACAGGCCGAATTACTCTGCGAGGAATCATATCAAAATTTACAGCAAATATCGCCAGCGAACACTAGATTAAAAAGAGATTTAATAAACGGACTTGGCACAGCAATTAAGAATATTTTTGGAAACCCGGATGCCAAAGATTTAAACAGAATCAACAATTATCTAAATCTACTCGATAATCAACAACAGGAAGATATGATAGTTCTCAAAAAATCAGTCACTATTATAAACAAAATTAGTATAAATAACAACACTGAAATAATTAACCGAAATTTATGGAATATTTCCCCAGCTCTCGGTCAACAAAACGAAAAATTAAATGTTTTTGAAGCCGCCGTTACTCTCATAATACAGGAACAAAATTTCTTAAGTTTGCTCGGTAAAATAAAGCGTTCATTTATTTTCTCAGATCAAATGTTTGATTTAGAAATGTTGACTTATGAACAAATTGTCGATATACTTACTCATCTATTAGGAATTTACTCGAAAAAGGAATTAATAATGCATTACTATAATCTGTTGGATTTTCGTTTCACCCAAGGTTCAATCGTATGTATCCATGACCTCATTATTTACACGCTAAAAATTCCTATCCTAAACCCCATCGAATTCTCCTTATTCCAAAGACTTTCTATAATTAATAATAATAACCAAACTGAAATCGTCACTACGCCATGGAAGCTATTTGGACCCTTAATCAAATTATCAGCTCAAAAATATCAGGAAATATACAAGCGGAATTATTTGTGTCAGAAAATCGTCACGAGAGAAATTGAAACCACTTCTTTTCAAATAAATACGCCTTTACTTCTAGCATATCCTTTGTCCGATAATTTAACGTTGATATCCAGTAATTATGAAACAACCATTACGCATAGTAATACCAAAATTATCCGAGCGTACGACGACTGCTTATGACAGTGACCAACTCGATGCTCCTTTATGGGGCCGAGATATGGGCGGACGCGACGCGAATAGAGAAGTACCGCAAAAAGATCGCGGCGGTACAAAGACTGGGAGCGCTGCGAATCGCGTGCGCGTACCGCACCGTCGCAGAGGTGGCGGTACTAGTGATCGCAGGGGTTGTCCCAGTAGACCTTCTCGCTCTCGAGCGGAAGAGGATCTACGAGTACAGCGAAGAAAGGGGAAGAGCGAGGGCCTCCATAGACGCACGGACGACGACGCTGACATCCTGGCAAACGCGATGGACAGACAGCGACAAAGCCAAGTGGACGAGACGCCTCATAACGGACGTGCGACTCTGGCATAAGAGAGGAGCTGGGGAGGTGAATTTTTACCTGACCCAGTTCCTATCCGGACACGGATACTTCCGCCAGTATCTGCATCGGATGGGGAAGGTAACGACCCCGTCCTGCAGGTACTGCGGACATAATAGAGACGACGCGGAGCACACATTTTCGTGTGCCCCCGCTGGATAGTCGCGAGACACAGACTACAGACGAAGACAGGTGACATCACACCGGAGAACGTCGTGACACTGATGCTGTCAAGCAAACAAAACTGGGACGACATAGCACGCTACGTGACTCACGTACTACAAGGCAAAAAGACTGACGGTTGCCTTGAAAACTGATACAGAAGACGAAAAATAGACAGACGAGACAAGATATATAAGATTGCCGTAGGGCATAGAAACGCCGACCGGTCCGAAGTAATGTGTATAACAGTTCCGGACCGGATTCCGGTGAACGCCGCGGGAAAGGTTTTGGGTGTTTAGGGGGTAGAAATCCCTCACACCGCGGAGCCCGGCGCTTCGTGATGGTCTTAGTGGGCCCCCCTCCATGCTGTAAGCAAGGACGGGGGCCTCGGAAGATTCACCTAGTACCTCGGAAAAAAAAAAAAAAAAAAAAAAAAAAAAAAACAAAAATACCAAAATTATGCATCGAGGAACCCGTTTGATCGAAGGAAACGATCTACAAATAGAAAAACATATACTCAACAAATATTTTGGAGACATAAAGCAGCCAGATTTAATTTTGCATATGATTATTAAAGGCGATCAATTAAATTTCGAGTCATTGAAAACTTTAACAGTTCCAACAGTAATTATACCAAAGTTGCAACCTTCCAGAATTGAGTTTCATCTGTGAGTATCTAGCATCATTATCGGGATATTGATTATTTTAGGTTTGGTAATATACTTTATATAAGAGGA
Source organism: Torymus aiolomorphi (assembly GCA_036365515.1). NCBI lineage: Eukaryota > Metazoa > Arthropoda > Insecta > Hymenoptera > Torymidae > Torymus > Torymus aiolomorphi. The sequence continues at coordinate 178,460,700 of CM070873.1, forward strand.
GAAATAATCGCAATGTGATTCAAAACCAACCTATCCGCCAAGCCAATGACGAGGATGTCATTGAACTTCAGCATGGAGGAGTAATGTGACACCCTTCGAGCGGACCTTCCATAATGTGCACGTGCTGCCTACTCAGCTCCTGGCTATCTGGAGATAAGAAGAAGAAAGAAGTCGGTTGCAGCTACTTAATATTAGATACTCTCGTCAGTCTCTGTCGGGTTCTCAAGCCTTGTAGACGTGTTTTAATAAAGAATACTTTTGATTGAATCTGTGAGTGAGTGTGTGTGTTCATTTATTCCATTCACCGAGAATCGGAAAACACCCCAATTTACCCACTAACATAACTCGTGCACTCACCGAGTAAAGCGACGAAGTGTGAGAGCAGTCGCGATCGCCGCGCGACGCACACACGTATAAGTGTGAGACAGAGGGTAGATGGCGGGTTTACACGTGTGCGCACTCACCGGCTTTGAAAGAGCCGGTGGTTTGACCTCGCGTTTAACCTTGATGAAGTGCGAACCCGATGCCTACAGTTCTCCTCGCACTTGCTCTCACCGCACGAGAACGCCTACTCGAAGCAGATGTCCAGGTACGCCGAGTCTGGGCAAGCGGTTACGCGTTATTACTCGCGACGCGGATGATGCGTGCACGCTTACCATGTTAGGTCTTCAGCGGATTTGACTCGGTGGCCTAGCATCCTCGCGTACATCCTCTCGACTCAACTGGCATCGTAGCTCCGTCCTTCACAATCTCTCGAACTGTAGCAACGCCAGGCGATCGGCTCTTCTGCTCGTGAAAGTCGCTTTTATTCACAGTATGGCAGGTAGAATCAGCCTGCCGTACAGTCTCGGTACACTTCACGTACTTTCCACGTAAGTCCGTGAAGTCACACTTTTCCGGCAGAGTAAATGGCCTCAGTAAAGCACACTACTTCTTTACTGAGGTTGAGCGAGTGACAAAACACGTTGTCACTCACGAAATTCGCGATAACAAAATCCGCGAACTCGCACGCATGTATCTCTCACGAGCGGTAACAACAAGATGGATGCCGGGCTCTTTCGCGCCGGCTCGCTCGTTGTCTCGTCGATGCAGCTCCAATTCTGCATTGACGCGCCGTCTAGCGATTGCTACCACGAACTTACTAATTACCGACGTCGGTACGGCAGGCCGTGACAATCTATATAAATTTAGATAAAAATATATATAAAAAGAAAATAATAATTTTTGAAAAAATTTATTAAAAAGTGTAGATTAAATGTCAAAAATTTCTTTCCAAACAATGTTATTAATTATTGATGAATTTTCTAAAAGATTTTCAATAAATATATTGTTAGGATTTTTACATCGGGATAAAGCAACATATAATTGGCGATGTGAAAATAAAGGTCGTCTAATGTAAATACCTAGAGAATTAAAACTTTGACCTTGAGATTTATTTATTGTTATAGCGAAAGCTAATACAACTGGAAATTGTTTTTTAAAAAGTGTAAACGGAAATGAAGAAGAATCTCCAGTATTTAATGTTATTCGTGATATAAATACTTCTTCACCAATTCTTTCCCCCGTAATTATTTCAGCTTTAATATTGTCATGAAATAAACCTGTAATTTTCAAGCGTGTACTATTACACATTTCTTCTGATATACTTATATTTCCAATTAACATTACAATTGCATTTATTTTTAATTTTAATTCATGTGGTGGTAGACCTTCTCTTATATTATTAAGCATTTCTATTGGGTAATTTAAGTGAATATTTTCATCTGTTTGATCAACTCCTTTATGCGTTGCGTAATCTCAACTATAATATGTATGCGTTTTGCCATGTAATAATTTCAAAACTTTATTTATAAGGTTAGTATCGTCATTATGTGGAGCTAATATTATACGATCTACGGAATTTTCGAGATTGATATCATCATAAATTTTATTACATACATTTTCGGTCTTCCGTTTATTTAGAACTATAAATGGATTAATTTTACCTTCACCTAACTCTAATAAAAATGAAGCATATTGTTTATTTTTTGAGCGAATATTTTCAGTTAATTTTAAAACTTTAAAGAGAGGCCATAAATGAGAAAATTTGATTGTGTCCTGTACTATACTGTCTCGGTAAGCATGTCTTAGGACTCGCAGAATTTGTCTAAATTCGCCTCCTAAAACTATCAATTTACCACCAAATGGAATATCACTGTAACATATATCTTTGACTGTTTGATCGAGAATTTCCAAAGCTTTATTTGGGATCATTGATGCTTCATCCCAAACTATAATATCTACTTCCCGTAATTTTTTTTATCTGATTCTAATTTTAGAAAAGCACTTTCAATACTGATTAAATCTAAAGGAAGTCTAAAAATACGATGACTTGTCATTCCTCTAGGTAATAAAATAGATGCGATTCCTGCCCAAGCCATAGATACAACTTTTTTATTCAAAGATATAAAGTGATATATTAAAGTCTTGTATATGAACGTTTTTCCTGAACCTCCAGGTCCATCAATAAAATAAATTTTATTTTTGTTAGTTATAATTTCATTAATAATTAATCTTTGATTAGTAGTTAATTGATGAAACAAAATTTCAAAAAGATTTTTACTGTTTGCTAAATTTTCAGGACTTTCTTCGATATTATTTATTATTGGTTCAGGTAAACTATAATCTTTACAACTTTTATCTTCAGTTTGTAATATATTTTGAATGTGTGACAAAGCATTATTTTCTTTATTTTCTTTAAAATCTTCAGTAAAAATTTTTTTGAATTTATTCCAAATTAAATTACCTTGAATATTTTCAGCTAAGATAAACCATGCAAAGAATTTACGTAATTGAAAAGGAAGCATGATATTACTTGCTTCATCAAAAATAATATAAATTCGGGAATCATCTTCTATTAAACCCATAGCAAGTGCTGCTTCTTTATATGTTTCATATGAGACGTTATTAAATGTTCGTAAATCTTTAAAAGAAGTAGCACCTTTCATGCGGTTCAACAATAATTTAAGAAAAAATCTTTCATTATCTTTAGGTGAAACAATATTTAATCGCCCAATCTGATAAAATTGTTTATTGCGTTCTCTACGTTTCCATACTTTAGATTTGGTAAATCCATAATATCACAATCATATCAGGGTGTGTTCTATTTTGTGCCCTATATTATGTGTCACGTCATTAAAGGCATACCCTAATGTGACTAAGGCTTACATTAAGACTATACATAAAAAGGGAAGGCGAACTTATACAAATTCTTTAAACGTGTCCTTAGGAAGAGTGTACATAAGCGCTGTGCTGTGCTGTGCGGTGCGTTTCCGATGCCGGTGCTGTTGGTGTATTAGCTTCTTGTAGAACTACGCCGCTGATTGGTTGATGGTTAAATACGGACCAATCAGAAAAGTAGTTCCGTAAGTAGCCAACGCACCAATAACACGGGCATCATGCAGTATCGCACAGCACAGTACCGCACAGCGCTTACGTACACCCTCCAATATATTTGGTAACATTTAAGGAAAGGGGAACTTATACAAATTTTTTAATCGTGACCTTAGGAAGATTGTACATAAGCGCTGTACTGTACTGTGCGGTGCGTTTCCGATGCCGGTGCTGTTGGTGCATTGGCTACTTATAGAACTACGCCGCTGATTGGTCGATGTTTAAATAGCGACCAACCAGAAAAGTAGTTCCGTAAGTAGCCAACGCACCAATAACACGGGCATCACGCAGCATCGCACAGCACAGTACCGCACAGCGCTTACGTACACCCAATACATTTAATAACATTTAACGTAGTTATAATTGTTTATAAAATCACGAATGAGGTTATAAAAATAATTATCTTCAATTGGCTATAACTTTCTGGGTCTTGAATAATTTTGAATTTTTCCTTGGGCAAGTCCCCGTGAAAGAATAAAATGAGACCTAGATAATTAATATTTGTTAAGAAACAAAAAAGATAGGGATTTATTATCAATAATTGTTTGTGCTGTTTCTAAAATATCGACATTTTGTTAAAAAAAATTATTTTAGTCATGTTAAATACATTATATTTATAGTATTAATGTATTATTATTAGATTAAACTATAATCATTAGCAACGTTATTAAAGCCATACCCTGATGTGATTAAGGCTTCTTACATGAAAAAAGGAACGGGGAACTTATACAAATTTTTTAAACTTGACCTTATAATTCATAACATTTGATATTATAATTATTTAATAATATAGAAACAACATCAATAATATTAACAATATCAAATCATTCATAATATATATGAAATGTATAACAAAATGAGAAAAACAATAAAATATTATGAGGAGGGGCAGGAGGAGGGGCGAGGGATTTTGAGGAGTGGAGGAGGGGGAAGGAGGGGTTTTGAGGAGCAAATGTAATACTAAAAGCTCGTATTTCTAATCTCAATTTTCCGTTATTTTGAGGAGGGGTTGAGGAGGGGCTATAAGGAGGGGGTGGAGGGGGGCGGAGGGGCTGGGTACCCTACAAGCCTCTTACAACTATATACTATAGGAAGATATATATATTTTATGGTATGCGCATGCCTGTTGGACGAAATGTCTGCTACTCTATATTTATTATATACACACACACACACACACACACACACATATATATATTTATATATATATATATATATATATATATATATATATATATATGTCTGCATAAGTGTAATACCGTTTATACAAGTGTCTGCACAAGTCTTGCGTGACTAAAGAAATAATCTCTCTACTTATGCTGACGTCTGCATAAGTCGGTCTCTGTCTGCATAAGTCTATTTCAATTCCGGAAAGTGTCTGCATAACTAGCGTTTCATATATTTATATATATATATATATATATATATAAATATGAAATTCTGGAAGTTTGAGGATTATATTCAGCACCCGCTTGGAAGTTTGAGGGGTTATGGGAAGTTTGAGGAGCCTCCTCAAACTTCCAATCTATATATTCAGCATCCGAGCGGAAGTTTGAGGGGTTTTCTAGAGTCTATTTGTCTAGAGTCGGTAACCTGAGGGTTATTATTTCTTTAGCCACTCTGACCGACCGGGGTTGAGCTCCTCAAACTTACTAGCCTAATATATATATATATATATATATATATATATATATGGGGCATTCTCTGTCAACGCGACACCCCCTCTGCCCAGAACAATTTTGATCCAAATGGGGTCTACCTCGGCTCAAATGAAAGCTCTTGACTTCTACTTTCGAACGCCGTCTGGCGATTCCGAAAATTCAAAATGGCGGATCCAATATGGCAGCTGAAAGTCTCGGAATGATGGAAAAACAAGTTTTTCTTCACTCTAATAGCGAATCTGATACGAAAATTGTTATTTCTTGCCACTAATATGAAGTTTGCGACATATTTTCTTACTACTACCGTTCAAAGCGAGCGGTTAAAATTATATTTCAAGGTCATTTTGAAGGTCAAAAGTTATTTTCTGGATTTTCGGACTAGTATTCCACGAAACTAGTAGAAAACTTGATTAAGATCATAACTAGACTTGACCTTGGATCATTTTTCAAGGTCATTTTCATGGTTAGTTCTAATTTTAATAAACCGATTCTTTCGCAGTTATACTTCTTCAATTCATGCTATCAATCGGTTCTAATTCGGAACAGTAACAGAAAAACTGTGGTTATATCCACACTTTGAAACATTTCAGAATCACTGAAAAAGTTTGGTGGAGAAGAAACACGTTAACGTAGAGTATCAGTACCAAATGCAAGAATTGTTTCGTAACTAAACATTAAGTCCTTTACTCTCCCATTTTAGAGCAAATGTTGCAGTAAAATTATTCCGCATTTAATCTATTTCATCGTTCTTCAGGAGTACAAAAGTTTAGGGCAGAAGAAGCACTAAAAAGTGTGGCAATGGTACAACACATTTCTGCTGCTACTGCTTTTTTGATTTGGTGCTCCTCCTGCACAAAAATCGTGCAGTATACGCACTGAGAGAAAAAAACCGACGTGACGCCGTGGATGCTATAGTTAATGTAAGACCGTGTGACTATACACGTATACAATGCGATCAAAAATTGCAAAATTTTTGAATTTTGCAATTTTTGAATTGACTTTGAAGGTCAACGACGAGGTCAGATTCAAGGTCATCAGACCAGACAAATCCTCGTTGAAAATTACTTACGGTATGACCTTAGCTTTTTCAAAAAATATCGTTTCTGGGAAAATACGGGGGTCCCATACTTTTTGATAACCCTGTAATTAATCTTTACAATAGAACATTTCTAAAATCTCTCTAACTTTTTTTCTTCCTCTTTCGAAACTCTTTAAGTACCGATGCTTCTCTAAAAGTTTAGTACGGCTGTTACTCTAACTCTTTGGTGTATCTCTGGTTCTATATTTCGTGCATTATCTTTCCTAAACATTTCGTACATATAGTTCCCATCGATTTTCGAGAGGATTCAAATTAATTCGAAGACATTTTTCACAGCACCTGTTCTAACAGTTCTACGTTATTATATTCGAGTATTATCACTTGCTCAGATGGATTAAATATGTCTACTGTAGCACGGTCCGATCGTTGTATCAACCCTCTCAATGGTAAGGGTCACATAGGTAATGATTTACGCTTGTTGTCGAACAACTTAAAACGAAGATTTCCAGATTTGCCAGATAATTTAAAAATTTGTAGTAAGTGTAGAAAGTTATGTGGATCTCCCATTTCATCTATTGGTACAAGAGATAACGAAGGCAACAGCGAATATGAAAACATGGATATAGAGACGACATCAGAAAACACTGGTATTGATAAATCTGTTCAAGAAGCTACACGATCAGCTAGAGAAATCGAATTGGAAGACATGTTTTCAGAATTAAAAGAAAAGTTTTCTAGATTAGCAGTTAATGACCCTTTGAAACTAACTATACTTACAATCGCCCCATCAACTTGGAATATTAGTCGAATTTCCCGTGAATACAATACATCAAGACATTTAGTAAGAAAGTCGAAAAAACTCAAAGCCGATGGAGGTATTTTAGCTACAACAACGGCTAAACATGGTAAAACTTTGTCAAAGGCAGTAATAGAAGTCATTGTTGAATGTTATAATAACGATCTGCAGAGTCGGATGATGCCGGGTCGAAAAGATACTGTCTCTGTTATTATTGATGGAAAGCGGACTCAGGTGCAGAAACGTCTTTTATATTGATTTACGAGAACTTTACGAATTATTCAAGATAGCAGAACCAACAGTGCAAGTAGGATTCAGTACTTTCGCGAAATTACGACCAAAACATTGTGTTCTTGCTGGTGCTAGAGGAACGCATAGCGTCTGCGTTTGCACCATTCATCAAAATTGTAAATTGATGTTGGATGCAATAGATATTCAGAAGCTCACGAAAAATCAAGAAGAACCCATTTGTAGTTATAAAGATTGTTTACAGCAAATTATGTGTAAGAATCCTACAGCTGACTGTCACTTGGATGAATGTTCGAAGTGCCCTGGTTCTGAAAATCTTACGTCTCGTTTACTTGAAATATTGAATGGGGCAAATATCTCACAAATTGCTATTCTGACGCACACATCTCTTGTGAAGTGGGCTAAAAATCATTTTGAAAATATAAGGATTTTTTATTTTACGCAGACTGAACATGATAAATTCAAAAGGAAACTCAATCGTAGGTTTCAAGATGCATTACCTGTCCCACAGATTCTTAAACATCATTCTTTTCAATTATCAAGTGACGGGAAAGTTATCATGAAAAGGTACTCGAATGCTGCTAAGTCTGTACCTGTTCTAATTTAATTTTCAATGGGAAAATATACTGAATTTTTTTTATAATATTCAAGTTTTTCTATTTTTTATCCTCCCTTTTTTTAATTTTTTTTATGTTCTGAGAGACGTAGTACCTCTACGTGGTTCAGAATGGGTTATGCTAAAACTACTTGATAGTTCTATTGTGGAACTTTATCTTCTCTAAGGATTTTATACATTAAATTTTTAGATCGTCGGTCCCACGATATGCACAAAGGAACAAATGTCTCATAGGAGGTTACGTTCAACAAAACATTAATTATGCAGAGACAGAAATCATGACCTTGAAAAATGATCCAAGGTCAAGTCTAGTTATGATCGTAATCAGGTTTTCTACTAGTTTCGTGGAATACTAGTCCGAAAATCCAGAAAATAACTTTTGACCTTCAAAATGACCTTGAAATATAATTTTAACCGCTCGGTTTGAACGGTAGTAGTAAGAAAATATGTCGCTAACTTCATATTAGTAGCAAGAAATAACAATTTTCGTATCAGATTCGCTATTAGAGTGAAGAAAAACTTGTTTTTCCATCATTCCGAGACTTTCAGCCGCCATATTGGATCCGCCATTTTGAATTTTCGGAATCGCCAGACGGCGTTCGAAAGTAGAAGTCAAGAGCTTTATCCTAGGTAGACCTCATTTGGATCAAAATTGTTCTGGGCAGAGGGGGTGTCGCGTTGACAGAGAATGCCCCATATATATATATAATACATTACTCGAAAGGGGTTTATAAAGCCCGCTTTTTTATATATAGGGGTTTATCGAGCCCGATTTTGATTATGCAGCCCGGGCTTCATAATATTTCTAAATTGTTACGTGACACCAATGTGAAAGGGCGTCGAATCTCCCCGTTTCTGTTTTTACATTAAGTTAGTAATATAGTAAATTCATAGTTCAGAAGAACGCAGTATTCTTATCGTTGAGTCGGGGAAATCCGACACCCTTTTCCGTCGCGCGATTAAGGGGGGAAGGCAGCCGCGGCGTGCTCGAGGTGCTCACCGCGCAGCAACAGGCCTTCGCCGCACGCTCGCTTAGCCTAGCAACGCTGTGGGGGCAGCATCTCTCGGGCACGGCGCGGCTGCCGATGCCTACTTGTATGCGAGTGTGAGAGAGAGCGAAAACGCGAAAGAGAGAGTGGGAGGAAAATTATGAACACGTCGCGTGGGCACTCCGACGGACGAATGGGCAGTGCGTTTTTGATTCTCGGCCGAAATAGAAGCAACGAGTACCCGCATTCATTTTGTATGAAAACAAAAATAATATATAGTTAATCGGAAACAATTAAAGAGTGTTAATACTAAAATATTACGGAAATAAAGAAAAACATTTTATTTTTAAAGAATCTTAAAGGTGTGAGTGCTATACTATTACAAAAATATATATATACCCAGACACGTAAACCTTGAGTGAAGTCTAGCTGCGTTAATAAAAGGAATAATAAAAGTATAAAAGGTTTATAAAGAAATACCCGGGGTTAGCATCACTGTTAATATTATTAATAGAATTAAAAAGAAATACAAATAGTTTTATAACAAAACCTAGCGATAATATAAAAGAACATTTTGAGTTGATTGATAAGGATAAGGAAAATAAGTGAAAAATAATTGAATTAATAAAGTGTATCTATCTTCCGATTATAATAAGTGCGAGTCAAGCGAGTTGTGTGAATTGTATTAAGGACTACGAGCAACAAATAGTATAGAGTATCTGTGCGAGATCGACAGCCCCCAGGCCCCATCTTCCAGCGCAGACGAGCCAAGCTAACACGTTGCTTTTCTCACTCAGAGCCATAGGAAAGGAAAAATCGCTATACAATTAAAGGCATAATTATTCATTGTTACAGAATTAAAATATATGTTGATGGTAACGTAGACTGAGGAAGTATATGTATGTGTGGATAATATTGGTATCCCCGGTTAAAACGCAAGATAAATATAATAATTTAGGTTAAATTCAAGGCAACGCGAATAAATAAATAGTATAGGGGAGGTAATTTTCGTGGGCTTCATGCGTTTGATCGACCAATATTGTATACATATACATATACATATATATATGTTAAATAGAAAGACTATAACGAAAATAACAACGCGTGCGCGGGAGAGTGTGTGTGTTACCAGCTCATGTAAAAGACGCTCCTTTGGGTAGTTTTTTCTAGAATACTATTATTCCTTTTATTGTAAACATCATAATTACGTGTGGCAAACATAATAGTGGTAATTCGGGAGAACACGGAACGGAAATTAGGTTCAGCTTGGAGTAAGATCACCCCTTTTCCTTTCCTATTTCTCGTCTTAGCCTCTCCTCCGGTAATTTTCCCTTGTTTCTCCTCCGGTTTCGCCCTTATTAACTACCTGGTTTCCCTCCTCCGACCCTATCCCTCCGACAGCGCGTGCCGGCCGCTATCGGCCTCTCCGCCTCACACGGCTGTTCGCCGTCGCGCGCCTGGCCGCCTTGACTATAGCTGCGCGCATGTAGTTCTCGACCTCTATTTTTGTGCGGCTGTCCGCCAGTTCTCGGCCTCTTTCATTCAACTAGCTTTTCGCCTTCGAGCGTCGGCCGCCATTCAGTCTCCTCCGTAAAGCTACCAATCCAAATTTACGCGAGACTACGATAATCGGAGACCCCCTCCCCCTTTCTTTTGAGATTCGATCGAGAATCAACTAAAGCAACCAATAGATCACGGTACATTTTAAATGCCTTCTGTAAAATAATTCATCGAATACGATAATTACTACCTATAGACAGGCACACAAATTACCTGTATTTTAATAGTGTGATTTTGACACACTAAACGTGCTATACTCGAGTGGAAAGATCAAAAGCAACCATAAAAGAAAACCCGATAACCAAAACCTAACCCATTGTTCGGGTTTACATTTCCCCCCCCCCCCTTTCCTATCACTCCAACACTGTTGTTTTCCTTCTTGTTAGCACTATACGTTTTCCTCCCAGGACATTCCCCTCCTCCTCTCATTCACAAAATAACGAACACGTTCCAACTGAACCGAATAACCGGGGAGTGATCTTCGCGTGCGTGCAGGTTAGCTCCCAGCGACGACCCTAACAACGAACCTAACCAATAATAAATATTGTAACCCGCGTTAACATAATTAAATATATCTATATGCTTGGAGCAAAAATAAATTGTTTTGAATATATATATATATATATATAATTGGCATCTCGTTTTATTTTATACGTACCTATCCCCATTATAGGTATATATGGTAAGATTAATTAACAAAAATAACACGCCAAGCAGGCCATCAAAAAGAGAGTGAGGAAAGTCGCATCCTCGCATGTATGGGCATGCGGGGGTGACCGGCATAGCGACGAGATTCCCATAAGGGTAGAGGTGAATGAATATCTCTAGGGGGTCAACAATAACAAATTACGTGACAACTTTTACAGTTATCACGTAACACTAAATATAGGGGCTTATGCGGCCCGACCTACAGTCTATAATCCCAGGGTCCATTATTTCTTTAGTCACTTGCCATAGAGAACTCTGAGCTGTAGGTACTAATATACAGTCTTGGGCTACATAAACCCCGATAAGTGTGTGTGTGTGTGTGTGTGTGTGTGTGTGTGTGTGTGTGTGTGTGTGTGTGTGTGTGTGTGTGTGTGTGTGTGTGTGTGTGTGTGCGTGTGTGTGTGTGTGTATATATATATATATATATATATATATACCGGGTTCCCAAACTAAGACGTACACGAGATTTTCTCTCATCCAAATTGATCAATTCGTTAAAGTCTGAGGGCCCTAGAGATTTTCGGATCCAAGGAATCAAATGGCGCTATCAAAAAATTCATAAAATGCCAAACACAAAAAGTAAAAAAATTATTTTTTCGAAAAATATTTGCGGTACGGCTTTTATGATAGTTTCTTGTAGGTTGTTCAATTTGGAGGCTATACCACCTTTACCCGATAGCATTTCATGTAATAATATTTATTTAACGCATTTTTGAAAATTATATATTTTACTTTGGCTCGGACCGCAAACTCGCGTTCGAGGTAGCGGAATTGCGGAACTCGGAAAACGCCAGAATTTCCAAACTGTGACTCTAGCCAAGAAACGGCAACTTCAACTCGCAATAGCTGAGCACAACTAAATAAAGTAAACAATCTAATCATTGATACAACATAATAGCATGATATTCATGATGTTTTCACCAATAGCTATTTATTACAAGTACATATTATTACTGTAGCGCACAACGTAATACGTAATTTATAGGCTAACGAGCAATGTTTACAAATGGTGAACATTTGCGACGGCGTCCAGAGATGGCGCCAGTACGACTTACGTCGCACCGTATGAACGCAGTGCGCAGAGTCACGGCCGTAAATGAGCTCGTGGTGTCGCGCGTATATGCGTCTCTCTGCAGTACTTATTTTCAAAGAAACTAAGCTAAAGAATCATAGTTTTGTAACTGAAAAGTAATAATACCCAATTTGTCTTGCGCTTCCTTACTTCCTGTTAACACGAGATATGTTCTTGTTTACACGAGATATGGACTGTCCAAGTTTTTTCCCCCCTAGGTGCGTAATATACTATTTATGAAGAAAATAATGAAGCTTTCCAAATCAGACATACTTTTATACTGTTACGAGTGAGAAATCGCAAATAAATTAATAAATAATACACAAAATCATATTTATCCATATAACATCAGACAGTAACGTTACTATTCATAGTGATTAATAATTAATTTATTGTTAATCTTAGAATTTATTATTCATAACTTTTTCTTGATATTACTATTACTATGAGTTTATAATTTTTTCGTAATTATTTATTTATAGTGTTAAATAATTAAACATAAACCTCCCAGCGTGAAAAAAGTTACTAAGGCCTACATATTTCACATAGTATTAGCCAAGTATGGGCAAGATGTGGCCTATAAGGAACAATATATGGGCGAAATATTGGCTTTATAATGCCACAGCGCCGGAGCCACATACTGTCTATCTTTAGATATATCTTGGGCACCTATTGCCCATATATTGCTTATACAAATCAAATGTTTCGAAGAAATCCTAACTCGTAAAATCGAACTTATACCCCGACAGTTTTTTCAGACCTTCTTCCAGATTATTAAGCAAACCTAAAAAAATATTACGAGCAAACTTTTACTGGATGATAGAACGTTCAAAACTGCAGCGAAGTGTTCTTTTGATTTTTTGTTATTTTATGTATTTTATTTTTAATAAGCTTGAAACTCTACCAATTGCTTGGTCGGTAATGGTAGGACTATGCCACCCCGTTAAGGTATGGCTGAAAGTATTGGCTAAAGAATTGCTGGTAGTATGGCTGGAAGTATATTGGTTAAAAGTATGGCTTAAAGAAGGTCGAAAATATTGGCAATATATTGAGTATATATTGACAATATATTGGGAATATATTGGCAACAAATTGGCAACAAATTGGCAATCTCACAATCGTTACATACAAAATTATACACAGTTTGTACAAAGTTCAAATTTAGATAAAGTTTAAACAAAGTTTAGACCAAGTTCAGAGCAAGGTTACAGAAAGTCTCCAAGTCTTAATGAATATCTCGCTTAAAGTGTCACATACAACGTTTATATGAAGTTTAAACAAAGTTCAGGAAAAGTTCAAGCAAAGTTTGTACAGAGTGTAGATAAAGTTTAGATAAAGTTTAGATAAAGTTTATACAGAGTTTAGACCAAGTTTATACATACAACGGTTATAGAGTATAGCTGAAGTCTAGATAAAGTTTGAACAAAGTTTATACCTCGTTTAGATCAAGTTTATAGAATGTCTCGCTCGAAGTCTCGCTTGAAGTCTCGCTCGAAGTCTGGTTAAATGTCTCGTTCGAAGTCTCGCTAAAAGTCTGGCTAAAAGTCCCGCACGAAGTCTCGCTCGAAGTCTCGCTAAAAGTTTCGCTAAAATTCTCTCTTGAAGTCTCGCTAAAAGTTTGGCTAAAATCCCGCTCGAAGTCTCGCTAAAAGTTTCGCTAAAAGTCTCGCTCGAAGTCTCGCCAAAAGTCTCGCTAAAAGTCCCGCACGAAGTCTCGCTCGAAGTCTCGCTAAAAGTCTCTCTCAAAGTCTCGCTAAAAGTCCCGCTCGAAGTCTCGCTAAAAGTCTCGCTCGAAGTCTCACTAAAAGTCTGGTTAAAAGTCTCGCTGAAAGTCTTGTCAAAAGTCTCGCTCGAAGTCTCGCTAAAAGTCTGGTTAAAAGTCTTGCTCGAAGTCTTGCTCGAAGTCTCGCCAAAAGTCTCGCTCTAAGTCTCGCTCTAAGTCTCGCTAAAAGTCTTGCTCGAAGTCCGGCTCAAACTTTGGCTTGAAGACTTTGAGACTTTCTATCAACTTCGTCAAAACATGTTGTAAACTATGTTTGAACTTTATCCAAACTATATCTCAACTTTATGTAAACTGTGTATACACTTTAAATGCAACGCTTTAAGCGAAACTTTCTATAAATTTTGTCTAAACTTGCTCTAAACTTTACCCAAACTTTATCTAAAATATCTAAACTTGGTCTAAACTCTGTATAAACTTTATCTAAACTTTATCTAAACTTTATCTACACTCTGTACAAACTTTGCCTGAACTTTTTCTGAACTTTGTTTAAACTTCATATAAACGTACGTTGTATGCGATACTTTAAGCGAGATTTTCATTAAGACTTGGAGACTTTCTATAACCTCGCTCTGAACTTGGTCTAAACTTTGTTTAAACTTTATCTAAATTTGAACTTTGTAAAAACTGTGTATAATTTTGTATGTAACGATTGTGAGATTACCAATTTGTTGCCAATTTGTTGCCAATATATTCCCAATATATTGCCAATACATACTCAATATATTGCCAATATTTTCGACCTTCTTTAAGCCATACTTTTAACCGTATCTTCCAGCCATATTACCAGCCATTCTTTAGCCCATACTTTCAGCCATACCTTAACAGGGTGGCATAGTCCTACCATTACCGACCAAGCAATTGGCAGAGTTTCAAGCTTATTAAAAATAAAATACATAAAATCACAAAAAATCAAGAGAACACTTCGCTGCAGTTCATTCATATACACAGTACATATACACAGTGCATATACACAGTAAATGAAAATAGGATGAAAATATATTGATATTAAGTTATTTTTTGTCTCAAAGTTACCATTTATTTATGCGTGAACGATTGTAATAGAAAATAATATAATTTTCCTTTAAAAGGTAAAAGAAAAGAAAAATTTAAATAAGACCTTGCTTGTGTTTATTTTTCTACGCGTATCGGCAGTTAAGACAATGCTTGTATTAATTTTACTTGAAAGTAAGAAATCTTATATCAGGTTTGGGAAAAACTTTTAAAAAGAAATACATGCTTAACATAAGCCATGAAATGTATGTTAATTACTAGTCCAGAAAGGCAGTAGTATTAGAACATGTTTCAGTATGCGGTTAATTTCAATGGGAACATTACCGAAGTAAGGAAGCGCAAAACAAATTAGATATTATTACTTTTCAGTAACGAAACTATGATTCTGTAGTTTAGTTTCTTTGAAAATAAGTACTGCAGAGATACGCATATACGCGCGACACCACGAGCTCATTTACGGCCGTGACTCTGCGCGCTGCGTTCATACGGTGCGACGTTGTAGGGACTGCGATCTTCCCTCTCGCTCTCTCTGCAAGAGTGGGGGAAGCGGCCATGTTGCGTGTGGCGAGAAGCCGCCTGCGAGCGGCAGTCGTTGCTCGAGTCTACGAGCGTGCGGACGTAATCCGCTGTACCTCCTCACCTTCAATAAACCTGCTCGTTATTGTTAACTCTCCGACTCATTATTCTCCTCTCCCCCTTCCTTTCCTGGAACTAGGAGAGCCGTGGGGCTAGGATCCCCACATTGGTGACCCCGACTATCAGCCGAGGAGAAGGCAAGTCGGCGCCTGCCGCGGCGTGTTCTCGCCGCCACTGCTTTCGCCCGTGGCACGTGCATCCAGTGCCGCACCACAAGCCTCGGCGAGTCTTGCGGCATTTCGCCGCACAGGAGAATTTTTCTCTCGCCCCTATGCGTGCTGGCACGCCAGCGCATACGGGAAACCTCGACGTGTGCGTGCTGGCACGCCGGCGCACACGTGAAAAATCAACGGCCTAGAGCCTTTAGCGCAACTGCGCAATCATCGTGCCTCGTCGAGCCATCTCCGAGGCATCGCAGCTTTCTTCAGCAGATCTCCAGGTGCGTACTTGCGTGAAGCCATAGTCACCGGCGCCTTCTAACGCACCTGTTGAGCAACGTAAGGCAGATCTCCGGGTGCGGCCTTGCGTGAAGCCACCGTCACCGGCGCCTTTTCTACTGCACCCGTCGAGCACCGGGAGGTGAGCACCTGCAGTCGTAGCACCTCGTCGAGTCTTCTCCGAGGCGGACAATCTTCAGTCCTCAATCATTGCGTCAAGGTATGCGTGCGGGTAATTAGCGTGCGTTTTTTCGATTTCCGGGAAGTGTTTACGCCCTATCGGCCTTCCGGGAACACTCGTCGCGCGGCGCGTGTTTACTCGCGAGATTTTGAATTCGCGGAACTCCCGCGCAACGATCTCGCGTTCCCAGAACTTGACGGCCATCTTGGCGGCCATTTTGACTTTCGCGTGCTATCGTGCTTTCAAGCTCGCTCTCGCGCAAGGTGACACGAAAAATCTTTTAGTATTCTTGAGTCACGCGTACTACATTTTTGAATTTTACTAGATTTAGCGTTGCCTAGTCACTTGCTTAATAAAATTCCTTTTAAAATTTTTTTCAAGCGGAAAAGTGACCTTTTAGCTTTTTACGCGGTTCATGAAAATTTTAATACCTAGTTTTAAATTTTAGATTAGGTTAGCTTCAAAACCATTGTTTGTGCCTGCGAGCACTAACTAGGAGTTTGTGATACGCAGCGGCGTAAGGCAATTTAGGCGCTCGTACTAACCTCATCGGAGGAGTTGGATTTTCTCTATTCTCCACGTGCACTTTCGAGTCGCGTGGGAATAGTTATTTACTCTCTAGGACTTAGGATCGCGTACTCTCTATCTAGCAAAATGCCTAATACCAACAATCCCGCAGTGACTGTGGAGTCCCTGCAGCAGGAGTTACAGATTCTCAGACAACAGTTCTCTGGTCTCAATACTCAACCGGCGGCCGCAGCGGTCAACCGCGTTGAGGCCGCGCGCATACCAAAGATCCCGCCATTTATTCAAACCGATCCGGAACTATGGTTTTTGCAGGTAGAAGCAACGTTTCGTAACTCGAACATCACGGTTGATTCGACAAAAGTAGATTATCTTTGCCCTTCACTCGGTGGTGAAGCCTTATCGGCCATTAGGGATATAATCTCGTTACACCCCGCTCCTGCGGACATATACAAGCAGGTCAAAGAACGCCTTATTTCAACTTTTGCTACCTCGGCCGAACATAACCTGCGCAAGCTTTTAAAGGGGGAAGTGATGACCGATGGTAAGCCCACGAGAATTCTTCAACGGCTTCGCGGCCTCAATCCTGGCACCTGTGACGATAAAATTATTCGGTCCGTCTCCCTCGACCAGCTCTCCACACATCACCGTTCGATTCTCGCCGCTACGGATATTGATGATCTTGATAAACTGGCGGAGGTAGCCGACAAACTCGCTGAGGCTTCTGGCAATTCTGACCATCAGATCAGCGCCGTTTCTTCAAACAAATCCGACTCTTTTGATGTTGAAGCTGCCTTCAAGCGTCTCGAGCAAAAGCTTGAACGAAAGCTTGAGAACCTCGCAAAGAAAATAGACGGTAACTCGGGTTCTCCAAAAGAGTCATCCAACTCTCAGACTAGAGGTAGATCTAGGCGCGACCGTTCCTTCAGTCGCGATTCTTCAGGCTTGTGTCTAGCCCACCGCAAATATCCTGACACCCGGCGCTCTTGCAGGGAATGGTGTTCCAAATTTTCTGAGTGGCAAAAACAAAATCCACCAAAAAACTAACTCAACCTTCTGTTGAGGAGACGTCTTCAGAAGGCTCTCGTTTATCCAAACGTCTTCATGTGCGTGATCGTATTTCGGGCAAGTCGTTCCTTATCGACACTGGTGCGGACATTTCGCTCGTCCCAGCAAATCCTAAGGCATGCAGCAAGCCCAGCTCCTTCAAGCTTTTTGCAGCGAATAATTCATTAATTAGTACCTACGGCGAATCGATGCTCACACTTAACCTGGGCGTTCGACGTCCCATTCGCTGGAGCTTTTGCATCGCGGACGTCCCTCACCCCATTATAGGTGCCGATCTCTTATCCCATTACGGCCTTCTTGTTGACCTCAAAAGAAATCGTCTTATCGACTCGTCTACTAATATCTATACTCTTGCAATCGTAAAAGATGTTTCATTTGGCTCTGTTTTTGCAGTTGTTCCCGGCTCAGAGTGTGCTAAGATTCTTGCTGATTTTTCGGAGATCACGGGCGTTTCTAAACCCACAGTCCCCAGAAATAGCGATGTTTTTCATCATATCTTAACCTCTGGCCCCCCAGTCTCGGAGCGTCCTCGTAGACTTGCTCCCGACAAGGTGAAAGCGGCGAAAGCCGAATTTGATGCTTGGATTGAGGCTGGAATTTGCCGCCCCTCCAGCAGCCCTTGGGCAAGCCCTCTCCATATGGAGTTAAAAAAGGATAACTCCTGGAGACCATGTGGTGATTACAGGCGCTTAAACGCCGCCACGTTCCCGGATAAATATCCAACCGCTCATATTCATGATTGTACAAACAACCTGTATGGTAAGAAAATCTTCTCGACGCTTGATCTTCACCAAGCGTTCAATCAGATTCCTGTTGCCCCTGAAGACATTCCGAAAACGGCCATTATAACCCCGTTCGGTCTTTTTGAATTTATGTATATGACCTTTGGTCTCCGCAATGCCAGTCAGACCTTTCAGCGTTACATCAATAGCGCGTTAGGCGACTTGGATTTTGTATATCTTTATATCGATGATATACTCATTGCCTCGTTTTCCCTTGAAGAACACTACGCTCATCTTCGCATGGTCTTTGAACGACTTAAGAAGTTCCATCTTCGTCTCAATGTCGAAAAATGCACCTTTGCTTTCGAAGAAATTGAGTTTTTAGGCTACCTGGTGAATGGTGAAGGTGTTCGCCCCATCCCCAGTAGGGTTGAAGCTATCTTAAACTTCCCCAAACCTCAAACTATAGCAGAACTTCGCAGGTTTATCGGCACCGTAAACTTTTACCGCCGTAACATGCCTCGCGCCGCAACCTCGCAAGCTCCTCTGAACGCTCTTTTTAGCGATTCTCGCAAGAACGATAAACGTCCCGTTCCGTGGACGCCTGAAGCGGAGGAAACCTTTGTCCGCGTAAAGGAGGAATTAGCTGCAGCGGCACTGCTTGTACACCCTCGCGTTGGTGCAAAAATACGCATCGTCTCTGATGCTTCCGATTCCGGAATGGGCACTGCTCTCGAACAGCTTTCCCTCACCGGAATTTGGGAACCTTTAGCTTTCTTTTCAAAGAAGTTCTCCCCTTCACAGCGGAAGTACAGCGCATATGACCGTGAGCTCACGGCCATATACGAAGCTGTCAAATACTTCTCATTCTTGGTTGAAGGCAGAGACTTCAAGATCTTAACAGATCATAAACCTCTTACCTATGCTTTCATGCAAAAGTCTGATAAGGCGTCTCCGCGGCAAACTCGTCAGCTGTCCCTTATCGCACATTATACCACCCAAATTGAGTACATCAAAGGCGCTGAAAATACAGTTGCTGACTCACTCTCTCGGGTAGAGTCCATCCGACTCCCCGTAGAGATCAATCTTAACGAGCTTGCTGAAAAACAGGAAGCTGATGAGCAGCTTAAGGCCATTCGCGAGTCCTCTGACTATCCGCTCTCCTTAAAGCGTATTCAATGGGGCCCTGCTCATACTACTATCTTTTGCGAGATCACTGGTGAAGCCATTCGCCCGTACATCCCTGAGTCCCTTCGTGAAACGGTGTTTAACATGTTCCATAAGCCTGCTCACCCAGGCCCTAAAGTCACCGATCGACTCATCCGGCAGCACTATGTGTGGCCCAATATGCACCGTGATATTCCTCGCATGTGCAAAAATTGTTTAGACTGTCAACAGTCAAAAATTTTTCGCCATGTAAAACTTGTACCTGACAAATTCGTCGCACCTGATGGTCGCTTCGACCATGTGCACATTGATCTAGTCGGTCCTCTTCCCAATCGTAATGGTTTCGAGTATATGCTCACCATGATCGATCGCTTTTCGCGCTGGATTGAGGCAGTTCCGCTACGCGAAATGTCAGCGCAGACAGTTGCCAGGGCATTTTATGACACCTGGGTCTCGCGCTATGGTGCCCCAAAGGTCATCACTTCCGATCAGGGTTCGCAATTTGAATCGCTCTTATTCACGGCTCTTTTGTCCCTAATAGGTTGCGAGCGTATCCGCACTACCGCGTATCACCCTGCGGCGAATGGCCTTATCGAGCGTTGGCACCGTACACTTAAAGCGGCGATTATGTGTCACGTGGACAAGGACTGGACCCGTACTTTAAGTACAGTATTATTAGGATTACGTTGTCATCTCCGTCAGGACACGAATGCGTCTCCTGCAGAATTTGTATTTGGCACTACCTTACGTCTCCCAGGTGAGTTTTTCCTGCCTGAAGACTTCACGCCTGATCCGAATTTTTTTATAGAAGAATTCCGTGAATATATGCGTCAAGTCCGTCCAGTCCCTGTCACACATAACTATAAGAAGCGTGCGTTTTGCTTCAAAGACTTATATAGTTGTACTCATGTATTTATGCGCAATATGGCCAAAAAGTCTTTAGAAAGACCTTATACGGGCCCCTACAAAATATTGAAACGTCCGTCCGATCGCGTTTTTGATATAGAGATTAATGGCGCGGCACGCAGTGTATCTGTGGAACTTTTAAAGCCCGCGTATGTAATATCCGACAATCTTCCCGATGTGCCTCCCGGTGGTGATCCAATTGGCAATCAGCCCACCACCGTAGATCAACCAGTATTAAAGACCTATGCTAGGAAGAAAGTATCCTTTGCTCCTGTGATCAAACCGTAATCTAACTGTGATTACCTAGTTGTAAGTGCTATCGAGCACAGTATAATAATTTATATTTATTTTTATGTATTGCGTTGTCACTCGGGGCGGAGTGTGTAGGGACTGCGATCTTCCCTCTCGCTCTCTCTGCGAGAGTGGGGGAAGCAGCCATGTTGCGTGTGGCGAGAAGCCGCCTGCGAGCGGCAGTCGTTGCTCGAGTCTACGAGCGTGCGGACGTAATTCGCTGTACCTCCTCACCTTCAATAAACCTGCTCGTTATTGTTAACTCTCCGACTCATTATTCTCCTCTCCCCCTTCCTTTCCTGGAACTAGGAGAGCCGTGGGGCTAGGATCCCCACAACGTAAGTCGTACTGGCGCCATCTCTGGACGCCGTCGCAAATGTTCACCATTTGTAAATATTGCTCGTGTCGTTAGCCTATAAATTACGTATTACGTTGTGCGCTACAGTAATAATATGTACTTGGAATAAATAGCTATTGGTGAAAACATCATGAATATCATGCTATTATGTTGGATCAATGATTAGATTGTTTACTTTATTTAGTTGTGCTCAGCTATTGCGAGTTGAAGTTGCCGCTTCTTTGCTAGAGTCACAGTTTGGAAATTCTGGCGTTTTCCGAGTTCCGCAATTCCGCCTTTTCTAACGCGAGTTTGCGGTCCGAGCCAAAGTAAAATATACAATTTTCAAAACTGCGTTAAATAAATATTATTACATGAAATGCTATCGGGTAAAGGTGGTATAGCCTCCAAATTGAACAAACTACAAGAAACTATCATAAAAGCCGTACCGCAAATATTTTTCGAAAAAATAATTTTTTTACTTTTTGTGTTTGGCATTTTATGAATTTTTTGATAGCGCCATTTGATTCCTTGGGTCCGAAAACCCCTAGGGCCCTCAGACTTTGACGATTTGATCAATTTGTATGGGAGAAAATCTCGTGTACGTCTTAGTTTGGGAACCCGGTATATATTATTATCTATTTATATTAATGAAGTATATACATCGTCATAAGATGAAAATTTTTTATCATTGACAAGTAGATCATGATGATAGTTGGTGTATAAATTATTACTTCATTTTGAATTTTGGAGTTAATTTGGAAAAATATAACCTATATAAGCAGCTGTTACAATCAATGGGCAATAGCAATATTACAATCAGATAAGTAGTAAACTTTTATTATAAAGTTATAAATCTCAATAATGTTTATAAGTATTGTTACTTTGTGAAATCTTGCTTTTATTTTACAGATTATATCAGAAAATGTAAGGATATTATATTTTATATTACCAAGTAAATACATAGATCACTGTTTAAAAAATAATTTTTGTAACAAAGAAGAGTTCATTAATAATAATTATTATTATTATTTTAATTATACAAGTTTATCAAAATCATTGAAAAGGCTAACGAAATCTTGTGTATATCCATGTGAATCTCAAGAAATTTTTAAATCTTCAAGTGAATTGGAAAAAATCTATAATAAGGACTATATTAGAAGATAATGGTGGACACTAATATCCATTTTGTACAGTTTTCTATACTGCAAAGTGTTACATCCAGTACAATAAATCTGTGGACTTTTCTGTCAACGGGTAGTTGATACAGAGTATAAATTTTCATTAAGAAATCAGATAATCGGAACCAGAATGAATATTACATCAATATGACAAGAATCCCTGCAATGAGTTCATATTCTATGTGAGTAAATGTTGTAAAATAAACAATGGAAATTTTAGTTGGCTCATTATGAAATGACTTGTTTTTGTAACACAAATACCATGGGCTTTCCAGTAATTCAAAGAATCTAAGAAAGTCAACTAATAAGAATTTACCTATACGTGCATCAAAGGGGCAAATAACTTTTATTATTAGATAAGTAATGGACAGCTAAATGTTAAATGGCTACATTTTAAAAAAATTGATACTTTGTGTGAATTATTTTATATTTACAGATTATACAAGATTTTTTTTACAGTCTTTGAAATTCGATTTTGAATTAACCTGGATGGTTGTACAACGTAGACAAAAAATGTTGAAAGCTTTATTCATTCTATTTTGAAGAACATGTGTAATATAGCCAATAATGTTGAGGAGTTCTAGATGTGAACTGTTTGAAAAATCTAATTTTGAATTAGCAAAAATGATTCAAAGATCTAAGAAAGTCAACTAATAAGAATTTACCTATACGTACATCAAAGGGGCAAATAACTTTTATTAGATTGGAATCTCACTGATAAAAAATAACATAGTGACCTATCTACACGATAAAAATATTATTGTATTCTTAAAAAGTGATCAGTGTTCATAAATATAATATAATTATAGTTAATTCAGTGAAAAACATCAATCAAAATTATCATTAAAAATCAATTAAAAGTTTATGCAAAATGAAGATTAAAATACAGAAAAAAAAAATTATGTGTTAATGTTGTGAAAATTTCAACAAATAAAAGTGCTCAATTAATCTAATTTTATAATTTTCTCACGGTGGGACGTCAAAATGTTTCAGAGGAGTTCTGTGTAAATATTTTTCTACACAAGATTCAGATAATTATTTCAAAACGTATACAAGAATGTTAAGAAAGCTTTTGTTCTCAGTAATTCTTAGTTCATAAACTGATTGTTTTTAATTTTACAAAATGTGTGGCAATCATGGGTTATTAATTTAAGTAGTTTCAATCAATAATTGTTTCATGATGTTTCATATTTTCTACTATAGAAGAATATCGAGAAAGCTTTTTTCTCCCAATGATTCTTAGTTCAAAACTTTTGTTAATTTTGCAAGATGTGTCTGATGGGTAATTCAAGTGGTTTCTAGTGAAAACTTCAACGAATCCAAGTGTTGAAAATAATATAATTAATGATTGGGTTATGGTGAGGGGCGCGCCAAATGTTTCAGAGGAGCCATCTGTTCTGTGATGAATATACAGTACATGAAACCATAATATAAATTACTGTAATGGCTACTTTTTGAATCTGTAACCAATATTTTAACTTGCTAGCTGATTGTCATGCAGTAGTATGATTATTAGATCTAGTACCCTTGCAAGTCTTTGATATTTATTTGAAATATTTTGGAACCATGTTTAAGAAGCATTCATCTACTTCAAGAAATTTAGTCAATGTATGTGCGAAGATGTCAGTGTTTTGAATTCGTACATACAAGGATCTATTTTGAAGGTTTCTTTTACTTTTTATGGAAGGTGATGATATATCAGATAAGTTTGACGTTTCTTTTCATTTTTAACATGTTCTTTTTTAAAGAGAATTGTTGCTTTGTGTATTGTTTGTTATGTTTCCGACTAGTAGATCTCTTGAAGACATTAAAATTCTACATGGTTTTAGCCGGAAAAATAAATATAACTTAAAAAAAAAATAAAAAATAGATACTTTGTGAAAATTTTTTTCATTTTGAGATTATAGAATTCTCTCAGACTTTAACCACTGCAACAGATTCTTATCGAAGGAGCAGCACCAGTAGTAATGCCAGTAACTTCTCATTACATCGGAAAAGTCTTCATAGGCTACAAGTAATACAATTAGACAGACTTTTAGGAGGTGAAATAGAAAAAGGATCTATTACAGAAATCTTTGGAGAATTTAAAACTGGAAAATCACAGCTTTGTCACACTTTAGCTGTTAACTGCCAACTACCTGTTGATATGGGAGATGCAGAGGCTAAGTGCATGTACATATGATACTGAAGGTACTTTAAGACTTGAAAGATTAAATGCTGTAGCTGAAAGGTATAACATCAGTGGGAATAGTGTACTTGACAATGTTACAACTGCCCGTGAATATAACTCTGACCACCAAACTCAGATTTTGATAAAAACCAGTGCTATGATGTCAGAATCTAGATATGGGCTACTGATAGTAGATAGTGCTACTGCATTATACAGGACAGATTTTGCTGGAAGAGGAGAATTGACAGCTCGCCAAATCCATTTAGCCAGGTTTCTTCGATTATTTCTTAGAATAGTTGGTGAATTTTTTTGAAGACTTATGGAATAAGCTCAGTCTGTGCTTTTCTCGAGTGATTGGAATCTCACTGATAAATAATAACGTAGTGATCTATCTATACGATACAAATATTATTATATTCTTAAAAAGTGATCAGTGTTCATAAATATAATATAATTATAGTGAATTCAGTGCAAAACACCAATTAAAAGATTATGCAAAATGAAGATTAAAATACAGAAAAAAACAAAAATGATGTGTTATTGTCGTGAAAATTTCAATAAATAGAAGTGCTCAGTTAATCTAATTTTATAATTTTCTCACGGTGGGACGTCAAAATGTTTCAGAGGAGTTCTGTGTAAATATTTTTCTACACAAGATTCAGATAATTATTTCAAAACGTATACAAGAATGTTAATAAAGCTTTTGTTCTCAGTAATTCTTAGTTCATAAACTGATTGTTTTTAATTTTACAAGCTGTGTGGCAATCATGGGTTATTAATTTAGGTAGTTTCAATCAATAATTATTTCAAGAGGTTTTATATTTTCTATTTTTAAAAACAGCCAACAAGACGTTCTGTACAAGAATAATATACTAACAAACTTTGTATTGAAAGAACTACAGAATCTTTGAAAAAGGTTTTCTCTAAAAAGAAAGCATTAACATTTTTTTACAAAAATATTTTTTGATTTATATATATATTTATCTAAATTAAAGTAGAAATAACTTTAGAATGTGCAATAGAAGGCTAGAGGTAAATTTTAGCACAAATTTAATAATGTAATAATAATATAATACACAGTAAGAATATCTTAGATATTTTGTTTAATCAATTAACTAATGATCAAAAATCAATTTTCAATGAAATAGTAAAAGTGAAATATAAAATTTATTATATTGACGGCCCTGGAGGTTCAGGTAAAACTTTCTTATACAAAACATTAATGCATTATTATATATCTTTGAACAAAAAAACTTTATCTATGGCTTGGACTGGAATCGCTTCTATATTATTACCTAAAGGAGTGACAAGTCATCGTACTTTTAGACTTCCTTTAGATTTAAACAGTATTGAAACTGCTTTCTTAAAATTTGAATCGGATAAAAAAAAATTGAGAGAAGTTGATATTATTATTTGGGGCGAAGCATCAATGATTCCAAAAAAGGCTTTAGAAATAATTGATCAAACTTTAAGTGAAGTTGTCACGGGGTGGATTTTCGGGCTAAGGCACGTTTCACCTGCGTACCTTTGCGGTTCAATTCCATATCTCTCGGTTCAACTCCCGGAGATGTAATAGCCAGATTATGCAACGGACGCTACAACGTCGTGCAATGTTCACCTAATCTGGTTACTTACCGTGCAACACGCAAGTCGAAGACTTGCGCTTTGTTTCTCACCAGTGACTCGAACTCTCCTCTCGTTCACTGGTTCGTGTGCCGGCTACTCAGATGAAACGATACGTTTTCTCTTACGTAACGACCGCGGAGGCGGCGGGGAACGGGGAATGACTAGGTCGCGAAATAATAATTCGAGAGGTTAAATGTTAATAATAAAAGACTATTGTTTATTAAATAAAAGAAGTTGTGGTGTGATAATGGATCAGAAATATAAAAGAAATGAATTTAGGTTTGCGTATTCCCTATCTAAACGGTGCGCCAGCACGTTACCTCTGACGTCAGCTGCCTCGGAGACTGACGTCACGCTCGCGGTAATTTACGCCGCGCACGTGAGGTATAATACGCCTCACGTGTGCGGTACTCTACGCGCGCGCTCACTGAGTAAAGCGACGAAGTGTGAGAGCAGTCGCGATCGCCGCGCGACGCACACACGTATAAGTGTGAGAGACAGGGCAGACGGCGGGTTTACACGCGTGCGCACCTGTTGTGCGCACTCTCCGACTTTGAAAAAGCCGGTGGTTTGACCTCGCGTTTAACCTTGATGAAGTGCGAACCCGATGCCTACACTCTCTCCTCGCACTTGCTCTCACCGCACGAGAACGCCTACTCGAAGCCGATGTCCAGGTACGACGAGCCTGGACAAGCGGTTACGCGGAGCTAATACGCGGCGCGGAAGAATGCGTGCACGCTTACCTTTTACCCAATTTAGCAACGGCTCAAGTAGTTGATCGGTCTCGGACGTGTCTGGTCTTACTTCCTGAGGAATATAAAAATCTTGATGCTGCGGTGGAGCGGACACGAAAAGTGCTATTACTTTCTCCAGACACTAAATAGTTGGAGTGCGGCAGGTGATACTAGCCTGTCGCACTTGAACTTCGCACTTTAACGCGCGAAAACCGCAGAAGTACTTCAATACAGTATTTTTGTATATCACGAGCAAAACTCTCGCGATTCGCGCTCTGACAAGGTACTTGTCTTCAAATGAACGAACGAGTCTTCTTTTAATAACGGGCGAAACAAGGTGGAGCGAAACGAAAAGCGGTTGCAGAATGCCGTAGCGAACTATAAGATGGCCGTCGCCGGCTCGCCGCGGTCCGCTAGTCATCACGTCGATGCAGCTCAGATTCTGCATCGACGCGCCATCTCGCGTTCGCGCGCATGAGTTACTTCAACTACGGCTTATACTCGACGTCGGTACGGCAGGCCGTGACAAAGTATGTTTTAATGATATTCCATTTGGAGGAAACTTGATCATATTAGGAGGTGATTTTCGGCAAATTCTTCCAGTTATGAAATGTGGTCACAAAAATAGTATAATTGAAGAAACAATTAAATTATCTGCGTTATGGTCTCTTTTTAAAGTTTTAAAATTAAATCAAAATATTCATTCGGAAAATAAAGAATTTGCTTCACTATTGTTAGAATTGGGTGAAGGAAAAATTAATCCATTTATTATTCCAAATAAATGGAAAACAAATAATATTTGTAAAGAAATTTATAGTAACATTAATATTAAAACTTCAATAGATCGTGTAATCTTAACCGCTCATAATAAAAACACTAAATTTATTAATAATAAAGTATTAGAATTATTGAATAAAAAAGTACATACGTATTATAGTTTAGATTACGCAACTCATAAAGGAGTTGATCAAACAGACGAAAATATTCATTTAAATTATTCAATTGAAATGCTTAACAATATTAGAGAAGGTCTTCCACCCCATGAATTAAAATTGAAAGTAAATGCTATTGTTATGTTAATTAGAAATATAAGTATTGTACAAGGAATGTGTAATGGTACACGTCTAAGAATAACTGGATTATATGCTCATAATGTTAAGGCAGACATAATTACAGGCAAAAGAATTGGTGCAGAGGTTTTTATTCCACGAATAACATTAAATACTGCAGATTCATCTTCATTTGCTTTTATTTTTTACTGTAAACAATTTCCAATTGTATTTGCTTTAGCCATGACAATAAATAAATCTCAAGGACAGAGTTTCGATTCTATCGGAATTTTTATTCGACGACCACTATTTTCACATGGTCAGTTATATCTTGCTTTATCCCGATGTAAAACCGCTGCCAATTCATTGGCACGTAGCTTCCTCAAACTAATTTATCAATTCCTTTTCTTATACTTTTATAAAATAATTTTTCTCAAAAACAAATGAAGAAAATGTATTGAAATTTTAACCAAATATAGTTTTTAATAAGTGTAATAAGTGGTTAAAATTTTGAGTCGATTTATGAAATATTCTCTGAAAAACAAGTATTCGAAAATATTTCAAAATAATTAGTTCTTTAAGAAATAACGAACATCTGTATTATTTTAATAAATTGTTTATTTTCATAATCTTATCTGCTTTCATAATGATTGAAAACTCGATGTAGGGGTGTATTTTTAATTTTATTTAAATTATACCGTCTTTAGTTATTCATAAAAAAATACATGTTTTTTGAGTGATCGACAATTTCATTAACCTACCTTCATTATACCTCGTTGCAATATTTTTAAATAATGAACCTAATAGCTTATTAAATTAGAAAAAGCAAGTAAACAACACGCGTGCGTATCGCGCGTCATTTCCACTTTCTCGTAACATATACATGAAGCCGTTTTCGAAAAATTTCTATATGAAAAGATGGCTAAAACAGTTTTAGCCTAAAATATCTCTCAAATTCATAAACGAATTCTTTTATTACCATAAGAACTAATATAATAAATAATATACAAACTCAACATCTCTACAAAATTTCAAAGAAATTAAAACAATTTTACTCTAGTTATTATGCAACCGAGAAAGTCATTTTCAGAAATACCATAATGTTAAATATCAAATATTTTAAAAAGTAGCCATATAATCTTGATCAAATTTTACACAGATATTGCCTATCTGGCAAACAAAATAGCCTATAAATTATGAGCTTATACATGGAGTCGTCATTTAGCTCCGATTATGATGATTTTTATCTGCGTTACATTTCCGCATCATCTGCTTTTTCTTTTTATGGAATACTTTCAAGTAAGTGTAATATATTAATCTAATAATATTTTCAAACTCAAAAATAAGTTCATGCTAATTACGAAACTCTATTACAATTATGTATCTCATATATATTTTTATAAAAAATTCAGTAATTATAAACAAATGATGTCAAAAATGTATATTGTGGAACAATGGTAAAAGAATTGTTGATTTACTGATATATTATAAACTTCTGAAAAGGTTATTCTGACACAGTAGGCTCAGGTGATAGGGCATATTTTTAAATACATTACTTTTGTATATCTATATGTTAGAGTTTATCGTGCCAATATAAATATGGCCTATTATCAGAATAACCCATAGAAGTTTCAACTTTAAAATTTTTATCTCGAAATTACGTAGAAGAAAATATTCACTTTTTAGATAGCAATTATTCAAAAAAATCAGTTTAAACAAAAAATAATTCAATTTCGTTATTTCTTACGTTGCCAGAAACTAGATCGTACGCTCGTATCCTTTGAAAACGATATTCAAAGAACATCACCATTGCAACATCTACGAGCAAACGAATGTGACAAACAACTGACGGTATACGAATGAAGAGCAGAACGGCATAGAGCACCTGTAGTTAATGATATCTGCAAGCAGCTGTAGTTGATATGTAGTTATTGATACAAAAAGTAAAAACGGAAAAACGATTAGATAAAATGTACACTAGTAGTATGGGCTATGGGGCTTCTGGAACTTTATCCTCCCTACCTTGCCGATCACGGATTCTACTCCTCGCTAACTTACCAACAGTCGATACCGACCGATTTCCCCGGCCGGTAGTGCATGCGCCTGCAATACCAACCGGTTTTCATTTACCATGCCGATCGCGACCGAGATTTCCCCGGCCAGTAGTGCATGCGCCTACAATACCAACCGGTTTTCATGTACCATGCCGATCGCAACCGAGATTTCCCCGGCCGGTAGTGCATGCGCCTGCAGTACCAACCGGTTTTCATCTACCATACCGATCGCAGCCGATTTCCCCCTGATGGTAATCGATCAGATCGATTTACCAGCGAGCATCGGGATGTCACGTGTGTCCTGATTATCTTTTTTGCAGTGCAATATTAGATGACACATATTTATTTTACTTGTAGCTATATTTGGAAAATGAAGAATATAAAAAATCTAAAAATTTTAATAATGTTTTAAGAAACTTTTTCTTAAGATTTTTTAAAGCAAAGGCGCAAATGCATTGTAATCAACAAATAGAATGAAATAATGAAAATAAGATTTAAATATTATGTTTGAGGGTGAGGTAACTATAAATAAAAACACACATATAATAAATCTTATGATAAATATATATTAAAAAAATATAATAATAAAATAATTACAAATAAAAGAAAGTTATTAAACAATTTTTTTAATATCACCACTAATCGGATTATATTTAATGATGCGATCATGTAAAATTAGACAATAAGCTGTTGTTCCTTCAGGTATATTCTCCTTGGTCTCAAACTCTAGACGAACATCTACAGCAACTTGCTTCAATGATTCATTTTGTTTTGAACAATCAATAATTATTAATGGAGTATATTTCTTGAAATCCTTTTTACTGAGAAATGGATCTGTTGAAACACTTACACCGTGATAATATTGTTTTTGAAAATTTACATACATGTCATATAATATTGCATACTGATTTTGATTTATGTCTAGGTTTAGATTTCCATATGGGTAGTATTGAGAATTTAGAAAAAGTTTTACATTTGATACATTACAATGATCAAACTGACTTGTATTTTTAGTTCGTTGTCCTTTTCTATTTGTTTGGAATGCAAGAATAACAAAACGTGGTTTTTCCAATTGATTTGATGTTTTGACTGTCCATACATGTCGTGATGTTGCGGGAAGCATAGGGTATTCATATAATTCCCACGAACGAAAACTCATTGATATTGCTATATCTTTTTTAATGTAGTTATAAAGATGTATCTTATGTTTATCTGACAGTATTACATAAGGCATTAACCATTCTATTCTACTTAAATTAATTTTAAAATCCTCATATTCGGTTCTATCATCCCGTTCGACTCCTTCTTGATATACAGCGTTTATGTCATTTCTAGATCTTGTCAGTACAATTTCATGCTTTACGTTTACAACAATTTTACGATAATCTTCAACAAATCCTAAAATCATTGAAAGTGGTATAGATATATCAAAGTTTCCATTATCATCAACAATTTTGTTAGTTTCTTCAACATCGATCCATCCAGAATTTTCAAGAATTTTACTTTGATTTGAATTGAATGAAGCATAACCTTTCATAAGAGTAGTTAAACCTACATTTTTACACTTATCGATTTCTATAGCATTTATCTCCTAGCGAATTTCTTCAAATAAATGACATATTGCATTGTTTACAAATTGAGTCTTTTTTACTGGTTGTCCATTTGCAATTGTAAGACTTCCACATATATGTAAAGAACTTCGTGATGGTAATAAACATAAGTCTTGATGTTGGATAGATATACGAATTTCATCACTATTATTAAATGCTAGTGAAGTGTATGGTTGATGAGCGTGAATCTCATAGTGTGATATAGATTCATCGAAAATAATAGGTGTCTGTACATTAAGAATTTCCTCCATTATTTTCAAAGATGCAACGATAACAGCATATAAATATACAAGTTAATTGGCGTAAGAACGTTTCCTCTTGCGATTCTCCTCGTTTATTTTTAGTTTTAGTCCAAGACTTTTTAGAAACTTTATGTTTCGTAGTGTTAGTTGCTTGACTACTTGTCGTTGACTGATTTTTGGAAGGCATGTTGATGTCTTAATATAGTTTTCTGCTGCTGTTGCATTAAAAACAATACCCATTATACAGCTTTCTTCAAATGTAAACGAATTGTAATAATTTCACCTCGTAGGTTAACCAAATTTCGGTTCTGATCTACAATACGTAATTGTAAATGATCAGTAATTTTAACATTAACTGGGAGATATATGATTTGCTTAGGAATTTCAATAATTTTAAATCCTGGTGGCACGGCTGGGAAAAATTCGTGAATCGTATGAACTTTATTCTGATTGATATAAACTCCAGACGAAATATTACATTCTACTCGTAGAGCGCTTATCTGTAAAATGGAGACGGGCATGTCAGAGATGTGATTTATGTAGGGTTCCAACAAACGTTGAGTGAAACCTAACAGTCTACCAATAGAATCGTATGGTTGAAAATCGATTTGTGAACTGCAAGAAATTTCACTGCGTAGAGTGTTATTATTAGGTGCAATACTTATTTTAATTTCTTTGGACTCCAGAGTCTTCTGTAGAAAACTTTCTATATCACGAATTTCATAGCTACCTGTAGGTATTTCAATAACTTCTTCTCCAACATAAAATTTGTTTTGCCCATAGTCTACATTAGTAATAGAATTAAATGTTAATAATTCAATTAATCCAAGAACATACATTTTCTCAGGATCAAGCTCTATCGGTGGAAAATAATGTGATTCTAGTACTGACGAAGAGCCAGATAAAGTAAGTGTCAATGATTCTATCATCTTGAATAATTTAGTTAAAGGGAATCTGATTTAGCGGGGAATCTTCTTATATAGATTATAATTGTCAGAATGATCAAGTAAATTACATAAAAATTTTAAACAAAGATGACCGCATATAAATGAATTAAATGTTTGATACCGCTGATAATTATATTTAATTTTTTCAACATTCCAATATTGTATAAGATCCATTGGAGGCTGTAAATCACCAAAACTATCAAAATAGATAACATTTTTACCATTTTTTTTATAAGCTACCCAATGTGTACCGGGACCTGTACTATCATCAAGATTAATGATAGCTGACTCATTATACAGTGGTCCATTTGATGGTAATGCATTCCTCATGAATACTCCTCTAAAATTAAATATTTTCAAGTGATGAGCATATTTTCTTAAATCTAAATTTGTTAAAGCACGTTTCGGAAGTATTACTTTAATAATGTTTTTTTTTTCTCTCGTGACGAACTTTTTTTTTTTTTTTATTACTTCTTTTTTCTTCAAGCAAATCCCATATCCTTTTTGATAAGGTTTCAAGTATAATCCTTTACCAAGAGCCAAAGCTTCTATTTTTTCATTATGTCGTTTCATTTCCTCCAATTTTTGTTTAGCATTGTTTGTTTTATTAATAGCTTAAGCTATACCAGCAGCGCCACCTGCTAACGAACCTACTGCACTTAAACCTGCAAATATTGGAATAAGTGCAGGAAGAAAGCCACCTACTTTTGGAACAGGCAATATTCGCGGAATATTAATATACTTTTTACCACCAATCTTCTTTATACTATTACGTGCAGTTCTGAGTGCTGATTGAATAGCAATTCGTGAATCATTACTTGGTTTGATAGTCTTTGACATTGATTTTATTAGTTTTTTCAATGTAAGCATTGTATTCTTCTTATTTATTTTCCTCTTACCAATCCACATTCCAAGCTTAGACTTAGCTTTCATGATGTTCGCAACAGTGTAAGCGGCTGCTTTTTCACTTAGATTTGCGTCTTTCGCTAAGACACGTTGCCAAGCTCTTTCAGCTAAAATTTTATCTGCAACGTTTCTCGCTTCAACGTTTTCACGGTTTTTCGAATAAGCAATATCGTGTTCTTTGCAAGCAACGTCTAACGGATTTATACCGGGATCGCCACGTCTTAGTCTTTGTTGTAATTTCATTCCTGGTCCGCAATACTGGTAACCAGATAAATGAAGTTCGAATGGTAAATTATTTATGAATTTGTTCACTAATCCTCGACCTTTATGAATGATCATAACTCTTTAAAAGTTTTATGCTGACTGACTTAATGGTTATAAATACACGCTTTTATAGCTTACTGTCACAGTTTCGTTTATAACTTCAAGCACAATGGATTTTGAAAAACAAACTATTAAATTACCGGTGATAAATTTTGATACTTTTACTGAGCCACACAGAGAAAAATATAAACGACACGGAGAACTACTTCCAAATAACATTAGAGCATGCATCACAGGCCCTTCAAATTGTAGTAAAACAAATACTTTACTAGCACTTTTAACTCATCCACATGGTTTAAAGTTCGAAAATATTTATTTGTATACAAAATCTCTTAATCAACCAAATTATAAATTTCTGGCACATCTCATCGAGCCAATCGAAGGAATTGAATATTTATCTTTTCATGAGCATGATACAGTTATTTCACCTGATGAAGCTCATCCGAATTCTATTATGATATTCGATGATATAGCATGTGAAAAACAGGATAATGTTAAAGCGTTTTATTGTATGGGTAGACATAAAAATGTTGACTGTTTCTATCTCTGTCAATCTTATGCACAAGTTCCTAAGCATTTAGTACGTGACAATATTAATTTTTTTAATTGTGTTTCGTCAAGATGATATAAACTTAAAGCACATTTACAATGATCATGTTACCACTGATATGACATATCAATCTTTTAAAAATTTATGTTCATCTTGTTGGAATGATAAACATACTTTTCTCGTAATCGATAAAGAGCGTGAAATTAATAATGGTAGATATAGAAAAGGATTTGATTGTTTTTTTATAAATATAAGTCGTTTGGAAACTAATTAAATAGTATGTCATTAGACATTGAACTAATAAGATGGCTAACTTTACCGACGAGATCAATATTTTACAACAAATGGAAAAAGCACGTGATGCTATCAAACAAAAATATAAACTGTTGAAATCAAGTAAATTAGACATTGAAAAAGTTATGAATGAAACATTTAAGCTAATCGTTCAACCATTAGAAAAATTAGTGAACGTTTCTGAAACAGCTAATCAAGAAATAAAAAATCAAAATGAATTAGCAATAAAAAATAAGCGAAATAGTATAAAAAAGGAAGAGAAAGTTAAAAAAAAAGAGAAAGATGAAAAACAAGAGATAGAAAATGAGTATGATACTTCATTTGAATCAGCAAGAAGTGAAAGTGAAAATATTGAAGATGATAATGATAATAACACTACATTAAATAGTGATAATATTAATGAATATTTACAAATTTCAAATAAAGGTAAAACTGAATTATCAACAAGGAATGATATTACTGAATATTTGCAAATGTTGGCTAACAATAAAACTGAATCACTAGATACTACAAATGGTGTACGTAAGTTGCGTGGAGGTTATATGATTGGTAATGCTACTATATATTTTAATGATAATTATATAATTATAGATGATAGAAAGTATGTGAAAAGTCAGGGTCTTTTAGAACTAATATTTAAAAAAGAACCAAATGAAAGCCTTATTTCAAATAAAGATATGAGTAACTATGAAGAAATCTTAAATATGACTAATGCTTACAGAAAATATTATAAATCAGAAGAATCTGTTCGTGAGCAAAATACGTTGAAATATAAGAATTTTATTTCTAAATTAATAAAACCGTCTAAACGTTCCTCTACAAGTGGTAAAGGATTAACTTTACCCCCACCATTTAAGATAGCACGAAGAATGACCAATATTTACTATATATACTGGGATGATCCTAATGAATTAGTAGAACGATTAAAATTATTATTAGCTGAAAAATTAGCTGGTAATCAGAATCATATAAACGAAATTCACTCGATCATAGAGGAGCTACGTGAAGCTAATATTATACATTAAATTTAAGATGAGTGTAGATGTGTTTGGACGTCATTTAAATGTAATTCAAGGTATTCCAGGTCCTGCCGGTATTGGATAAAAATTCACAGATAATGGTGAGTATGACATTGACAATAAAAGACAGTGTAATGTTGCAGCTCCTAATGAATTGACTAATGCTGTAAATTTAATAACTTTACATCGAATAGTCAGAGCTGAAATTGATAGCGTATTGGATATTATAAAAAAAATAAAATCTGATATTCAAGATTTAGATGTAATCGTTGAAAATCACCGAGATGAAATTGATGAAAAACTAAACAAACATGCCATAAATATTCAAGAGATTAAAAAGTTGATAAATGAAAATTAGTCATTCTCTCCATAAGCAACGCTGCAAAACTATAAATACTTTCACACGCTCTTTAAATGTGCATTAAGTATAATGGAGCAGAAATACAAAGATATAAAATATACTCCTTTTAAGGAGGCTGAATGAAAAAAGGAGACACATAATTTTGAATGTACAAAATATACTGAAAAATCTAGCTTTGATTGGAAAAAATATTCTACTAATACTTATTCTCAACCTGAAAAGAAAGGATATAAAAAATTTTAAAGAAGAAGAAGAATGGAACATAAACAGCTAGTAGAAGAACTTCATAAACCAGCTCGACGTAATTATCAGCGTCGAAAGTTTGATTTGCGTGATATAGATGAAACATGGCAAGCTGATTTAGTAGAAATGATTCCATATGCGTATAAAAATAAAGGTTATAAATATTTGCTTACTGTATTAGATACCCTTCAAAGTTTGCTTGGGCTATTCCAGTAAAACAAAGAAGTGGTAAAGATGTTAGTAAAAGTATGGAATCAATATTTCAAGAAGGTCGCATACCAAAAATCTACAAACTGATCGTGGTAAAGAATTTTATAACAAAAACTTTCAAGATCTCATGCAACGTTACAATGTGAATTTGTATTCAACATATAGTAATCTAAAAGCATCAATATGTGAACGATTTAATCGTACTTCAAAAAATAAAATGTGGAAAAAATTTAGTTTGCGTGGTAATTATACATGGATAGATATTTTACCTGATTTAGTATCACAATATAATAGCACATATCATCGAACCATTGGAATGAAACCAAAAGATGTAACTCCATCAAAGGTGCAACAAACTCTTAGTCGAGTTAGTAAATCTCAAAAAAAGAATAATTAATAAAGTAAAATTTAAAATCGATGACAAAGTCAGAGTAAGTAAAAGTAAACAAATTTTTGAGAAAGGTTACACACCAAATTGGTCAACTGAAATTTTTACTGTTTGTAAAGTTATTAATACAGTTCCTGTGACTTACCACTTAAAGGATTACCAGAACAAAACAATTGCTGGAGGATTTTATGCTGAAGAACTTCTGAAGACTAAATATCCTGATATTTATCTAGTAGAAAAAATATTGAAAAAACGTGGTAATAACATCTATGTAAAATGGTTAGGTTTTGATAATTCTCATAATAGTTGGATAGATAAAAATTATATAAAAGATTAATAGGAAAATCTGAAATTTGTAATATATTTTTATTAAAATTATAAAAAATTACATGTAATATATATTTTAAGATAACAATAAATGATATCAATATAAAAATGTATTTATTTATTTTTTTTAAATTCCTCACATTTTGTTAAAATTATTGGATCAAGTACTTTACTAAGTTTTTTAATTCTTAATCGAAACCGTTCACGATCACGTGCAAACATTTCCCATTCACCTCGTCGAGCGTTTTGATATGCATATAGCCAAGTATGCATTACATGAATAGATATATTTTCTTGAAAACGAACGCGCTTTACCTGCTTACACCTGAATAAATGTTTACTATTTTAATTTATAATTTATTTATGTTTGATTTAAATTTAAAAAAATAATTTACATATTATAATGTCCCCAAGCAAGTGTCTCTGCGCCACCTTCTTGTAAGCATCTTTTATCATCATAAACTTAGTGCAATCTTTTCTTGTCTTATTGTTTCAACTTTATGTAACTTTGATCGTATCATACACTGTTTTCGTTTTTGAATTAATAAATCTTTCAAACAATTAACGTAATCATCAAAAGTTATAGTTTTCATAACAGCAGTTTTAATCCCTTTGATTTTTTTGTAGCATCTTCTCCATTTACACGTGTACTGTACATTTTACTTCTTAATCCTACGAATTCTGTGAGTATTTTTCCATTACACTCGCCTTTCATAAGTCCAACAATTTTTTTATTTACTTGTGGAATACCAAATTCATTGTTCATTAAATATTCTGAAGTATCAAAATAATGAACATTCAATTAAATATCATTATAAATATCATGACATTTTATAGAATAAATTAAACTATCAGTATCAGTATAAAGAAGCTTACAATTATTATTATACATTTTATGCATGTAATCATAATGAAAACTGTACATGAGTATCTTGGATACATCCAGAACGGTGAGTCCCACATATATTGGTTTATCCATTAAAATTTCTACCTTTATTAGTTCGACAGCTACTAAACTTTCATTAAATATAGCACTGTTATGAAAATTTGGTTTTGAAATATAAGCTTCTAAGCCATATCTTCCTTCCAATTGTGTTAAAAGTTTCACATCAACGCGTTTACGTACATTTTCCATAGTTTTTCCATAAACAGCATTATTCATTAATTTGAAGAGATTTTTTTCAAATTCATTTTTTGCATTTGCTCTCATAGAACTATTCAAATCAATATAAGATTTCAGCCATGGAGATTGTTTGAATTTTAAAACTTTATGTATCTTAACAAGTCGAAGTCCATGTGCAATTGCTTGTTTTTGATAACGATAATGAATAACGTAGTTACGTTTGTTCATCAATGTAGCGCAAAGCTTTGTTTGTTTTGATCCAGGCGATTTTATATGCTCTGGACAAAATGGCAAATCATTGTGTTCATCATGAATTTCTGAAGGATAGTCTAAATCAACTTCTAAAATATAACCAATTGAAGCATTATCATCAACATTGTAATTAAAATTTTCGTAATCCTCAACCCACTCAAATGAGTCATAAGGAAGAGCTTGTGTCATTGCCCAGCCATATAAATTATTAGCATCAAAATACATTAAATACACATCCTCTTCATTTTCTTTATAATCTTTCATGTATTTATTATTAGCAGCAGCGTAACGATTTGAACATTAGCTTAAGCCGCCTCTAATACCACATTCGATAAATAAAAGCATGTCTATGTCTGTTAGAAGACTTAATTTGACTCCTATGCATTTAAGCATTGCATCCCAAGAAAAACCAGGTGTAGTAATAATGAGCTAGATCAAGTCCATATGATTTCATACATTGATGTCTAAAATTTTCAAACACATCAGCCAACAGTAAAATATCTGTTTTCATGTACAGATCAGAATATTCACCAAGACTCTTTACATTAAAAACATTCCAGATTTTTTGTGCATGATTATAATCTTCATCTGATATGTTTGAATCATTAAGTGTACTATAAAATTTATCCTTTGCTGGTAATTTTGTTTCATCTAATTTTTCCCAAGAATCAATATATTCATATGGTAAAATACCTTTTCTTGTAAGCAATTTAACTTTTTTTTCATCCAAGCCTGGAAATTGAGAGTATATAATATTGTATTCATCGAGATAAGATGCTAATTTATCTAACGAAGAAGCCATAAATTTAAAAGAATCAATAAATCGAAATTTTATATTACTATTTTCTATATGTTTTGTAAAAGCAATATATCTTTCCTTGTTTAAAGGCAGCAAATCAACTTTTCCGGGAAAATGATTAGAAACATCTTGTATAATAAAATGAACATCATACCCACTAAGATTATGAAATACTACAGGTATAATTCGTGAATCTTTATAATTAAGATTACAAGATGCATGAGCTGGTCCTCTATATGTTTTATCAAGGTGTGAATGATCATGAACTTTAATGCTAGTATTATTGAATGGCTTACAACATATATGACATGTTTCAGCTTGAAAAAATGCAACATTTTGCTCTAATGTTAGCGTTTCCATAGGTTCTGCATTACAATATATATTTTCAATCAATTTTGCTATACATTTTAATTCTGTAGCGAACCAAAGAGCTGCATTTTTACCTCTATAGCTTCTATAATATGAAAGACAATCATTATAACTGCATTTTAAGTAATAACCAATACCAAATATTTCATGTCTCTGAAAAACAGCTGTATTACTTTCTTCATTTTTACACTCAATAACAGACTTCAATAAACATTCACAATCAGCAGAAATTATAAAAGGTATTTTTTCTTTATGTTTGTAATTTTTAAATTCTATAATATTTTTACCGTCTTCAGGTAGATTAATTCTACAGTTATTAAGTTGACTACAGTATATTTCATGTTTAGCTAGACTATTTGAATCATTAAAAAAATGTAAACATCTATCACAAATATAACATTTTTCTTTATGATGTGAAAGGCTTCTCCCTACAAGTCTGGACAAGTTTTTTATCTAGACGTAATGAAATATTGTATCTTGAAACATTTCATTTTCATCACCCATTTCTTCAATCAAAAGAAGATTTACATGGTTTAGTTTTTTACTAGATGTTAAGTATAATGGTTCAATATTTTTACCATTAAGTCCAAAAACATTAACTGATATTTCAGAATTCTGTTTCTCAAATTTCTGTATTTGTCCTAAGGGAACAGGAAAGTCTATATTTTTCATATTTAGTTCTTCGGCGTGTGATAAATAATTTATTAATCTGTGAGGATTATTTTTGTAGGTATTGGATGTAAAGCTGCTAAAATAGACCACTTAAAACACTGATTATCACTATTTTGTACGTTAACACAAGCCTTCTTGTTTTGAATAAATTTTGGCAAAGGAATGTATGAACTACCACTACGCATAGGATTATATTTATTTATATTAATCTGAATATTTAGTATGGAGTGCAGAGACCAACCTGAATCTCTATCTTGAAATTCTTCAATGTCAGATGTCAGAGGAGTTTTAATATTCTCATTGAACCATTGCT
Organism: Torymus aiolomorphi; assembly: GCA_036365515.1. NCBI lineage: Eukaryota > Metazoa > Arthropoda > Insecta > Hymenoptera > Torymidae > Torymus > Torymus aiolomorphi. The sequence goes on from CM070873.1 coordinate 178,501,649, forward strand.
CAAGATCTGTTGAAAGAAAAATTTCAGCATTTTTTGTATTAAAATGCTTTTCTTCAATTTTTTCTTCTTTTTCACCGTTGCTGTTTAACTCTTGTTTGTACTTACATAGAAGAACTGCGTTAATTTTTAAAGCATCAATATAATTTTCTTTAAATAATTTTTTTACATAACGAGTAAATAAAATTTTGACATCATCTAAAAAAGAATGGACATCAATGTGCGCAATATTTGCAACGATACTTGTCCGCATACGTTTTCCAAAAGCACTATCAATGTCTATCCAACGTACTCTATTTTTAATTGTTTGCTGTGCAACTCCTGCACCTCGTTTTAATAGAGTATCTAGTCTAATAATAAGGCATATAAGTCATCCCATTGCATGTAAAATACTTTGCTTCTGTGAAACTACTAAATTATTATATTTAAGAATACGTTTCAAATTTTTTTTAGATGAAAGACAATGTTTTTTCCATCGGTTGATTGTGTTTATATCCACGTTCTGTGCACAAAGTAAGTCTACACCTTTATTTAACAGGTGCACTTGTTTAAGACACTCACTTATAATTTCTTCAGTCATAGTTTCTATCTTGAATTGGTAAAGTTAAAATGAATACTGATAATTCACTGTAGACTACTCACGTTCTTATAAAGAATTGTAATAAACTGGACGGGATAACTTTATCAGTCTTCTTACTCATTATATGAAATTTAAATTTATGTGGTCAGGGTGAATACTACTTTACCATCACTCACTAAGTGATTGTATCGATAGCTAAGGCGTATATATATATATATGTGTGTACAAGTACATATAGTCGAATAGACCGCAGGAGTAACCTATAAGGTGCGATTTCATGGTAGAAAAGTTGTCGCTCTGTCGCTGTGTGTATATGTATATATAAAAATTAATGCAGTTCTTCTATGTTAGTACAAACAAGAGTTAAATATATAGTTAAAAATTAATGTAGTTCTTCTATGTTAGTACAAACAAGAATTAAATATATAGTTAAAAATTAATGCAATTCTTCTATGTTAGTACAAACAAGTGTTAAATATATAGTTCAAATTAATGCAGTTCTTCTATGTTAGTACAAACAAGAGTTAAATATATATATGAAAAATAAACTGAAAAAATTTTTTTAATATAAATAGTAATATTTTTATTTAAAAATAATATTCTAGTTACAAATATTAATAATACCAACATTTTTTAAGAATAATTAACTATTTATTTATACTTTTGACTTTTCTCTTCAAATTCATCTGTCAATGTATAAAAAAATGATCTACATTAAAGTCAAAATTTAATGAGTGGGGAGGAGAGGTCATAGAATGTAAACAAAAAGATGTTGGGTTTGGTTCATCTTGCTGTTGTAGTTGTTCTGACAGTTGATTCTGTTGATATTCTATCTAAAATAAAACAAATGTTAATGAATGTTATTTTATTTTAAAATTAAAATATTTTGAAAATTCTATAAACAATAAATACCTCTGCTATTTCTTGAATGATTGATTTTACTGCTTTCTCTTTCTGAAATGATTGAAATGTTATTTTATTTTACTTTATGATTAGATAATTTTTTTTAAATTCAGTAAAAATAAATACCTCTATTATTTCCTGCATAATCGATTGAGTAGTTTTCTGATCTGAGTGTGACAGATCATTCTGCTGATCATCTATCTATAAATGAAAATTTATTAGATTTATTATTATCTAATTTCATAATTAATTAATATTTTAATAATTTAATATAAAATAAATACCTCTTGAATTTCTGGTGCGTTATATTGCACTGCTTGGTCTTTTTGTAATATAATATCTTTAGTATAAAATTCTTGTTGTTTCAGTTCCTACAAATAATTTAAACATATTACTATCTATACGTTATGTCAACTTCTTTTATAAATTTATAAGAATAAATGTTAAAACAAAAATTAAAAATCAAAATGAAATAAATTAATAGTTATATAGTAAAACTTACTTCTGCAAATGGTGGTAACGGAAGATCACATATTTTACGAGGATCTCTCCGGAAGTGTGTGACTGTGACTTCACGCGTTCCGTGTTGCGGTGCCACCGATGATTTTTTTTATCCTATAAATTGAAATCATTTTTATTAATCTATTCACTCACTCACTAGTGTTCGTGATCAGAAACTGAACTAGACTGAACTACATTCGTCACCGAATTCAAGAGTCCCTTATTATCAAAGTATTAGTTTGTAAATATAATGAAATACTTTAGGTGTTCTATTACCTTCCAAAGATTTCCTATAGCATTAGTACTATAGGTTTGAAAGAGGTCACTAAATTCATTACCAACTTTTATTTAAGACAAACTAGTTGTATATCTATAGAAACAAATTTTATAAATAATTGTTAACAAAAATATAAAAATTATAATGATTAAAAACTAATTTTCTATTGAAAAATAATATGTTGGAAGGAGCTGTTGCTAAAAATAGATGATTTAGCTGTAAAAATGCTGTAAACCTTTGAAATTTGAATGTATCTGCTAAAAAATTTCCTGTTGAAAAATAATACGTGTTTACAGGAGCTGTTGCTAAAAAATAGATGATCTAGCTGTAAAAATGTTGGAAACCTTTGAAATTGAATGTATCTGCTAAAAAATTTCCTGTTGAAAAATAATACGTGTTTAAAGGAGCTGTTGCTAAAAAATAGATGATCTAGCTGTAAAAATGATGGAAACCTTTGAAATTGAATGTATCTAGCTAAAAAAATTTCTGTTGAAAAATAATACGTTAAAAAGAGCTGTTGCTAAAAATAGTGATTTAGCTATAAAAATGCTGGAAACCTTTGAAATTTAAATGTATGTAACTAAAAAAATTCTAAATATTGTTGACTTGGCTAAAAAAATCTCTGTTTAAAGTTGAGTTTTCGATGTGAGCTAAAAATTGATGAAAGTCTTCTTCCTGTAACTAAAGAAAAAAATCTTATAAAATTTAACAAAATTTATAGTTACCTTTAACAACATATGCCCCATTATTCCATGTAGTTGCAGAATTTTATGCAACATTTGGAGCGGTAGATAAGCGCGGAGCTCAGTCTCCTTACGCTTGCTCTTCACTGAGCCACCATCCATATTAAAATGAGCGCGTGAAACTGGGATTGCAGTGACTCGTGTCACCTCACCGCTGAAATCGTGGAGGGGTGTGGGGTGAACTATCTTATTGTAGTGGGGACCTCGTTTACTATAGCTAAGTGTAATAAGTGGGACTGCGGTGACTTGCCGTCTCGCCGCCAAAATCGTGGAGGGGTGTAGGATGAAGTGTTCTTATAAGCTTGAGTAACAATACGAATCAATTAGTCAAAAAAATCTTTCTTAATAAGAACTTCTAATAAAGACATAGTGCTGTGAAGCTTATGCTATATTCCTAATACAGCTATAATACCATAAAAAGTGATTTTGTGTGTGCTTTTGTAATAAACTATTTCAATAAAATATTTTAGTGCAGTGAAGTGCTACTTAAAACCTATAATTTCAAAAGATCATTAAAAATAGTCTGCGAAAACGTTTAATAAAGTTATTATTTAAGGTGTGAAAAAATTATATATTATTTTTTATTTTATAAATTTTAGTTTTTATTTAATTAATTCTCATCCACACAGCAAAATGGAAGTAGTTATGGATTGTAAGGGATTTCGTGGAAACAACAATGAATTCATATGTAAAGAATTAGCTGCAGTCAATGTACAAACGGATAGTAACAAAATAGTTAAAATGGTTATAAAATCACCATGTAAATGGTATGAATTGAACAAAAAATCTCAAAAAACTAATTTATGGTTACAAGATTATTTACATGGCTTAGATTGGAATTATGGAGAAGATACACATGAAGATTTAGTAAATACTTTAGAAGAACTGCCTGAAATGGCAAAGAAAATCATAATTTATGTAAAAGTTCTACAAAAAAAAGACTGGCTTCAATCGTTTTACAGTAATCATAATGTACAAATAGTGAACCTAGAAGATCTTGGCTGTCCAAAAATTGGAAAATTAAAGTCCTATGTGGATGATAGTGAATGGTGTGATGTGCATTTAAATAAAAAATCAATAAATTGCTGTCTGTGCAGTGTGCTTTACTTTAAAAAAATTGGATCCTGCAGAACTCCATTTCTACAGAAATGTCTGTAAAGAGTGGATTAATATCTGATATTATAGATCAATTTAATTTAATAATATTAGACGAAAAATTGTCAGAAGAATTACAAAAGCAAAGAATTTTTACTAACAATAATGGGGAGGAGGAGCCAAAGGAAGATGGTGGGGAGCAGGTACAACCAGATAAGAATTATGAATACAGTGAGGAGCAAGTACAGTCAGATGAAAATTATGAATCCATGGAAATTGACTAGGTGGGGATAGAAAGAAGCGCTGGAGTGCTTATAAAGTGAACGCTCCTAGTGCCAAGACATCAGTTACGCTCACTCTACTCTACTTTACATAAAATAGTCTTGCAATTAAACTTAAATAATGGAAGAACTCAATATTGCAGCACGTTCTTCTAACTTTTTACCTTGTAAGAAATTAAAAGATTTAATTGTTAATGAACAGTATAAAGTGACTAAAATAAAAATAGTAACTACAAAATATGGAAAAAAAGCTGTGGTAGAATTGAACAGTAGTTTCGACATCTTCTTACCAAAAAAAGCTAGTGATTTATTGGTAAGCAATGAAACTTTATATAATCATCTTCAAGAAGAAATTCATGAAAAAGAAGTTAAATTAAAATATCTTGGTGGCTTTGCAGTAGAATTCATATCACTTTTTAATCTAAATAATAAAATTGTAACAATCAGTTTATACATTTAAAACTTAATATAATATCACAATGTGCTTTTATATTACTTTTATAATACATTATATACATTTACACATAGCTATTTTTTATATGTTTAATATACACTTAGTTTCAATTTTGTAATATTCTTTTATATCAGTTCTAAAAGATTTAAATCTTATAATTTTTATAATTTACAATTATTTTGTACCAGTATATTCACACATTTAATACATAATATAAAATCATAATGTACTTTTATATTACTTTTATAATGCGTTTTATATATTTACGTATAGCTATTTTTATATGTTAATACATTAAGTCTCAGTTTTATAATTGTTATATCCTTTCTAAACGATTCTCTACATACCTATACATTTAACTATTATATTATATCAGATCTAATTTTGTATTACTTTTATATTACGTTTTAACTATTGTATTACTATGTATTAATTTTTATAAGTTATATATTTCATATTATAAATAAAAACTAATCGATTTTTATTTCTATTGTATTTTTTATTGTAAGTCTTGAACTCACATTTTCATCTAAAATTATAATTAAAGTTTAATTTTAGTAAAAAAGTTATAATTTAATAAAAAAATTTTATAATTTTTTATATAGAGTGAAAATATTAGATATATTTTAATAAAGTTTTGTTGAAATTGAAATGGAAATTATCATTCAATAATAATTTATTGTACAATTTATTCTATTGTATACAAAGTAATGATAGTTTTATGAATTTAAACAACGTTATAAAACTTTTAAACATCTTAACCTTTTCAGAATAAAACTTTTATTAACTTTAACGATGGGTAAAAACACACATCTATTTCAATAATGATTTTACATTTTATGTAAAGTATATTACATACTTTGATAAAGTATTATAAAATAATGATAAGAATGAGAGGTATTCAATATGTTTCACACAACTTATTTATTTCATTGACTCTGTCGTCTTGTCATACATAACAAAAGTTTGAATGTCTTTTCAATTTGTAGTTAATATTAAAATAATATAATTTAATACTCATTTATATTCATTTTATTACATATGTAAAGGAATATTACTCAAGACACATGAGACATCCCGATGCTCGCTGGTAAATCGATCTGATCGATTACCATCAGGGGGAAGTCGGCCGCGATCGGTATTGTAGATGAAAACCGGTTGGTACTGCAGGCGCATGCACTACCGGCCGGGGAAATCTCGGTCGCGATCGGCATGGTAAATGAAAACCGGTTGGTATTGCAGGCGCATGCACTACCGGCCGGGGAAATCTCGGTCGCGATCGGCATGGTAAATGAAAACCGGTTGGTATTGCAGGCGCATGCACTACCGGCCGGGGAAATCGGTCGGTATCGACTGTTGGTAAGTTAGCGAGGAGTAGAACCCGTGGTCGGCAAGGTAGGAAGGATAAAGTTCCAGAAGCCCCATAGCCCATACTACTTACACTCACAAATGTATATGTCACGCCTATTACAGGGTTTGTTTAAATAAAACAATTTAGTCTTTAACAGAAATATAGTTACAATTTGTCTTCTGCGTCTGAAACAATTTACAATTACACAGGTTTTACCGCCAATTTTTTCCATTAGAAAACAAAAAGATACACGTCCGATTAATTTGTATAACGCGGACCATTGTTAAATTTTAAACATCATTCTACCATCAGAACACGAAAATAGCAGAAGGTTTCGCGCTTTTTTTCGCGCTTGACAGCGATAATAAATTGTTTTATAAGTGGAAAAATGAAATTTATAAAAAAAATTTGTGTGTGGAATAAACAATATATTTGTGAAATTTTATTAAGAAATATTATCTATTAATTATACAAAATATCACAGTAAAATAATTTGGAGGTAATATTAATTATGAAAAGGGTTTTTATATATCGTGAATTGAATGTGTATTAGTTGCGTTCCAAGTAGGTAGGTTATTTTGTATTATTTATATCTTAACATAAATACTTTTGTGTTGACATATAATTAATTGTATCTAATAAATGATTTAAAGAAGCGATTAAGTCAATTTTACTTCCAAAATCGCTAGACATACAAAGCTCAATTTTTTTCATTTATTAATTTCACTAAAAATATTTTAACCTCAAATATCTGAAATTTATGGACCAATCATTTAACCCCAAGAAATCGACATAAAAATCTAAAAAATACACCTCTACAAGAAATTTTGAAGCGAATAAGTTAATTTTATTCCAGCAATCGTTGCACATACAAAACTCATTTTTTTATTATTTCATTTTTCAATGCTTACGTTCTTTTTTTATAATAACAGAACACCCTATAAAAGAAATTTTTTTTTTTAGGAAATATAGCTATTTTAATTCTATTTCGAATGCTACCCATTACCTTCGAATACATAGAGCTATTCTCGAGAAATTACGATTTGAAAAAAGGTTAAAAATATTTTAACCTCAAATATCTCTTAAATCTATGGACCAATCATTTTGCCCAAATAACTCGACCAAAAACTATACAAAATCCACCTCTACGAGGAATTTTGTAGCGATAAAGTCAATTTTTACTCCCGCAATGGTTAGACATACCAAACTCATTTTTTTCATTTTTTTATGTCTACGTTTTTATTAATAACAAAAGTACCGTGATAGCTAGAAAAATAATTTTTTTTAGAAAATATAGGTATTTAAATTCGCTTTCGAATGCCACCCATCTGATTCAGATACATAGAGCCGTTTTCGAAAAATTTCGATTTGAAAAAAAAGGTTAAAAAAATTTTAACCTCAAATATCTCAGAAATTTATGGACCAATCATGTAGCCCAAAGAACTTAGCCGAGATCTATCCAAAATCTACCTCTATAAGAATTTACAAAGCGATGAATCCAGGTATACTCCATAAAACGTGCGACATAGAAAACACATTTTTTCCATTTTTTAATTTTTTTCTCAAAAACTAACCAACAGAATGGATTAAAATTTTCACAGATTATAGCAATTTATATTCTGCATTATCGTGAATTTTCTCCAAAAAATTGACCGTTTAGTTTAGGAGTTATTAGCTTTTTTAAAGAAAAACACGTTTTTGTTAATAACAAGATTGCTAGATAATTTTTTTTTCTTGAAATTATAGGTTTTTTATGCTCTTTCGAATGCGATCCATCCTATTCAAAAATTTAAATCCGATCATTAAAAAAAATCAAAAATAAATTTTTCGAAAATCAAAAATTTGAAATAAAACAAAAACGAATCAGTAAATCAAAAATTATTATCTTCCCGAATTCGGAATAAAAAAAAACAAAAATATGAGAACCTCATGGTTAAAATCGACCGCGTAGATCCGGAGATAAAGCGGTATACATACATACACACACACACATCCATACAGACATTTTCTAAAATCATGTGAAACAAACTTCTAACACCTCTAATGATGTTTATAGAGCGTTTTAACGAAGTTGAAAATTTTACTATTACAAAGCTTCCTCTAGGAGGAAGCAACCTAACAATATATTTATTGAAAATTGTTCAGAAAATTCTTTAATAATAGATAACATTGTATGGAAAGAAATTTTTGAAATTTAATCTATAATTTACACTATAAGATTTGATGAGTGAAAATTTATGTCATATTTGTATATGATCTCAATTTCTCCTAAGCTCAAGGAATTTATAACAATAATCATTTTAATTAAAATATTACCCTTTGTGAAAATATAAGACATGTTGTATCTTCACATAAGATTAATATCATAAATAATCTGAATATTGTTGTACATTTAATCAATAAATATTTCATAATTATTTAATATATTAATGTGAAATATTTGTTTATTAAATGTAATAAAGATGTGAATTAATTTTCATTATATTTTAAACTTTGCACAATTTTTATTTTAAAGAAATTACAATAATAAGTAATGAAAATTAATTCACATCTTACATGGTGGAGGAAGGAAAGGCTAGGTTGGAGTCAAAGAGGATTACGGAGGGATGACTCCCACGGTTTTTAGGGCTACTAGCGATGAATTCCATGGTTGTGTTTAGGCTCATTATATAAAAAATTATTGTGTAATTCTATATGATTTTGGCATGTTCCAAAATTATATATATAATTATTATTATTTCTTATATATAAAATCTAAGCTCAATAAAATCAAAAATTTAACGTGCCTACCTCAGTGGTGGTGTGGAAAGCTGTTCCAAATGTGCGAAATGTGGTAATAGTTGAAAACATAGTTGTCTATGTTGGTTCTAATAATAATTAGTATATTTTTGAGTTTTTTTAAATGTTCGAATTCAAAGATTTAGTGACAGTTTTCTCTTTGATTGTTTTTCGATTATCATCAAAAACAATAGTCCGGTAGTAGTCCAGAGGTAGAAATGACGGTGGAGGGGTTGGTGAAGGGGACAGTAGATGGAGGGCGGTGGAAGGGACGGTGGAGGGTGGTGGAGGGCGGTGGAGGGGACGGTGAAGGGCGGTGGAGAGCGGTAGAGAAGACGGTGGTCTGACTGACATTAAAAAATTACGTGATTTTTCAACGAATTTAACGTTAAGAAGTGGTGGGGACGGTGGAGGGACAGCAAATAAGTAAGTGGAGGGGACGGTGGAGGGACTGCGTTCAGATATAGAAGTAACGCTTATATAATATAGGGAGATATATATATATATATATATATATATATATATATATATATATATATATATATATATCTGGTGAATACATCTGGGACGCATTTTGAGGATTATATAGGTCATATATACCGAATTTTGAGGATTTTGTAGGCATTTTGAGGAGTCTCCTCGAAAGTCCAAAGCACTCGAGAGGCATTTTGAGGATTTTTCAGCGGTTTCCACAATAGTGTATTAATACATCGATTTCGGAAATTCCGTGATATTTTTCCGTAAAAGCGGGCGCCGCAGGCGTCGTGGTGTTAGTCAATAACCTTAGGGTCATTATTTCTTTAGTCACGCGCTTGTTTATTGGTTATTTATAACAATGTTTATATTTGTGTCACCACTATTGTACAAATTCTTTATGAAATCCTCAAAATACCGTCCAATGATATTTATGTATATATATATATATATATATATATATATATATATATATATATAATCATATAAACATGGACTTATGCTGACACCAATGTATAAGACCACGTGACCTGTCTGCATAAGTGTAGTACCGTTTATACAAGTGTCTGCACAAGTCTAGCGTGACTAAAGAAATAATCTCTCTACTTATGCTGACGTCTGCATAAGTCGGTCTCTGTCTGCATAAGTCTATTTAAATTTCGGAAAGTGTCTGCATAACTAGCGTTTCATATATTTATATATATATATATATATATATATATATATATATGTTTGTACATTGGTACTTTTGAGGAGATGTGAACCTTTCGCTCAGAGTTCGGACAATGTGACTAAAGAAATAATGACCCTCAGGTTACCGACTCTGGGAAAAGGGGATATAGATTTCTCCTCAAAAGTCACGATTCTTGCTTTGAGAAATTTGAGGAGTCTCTTCAAAATGCCGACATCTCTTCAAAAGTACCGATCTATACGTTGATATCTCTTCAAATACACCAATTCCCATAGTTATATATATATATATATATATATACACAATTTTATCCTGGGATCCTTTTGAGGATTTCATAAAGATTTTGTACAACAGTAGTGACACAGATATAAACCTTGTTATAAACGATCAGGACACAAGCGCGTGACTAAAGAAATAATGACCCTAAGGTTATTGACTAACACCACGACGCCTGCGGCGCCCACTTTTACGGAAAAATATTACGGAATTTCCGAAATTACTGTATATATATATATGTATATATATATATATATATATATATACAACCTGTTCGGAAAATGTATGTTTTGCTAAACACGGTCGTGAAGAGGGCAAAATTCTAAGACAAAAGTCCCTCTGCCGTTTTTGCAAATTTTGCATATTAACGCCGTTACAGGCGATCAAAAGTTCAATAAAACGGCCAATCAGCTCCGACGTCGGCGCGCGCGACAGAGAAGTAGGCGGAGCTCCAGAGCTACGGCCGCAGGAGTAGGAGAGGTGCGACATCAGCACTTTGGCCACTGGAGGTGGGCCCGCCGGCGTCTATCGATCTATCGACTACTCGCTCGTTCGCCCTTTTTCCCGCACTTCACGCTCTCTCTAGCTCTTTCTCGCTCTCTCACTCTTTCTCGCTCTCTCGCTTTTTCTCGCTCTCTCTCTCGTTATCCTTGCGCTTTCAGGCTCTCTCTCGCTCTTTCTCGCTCTCTCTCGCTATCCTTGTCCTTTCACGCTCATTCTCGCTCTCTCTCTCTCTCGCTCTTTCTCGCTCACTCTCGTTATCCTTGCTCTTTAAGGCTCTCTCTCGCTCTTTCTCGCTCTCTCTAGCTCTTTCTCGCTCTTTCTCGCTATCCTTGCCCTTTTACGCTCTCTCGCTCTCTCTCGCTCTCCCTCGCTCTTTCTCGCTCTCTCTCGCTCTTTCTCGCTCTTTCTCGCTCTTCCTCGCTCTCTCTCGTTATCCTTGCACTTTCTCGCTCTCGCTCGCTCTTTCTCGCTCTCTCTCGCTCTTTCTCGCTCTCCCTCGCTATCCTGGCTATTTCACGGTCTCTCTCGCTCTTTCTCGTTCTCTCTCGCTCTTTCTCGTTCTCTCTCGCTATCCTTACCAGTGCGTCGATATGCTACTGTAGTCTGGCGCCTGCACAGTAGAGCTCTTCGCCGATTGGGCGCTCGGTAGGCGGCCGAAAAGTGCGAGTGGTACGACTGTAGCGCGCGCGTTCAAACAGCGAGGGGAGGACTTGGCGCGTGACACGATGTCCACACATATAACGGAGTTATGTAGATGCGCGGTACTAAGCAAGACGAGAATTAAAATCATTTCTAAATCCATGTAGGCGGGGGACGTAAGGTCCACGCATATTAGGAAATTACATAAAAGTGCTACAATAAGCAAAACAATTATTTAAATAATTTTTAAACCAAAGTAGCCGGGGGAAACAAGGTACACGCATATTAGGGAATAACATAGAAGTGCTATGATAAGCAAAACAATGATTTAAATAATTTCTAAGCTCAAGTAGCCGGGGGAAATGATGTCACTGCATATTAGAAAAGTAAATAAAAGTGCTACAAAATAAGCAAGACAATTATTTAAATAATTTTTAAACCATAGTAGCCGCGGGAAACAAGGTCCACGCATATTAGGGAATAACATAGAAGTGCTACGATAAGCAAAACAATGATAAAAAAATTTCTAAACTTAAGTAGCCGGGGGAAACGATGTCAACGCATATTAGAAAATTACATAAAAGTGATACAATAAGCAAAACAATTATTTAAATAATTTTTAAACCAAAGTAGCCGGGGGAAACAAGGTCCACCCATATTAGGAAATTACATAAAAGGGCGACAATAAGCAAAACAATTATTTAAATAATTTTTAAACCAAAGTAGCCGGGGGTAACAAGGTTCACGCATATTAGGAAATAATATAGAGGTGCTACAATAATCAAAACAATGATTTAAATAATTTCTAAACCCAAGTAGCTGGGGGAAACGATGCCCACGCATATTAGAAAATTACATAAAAGTGTGACAATAAGCAAAATCAATTATTTAAATAATTTTTGAACCAAAGTAACCGGGGGAACGAGGCCCAGGTTTATGTAATTTCCTAATATGCGTGGATCTTGTTTACCCCGGCTACTTTGATTTAAATAGTATATTGTGTGCCAAGGGCCTAAAGTGGGTCTTTTTAGACCGAGTCTGGGATTGCAGTACGAGCCGATGGTGAGCTAGCACGAGCCGAAGGCGAGTGCGATTGCGAACGGAAGACGAGTACTGCAATCACACGAGGTCAAAAAACTCACTTAGCCCGTGGTGCATACCATATTTTTTGTAACGCAAGTATGGATTTTCGCTTTTCTTTTTGTTCTAATGTACTAAAATCGACAGCAGGCGATTTTGAGTTTTTACCACCCGCTACGGCGAGCAGCGAGCGTTTTTCAGTTTTTACCGCCCGCTGGTCGGCAAGCGGTCGCTTTCGGCTCTATTAATAGGTTTGAAAAACGCGAAAATCGTGCTTGTGGAACAAAAAATTATTTTCATAATTGTTTTGCTTATTGTCGCAGTTTGAGCGAGAGAGAGCGAGAAAGAGCGAGAAAGAGCGAGAAAGAGCGAGAGAGAGCGAGAAAGAGCGAGATAGAACGAGAGAGCGTGAAAGGGCAACGATAGCGAGAGAGACAGCGAGAAAGAGCTAGAGAGAGAGAGAGAAAGAACGAGAGAGAGAGAGAGAGAGAGAGCATGAAAGGGTAAGGATAGCGCGAGAGAACGAGAAAAAGTAAGGATAGCGAGAGAGAGCGAGAAAGAGCGAGAGAGAACGAGAAAGAGCGAGAGAGACCGTTAAATAGCCAGGATAACGAGGGAGAGCGAGAAAGAGCGAGAGAGAGCGAGAAAGAGCGAGAGAGAGCGAGAGAGAGCGAGCGCGAGAAAGAGCAAGGATAGCGAGAGACAGCGAGAAAGAGCGAGAGAGAGCGAGAGAGCGTGAAAGGGCAAGGATAGCGAGAGAGAGTAAGAGAGAGCGCGAACGAGCTAGAGAGAGCGTGAAAGAGCGAGGGAGAGCCTGAAAGAACAAGGATAACGAGAGTGAGCGAGAAAGAGCGAGAGAAAGCGAGAAAGAGCGAGAGAGAGCGAGAGAGAGCGTGAAAGGGCAAGGATAGCGAGATAGAGCGAGAAAGAGCGAGAGAGAGCGTGAAAGCGCAAGGATAACGAGAGACAGCGAGAAGCAGCGAGAGAGCGAGAAAGAGTGAGAGAGCGAGAAAGAGTGAGAGGGCGAGAAAGAGCGAGAGAGAACGTGACAGTGCGGGAAAAAGGGTGACCAAGCGAGTAGTCGATAGGTCGATAGACGCCGGCGGGCCCGCCTCCAGTGGCCGAAGCGCTGATGTCGCGCCTCTCCCACTCCTGCGGCCGTAGCTCTGGAGCTCCGCCTACTTCTCTGTCGCGCGCGCCGACGTAGCTGATTGGCCGGTTTATTGAACATCGGAGCGCCTGTAACGTCGTTAATATGCAAAGTTTGCAAAAACGGCACAGGGACTTTTGTCTTAGAATTTTGCCCTCTTCACGACCGTGTTTAGCAAAACATACATTTTCCGAAAAGGTTGTATATATATATATATATATATATATATATATATATATATATATATATATATATATATATATATATATATATATATATATATATATATATATATATATATATATATATATATATATATATATATATATATATATATATATATATATATATATATATATATATATATATATATATATATATATATATATATATATATATATATATATATATATATATATATATATATATATATATATATATATATATATATATATATATATATATATATATATATATATATATATATATATATATATAAAGCTCTACAGCATTTTGAGGATTATATTCGGCAAAAATACCGACTTTTGAGGATTTTTTAACATTTTGAGAGGCATCCTCAAAAGTCGTCGGTACCCGCTTAGCATTTTGAGGATTTTTTTGCGGCGTCCACAATAGTGTGTTAATACATCGATTTCGGAAATTCCGTAATATTTATATTTTTCCGTAAAAGCGGGCGCCGCAGGCGTCGTGGTGTTAGTCAATAACCTTAGGGTCATTATTTCTTTAGTCACGCGCTTGTTTCCTGATTGTTTATAACAATGTTTATATTTGTGTCACTACTATTGTAGAAAACCTTTATGAAACCCTCAAAAGGATCCCAGGATAAAATTATATATATATATATATATATATATATATATATATATATATATATCATTGTACGGTATTTTGAGGATTTCATAAAGAATTTGTACAATAGTGGTGACACAAATATAAACATTGTTATAAACAACCAATAAACAAGCGCGTGACTAAAGAAATAATGACCCTAAGGTTATTGACTAACACCACGTCGCCTGCGGCGCCCGCTTTTACGGAAAAATATCACGGATTTTCCGAAATCGATGTATTAACACACTATTGTGGAAACCGCTGAAAAATCCTCAAAATGCCTCTCGAGTGCTTTGGACTTTTGAGGAGCCTCCTCAAAATGCCTACAAAATCCTCAAAATTCGGTATATATGACTTATATAATCCTCAAAATGCGTCCCAGATGTGAATATATATATATATATATATATATATAATATACATAAATGTTTGTTATGGGGGGTTTATGGCGTCCAACACTGTATATGAGTACCTACAGCCCAGAGTTCCCCTATAGAGCCTGGCTAAAGAAATAATAGACCCTGAGGGGTTATAGACTCTAGGTCGGGCGCCATAAACCCCTATATTTAGGAAGTTTATGTGCTCCGGTGACTATAAACTGTTTCGGGTGTCATAAACCCCGGTATATATAAAAAAAAGGTCGGCATAAAACCTATGTAGCATATGTGTATATATATATATATATATATATATATAAACTAGGGGGGCTTCTCCCCCTGCTCGCTCCACTCGCCAACCCCCATTTTCAGACAGAAATTTTATAATAATGAAGTATGAAACTACCAAATTTTGACAATATGAAATTTTGATGGGTAAAATATCGGACTTAAGACGAATCAAAGGTAAAGGATATACTATTTATGTTTTTTTAAATTGCTTCAGAACAATGAAATATCGTTATATTAATTGAATAAATACTGTAGAAAATTGATCATATTAGGAGGTAATTTTCGGCAAATTCTTCCAGTTACGAAATGTGGTTACAAAAATAGTATAATTGAAGAAACAGTTAAATTTTCTGCGTTATGGTCTCTTTTTATCGTTTTAAAATTAAATCAAAATATTCGTTCGGAGAATAAAGAATTTGCTTCACTATTGTTAGAATTGAGTGAAGGAAAAATTAATCCATTTTTTATTCCAAATAAATGGAAAACGAATAATATTTGTAAAGAAATTTATAGTAACATTAATATTAAAACTTCAATAGATCGTGTGTTCTTAACCGCTCTATTGAATAAAAAAGTACATACGTATTATAGTTTAGATTACACAACTCATAAAGGAGTTGATCAAACAGACGAAAATATTCATTTAAATTATCCAATTGAAATGCTTAACAATATTATAGAAGGTCTTCCACCTCATGAATTAAAATTGAATGTAAATGCTATTGTTATGTTAATTAGAAATATAAGTATTGTACAAGGAATGTGTAATGGTACACGTCTAAGAATAACTGGATTACATGTTCATAATGTTAAGGCAGAAATAATTACAGGCGAAAGAATTGGTGAAGAGGTTTCTATTCCACGAATAACATTAAATACTGCAGATTCATCTTCATTTCCTTTTATTCTTTACCGTAAACAATTTCCAATTGTATTAGCTTTTGCCATGACAATAAATAAATCTCAAGGACAGAGTTTCGATTCTATTGGAATTTTTATTAGACGAACACTATTTTCACATGGTCAGTTATATGTTGCTTTATCCCGATATAAAAATCCTATCAATATATTTATTGAAAATTGTTCAGAAAATTCTTTAATAATAGATAATATTGTATGGAAAGAAATTTTTGAAATTTAATCTATAATTTACACTATAAGATTTGATGTATGAAAATTTATGTCGTTTTTGTATATGATCTCAATTTCTTCTAAGCTCAAGGAATTTATAACAATAATCATTTTAATTAAAATATTACCCTTTGTGAAAATATATGACATGTTGTATCTTCTCATAAGTTTAACATCATAAATATTCTGAATATTGTTGTACATTTAATAAATAAATATTTCATAATTATTTAATATATTAATGTGAAATATTTGTTTATTAAATGTAATAAAGATGTGAATTAATTTTCATTATATTTTAAACATTGCACAATTTTTATTTTAAAGAAATTACAATAATAAGTAATGAAAATTAATTCACATCTTACATGGTGGAGGAAGGAAGGGCTAGGTTGGAGTCCAGAAGGATTACGGAGGGATGACTCCCATGGTTTTTGGGGCTACTGGCGATGAATTTCATGGTTGTGTTTAGGCTCATTATATAAAAAATTATTGTGTAATTCTATATGATTTCGGCATGTTCCAAAATCATATATATAATTATTATTATTTCTTATATATAAAACCTAAGCTCAATAAAATAAAAAATTTAACGCGCCTGTAACAGTACCTCAGTGGTGTTGTGGAAAGTTGTTCCAAATGTGCGAAATGTGGTAATAGTTGAAAATATAATTGTTTATGTTGGTTCTAATAATAATTAGTATATTTTTGAGTTTTTTTAAGTGTTCGAATTCAAAGATTTAGTGACCGTTTTCTCTTTGATGGTTTTTCGATTATCATAAAAAACAATAGTCCGGTAGTAGTCCAGAGGTGGAGGGAACGGTGGAGGGGATGGTGGAGGGGATGCTGGAGGGGACAGTAGGTGGAGGGGGGTGGAGAGAACGGCGGAGGGCGATGGAGGGGACGGTGGAGGGCGGTAGAGGAGACGGTGGTCTGACTGAGATTAAAAAAGAACGTGATTTTTGAACGAATTTAACGTTAAAAAGTGGAGGGGACGGTGGAGAGGCAGCAAATAGGTAAGTGGATGAGACGGTGGCGGTGACCGGTGGAGGGTGGTGGAGGGGACGGTGGAGGGCGGTGGAGGGGGCGGTGAAGGGCGGTGGAGGGGCCGGTAGAGGGCGGTGGAGGGGATGGTGCAGGGCTGCTTTCAGATATAGCAGTAACACCTATATAATATAGGGAGATATAAATATATATATATATATATGGGATATTTCATGTTGTTTAATATTCAGCTGCTCATAAGATTTTCGACCAAGCTCTCGAGGTTAACAGGACGCGAGCTCTCGTCTTGAGCAGCCAATCAGCTGGCGTGTTATTGCCGCCCCCCAAAATCGCGAGGTTCTCTTCGCGGGCTCGTCATCGCGTCGCTGTACGCTATGCTCTCAGTCAGTCAGTTTCCGCTCGGAGAGTACGCAAGAACACCACACTACGTGTCAGCTCTCTAGACACACACACACAATCACGCACACTACAGATTGTAGCACACGGCAAACAATAAAGGCAAGGCGCTGTTTTTTTGTATTTGAAGCTTGTGTGATTACCAGCAACTACAAGTTCCTAATAACTCCATCACAACAACAAACACATGTCAACTGTACACCTCAAAATTTTAAAATCGTCAAAACCCGGAAAAATTAGTTCAAAATTATTTCAATAACACAGAAAAAAATTTTTATCATAAAATATTGTAATGTTCAAAAGTTATAAATAAATGAAAATTTGCAAATTTTCAATTTTTCATCATTTTAGCAATTTTCATGATTTTTTATCTCAAAAACTTGAAACTTTTTGTATAACACATTGCATGGCAAAAAGTTGACAAATTGTGTGTAGAATTAGGTTCTCAGAATGAAACCCTGTATCGTTGTAATTTTTCACACGTATTATATCATGGTCATCCAAAACAGATCAGTTCGACGAGGACAAGTTTTCACCACTCGAACTCAAAATTGAGTTTGTTTCGTAACATTTAATACAAATTTTTGTTCCGAATGGGTTTCGAAGTATGACCAAAGTTATGGCCATTTAAAGTTGTGATTATATTGAAAAATGCAGATTTTAGCATGTATGCATTAATAATTCGAATGTATTTATTATTTCTCGTACATCCATTTCAATGTATATCATCACGCGGTCGTCCTAAGGCTCTTCTATACTTGCCTTCGGAACGCTCCCGCGTTCCTTGATTAATCATAAATAAATATAATTTCAATTCCATAACATATACAGACCTCAAAAAATTTTCTTGTTTAATCCTTCTTTTCTTAGTATCTAGTTTGCTTCATAAAGAAATTGAGACCAAAAACATAACTAAACCATAAAAGACTGATATACTAATAAGAAAATATTGCATTCACCACACATAGCTTGACATTCACATATCTTTCACTTACATTTTTTTTATGGTTTACTGGCATAAAATGTATTTATAAAAAAAAGTAACTTTCATTTGCAAATGTTGTGAAAAAGTAAAATAACCTATAAATAAGCAGAATAAATGGAGAGAATGTGATTATTTAACATTTTAACATTTGTTTTATTTGATTTCTTATTGAATTGTATCACTCGTGTATAAAAGTTCAAATAGATTGAAAATTCTATCACTTATAAAAACATCAACAAATTTTCTTATTTAATCAATCTTTTCTAATAGTTTTATATTTGCTTTATAAATAAAAAAAATACTATGAACATAACTAAACCGTAAAAGTCTGATTAACAAGAAAATATCGCATTTATCACTCACAGCTTGTCATTCACATATGTTTTACCTACATTTTCTCTTATATCCCTTACTGGCATAAAATTTATTTATAAATAAGAAAGTTTAATTAACAAATGTTGGGAATTAGTTTAATAAAAAATACATTGGTATGAAAAAATGAAAGATTTTAACTATTTTTAATATTTGTGTCACTTAGTTTCTTACTTATACGTATAAATTGGATTGAAAAGTTCAAGTTTATATTAATTTCTGTTATTTATCTAAAAAAATTTTCTCAAAACAATTTCTCATCTAATTTATTATTGATTGTCTGTTTAATATAAAGAGAAATTTAAAATAAAGACATAACTTAATCGTAATAGTCTGTAATGAATAAGCAAATATTTCACTTTTTACACGTACCTGGTGGCATATATAATATCATTTACCTACATTTTATCTGATAAGGTTTTTTAGCGTAAAATGTATTTAGAAAAAAGTACTACTTTTCCAGAAATTTTATTACTGTTGATTTGTAATAACGAATAAATTTATTCAATAAATGCAAAGAATTTAACTATTCTACGAAAGTATAAAATAAGGCAAGTATAGAAGTTTTTTCTGAATAATCTAACTCTCTACAAATGGCAATAATTTTTTTCATGACTGTACAAATAATAATATTGTTAATAAAACTTCCTACGAAAGTATAAAATAAGGCAAGTATAGAAGTTTTTTCTGTATAATCTATAAAATAATATTTATGATTTTTTAAAAGAAGTCAAATAAATACTAGTAAAAAAGTATTATACTTCTTCGAGTCAATGTATGCTCAACAAATTATATGTAAGTACATTCAAATTGTTCACTGCAAATCAAACAAACGAAAGTTGTGAAATCAATTATCGATAGTCAAGTAATGCAAACCATTCTCCGAAAAACTGTATGATTATAATGTTCTCAGAAATGTATTCAAATTTCTTCATTCTTCTATACAAATTAAATTAAATTAAATAAATTAAACACAAGAAAGTACTGAAATCAATTAATTGTAGTCAAGTACCGGCCATAAGAACTTTTCGTACCTCGCATGTAAAATTACATTTTACGCCCACGTTGTAACTTCAAAATTATTCAGCCAGCGGGCATGAAGTACTACTTAACGCCCAATAGGCCCAATAGCTCACACACTCCTACAAAACTTTATAGTACCTACGTACTTTATCCCGTGTGGGCGAAAATTATTTTAATTATATAACTATAATGCCTTCTCTTTATTTCTAAATTTCGTAAGAATTTTTTCAGGTATTTAAGAAAAGTCAAAGCCTATATAAAAAAATTACATAGTTACCAACACATCACTATTTTTCATTATTCCTCCTCAATTTTGAACTTTCTATAATATTACGCATCTTGGAAGGACAAGAGAAGTCTAGAGCTGCCCTAGCAGGGTTGGTCCTCCGACCTCCCGTACATACTTGGCGGGCCCGACGGTTTGCAGTCACGTGGGATATTTAAATGTAGAATACTAAATTTTTACATAAATTCATTAACAATATTTATACCTATAAGTCCACCATAAATAATTACGTTAGCTCTAATTTTTAATTGATGCCGTTAAGTACAACATATCCATACATGTGCAGAATCATGATTTATATTTCATTATCGAACATATTTTTCCTTGTGTCCGTCTTTTTTAAACGAGAATAAAATAAAAATTTCATATAAATTTATAGCCTGCTCAAAAGTCCTTTACATTTTACTAACCGTTTTATAAGCAACATATTTTAAATCCTTTTCCCCCGTGTAAATATCATATAAGATCGCATATGAGAATTTCAGACAGCGCATATCTCGTATGAGATCTTATATGTGATGTCATATGCAATTTTATATATTATGGGATCTCATATGAGATCTCATATGATATTTTCACGCGAGTGTGCACTTTCTATTTAAAAGAAAGTGATAGATTCATAGATCAGTAGTTAATATGTAGAAGTAACCTATTTATACATTTTATCTGATCTTTAAACATATGAATATTTATATGAAAATGACCATGCGTTACAATGCGAACCGCCGGGCCCGCCAAGTATGTACGGGAGGTCAGAGGACCAACCCTGCTAGGGCAGCTCTAGACTTCTCTTGTCCTTCCAAGATGCGTAATATTATAGAAAGTTCAAAATTGAGGAGAAATAATGAAAAATAGTGATGTGTTAGTAACTATGTAATTTTTTTATAATGGTGTCACGTCGAGCACGACTGACCGCATCTCTCGCCACCCATCCTTACCAGCCTACAACCTTTTTTCCTTCATGTTACCATGAATCCTACTTTCCTGTCAGTAACGCCACTTACTAGCAATAAGGTGACCTACGAGAGACAATCATCTTGCGGTAACATGACCTTCCACCAACGAATCCTACCTTACCTTTAGCACTACCTCCTATCGATCTGACCTTTGTCCACGCGCCACTTTTGAACCAGAGTAACCTTATCCCCCACCCGAACCTTTCTCACCCCATGCAAAGATGAGATTTCCTACACTTCCCTATCTTTGTATCTGCCCTAGATAGAAGCGCGGGTATATAAAGCCAGCTCGCGCCACTACTCGAGGCAGAAGCTTTTGTTCACTTTGTTTCGGAGGGCGAAGCCCTTGTCAGTCGCTTATTTAAATTGTAACTTGGACATAGAATATTTTCGAGCCGAATTTATTTAGAATATTTTTCGAATGAAATTAACTTAGAATAATCATCAAGCTTCTCTGATTGTAGTCTCGCGAATAATTGTTGATATTATATCTCGACTACAATCAGTGTGTAACAGTGTAACGTAACTTAATGCAATTAATAAACAACACATAATTGCATTTTTGGAGTGTTACTTTATTTCTACGATCCTATCCTTCTATCATTTGAATTGCCCGCTGAGCTTGGGTCCTGAGACTGCTGAGGGCTAACTGAGAGAACGAGCCAACCGCAACCGCCCCAAAGTAAGTAACTCTGTAGATCGCTATCCTTTATCTTTTTTCTGTCACTCTAATTATTCGCGGACGCTCTCGCTTGCTGCTTAATTAATATCGCGAATCATCATTGTTTAGTTTATTTGTCCGATTAGCTATTTTCACGCTTTCCTACTCCCGTGGTTATTACGTGTAGCTGTAAACCGAAACTGGAACATTTATCGCGCTAACTTTACCGTTTTCACGATATTGTAACACGGACGTTACAATTGGGGGCCCACTTCCGGGATAAAAGTGAAAATAGTGAACATTTCTTTTTATACTTACATACCACAGTTATAAAAATTTTTCTTTTTCTGTTCGTTTCGTGCGTTCAAAAGAAAAATATGAATAAATTATTAGTGTAGAATAAATCCACCTTAAATAACCATAACGTCTTTACTCTTTATTGATCACCACGATGACCAAACCCTCTAAATCCAACATGGTAGCAGAGTGCGTTGGTTTGTGAATTTTTTTCTTATCTTCTATACGATTCTCGAGTCGAGTAGAGATAATCTAAGTGCACGTGGTTTGGTAAGTAAGAAGTGATCAGCAGTTAAGATTCCCGTTACATAAGATTCTCGTAATCGAGACTTAGTAACTGCAGTTGAAGATTAGTGTTACCTAAGATTCTCGTAGCATTAGAGACTTAGTAACAAAAGGATAAAGTGCAAACAAATTCGAGAGGTGTTTTTTTCAAGGTTATGGGAAAACCTGGCGGTGAAATAAAAAGTGATATAAAAACTGAAGAAAATAAAGGTGGAATAAAAGCAGAAGGACTTGAAAAACGATTTGTGAACGTTGTCAGAAAAATCATAAATTTACGAAACGTAATTAGAGTGTTTGAAGAAATTAAAAGTGAAAATAGACGAGTTGACATGTCGGACGAGTTCCAAATGACGCTACCAATCTTCGATGGATCCGATTATAGCACATGGAAAAAAGGAATTACGATTTTTCTAAGACTGAAAAAATGTGAAACAGTTGTTCAACACGAGAGAGCTGCTACAGAAAATGAAGACCAGTGGAATGATAAAGATTTAAAAGCAATGAACTACATATACAGTGCTCTATCAAATAGACAAATGGAATTAATAAATGATGAAAATACAAGTTATAGTATAATTAAGAAATTAGACAAGATATATTTGACAGAATCAACCGCACTACAAATTTGTGTGAGAAATAAATTGGAGAAATTAAAGTTAAAAGACTATACGGAAACTAGTGAATTTTATAGTGAATTCGAAAAATTAACAATTGAACTGAAAAATGCTGGTGCTACACTAAGTGAAAAAGAAAAATTGAATTATATGTTAAGAACATTACCGAGTACATTAAGTCATATTGGAGAGTGAATAGACGTACTACCAGAAGCTGATCAATCGGTAGATTACGTAATAAATAAAATCAAGATTTGTGAAGAAAAGGAAAAGGATGAGAATCAAAATTCACGAAATATAAATGCAAATTCAAATGTGTTTAAAGTGGAGAAGAAAAGGGACGGTGTTTGCTATAAGTGTGGAGAGCAAGGTCATTTCCAATTTGAATGTACGAGCCAAAGTAATGGAAGAAATTCATGGAGAGGATCTAGAGGAGGTCAACAGCGAGGAGGCGGCCGATATCAACAACAACAGCAGCGAGACGGCGGCAGCCACAGTCGAGCGTACAGCAGCTACCGAGGCAGAGGATCAAGTCAACAAGGGCGAGGTAGTAAACAACAACGACAAGATCGACAAAGCACAGGTCAAGACGCAACAACCTTCGTAATAGAAAGAGAAAATAATACAGGCTACGAAGCAGAGGTAAATAATTGCGAAAATGAATTAGAGTGGGTCTTGAATAGCGGATGCTCCGACCACGTTATTAATAATAATAAATATTTAGTTAATATTACAAATTTAGAAAATCCAATTAACGTTAAAGTGGGAGATGGTCGAATATTAAAGGGTACTAAAGTAGGAGATATTGAAGCGAAACTTAAAACGTATTATAATGAAAATGGAATAAAATTAAAAAATTTATTTTATGTAAAAGAAATGGATAGAAATTTGATAAGTTTTGGTAAAGTCGCGCAAAAAGCTAAAATTGTTTCAAAAGGAAATACTTCGAAAATTTATAGTAGTGAAAATAAATTATTAGGTGTCGCAAATAAAGTAAATAATTTATATAAGATAAGTACTGTGTTTGAAAGTAAACAGAATTATGTGACCGAAAATGTAAATAGAGGAATGACTTTAAAGGAAAAGTTTCATAGAATGCTTGGACATGTAAATTTTAAATACTTATATATTTTGAGTCAAAATGAGTTAATCGAAGGCCTACCGAGAAATTTAGAAAATGAATTTTTGAAATGTGGTACTTGCGTACAAAATAAAATGACTAATACTAGCTTTGAAAATAATAGATATAGGGCTAGAGACATAGGAGAAATAGTACACGCGGATTTAAATGGACCGCACAGAATAGTTGGAAATAGAGGAGAAAAATATTTTTTAATTTTAATTGATGATTATAGTAAAGCTGCTAAAGTTTACCCGATTAAAGGAAAAAATGAAGTATATGAGTGATTTGTAACGTATGTTAATTTAGTAGAAAATATAACCGATAAGAGAATTAAATGATTAAGATGCGATAACGGTAGAGAATTCGTGAATAGAGATGTGTATAACTCTGCTAAAGAAAAAGGAATTTCAATTGATTCTTGTCCTCCGTATGTACACGAATTAAATGGAACTGCGGAAAGATATAATAGGTCAGTAATGGAAACGGCAAGATGCTTATTGTCTGATGCAAAAATAAATAATCGATTTTGGCCAGAAGTAGTTAAAACAGCAGTTTATTTAAAGAATAGAACATTAGCTAATACTGTTGAGAAAAATACTCCGTATGAAATTATGATGGGTAAAAAGCCAAATATTAAAAATTTGAGACTTTATGGAAGTAGAGTATTTGTTAGAGTTCTGGAGATTAAATGAAGGAATAAGTGGGATAGAAACGCAGACTTAGGCGTACTAGTGGGATACGAAGACGTAGGCTATAGGATTCTCGTGAACAATAAGATTATCGTCACAAACATGTGGATATAATAGAAGAGAACGTAAATTTAGTAGGATTTAATGATGTAGAAAATAATGAAAAAGAAAATGATGTAAGCGAAAATGAATTTGATCAAGAAATTAAAAATGATAGTGAAAAAAATGAAAATCGTGAATTAAAAGAAAATGATAGTTATGAAGATGATGAATATGTAAATAATATACCAAGCACAAATGAGGAAAATTTAAGAATACCAAGAAGGTCAGAAAGAAAGAGAAGTCCTGTAAATAGATATGGAAATCCAATAACAAACTGCGTGTATGTAAATTATGTAAGCGTTGATAGCCCAGAAAATTATAATGATGCGATAAGTAGGGATAAAAGTGAAAATTGGCGTGAAGCAATGAATAAAGAGATTAAGTGTTTAAAAAAAATGAAACGTGGAAATTAGTAGAGAAACCGAAAAGTAAAGATGTACTAGATTTAAAATGGGTGTATACGAAAAAGACTGATAATAAATTTAAAGCGAGAATTGTAGTAAGAGGATTTCAGCAAAAAGAAAAAATGGATGTCATTTATTCGCCAGTTGCGAGAACACAAACATTAAAAATTTTGTTAAATTATTGTGTACAAAACAGTTTAGAAATAGAACAAATGGATGTCGAGTCCGCATTCCTAAATGGAAAAATAAAATCGGAAGTGTATGTCAAGCAACCTCAAGGTTATGATGATAATACGGGCAGAGTGTGTAAACTCGAAAAGGCCTTGTACGGATTGAGCGAAAGTCCACGAGCGTGGTATGATTGTTTGGATGCGTATTTAAAAAATTAGGATTTGAGAAAAGTAAAATTGATTATTGTTTATATATCTTGAAAAGTAATAACGAAACAGTTTATTTGATAATTTTTGTTGATCATTTATTAGTTTGTAGTACGAATAGAAAATTAATAAAAATTATTAGGGAGAAATTAGCGGTTAAGTTTCGAATGTAAGATATGGGCCAAGTAAAAACCTATCTAGGTATAAATATTAAGTATGATTATGAAAATAAAATTATGACATTAGATTAGGAAAATTACATTAGATCAATAGCAAGAAAATATGAAATAGAAAATGCGAAATTGTATGCGACTCCAATGGAGCAAAATTTAAAATGTGACTCTACGCTATCAGCATCAAATGATTTAAAGTATAGAAATTTAATTGGAGCACTTCTATATATAAGTTCGAGTACGAGACCAGACATTTGTTACTGTGTTAATTATTTAAGCAGATTTCAAAATTGCTATGATGAAACGCATTATAAATATGCTCTAAGAATATTAAAATATTTATATTATACTAAAGATTTAAAATTAACTTATGAAAAGAATTTGAATACTGATATATTAGATTGTTGCGTTGATGCTGATTGGGCAGGAGATATCGTTGACAGAAAATCTACGATGGGATATATTATAAGAATGTACGGAAATACTGTATTTTGGAAATCAAAAAAACAAGAACTTGTGACTAAATCGTCAACAGAAGCGGAGTACGTAGCGCTGTCTGTGGCGTGAGTGAAGTGAAATTAATGATAGAATTATTGAAAGACTTTGGAATAGAGTTTAAAGATCCGATACAAATTTATGAGAATAATGCAGGAGCAATCAGTATAAGTAAATTTGGTAATTTAACTAAAAAATCTAAATATATAGAAACTCACTATCATTTTGTAAATGAGAGTAATAACTCTCATTTACAAAATGATAGTGAGTTTCTATATATTTAGATTATAAATAGGGAAATTGAAGTGGTTAAAATTGATTCAGAAGAAAGCCCTGCAGATATCTTCACCAAGTCATTAGGACGAAACAAATTTGAGAAGTTTAGAGAGAATTTAAAATTATTTAAATAAAGTAAAAATGTAATGTATCAAAAAGCTAAATTTAAGGAGGCGTGTTGAATTATGAGTAAATTTAACTTAATATGTTAGAGTACAAGTGAGCGCCACTGTACTTAGCTGAGCAACACTGTACAGTGAGAGCGTAGCGACGCGACTTTAGAGTAGAGAGGGAGAAGCGTCCGCGCCGTGCACGACGAGAGAGAATTCGGCGTTCGGCCCGAGTAGACTTGATGTGGCTCTCGGACATGACGGCACGGGCTGCCATTATAAATAGTGTAGAATAAATCAACCTTAAATAACCATAACGTCTTTACTCTTTATTGATCACCACGATCACCAAACCCTCTAAATCCAACAATTAGAATGGCAGCTTCCGACGGTGCGGTCGCTAGGAATTCAGAAGCAACGGAGACACCCACCTATTTTAAAAGAAGAGATCAATAGGCAGGTAAAAGAAATGTTGGAGAAAGGCATCGTCGAGCCTTCGACAAGCGCCTACCCGGCACCGGTGTTCTGCGTTACAAAAAACCGGGACCCGACGGCAAGAAAAAATTTCGGGTAGTAGTAGACTTTAGAAAGTTAAACGCCATTATACCCGATTATAATCATCCGGTTCCGAATATAGCGAATATTTTGGATCAACTCGGTGATGCCAAATTTTTCTCAGTTTTCGATTTATACGCGGGTTATCATCAAATTAAAATTAAAGCTGAGGACAGAGAAAAAACAGCTTTTTCTTGTGAGCTCGATTTATTTCATTTTGTTAGATCACCTTTTGGATTAAAAACAAGCGTGTCAGTATTCCTGTCACTTGTCCTTAAAGTAATTCCGGGTATGAAAAACGTGGTTCATTTTTTTGATGACATTTGCGTGTACTCTAAAACTTTTAACGAGCACATAGAAACAATTGAGAAATTATTTGAAAAACTGGGCCTTTCTTAAATAACTTTCTTAAATCGGAAATGAATTATTTGGGACATATCATTAGCAGTGACGGTTTACGCCCGGATCCGGAAAAACTAAAAGCAGTTAAATAATTTCCAGTGCCTAGAAATCAGAAAAATATTAAACAATTTTTAGGGCTAGCCGGTTATGATAGGCGATTTATTAATGGCTTTGCACGAATAGCCAAGCCTTTAACAGACCTTCTTAGAAAAGAACAACTTTTTGTTTGGGATGAGAGCGCGCAAACGGCATTTCAGACTCTGCGTGATAAGTTATGTAAACCACCGGTTTTAGCGCATCCGCATTTCGAAGAAAAGTTTTTAGTAACTACCGACGCTAGCGGATACGCGATCGGGGCAGTTTTATCGCAAGGAGAAATTGGAAAAGATCGTCCCATAGCCTCTGTGTCGCGCGCGATGAATCAAGCAGAAAGGAATTATTGTACCTTTTCAAAAGAAGCATTGGCGATCGTGTACGCCATTACACAATTCAGACCTTACTTATACGGGAATAAATTCACTTTAATTTCCGATCACAGGCCACTAGTTTGGTTAAATAATCATAATGATCCAGGATCTAGAGTCACGCGTTGGCGTTTAAAGTTATTAGACTATCAATTCGACGTACTCTATAAGAAAGGTGAATTAAATCTGAACGCGGACGCACTTTCGCGCAACCTGATTTCGGAAAAAGTATGCGTAGTTACACAAGTCAGCACAGGGGAAGAGGGGCGCCATCCTGTCGCTGGCGTACAGGCAGTAGAGCCAACCCAGGAGCGGCAAAGCCAGCAGGGGGACGGCGCACCTACCTTGCATTGCAATGGCCACGTGTAAGCGTGCGGACCGCCAAGCCAGTGAAAAGTATATGCAAACCATTAAAGCTCTCGCGCCGCGTAAAAGAAATGTAGCCCCCACTGTCGAAGAGGATCAGGAATGCGCGTTCCTTGTCGAAGATAATGAGGCATCTGCACCCCTTGTATCACAAACTGCGGATAGCAATAAAAAAGAAACGCTTCACAGAACAATCTCACCATCGGTCTCTGCGTTCGCGCCCGTGGAAAGTGAGCAAACGGTTATGTCAGGAGAGGTCGCGTGCGGGGAAGCATCCGGGCGCGACAACGTCTCGGCGTTTAAAGATCCCTTTCCCGACATGACTTTCGGAGACGAGAACGCGGTCAACGAAAAAAGTAACGCGCCGAAAACGGTCAGTCCTCAAGACAATATAATCTATTGTAGAGAGAAACTGTTTATGAGGAAATATAGTTACCTTTATTTTGTAAGCACTGACGGAGACCCACTTGATGAGGGATCTAGGCAATTAAAGGATTTAGGAAAGGTTTCGCGTTTCGGGATTTAGTAACGGGAGAGCCCAAAACCTTAAAGGCCAATAAAAAAATGCATTTGGTATTACCGCTTAGGGGCAAAAGTAAAAATAGCTTATGGGATACCTTAGAAATTTTGACACAGTTATTTAGGAAGGTAGCCAAATTGTTAGACATTAAATTGTTTCTTTTAGTATGGCTAGGAGCAGTAATATCGAAAATGTTAAGTTTAAAGATATTTTGGCCTGTTTAGGACGTGAATTAGGTAATAATAGTGTTAAAATAATTATTTGCCGTGGACTCATACAGCACCCGGAGCCGAGTAAAAGAGCGGATATAATTCACGAAGCTCATTGTTCGCCGGCGGGTGGGCACAAAGGTGTAACGAAAACTTTGAATAGAATTAAATATAAATATCAGTGGGAACATTTAAAGGAGGACATACAAGCTTTCATTCAAAAATGCGTTCCTTGCCAGCTTAAAAAATTAGTTCGGGTCAAATTAAAGCAGAAAATGATTATAACGGACCACCCTTGTATTCCATTTTTCACGGATAGTTTGGACATTGTAGGACCATTACCAAGAACTAAAGACGAATCCGAGTATATTTTAACTATGCAGGATCAATTTAGAAAATTCTTAGTGGGAGTCCCTTTGAAAGACCAAACTGCTATTACTGTAGCAGACGCCTTTATTAAACGCTTTATCTGTACTTTCGGGGCACCACAAGCTATGCTTACTGATCAAGGCACCAATTTTCTTAGTAAATTAGTTAAGCGCGTTGCAAAACGATTTAAAATTAAGCAAGTAATAACTACTGCTTTTCACCCTCAATCTAGCGGCTCCTTAGAGTGCTCGCACTCGCCACTTAGTGAATTGTTGAAAATGTTTGCCACTAAACATTTAGATCGGGATGAGTGGGTTAAGTTAGCAATGTTTAATTTCAACACGAGCAAACATGAAGGAACCCAACACACTCCGTTCGAGTTAGTGTTCGGGCGCCTGGCGAGAGTGCCCTCGAGCGACCCCTTAGAGCCGGAAGATTTATTGTCTACTTATGCAGGGTACATGACAACTTTAGTCGAGAGGTTGAGTTTTCTTCAAAGAACCGCACAAGAAAAACTAGTTTCAGCTAAACAAAGAGCTAAGGAATATTACGATAAAAAATCAAATCCTAAGGATTTCAAAATCGGCGATTTTGTATGGTTGCAGAGCGGGCCAAAACCGCATAAATTTGAAAATCAATATTCGGGTCCTTTTCTAATAATTGAAATTTGGGAAAATGGCAATGTGAAAATTCAAATTAAGGAAAATAAGACCAAAGTCGTGCATAGTAATCGCTTACGCTTGTCGTATGTTAAACCACCCGCAGATTCCGAAAGCTTGGAAGAGTAAAAAGAAAGCTTAAATTAATTTGGAAAGTTAATCCTTTTATTCATGTTTACAAATGAGGACCTTGATGTTTATCTTTGCAACAACTTCGAAATTGAAACCAGTTTTCGGACTAATAAAGATAACATATTACTTTCATGTTTGCAGATAAAGATTCTTCAAAATTGTACACACAATGGGTTTTTAATTCTTAGCAGTTTTAACTTAATTCTTTTGAAATTTTTTAGAACAAATGGTAATTTA
Organism: Torymus aiolomorphi; assembly: GCA_036365515.1. NCBI lineage: Eukaryota > Metazoa > Arthropoda > Insecta > Hymenoptera > Torymidae > Torymus > Torymus aiolomorphi. The sequence continues at coordinate 178,532,616 of CM070873.1, forward strand.
AAGCGAGCAGCAGTGGACGTCAAACTATTAATCGAAGTCACCGGATTTCTGCTGTCCTTTCTAGCATCCGCGCAAGGGATGGGCTACTTTACTATTATGCAATCGACACCAATCCAGGACTGGCATTTGAAAATGCGAATTTGTACCAGTATGTAATTTAAACCAGCGAAATTGGATGAAGAAAAATTACTTTACAAACGCGTATCAGCAATTAAATGAATCCGATGACACGATAACACACGTAATAAAAATCTTAGATATAGGTAGATTTTGCATAGTTTACGCGCACTAACTAATAATTTGAAAAAGAGTGAGTTATTTTATGACCTTGCCGTTGTCTCAAGGGGGAGGAGTACAATGTATCACCTACTAGCTATTTGTTAGAAAATTGTAAAGAAATTAATAAGGCAATGTGGACATCGCGAGACGCCAAGGTCAAAATTATGACTGGTGAAAAAGAATCTATATTTATATAATAGAGAATGATTACGCAAGCGAGAGAACGGCTATGGCAAAATAGTTTGAAAGGTTGGATAATAAAGTAAAAGAATTTCCGATTGGAAAATACGAAAACAGAAGTCAATCTATACTTTATCTTGAAAAATTTATACGCGTTAATGGATATTGTATTCAAAACTAAACAGCTCGTATCGAACTTATGCGATTTACTGGATCGCCAAAAGGTGCTGCAGTTCGTTTACATCGGCGGAATCATCAAAAGTTCGATCTATATTATTCGATTGGATTGTGAAAGTAGATATAGTGTAAATAGTGAATTATTTATTGAAAGGGTTGTACCTTTTACAAACAAGGACACATTTTTTGTGAACGCAATGCAATCTTTTCCAGTTTTTCAGACTAAATCCTGATAACAAAACGCTAATTGAGTTTATTATACAACTGCAAGCCTATACTTATGATAGTGGCTGATGTAGGGAACTGTTATTTATGCATACATCAATGAAAGAATATGTAATGAAAGAAATGCTTTCTTTTTTGTGAAAATCAGTGTTATTTTAAAAATCTTATTTCTTGTGAGAAAATGCTCTTATCAAAAACTAATTATGGTAATTTACCATAGGTAAGATATAGTTTTCACAAGAAAAAGGACGTTATTTTCAAAAGAATGGGTAATGACTTATTTCAACTGTAAGCAAATTTAGGTTAGAAGTTGCTTATTCCGGAAAGTTTATAAAATTCCAATTTCGAACTGTCAAATAATTGAATTTCCAAAGAATGGTAGAATGCGAATTGACGAACGTGAAGGATTCAATGGTGTCTATAATGACTGGGACATTGGGGTACTTACCTAATGTTAAATGAAACTTGCAAAAAGAATTATCTATTAAACAAAACTTCGAAAATTAGCATAGTGTACACGTGATTGACATTCGAAATGAGATTTCAACAAAAGATTTGTTATACATAGTACTTTCTGTATTTCTTACTTTGATTATTCTTGGCTTTGTAGTAATATTTACCTTTTTAGTCTTTCGCTTACTTGAAAATATAGATTAAAATAAACATTTGGATCTCGATTCTGTATAGGAGTACTGCATTATTCAACCTTGCGTTACAATTTTTGTAGGAGTATCGTATTACTCAGAATTAAGCGAAGCGAGCACATCTGTAACGCCAGTACAGCTGGGTGAAGAAAATAAAGATGGTATTGCTATATCGTATAAAAATTATGAATTCTAGTATAAAAATTATGAATTTTAGTATAAAAATTATCAATAGGGAATTTGTAAACTTGGGTAGAGAAAAGTTGTCAATAAAGAAAAGCCGATTAGGGTACGATACTTTCCTTCCAATTTTCCCCTTTTTTACTAATATTCCTATCCCATCCAAATTGAAACCAAGCGGTCGAGGGAGTATTCATTCACCAGCTATCGTGCCAGCCACAGCGTCCCCATTGCAACCTTACGACACTACACTTTGCCCGCTAATACTTAGTAATCGCCGACACAGCGCAGCTCGTACGACTCTATGCCGTCGCTCAGCTATGATGGAGTCTCATCGTGAACTTCAAGCAATGTAATGACCTTGGACGTCAACGACCAAAGGGGTTACGCATAGCCTTATGGATTCACTTTATCTGACGAACTGCCGTTGTTATGAGGTATATGGAGGTGATACAAATCTAGTAGAGCAAGGTATACGCACTTTAAAGGCAAACATTGAACTCGACGAGCGGGAGCAGAAGGGAATAACCAGAGGCAACCGTGTGCAGTTCCTAAGCGGCTGCGAATTATTGTTCTGTGGTGCGCTGTGGTACGACTCATGTTATGTACTACAGTGAAGGAGAACCAGGGCTCGGCGATGAACAGGAGGCAACTGCATCTGCTCATAGTAAGGGAAGTGTTAATTTGTTCAAGGGAGGAAATGCCTGGAAGCTACTGGACAATATCGGTCCATCGGCATGGCAAGACAGAGAATCTGCGTTGACTAAACGAGCTTAATAATCATGGATACGCTTTCAAATTTGACGAGGACGAGGAAGTTGCTGAGAGGAAAACGACGACTATAACATACTTCGCCCGATACTAGGCAGGCTAAAGCAGAGCGAATAGAAAGAGGTTACATATTGCACCTGAAGTTTGGAAAGGAAGGCTTCGAAGACAATCAGACATACGGCGTATGTTAAAATTGCGATACTTGGACGGAAGGACCAGCAAGCACCGCCCCGCAGCGCACGTCTTTGGAGGGGACGTGTCACGTCGAGCACGACTGACCGCATCTCTCGCTACCCATCCTTACCAGCCTACAATCTTTTTTCCTTCATGTTACCATGAATCCTACTTTGTAGGGACTGCGATCTTCCCTCTCGCTCTCTCTGCGAGAGTGGGAGAAGCGGCCATGTTGCGTGTGGCGAGAAGCCGCCTGCGAGCGGCAGTCGTTGCTCAGTGTTACGAGCGTAATCCGCTGTACCTCCTTACCTTCAATAAACCTCCTCGTTATTATTAACTCTCCGACTCTTTATTCTCCTCTCCCCCTTCCTTTCCTGGAACGTGAGGAGACCCGTGGGTACAGAATCCCCACATTGGTGACCCCGACTACAAGGAGCACCGAGGAGGAAGCAGGCTGTTACCTGCAGCGGCATTCTCGACTCAGTGCCGCACGACAAGCTTCGGCCAGTTTTGCGGCACTTCGCCGCGAGGACTTCTTCAGGATCTCCGTGTGCGTGCTGGCACGCCGGCGCACACGAGAAGTCCCTGGCCAGGCAAGTTACACCGTGTGCGCGCTGGCACGCCGGCGCACACGTGTGCTGGCAGTTTTGCCTTTCATATTTACGTCGTGTGCGTGCTGGCACGCCGGCGCACACGCGTAAGATCTACCGCCTTGAGCATCGAGCGCATCTGCGCGGTCAACGTGCCTCGTCGAGTCATCTCCGAGGCAATCCAGTCCTTCATCGGCGGATCTCCAGGTGCGTACTTACGTGAAGCCACCGTCACTGACTCCTTCAAACGCACCTGTCGAGCAACGTGAGGACATCCGCTTCAAGGCTGATCTCCGGGTGCGGCCTTGCGTGAAGCCACCGTCACCGGCGCCTTTTCACCGCACTCGTTTAGCAACGTGGAGAAGCTGGCATCCGGCTACTGCGTCTCGCCGAGTTCGCCCCGAGCCAGCTCCAGCAATCATCTCCGACATCGTCTTCGAGAATTCCTTTTCTTTTGCGTCAAGGTATGCGTGCGGATAATCAGTGCGCACTTTATTGACTTCCGGGAAGTGTTTACGTTCTCTCGGCCTTCCGGGAATTGTCGTCGCGCGGCGCGTGTTTGCTTGAGAGATTTTGAAGTTCCGCGAATTCGCGCGCAACGGCCAGGCGTTCTAAGAACCCGTCGGCCATCTTGGCGGCCATCTTGACTTTCGCAGGCCATTGTGTTTTCAAGCTCGTGCTCGCGCAAGGTGACACAAAAATCTTTTAGCATTTTTCGAGTCACGTGCATTTTATTCTTTCGATTTTATTAAATTTATGCGTTGCCTAGTCACCGCTTTAACAAAATTCTTTTGAAATTTGCGTTAAACGGGAAAGTGATCTCTTAGCCTTTTACACGGCTTATTAAAAATTTTGATTCATAGTTTTAAGTTTTAGCTTAGGCTTAGCTGTTAAAACTATTGTTTGTGCCTGCGAGCACTGCCTAGGGAGTTGTAATACGTATTGCGGCGTAAGGCAATTTAGGCATTCTCTCTATTCTCCACGCGTACTTTCGAGTTGCGTGGGGATAGCTTTATACGCTCCACGTTTTAGGCTCGCGCACACTCTTATCGCAAGAATGCCTGTCAGCGACGAGGCTTTTGCAGCTCTGCAGCTGCAGATGCAACAGCTTATAACTGCTAACGCCAATGCGCCCGAGCACGCGGCTAACCGTATTGAAGGCGCGCGTCTGCCAAAAATTCCGACATTTATTCAAACCGATCCGGAATTGTGGTTCTTACAGGTAGAAGCAACGTTTCGTAACTCGAAGATCACGGTTGGTTCGTCGAAAGTAGATTATCTCTGCCCCTCACTCGGTGGAGAAGCTTTATCGGCTATTAGGGACATAATTTCGAAAGACCCCGCTCCTGCGGACATTTATAAACAGGTGAAAGAACGCCTCATTGCAACTTTCGCTAGCTCGGCCGAACATAACCTGCGCAAGCTTCTAAAGGGGGAAGTGATGACCGATGGCAAGCCTACGAGAATTCTTCAACGGCTTCGTGGTCTTAACCCTGGCTCATGTGACGATAAAATTATTCGGTCTGTCTTTCTCGATCAGCTTTCCCCACATCACCGCTCGATTCTGGTCGCTACGGATATTGAGGATCTCAATAAACTCGCGGAGGTAGCCGACAAACTTGCTGAGGCTTCTGGCAATTCTGACCATCAGGTCAGCGCCGTTTCTTCAAATAAGTCCAGCCCTTTTGATGCTGAAGCTGCCTTCGAGCGTCTCGAGCGTAAATTTGAGGCATTGACAAAGAAAATTCATGGCAACGCTGGATCGTCAAAAGAGTTATCCAGCTCCCAATCCAAAGGCAGATCTAGGCGCGATCGTTCTTCCAGTCGCGATCCCTCAGGCCTATGCTTCGCCCATAGAAAATACCCGGACAGCCCGCGTTCATGCAGGGAATGGTGTTCCAAATTTTCTGATTGGCAAAAACAAAATCCAAAAAACTAACTCAACCTTCTGTTGAGGAGACGCCTTCAGAAGGCCCGCGTTTATCCAAACGTCTTCATGTGCGTGATCGTATCTCGGGCAAGTCGTTCCTTATCGACACTGGTGCGGACATATCTCTCGTTCCAGCAAATCCTAAGGCTTGCGGCAAGCCCAGCTCCTTCAAGCTTTTCGCAGCGAATAATTCGTTAATTAGTACTTATGGCGAATCGATGCTCACGCTTAATCTGGGCATTCGACGCCCCGTTCGCTGGAGCTTTTGCATCGCGGATGTTCCTCATCCCAACATCGGTGCCGATCTATTATCTCACTATGGCCTTCTCGTCGACCTAAAGAGAAATCGTCTTGTCGATCCGGCCACGAATGTGTACTCTCTTGCGGTTGTAAAAGACGTTTCATTTGACTCTGTATTTGCAGTTGTTCCGGGCTCAGAGTGCGCAAAGATTCTGGCTGATTTTCCGGAGATCACGAGCGTCTCAAAATCCACAGTCCCCAGAAACAGCGACGTTTTTCATCATATCTTAACCTCTGGCCCCCCTGTTTCGGAACGTCCACGTAGGCTGGCCCCGGACAAACTCAAAGCGGCAAAAGCCGAATTTGATGCTTGGATTGAGGCTGGCATCTGCCGCCCCTCCAGCAGCCCTTGGGCAAATCCCCTCCATATGGAGTTGAAAAAGGACAACAGTTGGAGACCCTGTGGTGACTATAGGCGCTTAAACGCTGCCACAGTCCCAGATAAGTACCCAAATGCTCATATTCACGATTGTAACAGTACCTTCATGGTAAGAAGATCTTCTCGGCGCTTGATCTTCACCAAGCGTTCAATCAGATTCCTGTTGCCCCTGAAGACATTCCGAAAACGGCCATTATAATCCCGTTCGGTCTTTTTGAATTTATGTATATGACCTTTGGTCTCCGCAATGCCAGTCAGACCTTTCAGCGTTACATCAATAGCGCGCTAGGCGACTTGGATTTTGTATCTCTTTATATCGATGATATCCTCATTGCGTCGTCTTCTCTTGAAGAACACTATTCTCATCTTCGCATGGTCTTCGAACGACTTAAGAAGTTTCATCTTCGCTTGAACGTTGAAATATGTACCTTTGCTGTTGAAGAATTAGAATTCTTAGGATACCTAGTGAATGGTGAAGGCGTTCGCCCCATTCCTAGTAGGGTTGAAGCTATTTTAAGCTTCCCCAAACCCCAAACTATAGCAGAACTTCGTAGGTTTGTCGGCACCGTAAACTTTTACCGCCGTAACATGCCTCGCGCCGTGACTTCACAAGCCCCTCTCAACGCTCTTTTTAGCGATTCTCGCAAGAACGATAAACGTCCCGTTCCGTGGACGCCTGAAGCGGAGGAAGCCTTTGTCCGTGTAAAGGAGGAATTATCAGCAGCGGCTCTGCTTGTACACCCCCGCGTTGGTACGGAAGTACGCATCGTCTCTGATGCTTCCGATTCCGGAATGGGTGCTGCTCTCGAACAGCTTTCCCTCACCGGAATTTGGGAACCTTTAGCTTTCTTTTCGAAAAAGTTCTCTCCTTCTCAGCGGAGGTACAGTGCATGTGACCGCGAGCTCACGGCGATATACGAAGCTGTAAAATACTTCTCGTTTTTGATTGAAGGCAGAGACTTCAAGATCTTAACAGATCATAAACCCCTCATTTATGCTTTCATGCAAAAGTCCGATAAGGCGTCTCCGCGGCAAACTCGTCAGCTGTCCCTTATCGCACAATATACCACCCAAATTGAGTACATCAAAGGCACTGAAAACACAGTTGCTGATTCACTCTCTCGGGTAGAGTCCATCCGACTCCCAGTAGAGATCAACCTTAATGAGCTTGCTGAGAAACAGGAAGCCGATGAGCAGCTCAAGGCCATTCGCGAGTCTTCAGACTACCCGCTCTCTTTGAAGCGTATTCAATGGGGCCCTGCTCATAATACCATCTTTTGCGAAATCACTGGTGAAGCCATTCGCCCGTACATCCCTGAGTCCCTTCGTGAAAGGGTGTTTAACATGTTTCATAAGCCTGCTCATCCAGGCCCGAAAGTCACCGATCGACTCATTCGGCAACGTTACGTATGGCCAAACATGCACCGTGACATACCGCGTCTTTGTAAAAACTGTTTAGACTGTCAGCAGTCAAAAATTTCTCGTCATGTCAAACTTGTACCCGACAAGTTCGTCGCACCCGATGGTCGTTTCGACCATGTGCACATTGATCTAGTCGGTCCCCTACCTAATCGTAATGGTTTCGAATACATTCTCACCATGATTGATCGTTTTTCGCGCTGGGTTGAGGCCACTCCCCTACGCGAAACTCCTGCACAAACGGTTGCTAGAGCACTCTATGACTCCTGGATCTCTCGCTATGGTGCTCCAAAGGTCATCACTTCTGATCAGGGTTCTCAATTTGAATCGCGCTTATTCACGGCCCTTTTGTCCCTAATAGGTTGCGAGCGTATCCGCACTACCGCGTATCACCCTGCGGTGAATGGCCTAATCGAGCATTGGCACCGTACCTTTAAAGCGGCAATCATGTGTCATGTGGACAAGGACTGGACGCGTACGCTTAGTACAGTATTATTAGGATTACGTTGTCATCTCCGTCAGGACACGAATGCGTCTCCTGCAGAATTTGTATTTGGCACTACCTTACGTCTCCCAGGTGAGTTTTTCCTCCCTGAAGACTTTACGCCTGATCCGAATTTTTTTATAGAAGAATTCCGTGAATATATGCGTCAAGTCCGTCCAGTCCCTGTCACACATAACTATAAGAAGCGTGCGTTTTGCTTCAAAGACTTATATAGTTGTACTCATGTATTTATGCGCAATATGGCCAAAAAGTCTTTAGAAAGACCTTATACGGGCCCCTACAAAATATTGAAACGTCCGTCCGATCGCGTTTTTGATATAGAGATTAATGGCGCGGCACGCAGTGTATCTGTGGAACTTTTAAAGCCCGCGTATGTAATATCCGACAATCTTCCCGATGTGCCTCCCGGTGGTGATCCAATTGGCAATCAGCCCACCACCGTAGATCAACCAGTATTAAAGACCTATGCTAGGAAGAAAGTATCCTTTGCTCCTGTGATCAAACCGTAATCTAACTGTGATTACCTAGTTGTAAGTGCTATCGAGCACAGTATAATAATTTATATTTATTTTTATGTATTGCGTTGTCACTCGGGGGGGAGTGTGTAGGGACTGCGATCTTCCCTCTCGCTCTCTCTGCGAGAGTGGGGCAAGCGGCCATGTTGCGTGTGGCGAGAAGCCGCCTGCGAGCGGCAGTCGTTGCTCAGTGTTACGAGCGTACGGACGTAATCCGCTGTACCTTCTTAGCTTCAATAAACCTCCTCGTTATTATTAACTCTCCGACTCTTTATTCTCCTCTCCCCCTTCCTTTCCTGGAACGTGAGGAGACCCGTGGGTACAGAATCCCCACAACTTTCCTGTCTGTAACGCCACCTACTAGCAATAAGGTGACCTACGAGAGACAATCACTCTTGCGGTAACATGACCTTCCACCAACGAATCCTACCTTACCTTTAGCACTACCTTATATCGATCCAACCTTTGTCCTTGGCACGCGCCACTTTTGAACCAGAGTAACCTTATCCCCCACCCGAACCTTTCTCACCCCATGCAAAAATGAGATTTCCTACACTCCCCTATCTTTGTATCTGCCCTAGATAGAAGCGCGGGTATATAAAGCCAGCTTGCGCCACCACTCGAGGCAGAAGCTTTTGTTCATTTTGTGTCGTAGGGCGAAGCCCTTGTCAGTCGTTTATTTAAATTGTAACTTGGACTTAGAATAATTTCAACTAATTTATCGTATTCGGACTTAGAATATTTTCGAGCCGAAGTTACTTAGAATATTTTTCGTGTGAAATTAACTTAGAATATTCATCAAGCTTCTCTGATTGTAGTCTCGCGAATAATTGTTGATATTATATCTCGACTACAATCAGTGTGTAACAGTGTAACGTAACTTATGGCAATTAATAAACAACACATAATTGAATTTTTGGAGTGTTACTTTATTTCAACGATCCTATCCTTCTGTCATTTGAATTGCCCGCTGCGCTTGGGTCCTGAGAGGCTTATGATGAGGGCTAACTGAGAGAACGAGCCAACCGCAACCGCCCCAAAGTAAGTAACTCTGTAGATCGCTATCCTTTATCTTTTTTCTGTCACTATAATTGTTCGATGACGCTGTCGCTTGCCGCTTAATTAATATCGCGAATCATCATTGTTTAGTTTACCTGTCCGATTATCTATTTTCACGCGTTCCTAATCCTGTGGTTATTACGTGTAGGCGTAAACCGAAAATGGAACATCTATCCCGCTAACTTTACCGTTTTTGCGACATTGTAACACGGACGTTACATAGGCTTTGACTTTTCGTAAATACCTGAAAAAATTCTTATGAATTTTAGAAATAAAAAAAAGACATAATAGTTATATAATTAAAATAATTTTCGCCCACACGGGGTAAAGTACGTAGGTACTATAAAGTTTTGTAGGAGTGTGTGAGCTATTGGGCCTCTTGGGCGTTAAGTAGTACTTCATGCCCGCTGGCTGAATAATTTTGAATTTACAACGTGGGCGTAAAATGTAATTTTACATGCGAGGTACGAAAAGTTGTTATGGCCGGTACTTGACTACAATTAATTGATTTCAGTACTTTCTTGTATTTAATTTATTTAATTTAATTCAATTTGTATAGAAGAATGAAGAAATTTGTATACATTTCTGAGAACATTATAATCATACAGTTTTTCGGAGAATGGTTTGCATTACTTGACTATCGATAATTGATTTCACAACTTTCGTTTGTTTGATTTGCAGTGAACAATTTGAATTTACTTACATATAATTTGTTGAGCATACATTGACTCGAAGAAGTAAAAGACTTTTTTACTAGTATTTATTTGACTTATTTGAAAAAATCATAAATATTATTTTATAGATTATACAGAAAAAACTTCTATACTTGCCTTATTTTATACTTTCGTAGAAAGTTTTATTAACAATATTATTATTTGTACAGTCATGAAAAAAATTATTACCATTTGTAGAGAGTTAGATTATACAGCAAAAACTTCTATACTTGTCTTATTTTATACTTTCGTAGAATAGTTAAATTCTTTGCATTTATTGAATAAATTTATTCGTTATTACAAATCAACAGTAATAAAATTTCTGAAAAAGTAGTACTTTTTTCTAAATACATTTTACGCTAAAAAATCTTATCACATAAAATGTAGATAAATGATATTATGTATGCCACCAGGTACGTGTAAAAAGTGAAATATTTGCTTATTAATTACAGACTATTACGATAAAGTTATGTCTTTATTTTAAACTTCTCTTTATATTAAATAGACAATCAATAATAAATTAGATGAGAAATTGTTTTGAGAAAATTTTTTTAGATAAATAACAGAAATTAATATAAACTTGTACTTTTCAATCCAATTTATACGTATAACTAAGACACAAATATTAAAATAGTTACAATATTTCATTTTTTCATACCACTGTATTTTTTACTAAACTAACTCCTAACATTTGTTAATTAAACTTTCTTATTTATAAATAAATTTTATGCCAGTAAAGGTGTAACGGGATGGCTAGTGGGGGAAAATCCCAACAAGCCACAGGCCAGCGATGCCCTAGAACACGGTGCCGCGGGTGTCAGACTAAAATGACTTGCCCGGGGATCTGCTCCTGGAATCCCGAAAACAATGCGAAGATCGCACACGAACTTCGCTTTCCAACTAATTGGATCGCTGAGTGAAAAGCGCGCGCTCGAAGAGTAAAGCGCGCGGCCGCTATGCTCAGATATGAAAACGACCGGCGGAGTCGTTTTCCCGCGGAGGCGGCGGTATCCGGGAGAAGGACAGGTTGTAATGAACAACGCGACGAGTAACTAGATATCACAATATATTCACAATCACTAATCTCTACAAGCACAACGCACGTGCTGATTAGAACAAAGAGTTAGTTCGCGCGCGACCGTTAATATTCAAACGCGCGAACTACACGGCGCGCGGCGAAGCTGCTAATTTCGCGCGCGGTGTTAAAGTACGGCGGGCTGACACACACCCCCACGTACACGGCACAGAAGGCTTGCACGGGGCGATTTCCGTGCGAGCCTTTACAATGAACCCGCGAGAGGAGAGTAGAAAACTTACGTTAGGAAGGAGCAGCCGGTGCACTCGACTCCCTCTCTCGCTCCCTGTCGTTCGCACAGCAGTTGCGCTCTCTCTCTCTCTCTCTCTCTCTTTCGCTGTATTGGGTCAGCAGGCGGGCTGGCTGCCGGCTCCTCGCTCGCAGGCTCGTTCTGCTGGTGGCACAAGCTACGCGGTATCGCTCTCTCTCTGTCTCTCTTGTGCGCGCCTCCACTATTTGCGGCGCCTTCACTACACTCGCGGGGTCTCACAAAACAATCGAACGGCGTGGACAAGTAAGCTCACGAAGAACGGAGGAGATCCTACTTGCGCGACGGCAGACACGAAGATGGCTCCCTTTTCTCGCGGGAACCAGTTAGCAGCTTCGCGGCGGATGACGGACATTTTACGCGTCGCGAGACCGATTCGCTACGCGCGGCGCGCCTCGATTCGGCTGCGCAGGAGTTGCGCGCGCGCGCTCACTACCTTCGCGCGGTAGATTAGAATCGCGGCTAGACACGCGTTATACCCCCCCGCCAGACACTGCTTAGGGGACCGAGAGCAGCTCTGCTAATCATGGCCGTCGTCGTACCTACTAATATGGTAGTAATGATTAGGACAAGGAGGTTCGGAAAGGAACATTGCAGAATCGGAGTCACCGGTTTTTCTTTTTAATTTTTATTAAAAACAAATATATAAAAAAACTTCAGGGCCTCACCCTTCTTCAACTGGCCCGGGAATACGATCGGCGCCCCTTGTGACGAGCTTGGTTGGGGCAATGTTTTGACTTTTTCACCCCAAGCTCGCCACACATGAAGCACCGGGGTGATTGCGTTACTGTCGAGCGCATCCCGGGCCGCTCGCTCTTCTTCGAGCGCCCTCCTAAGGCGCTCTTCTTCTTTTTGGAGACGGCGCTGGGCCTCTTCCTTGACCCGGCGCGCCGTCTCCTCCGCCTTTTCCCTGGCTCGCCTGGCCTCTTCCATGCGCTCCTGCGCACGAGCCAGGCGAGCCTCCTCCGCCTTTTGGAAGGCTGTGCGGCACAGCCTGGCGGCCCTGGCCTCTGCGGCGGCCGCGAGCTCTTCGCGCCGGCCTTGGGCCATTCCGACCCATTTGCCGGCTTGCCGCTCGCCGGCCTTACCGTGGCACTGGAGAAAGACCTCCAGTGCGGCCAGGGCAGCGTCCTCCGCAGCGCGCGAGGACTTGCTGAGGCACCGCGCTTCCTCGAGGGCCTTCTCCACTGGGACCCAGGCCGCACCGACTTCATCACTCGGTGCCCACTTGGGGGCCTGGGTCGGAGTACTCTCTATCCTTTCTTCGTCGGCCCGAGCCGCGCCGGCGTTTCCTTCCGGCGCCATCTCTGAGGCTCGGACCGACGCCTCTTGTGAAAGCCGTTCTTCCCGGCTTTCCTGCTGCTCCTTCGGGGGACGAGGTCACCGAAGCGGACTGGGACCGGCCTCTGCCCAGGCCGGCTCCGAAGGTCCCTTTCTTGGCTTCGGCGCCTCTATCTCCTCGATCATGACGGTGGAGGGCTCTTCCTTTGGCTGGGGTGCCAGTGTCACAGCGTCGATGCCCTCCACGACCTGCTCCAAAAAATCGATGACGGCGGGGTCAGGATTGCACTGGATTAATCCAGCGATCACCTTCTTCGCCGTCTCCGCTATTTCGGGAGTCAGGCCTTGCATGTCCTGAAACAGGTAAATCGATCCCGGGGAGGAGTGAGATTGAGGACTGGAGAATTAAGACGAACACAGGTTAGTACGTACGACACAAGTTGGACGGCACAATTATTGCTTTTTATACGCTCGGGTTCTACGAGGACTAATTAGTCCGGCATCAGCAGGTACGGGCTTCTTCTTCGAACCCTTTGGCCTCCCTGGGCCTCGCTTGGGTGCTGTTGGACCGGCCACACGCATAGGCCGGCCATCGCTCGCACGCTTTCCTGGCCTAACTAATAGCGCGGTCTTACGAGGTGGGCCGCGCCTCTTAGCCGTCGCCCGGGGCTGTACATTCCCCCGGCTAACTCTGTGTCCCTCTGACGTGTTCCGTTCGGCTGAAGAGTCCCTCGCTGGTAGCGCCTGGGCTACTTCTGCTGAGACGTATCTCTTGAGTTGCTGCGCATGGACGGGACGTATCGTTCGACCATCCTCACCTTGGATCTCATAGGTGTTTTCGCCTAGAATATTCACAATCGTGTAGGGCCCCGCGTACTTCGGGGCTAATTTGGCAGAAATCCCCTCAGCTGCTGAGGATAGTACCTTATTCTCTCTCCATACACGATCGCCTAGACAGAATTCTGGAGGTCGACGATGAGCGTCATAATATTTGGCTTGTCTCGCCTGCTCCGCTTGCGCGTCGGCCGCCGCCCGAACGTGCAATTCGCGGAGCTTGTCCATACGTACCACCCAATTGTTTATCGCCTCTTGCTGCCCTTGCTCTTCGGCTAACCTGTCTTCCTCCCGCCTTAGTGTCTTCGGTGGGTCAGGTTGTCGGCCGTAAATGAGCATGGCAGGACTTATCTTTGTGGAGCTGTGTTCGGCAGTATTGTACGCGAACGCCAGCTCATTCAGTTTCTCATCCCAGGACCGGTGATTTTCCTCTGCGTAAGACATAATCATTGTCTTCACCGTTCGATTCACACGCTCGACAGGATTGGCCTGAGGGTGATACGGAGGTGTAAACGTGTGATGCACGTTTCTCTCCTTTAAGAATGCCTCTAATGGTGCATTTTTAAATTCAGTCCCATTGTCTGAGAGAAACACCTCCGGGACTCCGAATCGCAGACATACTCACTCGTTGAGTCCCTTAATTACCGATTTACCATCTGCCCTTTTTATCGGAATTACTTCAATCCAGCGTGTGAACAAGTCCTGGAATATGAGAATGTATTCGTGGCCGTGCGTGGTTTTTGGGAGGGGCCCCATAATGTCGCTGGCCACGATTTGCCATGGACGCTCTGTAATTCGGCGTCCCATGAATCCTGTTGGAGCGCGCTGTTCGACTTTGCACTGCTGGCAAATTTGGCACTGGCTCACGTATCTGGCTACATCACGAGACATGTGTGGCCAATAATACTTCCGCTTTACTCTTTCTAGCGTTTTCTCGCGGCCCGAGTGCCCAGCAGTTGGAAAGTCATGGCATTCTCTCAGTACTTCGCGTCGCTTTTCGTGAGGGACTGCTAACTTCCATGCATCATCGTCGCCGAGAGACTCGTCTATGACTTCATCAGGTTCGTACTTGTACAGTCCCCCCGCCAGCTTGAACGTGGGGAAGTCTCGCGGCCGCTGTTGAACCTCTTTCACAATTTCGAGGTACCATTGGTCGTTTGTATCGCGTTCGAGCTCTAACGCGGCGACCGCTGGCTCCTCTTCCTCGAACATCCGCGAAAGGGCATCTGGGACATTGTTCAAAGAGCCCTTTCGGTGTTCGACTGTGAAACTGTGGTTTTGTAGTTCCAAAGCCCATCTTGCTAACCTGCCTGATGGGTTTCGGAGATCACGGAGCCACTTCAAGCTGCTATGATCCGTGATGACCTTGAAGTCATAGGCCTCTATATACGGACGGAACTTTTTGATTGCCCAGAGAATTGCTAGACACTCTCGTTCCGTCACGCTATAATTCTTCTCGGCCGCGCTCAGAGTTCGACTAGCGAACTCTAGGACTCTTTCGTTGCCGTCTATTATCTGGTATAGCACCGCTCCAAGTCCTGTAACGCTCGCATCAGTTTGCACCACGAACTGTGCGTTAGATACCGGTCTGTGGAGAATCGGTGCAGAAGCAACTAGCGCTTTTAGCTTTTGGAAGGCCTCTTCTTGTGCCGTTGACCACTCGTATTTCCGATCCTTTTTCGTTAGTTCGGTCAGTGGTTCAGCAATTGTGGCGAAGTTTGATAAAATCTTTCTATACCACGAGGCCATTCCTAGGAAGCGTCTCAGCTGATGGAGGTTTTTCGGCACCGGATATTCCATAATGGGCTTTATTTTCTCGGGGTCTGGTTTAAAACCATCCCTATTTACTATGACCCCGAGATATTGGACCTCATCGCGACAGAAGACACTCTTCTCGCGATTTATTGTGAGGCCCGCGTCCTTTTTCCTATCTAGAACTCTTTTTAGAACCTTTTTATGCTCCTCGAATGTTTCTGTGACTATTATTATGTCATCGAGATACGAGTAAGCAAAAGGTTCGAGTTCGGGGCCGATGACTTTGTCAATCAGCCTCTGGAAGGACGTTCCGGCATACGAAAGACCGTAGGGCATTCTTGTAAATTGAAATAACCCTTTGCCTGGCACGGTGAAGGCCGTAGTCTCTTTGGACTCCGGATTTAGTGGTATTTGGTGGTACGCACTACTTAAATCCAACGTGGATATGTATCGCGCTTTCTGCAGTTTGCTTAAGATACTCTCCATGTATGTGTAACGGGTATGCGTCTGGCCTTGACGCTGCGTTCACTTTTCTGAAGTCCACACAGAAACGGAACTTCCCGTTGGACTTGCGTACCATTACCACAGGGCTTGACCAGCCGCTTGTCGAAGGTTCTATTATACCCGCGAGTAGGATTTCCTCCACCTGCTTGTGCATCTCTTCCTCGAGTTTTCGAGATACTGGGTAGTACTTCTGTTTTATGGGTCTTGTGGAGCCGACGTCTACTGCATGCTCAACCCACGAAGTACACCCTAATGGTGCCAGGCCGTTTCCCATCAGCTCAGCTACTAAAGCTTCCGCTTCTTTGCGCTGCTCTTCTGTTGGGTCCGCCAACCCTATAGCTGATACGGACACGGTATTATTGGCGGTTATGGAGGCTACTTCTAACTTTACGCTTGCATCATCATCTTTGAGATGCAGCGTATTGTCAGTGGGGTCTAAGACGGCGCTAAACTTCTTAATGAAGTTCACCCCAAGTAGCACTCCGTGTCTAGGTCTGGCATGATTGCGACGCGCACATCCTTGCACACGCCTGCCACGACCATGGGTAGATACACATAGCCAACCACTGCTATGCTCTGCCCATTAGCTACCCGTGCCGTTAGGCCGCTGGCCGGGATTAATTCTTTTCCACAGGCTGTAGCGAGCTGTAAGCCGATGGAATTCATCCCAGTCCAGGAAGCTCCAGTATCGAAGAGTGCCCGTAGCCTGTAGCCGGCTACACCTACTTGAAGCCACCATCGCGAGCATGTTTCCTGGTTATCTTCGTTCTGCTGAGTCGCGGGCACTTCTTCGCTCTCTCCTTCAGGCAATTGGACCGAGAGTTACCCTCGGTCGCTGATGTGAGAGCTGGGGGCGGGCGGGTGGCCGTGTTTACCTGCCCCCTTGGCCGTTTCCCTGCTGGTTTCCGGCAGCATTGGGGTTGCGGGCGCTTCCCCTTTGCTCGTTGCCGTAACCCCTTCGGTACTCTGGCCTTTGTGGAGGTCCATTACTCCTTGGACTTGGCGGCCTAGCCTGGTGGGTCGCGCTACTACCCCCACTAGGCTGATTATTACTTTGCCCGCCTTCCCGCTGCCTGTTCTCCCAATTATTCTTTTTCTTGGGCTTCTTGAACGACTGTGGGTTTGGCGTTTGCCCACTATTTCCGTCGGTGCCTTTCTTTGTCAAGCTTGACAAACACTCGGCCATCACCCGACGGAACATAGCCTCGAGGCTTTCTCGAGGCTCCTGCTGTTGTTGCCCCATCGCCACCACTCCTGGATTCTGCTTTTTCCGCTGATCCGTGGTTGGCTCTGTAGGTACGTAGGCAAACTCTGGCAAGTAAGTGCCCTCTGGCGGTGGTGGCGAGTGATACACCTTATCTGCCGCGAGCGCTAATTCGGCCTCCCGGGCTAAATCCAGGAACCCTCGGTAATCCGTAATTTGATTACGCATCACCATTTTTTGTAGTTCTGGCCGCATGTTCCGGTGCAACATGTCCAATTGTTGGGGCATGCTAGGCACCGGAACTAACTTGAGAATCAAGGTTGCAGATTCACTACGTAATCTCTCGTGAGTTCGTTTCTGCCTTGAGTCCTCGCGTTTATCTCCGCTAGGATTCGCTGTTGATGGCCCCTGTCACCGCCATACATGTGTATTATGGCCTCTTGGAAGTCTTGCCAAAATCGCCACGTATGACGGTTACTCCTATACCAGGTGGCCGCTACTCCACTCAGGAGCTCTGACAATGACGAGAGTACTTCGTCGTACGTCAGATTTGCTAGAGCTCGACATTCCTCTACTCTCGTGAGGAATAACTCGACGCTCTGCTCCTTCAAGGACCCAGAGAACTTGATGTGCCATTTCCTTACGATTTGGCCAACATCACGGTTCATCTGTTGAGGCACGTACGTCTGCCTCGTAGACTGGTCCAGTGTAGCGCTCACCCCCGCCTGACGCTGTCTAGGATTTCTTCCGCTATTCCTCCTAGCGTCCCTTGGCGATTCAGTATTGGGGCTGCTGCTGTCAAAATTCACATATGTGAACGTGTCCTGAAAGTTCACATGTGGTGATCCTCGTCCCCTGCCCGCACTCGGTAGTTGGACTCCCTCCAAGCGCGTGCTTGAGGGTGGGTGCGAGCTTCTTGGAGTATTTGCACACTTTCTTTGAGCTCTTCCACCTCTTTGACGAGTCTATGGATCACCGACAGCAGCTGTTCTGAAACTACGTTATCTCCCACAGCAATCCCTGCGGTACGCTGTTCCCCCGCACTTGGCCACTCAAAACTCTGTGGCTGCGGTGGACTTCGCGTTTGCTGCCAGAACGCGTGCTGCCCTTTTTGTGCCGACAACGACTCTTGTTCTTGACTCCGCCGGAATTGTCGTTGCCTGCGCTGCTCTTCTAGCAACGCCTGCTGTCGCTGCTGCTCTTGATGCTTTCGCTGTTGCTGCCGCTGCTGCTCCTGCTGTTGTTGCTGTTGCTGCCGTCGCTGCTGCTCCATCTGCTGCTGCTGTTGCATTTGTTGCTGCTGCATTTGCTGCTGCTGCATTTGCTGCTGTTGCAGTTGCTGCTGCTGCATTTGCTGCTGCTGCATTTGCTGCTGCTGCAGTTGTTGCTGTTGAAGCTGTTGCTGTTGGAGCTGTCCCTCGGCTTCGGCTGGAGATGTCCCGGTGGGTGCTGCAGAGCTCAATATCTCTGTCCCGGAACCCTCCTGGCCGTTTGCCTCATCCGCTGGCTCCACCACTGCATTATGTGCTTGTTGTGGAGCGTTCATCCTCCGAGACTCCGAGAGTTTTTGCATCACTATCGGGTCATCAAGGAGCGTAATGAACAGGTGCGGTTGGTCTGGATCAGTATTGGGATCCACAATAGTCGACCCAGATTTGTTCATCAACGTTAAGTCGATGAACGCCCTTCGGGACTGCTCGCGTTTAGCAAACGCTTGCTTCTCCGACAGCTCCGGCTCTGGCACGAAATCGGCGGCACTGTAATCGCCCATAAGCCACTTGATCGTTGTCAGCATATTCACTGATTGCAGATCTGACTGCTGCAGACCAAGGGCTTGCATGGCCTCGATAATTTCCTCTTCGGGCTGTGTATACGCCCAATTGAGTATCGCAGATTCCGCAAACTGCGATGATCGGGCCATGGTGTCAATTGGCTGTGCGCTTCCCCACGAACTTATTTTACTAGCGCGAGTAGTATCCGGATTGATGGCAGAGAGAGTTTGCCTTTTCAACCCATGAGCTAGCTTTTTCAATGCGAACCCGGGTTACTTTCTAAGAGCTACGGCAGTTGCTCTTAACCTCGATAATCTACGAGGATTTCCCGTATGCGGCTCTAAAAAAAAAATAAAAGCTATTTCTGTAAGTAATTACGATTTGTAATTAATTACGCTCCACTACTCGCACTTGTAATTTTAAAATAAATATATGTGAAAAAAAATATATATATATGTGTCAAAACGGACAATATCACCAAAAACACAAAAAAATAAATACAATTGTCACCTAAAAAAAAATAAAAACAATTTTTAAGTTCGAGGGGATTTTTGCGCTCGAGTTTTTACTCGGGCGCACAGTCAACTTTTTGTTCCGAGAGTGCTTGCCGACTTTCTCTCGATCTTCTTCTAACTGCACGATAAAAGAAAAAAAAATTTTATTTTTCGTCCAAAAAAAAATAATTCGTATCGGAAATACGAGAGAACGAGAAGAAAAAAAAATTTTCGAGACGAGAAAAAAAATTAATTAAAAAAATTAATTATCGCTAAAAAAAAAATTTTGTCGTTAAAAAATTAATTGTTATTAAAAAACTTTAATTGTTAACAATAATTCCTGAACGCTCCAAAAATTCCGCGATCAATATCTCTCCTCGTCGGCACACTAGGTCGAGGGTTATTGGCTATCGCACGCCTAACCTCTCGACCGCACTCTCGCAACAGCACGGCTGTGTCACGCACACGCACACACGCGCCTACGAGCTGCGGCACGAAGAGCCTTTGTTTGCAGCTTACGCTCAGCTACGCTGCTGAGCTTCTTCGCGCCAAGCTTCGCTGCGAATCACGTACGCGTCGCAGGTCCTTCTCCACCCCCAAAACGTTGTTGCGCCAGTTGTAACGGGATGGCTAGTGGGGGAAAATCCCAACAAGCCACAGGCCAGCGATGCCCTAGAACACGGTGCCGCGGGTGTCAGACTAAAATGACTTGCCCGGAGATCTGCTCCTGAAATCCCGAAAACAACGCGAAGATCGCACACAAACTTCGCTTTCCAACTAATTGGATCGCTGAGTGAAAAGCGCGCGCTCGAAGAGTAAAGCGCGCGGCCGCTATGCTCAGATATGAAAACGACCGGCGGAGTCGTTTTCCCGCGGAGGCGGCGGTATCCGGGAGAAGGACAGGTTGTAATGAACAACGCGACGAGTAACTAGATATCACAATATATTCACAATCACTAATCTCTACAAGCACAACGCACGTGCTGATTATAACAAAGAGTTAGTTCGCGCGCGACCGTTAATATTCAAACGCGCGAACTACACGGCGCGCGGCGAAGCTGCTAATTTCGCGCGCGGTGTTAAAGTACGGCGGGCTGACACACACCCCCACGTACACGGCACAGAAGGCTTGCACGGGGCGATTTCCGTGCGAGCCTTTACAATGAACCCGCGAGAGGAGAGTAGAAAACTTACGTTAGGAAGGAGCAGCCGGTGCACTCGACTCTCTCTCTCGCTCCCTGTCGTTCGCACAGCAGTTGCGCTCTCTCTCTCTCTCTCTTTCGCTGTATTGGGTCGGCAGGCGGGCTGGCTGTCGGCTCCTCGCTCGCAGGCTCGTTCTGCTCGTGGCACAAGCTACGCGGTATCGCTCTCTCTCTGTCTCTCTTGTGCGCGCCTCCACTATTTGCGGCGCCTCCACTACACTCGCGGGGTCTCACAAAACGATCGAACGGCGTGGACAAGTAAGCTCACGAAGAACGGAGGAGATCCTACTTGCGCGACGGCAGACACGAAGATGGCTCCCTTTTCTCGCGGGAACCAGTTAGCAGCTTCGCGGCGGATGACGGGCATTTTACGCGTCGCGAGACCGATTCGCTACACGCGGCGCGCCTCGATTCGGCTGCGCAGGAGTTGCGCGCGCGCGCTCACTACCTTCGCGCGGTAGATTAGAATCGCGGCTAGACACGCGTTACAAAGGATATAAGAGAAAATGTAGGTAAAATATATGCGAATGACAAGCTGTGAGTGATAAATGCGATATTTTCTTATTAATCAGACTTTTACGGTTTAGTTATGTTCATAGTATTTTTTTCATTTATAAAGCAAATATAAAACTATTAGAAAAGATTGATTAAATAAGAAAATCTGTTGATGTTTGTATAAGTGATGGAAGTTTCAATCGATTTAATCTTTTATACACCAATGATACAATTCAATAAAAAATCAAATAAAACAAATGTTAAAATGTTAAATTATCACATTCTCTCCATTTATTCTGCTTATTTATAGGTTATTTTACTTTTTCACAACATTTACAAATGAAAATTACTTTTTTTTATAAATACATTTTATGCCAGTAAACCATAAAAAAAATGTAAGTGAAACATATGTGAATGGCAAGCTATGTGTGGTGAATGCAATATTTTCTTATTAGTATATCAGTCTTTTATGGTTCAGTTATGTTTTTGGTCTCAATTTCTTTATGAAGCAAACAAGATACTAAGAAAAGAAGGATTAAACAAGAAAATTTGTTGAGGTCTGCATATGTTATGGAATTGAAATTATATTTATTTATGATTAATAATAAATACATTTGAATTATTAATGCATACATACCAAAATCTGCATTTTTTAATATAATCACAACTTTAAATACCCATAACTTTGGTCATACTTTGAAACCCATTCTGAACAAAAATTTGTATTAAATGCTACAAAACAAACTCAATTTTGAGTACGAGTGGTGAAAACTTGTCCTCGTCGAACTCATCTGTTTTGGATGATCATGATATAATACGTGTGAAAAATTACAAAGATACAGGGTTTCATTCTGAGAAAAATTCTATCTAATTCTACACACAATTTGTCAACTTTTTGCCAGGCAATGTGTTATACAAAAAGTTTCAAGTTTTTGAGATAAAAAATCATGAAAATTGCTAAAATGATGAAAAATTGAAAATTTGCAAATTTTCATTTATTTATAACTTTTGAACATTACAATATTTTATTCTGAAAATTTTTTTCTGTGTTATTGACATAATTTTAAACAAATTTTTCCGGGTTTTGACAATTTTAAAATTTTGAGGTGTACATATCACTTTCATCAAAACATTCAAGCAAATGTTTACGTAATATGGACATATTGGGGCAATCTAAACAGTCACCCAAATAGCATCTATCGTGTGCATCATTACACATAATTGCTTGGATGCAATCGTGGTAGTTTTTAAGGGTCAATCTAGTATCTTTTGTTAAATTTTCTAGATCCATAGCACTTAGCATGAGCTTTACGTTTTCGTGATGTACACACACACATACATTATGCGTACCACTACTTTCAACTAAAACACAATGTGGTGGCCTCAATTGTGTAAATTTAGTAAAATCAATATCAACGTGTTCATTTTCCTTTTCATATGAACTATACAGTTCATTTAAATTACCATGCAGAATCTTTTTTGAACATGTTCTCTTTTACTATTGCTCTGCTTAACAGTTATGTAATCTTTTAAACTTGGCATAATTTGGTTTACATCATCTTTTTCATATAATGTTTTCACTGAATTTACAGTTTCAGCTGAAAGTAGTTAGCCACTTTTATTAGCAGATATTGAAAAAATTCCACTTTGAGCTATCAAATTTTTTGCTTCGCGAGCTTCCCGTTCAGTGCAAGCGAATTCTCGTATTAAGTCCCTACGAGCCCAAAACTCAGGCGCAAGGGTTAGTAACTGAATTCTCTCTTGCTTATTTGTTGATTCTGAAATTTTTTTCTTTATTTGTTCAAGAACTGCAACACCAGATTTATGTTACTTATCGTTACACACTATTTTACCTTTTTTAGCATCAGCTGGAGGTAAACCTTATTTATGTTTGTAAATTTGGCGTTGACAGTTAGAACAAATTTTTGCTTTTTCTGGTACTAAGGGATATTCGCTTCTTAAAAGTGTTGGAAAGTCGATCAAATCTTTTATTTTATATGAATGGTGATCATTTTTATTTAAAGGATTTATGCATTTTAATTTCCAAGTTGAATCCATTTTAGTTGCTACAATAAACGAAAGAAATAACAAAACAAGAGTTACCGATGATTTAATCATCAAATACACGAAAGACACTATGAAATCCAAGTTTGATTGTATTGACAGAAATTCGAAAAATTTTCGAAGAGGAATAAGATGAAAAGTCATTGCAATTATATACTTTCGACGTGACGATTCACATACGGGTAGAAAATTCCGATATGAAAGCCACCTATCGAAACAAAAATGGATTATGCGATGCCGCGCGACGTCCCGCGCGCAGGAGAGCCGTTGCGCTACTATTTCGCGTTTTATTACTGGAAGAAAATATCCTCAGCAAATTATGAAAAAAATCATTTTCTATATAAAAAATGCTCAGGTTTCGATCTAAATGGTGAAAAAAAAATATTAAAAATACACTTTTTGAGATATAAGACGTTTTGTACTTTTTGAAGGTGAAAATGGAAAATTTCGGAAAAACTGCCTACACCATTGGAAAGCTCAGGAAAAAATACGTCGGAAACGGTTATGAAACAATTTTTTTAGTTACAATTTAGTATCATAAACATGAGTTAGAAATAGCTTGATTTGGCGCTCGCGCGCGGCGCTGGAGCAGTTGACGTGAAATGCCTCATATATAGAAATATGCTCCCTAGTCTTCAGCACTTGGTGCCGCGAAAGAAAATGACCGATATAGACAAGCTCGTAGAGGTTGCACGAAAAGCGGAAGCGCTACGAGAGGTGGAGAGGAACGACAGACCTCCCCCGAATCCGGATGACAGTCGGTTACCAGACGTAGCCTACAAGGGGCCAAAGTCTGCGAAAACGCAACCGCAGCGAGGCCAGAGTAGTCTGGCGGCTAAACCGAGCCTAGCCGCGATGGCAGTGCAGTTGGCTTAAGGGTTCGATCAGCTGATTAGCCAAATACTAGACGAAAAGCTCGCCAAACTTAATTTGAGCAGGAACCTACCCTTGGGTCCTCCACCGACAAGCAGTAGCCCTCCCAAGAGGACAGAAACGTACCGCAAGGGTGGACGCAGTTCCCCTAACAACATCATAGGGAATACGTCCCGGGAAGAAACGGCGAGAAGAATTACGCGCCACCGACTCCGACCAGCGACAATAACGCCAACAACCACCCGGGGCCAGAAGAGCATGTGCGGTGCTGGGGTTGTAGCTTACGTGGCTATATCAAGCCACACTGCCCGGAGTGCTCGGGAAAAGACCGAGGGGGCGCGCTGATGAGGTTCCTCTCGTCCCCTCAAAACCTGACGCGACCTCACTGACGCCACTGCAAGTCGCCCCGGCCGCATCCGTCGCTACGACCTCTACCAACTCGGAGGAAAATTTGAGTACCCCGAGTCAATCAGAATACTCACGATGGTATTTACCCGTGGGTCTGGGCGGATTTCGCATACGCGCGCTACACGACTCAGGCGCATCTCGCACCGCAGTAGGCCCGATTGGCTTGCAGATTGCGATCGCATGTGGCAGGAAGATTACGCCGCACCGCGGAACTCGCGCACGCCTCGCCAACGGCAAGACCACGGCTGCGCTGGGCCACGTAGATCTGCCGTTTGACGTGGCAGGCGTGCGACATTACCTCGACGTGGTCATCCTTGAGGAATTGCACGCAGACTGCCTGCTTGAAAACAGTTGTTTTTGCCCGACTTCGCGACGTTCGCGGAGCCACTCACGCAGTTAACAAAGCACAACGTTGTGTATGTGTGGAGTGATGCGGAGAAATCCGCATTAGATTAAAGCTCCCATTGCGTCTGCCCCGGTATTACACCGGCCGTCGTTTGAACACCAGTTCGTGATACAAACGGACGCGAGTGATACTGGCTTTGGAGCGGTACTCACGCAGACAATCGTCGGTGAAGAGCGAGTTTTATGCTTCGCAAGCCGCACGATGACCGCGGCGGAACGAAATTATTCCGTTACGGAACGGGAGTGTCTCGAAGTTTTGTGGGTGATACACAAGTTTCGTGCTTACGTCGAAGGCTATCACTTTAAAGTGATAACCGACCACAGTCGTCTAAAATGGTTATGCAATTTGCATAATCCCACTGGACGCTTAGCGCGGTGGGCGCTTGAAATGCAAGCATATGACTATGTCGTCGAGCATCGCAAGGGTTCATTGAATCACGTGCCTGGCGCGCTCTCTCGCATGTTTGAGGACGAGAAAGCGCCAGAACTCACGGCAATAGATATCTCCGAAGAGACAGACGACGCCTGGTACAAACGTATTGTCGCCGCCGTCGGACAAAATCCCGGTGACTATCCATGGTAGAAGATAGTTCATGGGTATCTCTACAGTTACCGTCCAAATTCTGCGGTCGAAGATTTGTTCAAGGTTGAGGATACTTGGAAACTAGTGTTGCCAGTAGAGAAGCACGAGAAAGCGATGTAAGAGAGCCACGCAGAACTTACTGCGGGTCACTTAGGCCGAGCGAAAACGCATGTACGTGTCACGCTCTATTATTACTGGCCTCCGCTGCGCAAAGATGTCGCTGACTTTGTGCGGAACTGCTCGATTTGGCAGTAGTGCAAAGTGCAGCAAAACGGCGCCGGCAGGACTCATCGGCAGCCATCGTGCATTGCGCCCGTGGCAGATCGTCGCAGGGGACATTATGGGACCTTTCCTCAGGTCTGCTCGTGATTTCGAGTCCTGCTGATCTTTCTGGACTTATTTACTGAGTGGATCGAATGCGTGCCGATTCGCAAGACGAACGCACATACCATCGAAAAGAAACTAGAACAGCGAATCTTCCTGCGCTTTGGAGTACCCGACGCTTCTCACTCCGACAATGGAACGGAGTTCAAGAACAAGGCTTTGGACTTCTTCCTAAATAAGTGTGGAGTTGTGCATACGACGATTCCGCCGTATCACGCGCAGGCAAATCGGTGGAGCAAATGAATCGCACGGTGAAAACCATGATCACTGTCTTCCTCGAAGATAACCACAAGGATTGGAATTTGCATATCCCCGAACTAATGTTCGCATACAACACTGCGATTCAGGAGTCGACTGGGTCAAGCCCAGCTTTCCTGAACATGTGCCGGCAACTGACACCACCCGTTTTCTTGAAACGCCGCGAAGAGCGCGCAGCAGAAGAGCTCGCAGAAAGAGCCGTGCGCGGTTGCAGAAGTTGCGGGACGTGCAATAATCCGCTGCGAAGAACGCTTCAGCAACGCAACAGCGACAGTCGCAATATTATAATGCATCACTCCGTGATGTTCACTTTGAATTAAAGGACAAGGTGTGGAAGCGAAATCGCATCCTGTCCTCCGCAGCCCAAGGCATAGCGGCGAAATTAGCACGCGGGCCCGTACATAATAGCAGCCAACCTAGGCTTGAATGTGTACAAACTGCAAGACCTTGATGGAAAGACTGCGACAAGATCCACGTGGAAGACCTTAAACCCTATCACGAAAAGGTTTATCTTTCCGTGGAGGCAGGGAGTTCAACTAAAGTTAACTCGGCACGCTATGACCAGGCTGGGGATGATTCCCACAACGGCGGATCTCCCAATAGCCTGGTGAGCGAGCAGCAGCCCGCACCCTGCACGCGAGGAAGACCACGCAAAGCACGGTTGGTGGTAACGCGAACCATACGTATCATAGGGCCCCAGGCGAGCAAGCGCTCGCGAGTAATGGCAGACGCTGGCGAGCGAAAGCCGCTACCACTCGCGACAAACGCAAATGCAACACCAGCCCGAAGCCACGGATGGCCTAAAGGTTCTCGAAACGCAGCCCCAACGCGCCTGGCATGTTACTAACCCCTCAACTCTTTTCCCCGGTAGGGCGAATCATCCAGGGATGAGCCGATAAGTGTTCGCGCTATGCGCGAAGCACAGCGACTCCGTCAAAACCGCGCCCCTGCAAGCCGCCAAATCGGACCTCGCAGGGCCTGAAGGTACCTTAGGACCGAATAAAAATTAGAAAAGGGAACCCGTGTTGGTTACCTTCTTCCATTTCGTACTCCTCAAGCCTATTGCATGACCCGTCAAACCTCTAGTCTCTTATTGCATGTTGCATGACGGAGAGGTTATCTCGAGCTGGTACGTCGCCCGTAACCAGCGTCTGGGGGAGGGGCGTATGACGGAAGATAATTCTTCGGCATTGTCCCCTCTCTCCCCACATTACATCTGTATTAACCTCCTAAGATTCCGTTACAGGTGCAGACGACGCGGAAGAACGCCTAGCCGAGAGAGAGAGAGAGAGAGAGAGAGAGAGAGAGAGAGAGAGAGAGAGAGAGAGAGAGAGAGAGAGAGAGAGAGGAGCGCGCGCGACCCGATAGACTCGAGAGACAGTCTAAATTAGGCTCGCTTGGAATAGCGCCCGCGCTCCTTTGAGCTTAGAGAATATCAGGAGAGTACCTGGTGACGTGTGAGTGTGTGCCCCAAGAGAGTGTGTGCGCATGTTGGTGTGCGCCCGGTCCGGCGCGTCGCCTCCACCTAGGAAAACGAGAGCGTGCGACGCATCAGGCACGGGGCCTGCTGCGAATCCGAGGCCCGCCACAGCGATACGCGTTACGCAACAGCTGTAAGTACCGGCTCGACTCACCTCTCTCTATCTGACCCGCGGCAACTCGGGCCTCCTTCTGCGCCGGTGGACTGCGCATCGGAAGGTGTCCCCTTCTTTCCCGTTTGATACAATAAACGTAAGGCTCAATTCTTTACTCGCTGAGAGTTATTATTTACCTTACCCCGTTCTTCCATAGTTATTCATTCATTAAGATTCGCATGCGGTATGCATGGCACGAGGTGTGCTAGCCTCGCCGCCGCATGCACTATTTGTAACAGGATAATTGCCACATGATTTCCAAACAAATAGTTTCTGAGATTTTGTAATTTTTCTTTTTCAGATATTGAAATCAACGGTATTCCCTATCTGTACCGCTCTGCTCCAATGTGGGAATTTCGAGTCCGCTGCCGTGTAGATTCTTGGTGAAGGCGGTTGCAGGTTCGTCGGCTGCCAGATCACATCGGCCATCGCGCTACCGCCCCCTGGTTGATGGCAACTCTGCTCTCTCCCTCCAAATTGCATACTATCCTTCTTATTTAGCTGAGGGTTTGCAAAAGTTTGGCAGAAGTTTCGCAGAACTCCGAAGTGCCGGTTACTCCACTATTGTTCCACTCGTTGATCCGGTTGTCGCTGCTGCCTCGTTGAGCGGTGCTGTTACTGGCTGGTCCCCTGCCGGTTGCGGTTGCCGATGCCGCGATCTGTCGTTGCTCTACTCGCATCTACGGCGAGGGCCGCTCCTACCCCCGGTTTCACTCTCTCTCTCACTCTCGTCAGGTGGACGGTGAGGGCGGCGGCGGGCTGTCGGCTACAATGGCCGTTGGCGTCTAACGCTTTCTCCTGGCGATCGGCTGAGGATCGCTGGGAAACGTCGCCCCAACACCGGGCCACCCGCGTTCCTTCGCTCCTGCCCCTTTGCTCTTCGCTGTATTGCCCCATCCTAAGTTTGAATAAAGTTCCTCTTAAGTTTGAATAAAGTTCCTTCAAATAAGTTTAGATAAAGTTCCTTCAAAGCTTGCCTTAAGTTTGTTTACAAAGCCAAATATACCTTTATTTGAATTTTGGGATACTTTTATATAAAGTTTTTCATTTTTCAGAAGATTTCTCGTACATTGGATGACCCTAATCTAAACTTCAGCTGAAGATTAGAAAACGTTTCTATGAACTTTGGCCATACAATTTGACAGAAATTTGAATGTTTGGGAAAGTCTCATTGCCAAACTGCGGGGCAAGTTGTGCCAAACGAGAACTTCATATAAACTTCACTCAAACGTATCTTTTTTTACTCGGGACACCTACAGATTTTTCCCTATAATTGGAAAGCCTGCAATTTTGTTGAAAATTAAAATATTGGATAAATTCTTCCTTCAAGTACAGGCGAATACAGGCGAAAGTAGTTATCTAACTAATCTCACCAGATTTTTTATTTCAGATGATTTAGTCATGCGTAGCTTTAGTCACCGCAACACTACTTTTTTTTGTTGGAGCTTTGGTAGATGGGCTGTAACTCGACTGTTTATCGCTATTTTTCTATATAAAAATTAATTTAATATCTTTAAATGTGTATTTATTGAATGTTGAAACAGTGGTATCAAAATATATGAAACTGTCTTTAAAAAATCGCGAAAGAAATGTTTTTTATGGCCTCACAAGTGTATCTAACCCCTTCAATAATAGAAAATAAAATTAGAAAAAAGCGTTCATTTGTTTTTTTCCAGAATTAAAAAATATTAATACAAAACTATTTGTGAAGTCGAACACCGAATTTGGGCGGTTTAACAGCGCATCTTCATTGCTCAACTCAAAATTTACATAACTTTGAAAGGAATTAATATTTTGGGATTTTGAAGAAAGCAAATAAAATGACTTGATTTCTTCAGTTTTATTATATTTTTAAATGTTATTTAAGCCTATTGCTGATATCAATAATAATAGAATGAGGATTAAGAGGATCGCGGTCAAATACACTTAAAACTAGCCATTATTTTAAGTCTTTATTAGATAATCAATAAATATAATAAGTCGCTTATCATTGACGTTCGCAATAAAGTGAGAAATGAGCCTCACCCATCCAAAGTTATGGTCATCATTTCTACATCGATGACTGCCTACCCGGCGGAATTCAACTTTTTGTCTCTGAGGCACCGAACAGACAGCGACAGCCAGAACACGAGTCTGAGTATATAGCATCAGTTTAATCATCATATTCCAGACCCATAGTAATGTAGTTGTGAAATAAAAATAAATTAGTAATTGTTGATCGATTTTTCATAAAACCATGCTGCTCAAAAATAATGTGTGGAAACAGAAAATAGCTATGTGCTCAGCCATTAAAGCATCAAATAATTTCGCAAAACGATTTAATGTAAACATTGGTCTATAATTTGAAATATCTTGACGAGAACCTTCTTTAAAAATTAATGTAATATATACTTTTCAATACATATAGATGTATTAAAAAACTCTCTTAATGGAAACGCAAGAGAACTATAGCAGTTTCTTAACAGTGTAGATGGTACACCATCAGGGCAACATGAGAAATTATTTTTTTTAATTTATTTATAGCTTATACTTACGGCTAAAAAGCTGCAAATTTCTGCATCACTATCGTGTCTGTCCTGGGTTTCAGTGAGGTAACCTACTAGCTTTGTATGAAGTTGAAAGAACGCGGCTCGGCACGCAAGACGGTTTCAACTCGGTTCTGCGCGTAAGAAGGTTACAACTCGGCTTTGCGCGTAAAAAGTTTAAATCTCAGCTCTGCGCGTAAGAATTCTTACGTTCCGAGCCGAGTTATAACCATCATACGCGCCGAGCCGAGTTGTAAGCTTCTTACGTGCCGAGTCGAGTTGTAATCTTCTATACAACCCAGGCGATGAGTTGCAATGACGCCTCGTTAATGTAAATACGTGAAGATGCCAGCATAGCAACGAACATAACTGAATCGAATAACAAATATAAAATCGCTATTTTAACGACAAATTTAAGTTGTAACAGCGATCTATTTTACTATACGAAGCAATTTAAAGATAGAAATTTAATCGTATTAATGCAGCGATTATCAAATCGCTACATTTACTATGAGAGCTTCCGACAAAACAAAACTTAATAACTGCAGTAAAGCTTTTGATTGAATATAAAAACTTTTTCACTAAACTAATTTAGTAAACTATACTTTACTGTCTCGATAACATTATTTTTTACCGTGTAGATTCATTGTTATAACATTTTACGTTTCCAAATGTACATATTGCATACCTATATGCATGGAATTTTTCTGACAGTGTTCTATATATAAAATGCATCTCGAAATAATATCCAAATATTGAATTGAACATTTCAATTGAGATATTATTGTCATCTCGGTCTCGACTCGAATGAATATCGCTTGAACATTGATGATGAAGTGACCTTGACTGATTGAATTTGACTGAATTTGACTAAAAAAAAATTGACGAATAAAAATAAATAGTCGTCATGGAGATGAGTTGATTTGTTACTGTTATTTTAACCTGGTTATAGTTCTAACCTAATTTCTACATCGGCAAGATTACATAGAACTTTATAAAACCATAACTAAATCGTATAACAGTCTAAAAACAACGCGCACATCGCAATACCCACGATATAGATAGTAATAAAATTGTAAAATTTACTACATAAATGTAATAGATGGGTACGCAAAGAGCTCGCTTAGAATTTCTAGTAGGTTATATAAAATTCAATGTTTCATTATAAATAAATATCGATATTTAAGCTTTTGTGGAAATAGCAGATTTTACTTTATAATTAAACCTACCTGAGAACACCTTCCAAGGGGCCTGCATGGAGCACTATTGCCGATCTCTCTTGTTGAAGCATTTTTGCAGCATTTTCGAAGTTGCTCATTTCCATCATCTGAAATAGAGAAGTCGTAATTTATATTTGTACCATTATAGCTCTATTTAATATACAAATGATCATCAAATTTGTTTTCGTATTATTGCAGGGTGCTGTAGTAACAGTTACGAAGCAGATATAAAAAATCGCTGCTAACTGCATTAGCAGAACGCTTTCTCAAAGAGTATCTTAAAGATGTAGAAAATGTACATAAGAAGTGATTTTGAAAAATCTATTAATTTCTATTATTTTTTTTTTAAAGCAAATTCTGATGATTCATAATTTTTATAAACTCCTTGGGCTATTCTACTTTAATTACTTTCACAATATGCTCACAAATATTGATGTTCCATACAAAATCTGATATTTTAATTTCAACTTTTTCCACTAGACCTATTACTTTAAAATTTACTGTTTGCTTTATTACTATAATTTGATATATTTAATCGATAAATTTCAACATTTCAAACCGATGTTTTATAATTATATACTGCTTTACAGTGATAGATGCCATCAAAGCTCGGCTTAGCTTTACCTGTTGACTTTCAGCGACGTCTGGTGATTTTTTTCGTGTATAACCTAACCATATCCAATCTTAGCCATTTTCATCAGGAAATCCTGCTGCTACAGGCACATTTTCTTTGATGCAGGAAGATTTTTATCTGAGTGTAGATGAGCATATTCATCTGTACGAAGAATGTAATAATTTTAGTAAAGTGTCTACTTCTTGAAATTCAAACTTTTAAATTAAAAAGGAAAATTCAAGAACTCTAAGGAGACATACTCAAATACAATAAGGTGTACTTCATAAGTATCTGTCTACATTTTATGGCCGAATCCATCTCAAATCAAACAGCCAGAGTATGCCTACCTCACCACTCATTTTGGACTCAAAGTATTGCTGTTCTTCTCTAAAAATAATTTGATACTTTTTTTTTTTTCATTTTTCGATTGAACTAAAATTGCATTCGGTAGGTAATGTTAAAATTTTTTTCAAAATTTTAACTTTCAAATTTTATTTTTCAAGGTTATCTTCAAACAGCTGCCATTTTACGAGCTTATTAAGTTTTGGAGTGAACTATAAGCGATCTTACTTAGATTAGCGTCTTCCTTCATTTCCTTCATGATATTTGCATAAAAATGAAAAATGCATAACTTATGCAGTTTTTACTAAAAAATGCACAAAAACCGCATTATTTTTTTAATGAAAATTTTTGTGAAGATAGGTGGTGTATGTACCTTCCATAACGCTATATATGTTCCGGGAAATTCACTTTACAGAGAGAAAAAAATTGAATAGAGTACCAAAAAATTTTCATGCCTTTGGATCATACTCGTGATATTCAATATGAACGGATTTGTGTTTGTACATAATTTAAGCAATATACTTTGTTATATTAAATTATTTTTTTATATTTCGTCCTTTAGTAATTTTATTTTTATTAAATTTTTGTTTTTTTCTTTGCTTTATCTTCGCTTAGTAGATGATCAGCAGTTTTCAATATGCCTTACCATTCAAAGTTTCCTTAAGGCACAAATGAGTTTTTTTAATTCCGGCTGTTGCGACGCGAGTTCAAAACTCGAGCCAAGACGTCCGCTCCCCTGCGGACTCGATTCGGAGAATTAACTCCGCAGAGGTCCGCCAGGATGTCGCGGGGGCGCAAGGCAGCCCCGGGTAATAAAACTCCCTCGCACTCTTTCCGCTCTGCACGCGGTGCCTGTCTGGAGCACCTACCAAACTACACGCAAGTTCTTACTATTGTTAACACGTATTCTTTCTTCTTTTCACACACTCAACAAAATTTATAACTCACACATTGACTCAGCTTTTTACTTAAATACTAGTTTTGGATTTTTAATAAATCAACAAGAATTTCACCGATTTAAATTGAAGAGTTTTTTGTTCGGCCGCACGCCGCGAGTAAGCCGCGCTCAACATAATCATTGAACAATCTCTTTAAATTTAACAGAGCAGCGCTCGCGCGCGCACATTTTGGTCCTTCGAGCCGGAATTTCCCGGATCTTTGCCGCATTTTTCCCGGATATTTTAAGTGAGCTAGCGAGTAATTAGGGGCAAGTTCTTCGCCCGGTTGAGTGTGGGAGAAGAGTGCGTTCTACAACCTTCGCTTTCGCCCCTTTTTAGGCACGACCGCTACTCGGGAGAGCCTTACAATTTCACCAGAGCGAAAATTTTCTGAATTCAAAAACTAACAATTTAATACAAGAGAAGTCTTCTCCACCCAAAATGAGTGCGTTTTAAGCGTTTTCTGTGATGTATGTATGTCTGTACGCCAGTATGTGTGCATGTTGCTCGATTATCTCAAGGAATTTTCGACCGATTCCTTCGGAATTCCGGGAAAATACTCCTCTAATTATACTTAAGTGTTGGTTCTCTATTGAGAAAGATCGATGAAAAATTTTTAAATGCGAGCACAAAGAAATATCTCAAAAAATCGAATTTTAAGCCTAGTAAGCCTAGTGCCTAGAAAAATTAATTTTAAGCGAATATCTAGAGGCCTATCTGCTAAAACTAATTAAAGTACACCTTTTCTCTGTTGGACACTTTTCTAAGAGCAATATTTGCCAAAATAACTGCGAAAAACGGCAAAAAAGGTCAAAAATGGACGATTTTTAACTTGACAAGATTTGATTTTACACAAAAATTTAAATACAAAAGTTATAGATAATATTTAAACAAAACTTTTTTCAATTTAATATTTTCATCTAAAATCAACTCCTGACGAGTTAGACTTATAAAAACGATTTTAACACCAAAATATACATAAAATGGACGATTTTTGGCTATGATTTGACAGGATTTGATTTTACACAAACATGTTAGATGTAAAAGTTGTAGATTATAACAAAACAAAACTTTTTTCCATTTAACGTTTTCACGTAAAATCAATACCTGTCGAGTTAGGCCTATAAAAACGATTTTAAATGACTAAATATACATAAAATAGATGATTTTCGGCTATAACTTGACAGGATTTGATTCTACACAAAACCTACATAGCATGAAAACTTCCTGGAAGCTTTATGAAAGCTTCCAAGAAAGATTCGGAATTTTACAGGAAGCTTACATTGAAGATTCCTGAAAGCTCAAAATGTCCGCCCTTTTTTCTCACAAAAAGCTTTCAGGAAAGATTCTATTAATCTTCCGGCAAAGCTTTCCGGGACCTTTCATCAAACTTTTAAAAGAGTAACTGGAAGCTTTGTGAAAGATTTGCCAATCTTTCCGGAAGCTTTCTTGAAAGAATACGGTAAATTTACAGAGAATCTTTCAGCAAGACTTTAGTAAAATAGCTGTAAATATTTTTGTAAGGTTTTTGATAGCTTTAAATTATTTAAATCTCTCAGAAAGCTTACATGGAAGATTCCTGACACCTCAAAATGTCCGCCCAATTTACTGGCAAAAGGCTTTCAGAAAAGATTGTATTAACCCATTAATGCCCACGGGGACACTTTTTTCACCACTTCTTCAGAACTCGCTAGATGAGATAAATTTGGAACCAAAAAATTTTTCAATCCATGAAATTCATAGAGTTTTCATTGATCTTTCCAATGGTGACATCGAAAATTAGAAAAAAAAAATTTTATTACTCAAAAATGAAGTTTAAGTGTAAAAAACACAGAATTTTTTTTTTATTGGATTTTTTTACCAACTATCCGTTATTCAATCATCTTGAAACCAATTTAGGTGGTGAAGAGATTGTCTGAACTTCAAAAAACTGTCCTTGTTTATTTTGTCACCTGAATGATCCAAAATAGCGTCCGAAACGAAAATTTTCGCTCATTATGTTTATGACGCTTTAACTAGAAAACTATAAGCTTTTCGAAAAAAATGATAATTACAAAAAGTGATTATAAAAAGGGCTTAGAATTCATTAAAGAATGCATTAGAATTTTTCAGAATTTTCTTGAAACTTTTTAAATTTATGAAAAATTCGAGTATAAAAATTTCCAAAATTTTTTCCAATAATTCTGCAAAAATTCTATTGTATTCTTTGATGAATTCTAAGCACTTTTTGTAATTATTATTTTTTTCGAAAAGCTTATAGTTTTTTAGTTAAAGCGTCCTAAACATAATGAGCGAAAATTCTCGTTTCGGACGCCATTTTGGATCATTCAGGTGACAAAATTAACTTTCCACGGACAGTTTTTTGAAGTTCAGACAATCCCTCCACCATCTAAATTGGTTTCAAGATTATTCCATAACGGACAGTTGATAAAAAATTCAATAAAAAAAAAATTTTTTTCTGTATTTTTTACACTTAAACTTCATTTTTGAGTAACAAAAATTTTTTTTCTTATTTTCGATGTAACCATTGGAAACATCGATGAAAAATCTATGAATAACATGTGTTCAAAAATTTTTTAGACCCAAATTTATCCCATCTAGCGAGCTCTGAAGAAGTGGTGAAAAAAGTGTCCCCGGGGGCGTTAATGGGTTAACATTCCCGGAAAACTTTCAGGAACCTTTCTTTGAAGTTTTTAAAAGAGTAACTGGAAGCTTTGCGAAAGATTTTTGAATCTTTCAGGTAGCTTTCTCGAAAGGATACGATACGTTTACAGGAAATCTTTCAACAAGACTTTAGTAAGGTAGCTGTAAAGATCCTTCTAAGGTTTTTGATAGATTTATTGAAATCTTTCAGAAAGCTTACATGAAAGATTCCTGTAAGCTTAAAATTCCTCCCAATTTACTGGCAAAAGCTTTAAAAATATCTATTAATATTTTCAGAAAACTTTCCGGGACCTTTCATCAAGTTTTTAAAAGAGTAACTGGAAGCTTCGTGAAAGATTTGTCAATGTTTCAGAAAGCTTTTAGGAAAGATTCTTGTAATCTTTCAAGAAATCTTTCACGAACCTTTTTTCAAGTTCTTGAAAGATTACTTTGGAACTTAAAGCCATACATACTACATACAATACTCTAAAGTATAACTATTACAATTCTCGCATATTATTTAGAATTTATTTCTATATTAATCGCAATTCTTTCGTCGCAGAAAAATTTTACATAAAATTTTTTGACCTTACCGGGAATCGGACCTACAACCCTTGGGTTACTACGCACGCATGCTATCCGTTATGCTATCGCTCGCTTGATGGAGTTGAAACATTTTCATCTAAATAAGGTGCACTTTCTACGATTATTCAATTGTTATTAAATAATATCATACATACATACATAACATACATGTTATTATTTTGATTATTCATCTAAAATATTAATAGCTTTAAAATGGCCATGTAAAATACCGAAACGATATCTACCTTACCTGCATCTAAGTTTTTTTTTTATCGTATTTAAACAAGAATTCTTTCACGGAAATCCAACGCTTTTTCCTAAAGTTTGTATTTAGATGTAATAAAAAAAATAAAATTTTGGTGCCGATAAGCATAGTTGAACATGGCCTCAAAGTTAAAACGGTATTATAAAATCAAGTTTCAATTGAAACATTATAAAATCAATTATAAATATATTAAAATATTATCAAGGAGCGCGGGAGCGCTCCGAAGGCAAGTAAGAGTCAATGCAGAAGAGGCCTAAAGAGTGAGCCCGTGCCCTATATTCTTTGATATGAGTACGCGAAAACTTTGATCGCGTTGTATTTTATCTATACAGAATATAAATATTTAGCTATACACTTCTTGAAATCTATGTTCATTAAACTAGAGAAATTTAAAGGTTTTATTCAAAAATATTGTCTCATTTAAGAGATATTAAGTATCAAAGAATCAGACTGGTCGATTCCAATCTTTAAATTTTTTCCTTTTCTTTCATCAGACCTACATCCGCTTCCGATCACGTGATATGTATAACGTC
Source organism: Torymus aiolomorphi (assembly GCA_036365515.1). NCBI lineage: Eukaryota > Metazoa > Arthropoda > Insecta > Hymenoptera > Torymidae > Torymus > Torymus aiolomorphi. The sequence goes on from CM070873.1 coordinate 178,569,813, forward strand.
ACGTGACCCCATGCGACCCAGCGTATATATATATATATATATATATATATATATATATATATATATATATATATATATATATATATATATGTTGATGATAGCATAAGAAATAGCTCAGCTGTCTGCTTTTCGATTCCGATTGTATCTGTTTACATTCAGTAATCGGTAACTTTATATATTTATACGAATAAGATATTTGTAATGAAAAAATAATTATATCGATTCATCGTAGATCTTTCAACTAAAATTTATGAAAAATGTGACTTTCTACATGTGTAACTGACGGCACAAATTTTTAAATATAACCATCGACGTCTCAAAATAAAGATTCGCTGTTAAAAATAGAGATGATGTTATCAGAATTAAATAGTAATCGGAATCACTGAAAGAAATCTATTCCATACAAGAAGATGGATACTCCAAAAACACCAATGGATAATCTTCTGAACATGTTATCAGGGCTCAGTGCTGGTCATGAAAAAGCTTTGAAGCAAGGTGTAAATACAATGCGGTTGCATTGTCTTATATACTCGACTCGAAGAGAGAGAGAGAGAGAGAGAGAGAGAGAGAGAGAGAGAGAGAGAGAGAGAGAGAGAGAGAGAGAGAGAGAGAGAGAGAGAGAGAGATAATAAAACGAACAACAACAATTGTAATTCTAAAATAACCTCGAATTATGGTATGATGTATTTTTATAATTCAAATCAGCTGATGGCATGGCATCATATACTTTTATATATAAAGTATTATTTTTTTATACTAGAAGATATATCATGAAAAATATAATTATAATGAAAGATCTAATTCATAATGAAAGATTCAAAGATATAAAAAAGTCAACTCATATGAATTTACCTACATGCATCAAAGGGGCAAATAACTTTTATTAGATAAGTATTGAACAGCAAAATGTTAAATGGCTACAATCATTTTTAAAAAATTGATACTTTGTGTGAATTTTTTTATATTTACAGATTATACAAGTTTTTTACAGTTATTGAAATTCGATTTTGAATTGACTTGGATGGTTGTACAACATTGACAAATGCTGAAAGCCTTATTCATTCTATTCTGAATATGTAATATAGCCAATAATGTTGAGAAGTTCTAATTGTGTAGTGTCTGAAAAATCTAATTTTCAATTAGCAAAACTGAACGAGTGCCCTGATGACCCTGCTGGTTATTTTATTATTAATGAACAAGAAAAAGTTATTTTAATACAAGAACAGACGCTTTTAGGAATAGAATTATATTAAATAAGATAGTAAGAATATAGTACTACTCAAGAAAGAAAAAAACAAGCCAATATTGGCCTATGGAAGAGCAGGCAAGTACTATTTACGACACAATATTTTCCAAGATGTATTTATATATCCTCAACATGAAAATTTTTCATGAGATATAATTTTAGAAGAATATTAAAAATTTGTCTTCATATTTGACAGGACGAATAGAGGATTTGGATGTCAATCAAGAAAATGACAGTTTCATTGTTTTCAATGAATAAGACATAAAACAAACAACAACTAAGATGTTTAAATAAACATCTAAATAGACAGTATTGGACTCAAAGCACGAAAAAAGTATTATGTTTTGAAGTAAGTTTTTCAAAATAAGAAAAGAAAAGTGTGATTTTCATAGTTCGTCTATCTAGTTGAAAACTATATTGATAATAAAAATGTTGTGATTATTAAAAAATGACATCTAATCAGTGTTTTGTGTAATAAATAAAATAAAATACCGTATGATGTGTCACAAGAAGTACATATATAATCAAATATTATTGATAACAAATACCATAGTGATTAAAAAATGACATCTAATCAGTGTTTTGTGTAATATAAAAAAAAAATACTGGTAAAATGTGTTGCATCAAGTGTAATATAAAATTTTAAAACTTCTAATTAAAATCAGTTTGAAATGTTTTGAGAATAGAACAAATGTGTATTAATAAATAATTATGTGTTATGAGGTTCATAAACTTCATAATAAGCTTTTGCAAAGAAGAAAATATTGCTAAGGGACACGTGAGGTTATAAATATACAATATAATTTTCAGTGTTTTGTCTAATAATAAATAAAATATAGTACTTCTATGACGTGTTATATGAAGTGTTTATAATTAAATTTTAAAACCTCTATTAAAAATCAGTTTCGAATGTTTTGAAAATAGCTCAATTGTGTATTAATAAATAATTACATGGATGAGGTTCATGAACTTGATAATAAGCTTTTGCATAGAAGAAAATATTGCTGAGTGACACGCGAGGCTATATTATAAATTATACAATATAATTTTCAGTGTTTTATGTAATAATAAATAAAATATAATACTGGTATGACGTGTTACATGAGGTGTTTATAATCAAATTTTAAAACTTCTATTAAAAATTAGTTTCAAATTTTTTGAGAATATAACAAGTGTGTATTAATAAATAATTACGCATTATGAGGTTCATACACTTCATAATAAGCTTTGGCATAGAAGAAAATATTGCTGAGTGACACGTGAGGATATAAATATACAATATAATTTATTATGCCTATTTGAAATATTGGTCTGAGACTTGATTTAAAAAGCATCTGTCATCTGTAAAAACTAAGTCAATATCAGTGCTGTGCTGTTGTACATATTTATTCAAGTACCAATGAAAAGATTATGTCTAATGAACATGGAAGTACTGAAAAGAGCAAAAATGATGTTTTATGGCAAAAATTTCAAGGAATGAAAGTGCTCAGTTAATCTATTTTATGATTTTCTCACGGTAGCAGATGTCAAAATGTTTCAGAGAAGCTTTTAGTACATATTTTTCTACACAAGATTCAGATAATAATAATGTTTAATTCATCAACTGGTTGTGCTTTTAATTTTACAAGATTATGTGTATGGTGAAACAAAAATATTATGAAAAAGAAACATGTGGATACCAAAATAATGAAACGAATTCCAGCTTTAGAATGTGCAATAGAAGGCTAGAGGTAAATTTTAGTACAAATTTAATAATGTAATAATAATTTGTCAAAAAAACAAGAGAAAATGGATGCATATGTCACGTCGAGCACGACTGACCGCTACTTTGGACACCCATGCTACCATCTATCCTTACCACCCTACAACCTTTTTTCCTTCATGTTACCATGAGTCCTCTTTCCTGTCAGTGGCGCCACATGGTAGCAACTGGGTTACCTACGTGAGCCACAGTTCGCATGGTAACGAATCCTACCTTACCCGTATTCGTACCGCCTATCGATCCAACCCTTGTCCTTGGCAGCGCCACATTCGAACCCGAGTTCCCCACCCGCGTCCTTGCCACCCCATGCAAAAGATGAGATACCCTACACTCCCTTACCTTTGCATCTGCCCTAGATACATGCGCGGGTATAAAAGCCGCGACGCGCCTCCACTCGAGCAGAAGCTTTTGTTCTTTTTGTTTCGAAGGGCGAAGCCCTTGACCGACGACTATTTAATTGTAACAATTGGACTTAGAATAATTTCCGACATTTTGTATTCTGACTTAGAATATTTTCGAGCAGAATTAACTTAGAATAATTTCGAGTAGAATTTACGTAGAATAATTTCGAGTATAATTGACTTAGAATATTTTCGTGTGGAATTAACTTAAAATATTTGTCAAGCTTCTCTGATTGTAGTCTCGCGAATAATTGTTGATATTATATATCGACTACAATCAGTGTGTAACAGTTTTAACATAACTTTATGCAATTAATAAACATCACATAATTGCATTTTTGAGAGTTACTTTATTTCTACGATCCTCTCCTTCTGCCATTTGAATCGCCCGCTGCGTTTGGGTCCTGAGACTGACGAGGGCTAACTGAGAGAACGAGCCAACCGCAACCGCCCCAAAGTAAGTAACTCTGAAGATCGCTATCCTTTCTCTTTCTCTATCACTCTAATTGTTCGCTGATGCTGTCGCTTGCCGCTTAATTTGTATCCCGAATTATCATTGTTTAATTTACCTGTCCGATTAACTATTTTCACGCGTTCCTACTCCCGTGGTTATTACGTGTAGGCGTAAACCGAAACTGGAACATTTATCGCGTTAACTTTATCGTTTTCGCGACATTGTAACACGGACGTTACAATTGGGGCCCACCTCCGGGATAAAAGTGAAAATAGTGAAAATTTTTTTTTATATATACATACATACCACAGTTATAAAAATTTTCTTTTGTCTCTTCGTTTCTTGCGTTCAAAAGAAAAATATAAATCAATTATTAAAATGGCAGCTTCAAACGGTGCGGTCGCTAGGAATTCAGAAGCAACTGAGATTTTGCGGAAATACCTTAGTGTAGAGGAACCTACATTAATAACGGCTACGCTCAACGAGTTAGTAGCAGTGCTCAGGGCTAGATATCAATCGGCATCGGAAATAAAGCCGGAAAGAATTCGGGATGTTAAGAAGTTGCAGTTGTCTCTCGCAGAAACCGTGGATAGGGCATTAGTTGAAAAAATTTGTCAAGACGAAATTATGATAGACATTTTACGTGAATTTATGCATCACAATATTAGTGTTATTGAAATTATGGAAGCAATCTCGAGCGTGGATAAACATTTGATTACTGAAAAACTTCCAGCTCTAGTCAAATCCGACCAAGAATTAACTGAAGACCGTGAAGTTACGCAGTATAAAACGGTAATAAACACAATAGCCGGGGATAATACACAAAATAAAGTGAATTTTGATACAAACTTATTAAATTCGGCAAATTATACTCCGCACGTAGCAGGGGGAAGGGGGCACAGTACGCCTTTAGTTACGAATGTTAGAACAACACTGCCAACAACAATGAATTCGTTTCGTCCAAATGCAAGTTTAACTCCGTTAAAAAATTTGTCGATTAAAGATGCACTAGACTGCATACCAAAATTTGACGGTAGCAATATTCCACTTAGTACCTTTTTATTCGGTTTAAGAGAAGCCATTAGCATGATTCCAGCAGCAAACGAAGCTGACTTGGTAAAATTAATCAGACGACGGCTAACGGATGAAGCAGCAAAGTCAATGGAGGAAATAGTTTTTTTTAATATGACGGATCTAGTTAAATATTTTGAGGCAAATTTCGGATCGTATAAAACACATCACAGCTTGATGGGGGAATTAGCCGCGGCCAGACAAAGAGAAAAAGAAAACATTATAACATTTGCAAACAGAGTTAGGCGTATCGCAATAGAATTAAAAGAGGCCGCAAAAAGAGAAAAAAGGGATGATGCGGGGTTCATACAAAATGTAGAAGCCGATAAATTAAAATTTTTTGTACGCGGTATGGATTGGGAAATTAAGAGGCGCATGGGGGTGGCCGCAACTTTTCAGGAAGCCGTAGAAAAAGCAATAGAAATAGAGCGTGAGGTTACAGATTTAGAGAAAACCGAACCAACGCGTAAAAGTAAATTAAATCAAGAAAATAACAAATTGAAGGCAGAATTAGCTGAAGTTAAAATTGTTCAAAATAAACCGACAGAAATTTGTCAATATTGTGGCAAAAGAAATCACATCGCGAAAAACTGTTGGACTTTAAAATCATTGTTACCCCTGGGTACACAGCAACCCGCGACACAGCCGACTACATGGGCGCAGCCCGTAGCTATGCAAGCGCGCGTCTCGGCACCAGCCGCGAACCCATTGGCTAGCGCGCGGTCAGCCACGCCCCAAGTCTCACAAAATCAATATAGACCGCGATCGCACAGTCCCGCAGTGGCACAATCGAATCAAATCAATAATTTTGTTAAAATTTGCAATTATTGTAAAAAAGAGGGACACTGGAAGAATGAATGCCAAATATTGGAAAGAAAAAGTAGAGAAAAATTGCAACGTGAAGCGGGAAACGCGAACAGCCCCGCGGCACAGGGCGCGACCTGGGGGCAATCAGAAAGCACGCGCCCACACCAATCAAACACAAATCAGAATTAAAATTTGCACGAAAGCCCATTTTGTTGAGTATTAATAGTAAGTCACCTGTAATAGAATTGCCATTTGAAAATTATCAGGTATCGCTCAAATTAATGTTAGATACGGGGGCAGGCCCGTCGTTGCTTAAAATTAGTAAAAAACCTAGTAAGGCCATTGTTTTTGAAAACGAAATTCTTGAACTTAAAGGTATTACTAAGGAATCGATTAACTCGCGCGGGAAAATACCCTTGATTTTCCGCGATTTAACATTGTATTTTCATTTGGTTCCTGACGATTTCCCTATTGAAGAGGACGGGTTAATCGGCAGCGAAATGTTAAGAAAATACGGGGCAAAAATTAATTATGAAGAAAATTTTTTGGAAATAGCTTCTCACGTAATCAGTTCACGGTGCTCGAGTAGTGTAGATTTCGCGCGGCCAATAAACAAAGAGAGTGTAAGTTTGGCACGAGCCGAACGACATAAGGAAGTAACGCAGGGTACGATGGGGGGGGGGGGGGTGAGCGCAATTCCGGACACGCGAAAAATCCCGTTGCAACTGCTCGGTCCCACAAATCCAGTGTTGTTTTAGGCGAGTGTAGCACTCAGAACGTTTATAGCGATTTACCTGCTTCGCATGAGAAAATTATTTCACATATTTGTCTTTGTTCGCTTAAAAGTATCGCCCCATTTGAAATTTGTACCGTGCACGTTTTGGAAAAAATTCATTTAAAAAATGGAATTGATGAAAATAAAAATTTGAATTTGAAATTTGAAAAAATTAGTAATTTGGAAAGTAAAAATTGTAAAAACAAAAATTTGAATTTGAAATTTGAAAAAACTAGAAAATTGAAAAATGAAATTTGTAAAAATAAAAGCTTAAACTTAAAAATTGATAAAAATAAAGATTTGAAAGTTAAGCATTGTGAAACTAAAAACCGGTTAGTTAAAATAGCTAAAAAGAAAAATTTGAGAACTAAGTTTTGTAAAAATAAAACTTTGAAAGAAAAAGTGAACAGGATTATATTCGGAAATAATTTATTTAGAGAGCAAACGTTAAAAAATAGCGTATCTCAACAGTATTTGGACTTGTTAAATAAAAATTGGAAAAATAGAGTTAGTGAAGATCTTCTTGTAAAAAATTGGGCTAAATTTGAAAGTAAAGTTAATAAATGTATTGTGGTAGAAAATAAGAAAAATTCGGAAATTTTAGCTTGTAAAAATAGTATGAGTGTTAGCACTCAAGGGGGAAATGTTGGATTGAATATAAAATATTATAGAGCAAAAACGGTATTGAATAAAAGTAGGAGAAAAGTAAATTTTGTTTGTAATAAAATAAGGAATTTTACGTGTATTAAATACAAGCATGAAACTCATAAAAGAACTAAAATTAAAAGGAATAGTTTTAGCAAAATTAGTAATTTATTGAGGAAGCAAAAGTTGTCGTTGTCCGGCAATATTGAGAAGGGCGGAAGTAATAAATTAACCAGCGCATTGTCTTATGCTTTAGTTCGAGAAGACTTTCAGCTGGCGCACCTTTTTGAGGGGTTGCGTGTCAAGCTAGAGAAGTTAACCTTTTTGCAAGCATGGAAAAGTAGTTCATTATTACGCTTATACTCTTGCGTTTTAAATGTTACTTGTTTCACCGCCATTCCTATTTTTAAGAAAATGAGAGAGTATCGCGTGTCGGAGGGCGAGGTGACCTCTGACATGTTATGCACTTTACGCCAGATGCTACATCAAATTAAAAGAAATATAAATGGAGTAGTCTGGTCAGTATGGAAGCATAGGCCGCACCCTCCGCACTTAAGTAGCCAAATTAGGGTAGAAAGGCGGAGCCATAAAATAGGGGACCCACGCGACCATCAAATTATGTGCATGTCAGACACGGTTTTCCTTTTAGGAAATGAGAGGGTGACTAAATTAAGAGAGCTTTTACGTCTTAAGCATTTGTCACCTAATCAATTAGCCGAAATTGGGTCACTCCTTGTGAAATTTTCGGATCGATTTTATTTAGCGGAAGATATTATGCCCGCGACAAATGTAATTGAACACGAAATACCCACAACAACGAATATTCCAATTAGAATTAAACAATTTAGACACCCACCTATTCTAAAAGAAGAGATCAATAGGCAGGTAAAAGAAATGTTAGAGAAAGGCATCGTCGAACCTTCAACAAGTGCCTACTCGGCGCCCGTGTTCTGCGTTGACAAAAAACCGGGACCCGACGGCAAGAAAAAATTTCGGGTAGTAGTAGACTTTAGAAAGTTAAACGCCATTATGCCCGATTACAATCATCCGGTTCCGAATATAGCGGATATTTTGGATCAGCTTGGTGATGCCAAATTTTTCTCAGTTTTCGATTTATACGCGGGTTATCATCAAATTAAAATTAAAGCTGAGGACAGAGAAAAAACAGCTTTTTCTTGTGAGCTCGGGTTATTTCATTTTGTTAGATCGCCTTTTGGATTAAAGACAAGCGCTCCGGTATTTTTGTCACTCGTTCTTAAAGTAATTGCTGGTATGAAAAACGTGGTTCATTTTTTTGATGACATTTGCGTCTACTCTAAAACTTTTAACGAGCACATAGAAACAATCGAGAAGTTGTTTGAAAAACTGCGCCATGCTAATTTAGTTTTGCAACCGGAAAAATGCGAATTTCTTAAACCGGAAATTAATTATTTGGGACATATAATTAACGGTGACGGTTTACGCCCGGACCCGGAAAAACTAAAAGCAGTTAAAGAATTTCCAGTGCCTAGAAATCAGAAAAATATTAAACAATTTTTAGGACTAGCTGGTTATTATAGGCGATTTATTAATGGCTTTGCACGAATAGCCAAGCCTTTAACTGACCTTCTTAGAAAAGAACAACCTTTTGTTTGGGATGAGAACGCGCAAACGGCATTTGAGACTCTTCGTGATAAATTATGCGAACCACCGGTTTTAGCGCATCCGCATTTCGAAGAAAAGTTTTTAGTAACTACCGACGCTAGCGGGTATGCAATTGTGGCAGTTTTATCGCAAGGAGAAATTGGAAAAGATCGTCCCATAGCCTTTGTGTCGCGCGCGATGAATCAAGCAGAAAAGAATTATTGTACGTTTTCAAAAGAAGCATTAGCAATCGTGTACGCTATTACGCAATTCAGACCTTACTTATACGGGAATAAATTCACTTTAATTACTGATCACAGGCCGCTAGTTTGGTTGAGCAATCATAATGATCCAGGATCTAGAGTCACGCGTTGGCGTTTAAAACTTTTAGACTATCAATTCGATGTACTCTATAAGAAAGGTGAATTAAATCTGAACGCGGACGCACTGTCGCGCAACCCGATTATAGAAAAAGTATGCGTAGCTACACAAGTCAGCATAGGGGGAGAGGGGCGCCATGCTGTCGCTGGCGAACAGACAGTAGAGCCACCCCAGGAAAGGCAAACCCAGCAGGGGGACGGCGCGCCCACCTTGCATGCAATGCCCATGCGTAAGCGTGCGGGCCGCCAAGCCACTGAAAAGTATAAGCAAGCCTTCAAATTTAGTAACGGGAGAGCCTAAAATCATTAAGGCCAATAAAAAAATGCATTTTGTATTACCACTTAGGGGCAAAGGTAAAAATAGTTTATCGGATACCTTAGAAATTTTGGCCCAGTTTCTTAGGAAGTTAGCAAAATTTTTAGATATTAATCAAATTGCTTCTTTTAGTATGGCTAGGAGCAGTAATATCAAAAATGTCGAGTTTAAAGATATTTTGGCCTCTTTAAGACGTGAATTAGGTAATAATAGTGTTAAAATAATTATTTGCGTGGACTCATACAGCACCCGGAGCCGAGTAAAAGAGCGGATATAATTCACGAAGCTCATTGTTCGGCGGCGGGTGGACACAAAGGAGTAACTAAAACTTTGAATACAATAAAATATAAATATCAGTCGGAGCATTTAAAGCAGGACATACAAGCCTTCATTCAAAAATGCGTTCCTTGCCAGCTTAAAAAATTAGTGCGGGTCAAAACAAAACAGAAAATGATTACAACGGACCACCCTTGTATTCCATTTTTCACGGTTAGGTTGGACATCGTAGGACCGTTACCGAGAACTAAAGACTAATCCGAGTACATTTTAACTATACAGGATCAATTAACAAAATTCTCAGTGGGAGTCCCTTTAAAAGACCAGACTGCCATTACTGTAGCAGATGCTTTTATCAAACGCTTTATTTGCACTTTTGGCGCGCCGCAAGCTATGCTTACCGATCAAGGCACCAATTTTCTTAGTAAATTAGTTAAGCACGTTGCAAAACGATTTAAAATTAAGCAAGTAAAAACTACCGATTTCACCCTCAATCTAACGGCTCTTTACAGCGCTCGCACTCGCCACTTAGTGAATTTTTGAAAATGTTTGCCACGAAACATTTAGATTGCGACGAGTGGGTTGAGTTAGCAATGTTTAATTACAACACGGGCAAACATGAAGGAACCCAGCATACTCCGTTCGAGTTAGTGTTCGGACGCCTGGCGAGAGTGTCCTCGAGCGACCCCTTAGAGCCGGAAGATTTATTGCCTACTTACGCGGGGTACATGACAACTTTGGTCGAAAGATTGAGTTTTCTCCAAAGAACCGCACAAGAAAAACTATTATCGGCTAAACAAAGAGCTAAAGAATATTATGATAAAAAATCAAATCATAAGAATTTCAAAATGGGCGATTTTGTGTGGTTGCAGAGCGGGCCAAAACCGCATAAATTTGAAAATCAATATTCGGGCCCTTACTTAATAATTGAAATCTGGGAAAATGGCAATGTAAAAATTCAAATTAATGAAAGTAGGACCAAAGTTGTGCATAGTAACCGTTTACGCTTGTCGCATGTTAAACCTCACGCAGACTCCGAAAGCTTGTAGGAATAAAAAGTTAAGCTTAACGTAAGTTAGAAAGTTAACATTTTTATTCATGTTTACAGATGAGGACGTTGCTGTTCATTCTTGCAACAACTTTGAAATTGAAACCAGTTTTCGGACTAATAAAGATAACATATTACTTTCATGTTTGCAGATAAAGATTCTTTAAAATTGTACACACAATGGGTTTTTAATTCTTAGCAGTTTTAACTTAGTTCTTTTGAAATTTTTTAGAACAAATGATAATTTAAAGCGAGCAGCAGTGGACGTCAAACTATTAATCGAAGTCACCGGATTTCTGTTGTCCTTCCGCGCAAGGGATGGGCTACTTTACTATTCTGCAATCGACACCAATCCAGGACTGGCATTTGAAAATGCGAATTTGTACCAGATGTAATTTAAACCAGCGAAATTGGATGAAGAAAAATTACTTTACAAGACGCGTATCAGCAATTAAATGAATCCGATGACACGATAACATACGTAATAAAAATCTTAGATATAGTTAGATTTGCATAGTTAAGGCGCACTAACTAATAATTTGAAAAAGAGTGAGTTATTTTATGACCTTGCCGTTGTCTCAAGGGGGAGGACTACAATGTACCACCTACTAGCTATTTGTTAGAAAATTGTAAAGAAATTAATAGGGCAATGTGGACATCGCGAGACGACAAGGTAAAAATTATGACGGGTGAAAAAGAACCTATATTTATATAATAGAGAATGATTACGCAAGCGAGAGAACGGCTATGGCAAAATAGTTTGAAAGGTTGGATAATAAAGTAAAAGAATTTCTGATTGGAAAATACAAAAACAGAAGTCAATCTTGACTTTAGCTTGAAAAATTTATACGCGTTAATGCATATTGTATTCATAACTAAACAGCTCGTATCGAACTTATGCGATTTACTGGATCGCCAAAAGGTGCTGTTCGTTTACATCGGCGGAATTAAATAAATCTTTGCTAAGCATAAGAGATACGAAAAGTTTAGCTTTACAGTTTTTTCTATCAAAAGTTCGATCTATTTTATTCGATTGCGTTGTGAAAGTAAATATAGTGTAAGTAGTGAATTATGTATTGAACTGGTTGTACCTTTTACAAATAGGGACCCTTCTTTTTGTGTACGCAATACAATCTTTTCTAGTTTTTCAGACTAAATCCGGATAACAAAACACTAATCGAGTTTATTATACAACTGCAAGCGGACTATACTTATGATAGTGGCTGATATAGGCAACTGTTATTTATGCTTAAATCAATGAAAGAATATGTAATGAAAGAAATGCTTTTTTTTGTGAAAATCAGTGTTACGTTAAAAATCTTATGTCTTGTGAGAAAATGATCTTATCAAAAACTAATTATGATAATTTACCATTTAGGTAACATATAGTTTTCACAAAGAAAAGAGCGTTATTTTTAAAAGAATATTATGGCTTATTTCGACTGTAAGCGAATTTAGGTTAGAAGTTGCTTATTCCGGAAAGTTTATAAAATTTCGATTTCGGACTGTCAAATAATTGAATTTCCAAAGAATGGTAGAATGCGAATTGACGAATGTGTGGAATTCAACGATGTCTATAATGACTGGGACATTGTGGTACTTACCTAATGTGAAATGAAACTGGCACATAGAATTATCTATTAAATAAAACTTCGAAAATTAGCATAGTGTTCACGTGATTAACTTTCGAAATGAGATTTCAACAAAAGATTTGTTATACATAGTACTTTCTGTATTTCTTATTCTGATTATTGTTAGCTTTGTAGAAATATTTATCTCTTTAGTCTTCCGCTTACTTGAAAATAAAGATTAAAATTAAGTTTTGGATCGCAATTCCGTATAGGAGTACTGTATTACTCTACTTTGTGTTGCAATTTTGTAAGGGTATCGTATTACTCAGAATTAAGCGAGGCGAGCACATCTCCAACGCCAGTATAGGGGGGAAGAAAATAAATATGGTATTGTTATATGGTATAAAAATTATGAATTTTAGTATAAAAATTATCAATAGGGAATTTGTAAACTTGGGTAGAGGAAATTTGTCAGTAAAGAAAAAGTCGATTAGGGTACGATAATTTCCTTCTAATTTTCCTTTTTCTTACTAATATTCCTATCCCATCCAAATTGAAACCAAGCGGTCGAGGGAGTGTTCATTCACCAGCTATTGTGCCAGCCACAGCGTCCCCATTGCAACCTTACGACACTACACTTTGCCCGCCAATACTTAGTAATCGCCGACAGCGCAGCTCGTACGACTTTATGCCCTCGCTCAGCTATGGTGGAGTCTCATCGTGAACTTCAAGCAATGTAACGACCTTGGACGTCAACGACCAAAGGGGATACGCATAGCCTTACGGATTCACTTTATCTGATGAACTGCCGTTGTTATGAAGTATGTGGAAGTAACACAAATCTAGTAGAGCAAGGTAGACGCACTCCAAAGGCAAACATTGAAGTCGACGAGCGGGAACCGAAGGGAATAACCAGAGGCAACCGTCTGCAGTTTAAGCTGCTGCGAATTATTTTTCTGTGGTTCGCTGTGGTACGACTCATGTATGGCCACAGTGAAGGAGAACCAAGGCGCGGCGATGAACAGGAGGCAACTGCATCCACTCATAATAAGGCAACTGTTAATTTGTTCAAGGGAGAAGATGCCTGGAAGCTACTGTCCAATACTGACGACCGGTCCATCGGCATGGCAAGAGAGGGAATATGCGTTGACTAAACGAGCTTAATAATCATGGATACGCTTTCAAATTTACCGAGGACGAGGAAGTCGTGGAGTGGAAAACGACGACTACTTACTTCGCTCGCTACTAAGCAGGCTAAGGCAGAGCGAACAGGAAGAGGTTACATCTTGCACCTAAAGTTTGGAAAGGAAGGCTTCGAAGACAATCAGACATACAGCGTATGTTAAAATTGCGACACTTGGACGGAGGGACCAGCAAGCGCCGCCCCGCAGCGCACGTCTTCGGGGGGGGGCGTGTCACGTCGAGCACGGCTGACCCCTACTTTGGACACCCATGCTATCATCTATCCTTACCACCCTACAACCTTTTTTCCTTCATGTTACCATGAGTCCTCTTTCCTGTCAGTGGCTCCACATGGTAGCAACTGGGTTACCTACGTGAGCCACAGTTCGCATGGTAACGAATCCTACCTTACCCGTATTCGTGCCGCCTATCGATCCAATCCTTGTCCTTGGCAGCGCCACATTCAAACCCGAGTTCCCCACCCACGTCCTTGCCACCCCATGCAAAAGATGAGATACCCTACACTCCCTTACCTTTGCATCTGCCCTAGATACATGCGCGGGTATAAAAGCCGCGACGCGCCTCCACTCGAGCAGAAGCTTTTGTTCTTTTTGTTTCGAAGGGCGAAACCCTTGACCGACGACTATTTAATTGTAACAACTGGACTTAGAATAATTTCCGACATTTTGTATTCTGACTTAGAATATTTTCGAGCAGAATTAACTTAGAATATTTTCGAGCAGAATTTACTTAGAATAATTTCGAATAGAATTTACTTAGAATAATTTCGAGTATAATTGACTTAGAATATTTTCGTGTGGAATTAACTTAAAACATTTGTCAAGCTTCTCTGATTGTAGTCTCGCGAATAATTGTTGATATTATATCTCGACTACAATCAGTGTGTAACAGTTTTAACGTAACTTTATGCAATTAATAAACATCACATAATTGCATTTTTGAGAGTTACTTTATTTCTACGATCCTCTCCTTCTGCCATTTGAATCGCCCGCTGCGTTTGGGTCCTGAGACTGACGAGGGCTAACTGAGAGAACGAGCCAACCGCAACCGCCCCAAAGTAAGTAACTCTGAAGATCGCTATCCTTTCTCTTTCTCTATCACTCTAATTGTTCGCTGATGCTGTCGCTTGCCGCTTAATTAGTATCGCGAATTATCATTGTTTAATTTACCTGTCCGATTAACTATTTTCACGCGTTCCTACTCCCGTGGTTATTACGTGTAGGCGTAAACCGAAACTGGAACATTTATCGCGTTAACTTTATCGTTTTCGCGACATTGTAACACGGACGTTACACATAAGAGTGTTTTGTGAAAAAACTTAGTATCAGATGCTGTTATGTAAGGGTAGTTAACTTGGCAAACTTTGAGCTTTGCATTTTGTAAAGGCTAGAAGATTAAGTGATATCAGAGAAATAGATGCGAAAGAGTAGTTTTTAAAAAACTTTGTACCGCCTGTTGCTATGGAAATTGCAGTTGACATAAGAACACAACTTCTCAGCCAACTTTCAGCTTCGAGTTTTATAAAAGCAAGAGAATCAAGTGATACAGAGGTTTGAATTGTAATTTTAAGAACTTGTACTTTTTTCATCCTTCTGATAGCTACAAAGAAAAAATATATTATTGTTATCTATTTTAACTACTTTAAATTCTCTGTTGAAATAAAAGTTTAATAATGTTTTTATCCAAACAATCTTGCTCTCAACAACTGTCCAACTCTCAACAAAGAACTTGACTGAAAGCTTAAATTTTTTTTTAAACAATTATAATAAACACGTTTAAAAACTATTTTTTTAAGTATTTTCTATAATTCCTATAAAAACATTTTCTTTTTCTCACAAAACTGATTTTTACTATTAGAAGTAATTATTCTCATTTTTAAATTATCTCTTTATCTCTTTACAATATTTGTTTGTATGTATTTGCTATGAAAATGTTTTCTGTTTCTTACAAAACCCATTTTTCTTATCTGTAGTATTACTCATTAAATTAAAGTCGTACTTTCAATAACAGAATCATTTCTGTAAATTAATCATTATTATATTTTCTCTACAAAATATCTTCAAAAATGGTCCATCACTACATCTTTTAAAAAACCTATTAATAAATTATGTTACAAAACTTCTACAATCCTTTACAAACTTTTGCAAGCAGCAAGAAATTCTTTTCCAAAACTTTTACAATCATTTTACAAAAACTTTTACAAACTATAAGAATTTTTTTGGAAACCATAAGAATTATTTTCCGAAACCTATACAATATCCTAAAAAATTATTTACGTTTATTTTATGAAAAGGAATTCTACGAATAGATAATCAAATTTAAAACTTTTGTGAATAACTATACTAACATTTAATAATGTTATCAAGGAGCGCGGGAGCGCTCCGAAGGCAAGTATAGAAGAGCCTCTTAATCGAAAGCCATTTCATTACTCTACACAAATCAAAAGATTTTATTTAAAAAGTTTATCTCGTTTAAAAGATATAGAGAGCTGAATTTTTTTATGTCCACTTTCCGATTCTAAATTTTCTCCATAGTTTCAGACTCTCATCCGGTGTTGCGACTTCCTGTCACGTGACCTACACACACACACACACACACACACACACATTATAGATATACATCCCTATAGTATTTCGGTGTCGTATCGGTGTCAGGCATACCGTAGAGAATGACTCTATAGTAATAGGTGTGTATATATATATATATTCGTTTCAATAATCATCAAAGATCTGAGGAAGTCGACTGACGAAAAGAATAAAAGATTTATTTACGAGCATCAATGAGGCAACAACATTTTTTAGATAAGTATTAAAATGACTAAATGTTAAATAGTAATTTTTTTAAAGAATTGATACTTTGTGAAAATTTTTATTTACAGATAAGTAGTCAAGAAAATTTTTTCGGAGTCATTAAAATTTGATGAGCAGCTGATGTATCAAACTATGAGGAGAAAAATTTAATCTTATAAGGTAAGGTAAAACAGCATTATGTCAACAATTTTTTTTGTTTAATTAAAATTATAACGTTAATTTTATTTTTTTTATTCTAGGTTAGGTTGTGTTATTTATATAAATCTAAGTGAAATAGAATAGGACTGTGCCATTAATATTACTATACCAATTACAGAAACAGTGATTTTATTGAAATACAAAGAGCAAGAGTTATTGAAGAACAGAAGTACTGGTTATAGAAAAAAGAATAGTAAATGCGAAAGATGAATTATGGCGTACGAAATTTCTAAATGAAATATATAAAAATACAGTTTGCAATGGAGTAGAAGTATAGTAGATATATATTTTTTATATATACTACAATATAATTTATGATGCCGATTTGAAATTATATACTACAATATAATTTATGATGCCGATTTGAAATATTGGTCTGAGCGTTGGTTTAGAAAGCATCGTGTCATCTTTAAAAAACTTAGCCGATATCAGTGTTGTGCATATTTATTCAAGTGCCAATGAAAAAATGATGTCTAATGAACATGGAAATACGAAAAAGGGTAAAAATGATGTGTTATTGTGAAAATTTCAAGGAATGAAAGTGCTCAGTTAATCTGTTTTATGATTTTCTCACGGTAGGAGATGTCAAAATGTTTCAGAGACGTTTTAGTATATATTTATTTTTTCTATACAAGATTCAGATAATAATAATGCTTAATTCATCAACTGGTTGTGTTTGTTTTTAATTTTACAAGATTATGTTAAAATATAGTAGCGGTATGATGTGTTAAATGAAGTGTGTAATTTAGAACCTCTACTTAAAATCAGAATTTAAAATATTGGTCAAAGCCTTGGTTAAAAAAACAGGATTTTTGTCTATACTTCAAGAAACTTAGTCGATATTAGTGCTGTTCTGTTGTAAATATTTACTTAAACACCAATTAAAAGATTATGCCAAATGAACATTAAAATACAAAAAGAAGAAAAAATAATAGGTTATTGTTGTGAAAATTTCAACAAATAAAAATGCTCAGTTAATCTAATGTTATAATTTTCTCACGATGGGAGACGTCAAAATGTTTCAGAGAAGTTCTCAGCAATTCTTAGTTCATAAACTGATTGTTTTTAATTTTACAAGATGTGTGGCAATCATGGATAATTCAATGAATAATTATATTAAGATGTTTTACATTTTCTACTATAAAAGAATGTCGAGAAACCTTTTTTGGCTCAATGATTCTTAGTTCATAAACTTTTGTTTTTAATTTTGTAAGATGTGTCTGATCGGTTCTTAATTCAAGTGGTTTATATTGAAAACTTCAACGAATCCAAGTTTTGAAAATTATTATTTTATAACTAATGATTGGCTTATGGTGAGGGGCGCCAAATGTTTCAGTGGAGCCATCTGTTCTGTGAATATATGAGCAAGATATTGTTATTGAAGAACAGAAGTACTGGTTATGGAAAAAAAAAGTGAATTGTACAATGCTAAAGATGAATTATGGCGTATGAAATTCATTTCTAATACAGTTGTCAAAGTCGAATAGAAGTCTAGATATTTTATATTAACTTTATGTCACAAGTGCACGTAGTGTATTTGGAACGGCTGATCAGAGGAACATAATATTAAATAGAATTAGAATATATGATATATGCCATTATTATAATATTTGAATAAAACATGAGAAGAATAATGATTTAAAAATGTGTTAAAAGTTTGAAATCAGTCTGATCAGTTGAAAATAATCTCAAATATGAAATAAGACTGCCATATATTTTATTTTATCATGATAATTTTTTAAAAGATTTGAAACAGATGATTGAAAATAATAAAGATAAATACAATAAGATTGCTCGTCAAAGTGAAATAGAAGTTTAAATATTTTTTAAAATACATATTCCGAACAACATTTTTATTGATATTTTTATGTTTATGGGTTATTTTCATGAATTTGTCAAAATTAAATCGAACAAGTATGCTACATTAGAAAGTTTTATTAAATATAATTATAATTAACTACGAAATTCATAACTTATAGGCAAGTGTACATTATCATTCATTGCAAATTCTTTAATTTATTAATCATATAACTTTACAATTAATAGTATTGTTAATTAATCATCATACCTAAGAAAATACACGTTTGATTATATTATTTCAAAAAATTTTACAATGTAATCACTTTATCGAGCTCCTTGAAGAAACATTCAAATTTAAAACTTTTGTGAATAACAATACTACCATTTAATAATGATATTAAAAATATCCTATAATAAACTCTTGTAACGTTATCACACTATGTAATTATTATTTTCTCTCCAAAAGTTGTGAAATCTATCTAAAAAAACTTTTTACAAAATTTTAAACTAAGGCAAGTATTAGTCTCTCTCTCCCTCACCTCTCTCTCCCTCTCCCTCTCTCAACATCTGTTAAACTAAGTACCAAAAACTTTAATGAGAGCTTAAATATTTTTTTAAAACAATCAACACGTTTTTTAAAAGCTAACTTTTTAAGTACGTTCTAACAACAATTTGTCTAGTCCTTCTAATTCTTCTAGTCTCATCTATTCAATAAGCACTCTGTACAAATGGTCATAATTTTTTTCATGACTGTACAAATAAATAATACCATTTAAAATAATGATATTAAAAATATACTATAATAAACTCTCGTAACGTTATCACACTATGTAATTATTATTTTCTCTTCAAAAATTGTGAAATCTATCTAAAAAGCTTTTTACAAAAGTTTAAACTAAGGCAAGTATTAGTCTCTCTCTCCCTCCCCCTCTCTCCCTCCTTTTCTCTCTCTCCCTCCCTCTCTTTCTCCCCTGTCTCTCTCGACCTCTCTCTCTTTCCCTCCCCTCTCTCTCCCTCGCGCCCATAACATCTGTCAAACTGAGTAACAAAAACTTTAATGAGAGCTTAAATATTTTGTTAAAACAATGAACACGTTTTTTAAAAGCTATTTTTTTAAGTACGTTTTAATAACAATTTGTCTAGTCCTTTTAATTCTTCTAGTCTCATCTATTCAATAAGCACTCTCTACGGCATGGTGTGGTTTGTGCACATAAGAATTATGCACATATTTATTGTGCACACTTTAGCATTGGTGTATATCTATATCTATGTGTATACTCCAATGCTAAAGTGTGCACAATAAATATGTGCATAATTCTTATGTGCACAAACCACACCATGCCCTCTCTACAAATGGTAATAATTTTTTCATGACTGTACAAATAATCTTAATAACTGAAAACTTTCTTTTCGAAAAAATTAATTACAAAAAAAAACAAGAAGAAAAATGAAAAGTTCATGCAAAACTTATATGCTAACAAAACTAAATTATTTTTACTATTTCTCTAAACCACTGTTAAGTTGCTTTGTAAAAAAAATCCCCACCCCCTATCTCTCTCGTCTATTTTTACTTAACAACTATGTATAATAACTCCATGAAAAATGTTGAATATTTTTTTAAAACAGCCCTCAAGACATTCTGTACAAGAATAATACAATAACAAACTTTATTTTGAAATATCTACGGAATCTTCGAAAAATGTTTTCTTTAAAAAGAAAGCATTAATATTTTTCCTCGAAAGTATTTAATTTATAAATTTCTTTAAATTAAAGTAGAAATAACTTTAATGAGAGCTTAAATATTTTTTTAAAACAATCAACACGTTTTTTAAAATCTAATTTCTTAAGTACGTTTTAACAATACAATTTTTCTAGTCCTTTTAATTCTTCTAGTCTAATCTATTGAATAAGCTCTCTATACAAATGATAATAATTTTTTTCATGACTACAAATAATAATTTTTGTTAGTATAAAACTTTCTACGAAAGTATAAAATAAGGCAAGTATAAACATTTTTCCTTTATAATCTACTCTCCCTCCCACTCTTCGCCCCGCCTCTCTCGCCCTCTACCCCCCTCTCTCTCTCTCTCTCTCTCTCTCTCTCTCTCTCTCTCTCTCTCTCTCTCTCTCTCTCTCTCAATATCCGTCAAACTCTGTATCAAAAACTTTAATGAGAGCTTAAATATTTTTTAATACAATTAACACGTTTAAAAAAAATTCTTTTTAAGTACGTTTTAACAACACAATTTTTGTCTAGTCTTTTTATTTCTTCCAATCTCATCTATTCAATAAGCACTCTCTGCAAATGATAATAATTTTTTTCATGACTGTACAAATAATAATATTGTTAATATAAAACTTTCTACGAAAGTATAAAATAAGGCAAGATAGACGTTTTTTCTGTATAATATCTATTAAATAATAATATTTATGATTTTGTAAAAGAAATCAAAAAAATACCAGTGAAAAAGTCTTTTACTTCTTTGAGTCATTGTATAATGAACAAATTATATGTAAGTACATTCAAATTGTTCACTGCAAATCAGACAAATGAAAGTTGTGAAATCAGTTATCGATAGGCAAGTAATGCAAACCACTCTCGGAAACTACTGTATGACTGTTCTCAGAAATGTATTCAAATTTGTTAATCTTTCTGTACAAATTAAACACAAGAAAGTACTGAAATCAATTTATTGTAGTCAAGTACCCATAAGTTAACTTGACTGACATAATACAACTTTGCGTACCTACTCATCAAACATATTCAGCCAGCGAGCATAAATTACTACTAAACGCCCAAGGGGCGTAATAGCTCATATATACAGCTCTTACAAAACTTTATAGAACCTACGCACTTTACGTCCATGTGGGAAAAATTATTTGAATTGTATAATATTATATATAAGTACATTCAAATTATTCATTGTAAATCAAACAAACGAAAGTTGTGAAATCAATTACCGATAGTCAAGTAATGCAAACAACTCTGCGAAACAATTGTATAACTGTTCTCAGAAATGTATTCAAATTTGTTCATTCTTCTATACAAATTAAACACAAGGAAGTTCTGGAATCAGTTTATTGTAGTCAAGTACCCATAGGTTAACTTGACTGACATAATACAACTTTTAGTACCTACTCATCAAACATATTCAGCCAGCGAGGATAAAGTACTACTTAACGCTTAACAGGCGCAATAGCTCACATACTCCTACAAAACTTTATAGAACCTACGCACTTTACGCCCATATGGGCGAAAATTATTTTAATCATATAACTACTATGCCTTCTTTTTATTTCTAAAATTCATAAGAATTCAGATATTTACGAAAAGTCAAAGCCTATATAAAAAAATTACATAGTTACCACCATATCACCATTTTTCATTATTCTTTCTCAATTTTGAAATTTCTATAATATTACGCATCTTGGGAGGGCAATAGAAGTCTATAGAGCTGCTCTAGCAGGGGTGGTCTTCAATCTCCCATACATACTTGGCGGGCCCGACGGTTTGCAGTTTAAGGTGTAGACATGATCATTTTCATATAAATATTCATATGTTTACAGATCAGATAAAATGAATAAATAGGTTGCTTCTACATATTAAATACTAATACGTATTGAATGTATTACTCTGTTTTTAAATAGAAAGTGCAAACCCGCATGAAAATATCATATGAGATCTCATATAAGATCTCATGAGATCCCATAATATGTAAAATTGCAGATGACATCACATATATCATACCTCATATGAGATCTGATGTCTGAAATACTCATATAAAATCTCACATGATATTTACACGTTGGAAAAGGATAAAAAATTAGTGGCTTATACAATGGTTAGTAAAATCTAAAGCACTTTTGAGTAGACTATAAATTTGATGTATTTTTTATATCAGATTCCCGCTTAAAAAAAACGGACACAAGGAAAAATATTTTGGGTAATGGAAGTACATCATGAGATTTTGCACATGTAGGGATATTATATTTAAACGGTATCAATTCAAAATTAGAGCCAATGTAATTATTTATAGTGGACTTATAAGTATAAACATTGTTAATGAATTTATGCAATAATATAGTATTCTACATTTACAAAGCCCACCGGTAAACTGCAAACCGTCGGGCCCGCCAAGTATGTATGGGAGATTGGAAGACCACCCCTGCTAGAGCAGCTCTATAGACTTCTATTGCCCTCCCAAGATGCGTAATATTATAGAAATTTCAAAATTGAGAAAGAATAATGAAAAATGGTGATATGGTGGTAACTATGTAATTTTTTTATATAGGCTTTGACTTTTCGTAAATATCTGAATTCTTATGAATTTTAGAAATAAAAAGAAGGCATAGTAGTTATATGATTAAAATAATTTTCGCCCATATGGGCGTAAAGTGCGTAGGTTCTATAAAGTTTTGTAGGAGTATGTGAGCTATTGCGCCTGTTAAGCGTTAAGTAGTACTTTATCCTCGCTGGCTGAATATGTTTGATGAGTAGGTACTAAAAGTTGTATTATGTCAGTCAAGTTAACCTATGGGTACTTGACTACAATAATAAACTGATTCCAGAACTTCCTTGTGTTTAATTTGTATAGAAGAATGAACAAATTTGAATACATTTCTGAGAACAGTTATACAATTGTTTCGCAGAGTTGTTTGCATTACTTGACTATCGGTAATTGATTTCACAACTTTCGTTTGTTTGATTTACAATGAATAATTTGAATGTACTTATATATAATATTATACAATTCAAATAATTTTTCCCACATGGACGTAAAGTGCGTAGGTTCTATAAAGTTTTGTAAGAGCTGTATATATGAGCTATTACGCCCCTTGGGCGTTAAGTAGTAATTTATGCTCGCTGGCTGAATATGTTTGATGAGTAGGTACGAAAAGTTGTATTATGTCAGTCAAGTTAACTTATGGGTACTTGACTACAATAAATTGATTTCAGTACTTTCTTGTGTTTAATTTGTACAGAAAGATTAACAAATTTGAATACATTTCTGAGAACAGTCATACAGTAGTTTCCGAGAGTGGTTTGCATTACTTGACTATCGATAATTGATTTCACAACTTTCATTTGTCTGATTTGCAGTGAACAATTTGAATGTACTTACTTACATATAATTTGTTCATTATACAATGACTCAAAGAAGTAAAAGACTTTTTCACTGGTATTTTTTTGATTTCTTTTACAAAATCATAAATATTATTATTTAATAGATATTATACAGAAAAAACGTCTATCTTGCCTTATTTTATACTTTCGTAGAAAGTTTTATATTAACAATATTATTATTTGTACAGTCATGAAAAAAATTATTATCATTTGCAGAGAGTGCTTATTGAATAGATGAGATTGGAAGAAATAAAAAGACTAGACGAAAATTGTGTTGTTAAAACGTACTTAAAAAAGAATTTTTTTTAAACGTATTAATTGTATTAAAAAAATATTTAAGCTCTCATTAAAGTTTTTGATACAGAGTTTGACGGATATTGAGGGGGGGGGGGGGGGGAGAGAGAGAGAGAGAGAGAGAGAGAGAGAGAGAGAGAGAGAGAGAGAGAGAGAGAGAGAGAGAGAGAGAGAGAGAGAGAGAGAGAGAGAGAGAGAGAGAGAGAGAGAGAGAGAGAGAGAGAGAGAGAGAGAGAGAGAGAGAGAGAGAGAGAGAGAGAGAGAGAGAGAGAGAGAGAGAGAGAGAGAGAGAGAGAGAGAGAGAGAGAGAGAGAGAGAGAGAGAGAGAGAGAGAGAGAGAGAGAGAGAGAGAGAGAGAGAGAGAGAGAGAGAGAGAGAGAGAGAGAGAGAGAGAGAGAGAGAGAGAGAGAGAGAGAGAGAGAGAGAGAGAGAGAGAGAGAGAGAGAGAGAGAGAGAGAGAGAGAGAGAGAGAGAGAGAGAGAATGAAAGAGAGAGAGAGGGAGAGAGAGAGAGAGAGAGAGAGAGAGAGAGAGAGAGAGAGAGAGTGCGAGAGCGGAGGGGGTAGAGGGCGAGAGAGGGCGGGCGAAGAGTGGGAGGGAGAGTAGATTATAAAGGAAAAATGTTTATACTTGCCTTATTTTATACTTTCGTAGAAAGTTTTATACTAACAAAAATTATTATTTGTAGTCATGAAAAAAATTATTATCATTTGTATAGAGAGCTTATTGAATAGATTAGACTAGAAGAATTAAAAGGACTAGAAAAATTGTATTGTTAAAACGTACTTAAGAAATTAGATTTTAAAAACGTGTTGATTGTTTTAAAAAAATATTTAAGCTCTCATTAAAGTTATTTCTACTTTAATTTAAAGAAATTTATAAATTAAATACTTTCGAGGAAAAATATTAATGCTTTCTTTTTAAAGAAAACATTTTTCGAAGATTCCGTAGATATTTCAAAATAAAGTTTGTTATTGTATTATTCTTGTACAGAATGTCTTGAGGGCTGTTTTAAAAAAATATTCAACATTTTTCATGGAGTTATTATACATAGTTGTTAAGTAAAAATAGACGAGAGAGAAAGTGGGTGGGGATTTTTTTTACAACTCAACTTAACAGTGGTTTAGAGAAATAGTAAAAATAATTTAGTTTTGTTAGCATATAAGTTTTGCATGAACTTTTCATTTTTCTTCTTGTTTTTTTTTGTAATTAATTTTTTCGAAATAAAGTTTTCAGTTATTAAGATTATTTGTACAGTCATGAAAAAATTATTACCATTTGTAGAGAGAGTGCTTATTGAATAGATGAGACTAGAAGAATTAAAAGGACTAGACAAATTATTATTAAAACGTACTTAATAAAATAGCTTTTAAAAAACGTGTTCATTGTTTTAACAAAATATTTAAGCTCTCATTAAAGTTTTTGTTACTCAGTTTGACAGATGTTATGGGCGCGAGGGAGAGAGATTAATAATATACTATAAAAAAATCTCATAATTTTTTCACACTATGTAATTATTATTTTCTCTTATAAAGTTGTGAAATCTATCTAAAAAACTTTTTACAAAAGTTTAAACTAAGGCAAGAATTAGTCTCTCCCTCCCTCTCTATCTACCTCTCGCCCTCACTCTTTCCCACCCTCTCTGTCTTCCCTCTCTCTCTCTCCCTCTCTCCCTCTCTCTCTCAATCTCCATCAAACTCTGTACCAAAAACTTTAATGAAAGCAATCAACACGTTCTTTGAAAAACTAATTTTCTAAATATATTCTAACAACACAATTTGCCTATAGTCCTTTTATTTATTCTAATCTCATCTATTCAATAAGCACTCTCTACAAATGGTAATAATTTTTTTCATGACTACAAATAATAATATTGTTAATAAAACTTTCTACGAAAGTATTAAATAAGGCAAGTATAGAAGTTTTTTCTGTATAATCTACATGTGTCAAACTCTGTACCAAGAACTTTAACGAGAGCATATAAATATTTTTTAAAACAATCGCAGTAAAACAAATAGTATTGTTAATAAAACTTTCTACAAAAGTATAAAATAAGGCAAGTATCAGTTTTTCCTTTATAATCTATAAAATAATAATATTTATGTTTTTGTAAAAGAAATCAAATACGAGGGTCATTTGACAAGTATCTAGCCTCACCGCCAGATGGTGCCACTATCGCACCAGAAATACACTACAGTGCAGTATCTTCCTGTAAACGGTTACAGACGAAATTTCAGCCGGATCGGAGTTGTAGTTTATTTTTGAGAGCGTGTGAAAGCAAATGTGTCCGTTGATTTTTGAAAAAATGGAGAAAGAACAATATCGGTCGGTGATTCGATTCTTGTTTTTGGAAGGGAAATCGCACAGTGAAATTAAAGAACGCTTGGATGCAGATGGGGATGCTTCTCCTTCGATGGCGACCGTTAAATTTTGGTATAACGAGTTTCAACGTGGTCGTACGTCGGTTTTTGATGATCCACGCCCAGGTGCTCCGAAAACAGCCACTACGGAGGAGAACGTGACAAAAATACACGATATCGTTTTGTCAGACCGCCGATTAAAGGTGCACGAGATAGCTGCGATAGTAGGCATCTCAGAAGAACGCGTGTGGCATATCCTACATGAGATTTTAGGCATGAGGAAGCTGTCAGCAAGGTGGGTGCCGCGTTTGCTGACTGCAGACAACAAGCGCATCCGTGTGACTAGTTCAGAGCAGTGTTTGGAGCTGTTTAATCGCAATCCAAAAGAGTTTTTGCGTCGTTACGTGACCGTCGACGAAACATGGATTCACTACTACACTCCAGAGACCAAGGAGCAGTCAAAACAGTGGACCTTACCCGGTGAACCTGCTCCGAAGAAGGCGAAGACGGTCCCGTCGGCCGGAAAGGTGATGGCCACTGTTTTCTGGGATTCTCAAATAGCTGGTTTCAGAAACTTTATTTTACTTTTACCTCCAGTTTTGTCGAATTAATCTAACATTTTGTAACATTTAGTACATATAATATGCGGAACCCACGTCGAGTTTTGCTGGGAAATTTCTACTTCAAAGCATGCTTTGAATAAATCTTTTATTCTTTTATTTATATGCTTCTCATGTTTTTTCCACACATATTCCGCACAAATATAGCAATAACTGTCGAAATCACCTTCACAGTCGTGATCAACTTGTTCGTTAGATTCCGAAGCAATCTCAATGTTATTAAAGTTAGTTTTAGTACCCATAAATTTATTGAAAAACCCGTACGCTAGAATTCTTGTTCCGATCGCAGGTGAGTCAGCCGCCCTAGGGGTGATAACCCCCGTACTTCCCCAGGCCTAAGTACGAGGGCTTTCCGACTTTGACGAGGACAATGTCACTCGTCATAGGGCACACTACGGCATCATCCTCACGTTCTAGCGTTCCTCTGCAGGACAGCGCGCCTCGCTGACTTCGTTACCACGGAAGATTGGAAGCGAATCATTCTACACATCCCTTTCGGGCAGTTGTCATTGTTCCAGTGTCTTCCGTGGCAGCAGGATCAAAGGGACTACATTAAAAATCCGATTAGTAAATGTTTAAGTTAGTCAGTAAGGGAAATAATGTACACCAGATAACACTACAAATACATGAAATTCGAATACTCCCAGTTTTCTTCTTTTCAAGATATAGCAATCTTCAGATTTGTCTTCAGCCTACTGTTGTTTCAAGTTATTTTTATATTCTGTATTCCCAAGAATATATTTTTTGCAAAATGTCAGATAAATTCGAAGAAAACTGAAGATTCAGTTTCATAAATAAAATATAAATCATTGACAAAATTAAAAATAAATCATAGATGGAAGGAGAAAGTGAATCCGTCGAAAGTAAACAAGAACTGTCTTTGGACAGTGATGCAAAACTGGAAGTAAAAGTAAAATAAAGTTTCTGAAACCAGCTATTTGGAAAAACCCATTAGATAAAAGTGACCGTTACTTTTGCATGACAAATGTAACTGGGGTAAATATAAATAAGGTGCGACCAGAGAAAATATTGTATGCGACAGTTTCTAGTGTCGTTCGTCCACAGAAGCAAATAGTCGAAAGTTTGATAGATGAGGCTTCACGAGACAGCTTTATACAAGGAATGGATGGTATGCAAGTTGCTTGTGGTACAGAAGAAGACGTAGAAAATCTTAACCACCATACAGACGATGATACTGACGAAAATGAATCATTGACGGAAGCAGAAAGTAAATCCGTCGAAAGTGAAGGAGAACTGTCTTCGGACAGTGATGAGGAGTATGTTCCCATTGGTAAAGAGAAAAGCCAAAAAAAGATCTCTCAAGCTCAACTTAATGACATGTTTAGGAATGCTGGATTAGCAAAAGACGCAGCTGAATTAATGACTTCAGAATTAAAGTCTTACAATGTATTAGAAAAGGACGTAAACGTCACACTTTATCGAAACCGAGAAGAAGCGTTTCGAACATACTTCACTGGCGAATCTAATCTGGTGTAATGCACGGATGTACGAGGACATATTAATGAGTTCAAACCAAATTTATACAAGCCAGAAGAATGGAGGTTATTCATCGATTCATCCAAGCAAAGCCTGAAGGCAGTTCTTCATAATACGAACGTGTATGTTCCATTACCATTGGCTCATTCAACTGTACTCAAAGAAGAATACTGTAACATCGGAAAGGTTTTAAATAAAATAAAGTATAGTGAGCACGAATGGTTAATTTGCGGAGACCTGAAAATACTGTCCATGATACTAGGTCAACAATCAGGTTTTACCAAGTACCCATGCTATTTATGCATGTTTGACAGTCGAGATAGAGAAAAACACTATAATACAAAGTATGGCCAGAGAGGCCATCACTTACTCCAGGTTCCAGCAATGTCATCAATCGTCCTCTTGTCGATCCTAGCAAAATCCTTTTACCTCCTTTATATATCAAATTAGGGCTGATGAAACAATTTGTTAAAGCTCTCGATAAAGAAGGGCGATGCTTCAATACTTAGAAACCATATTTACGAATATAACTCTGGTTAAATTGAAGGAAGGTATCTTTGACGGACCTCAAATTCGCAAAATGTTCGGGAACGAAAATTTCGTCAAAAGTATGAATGATACCGAGAAGGCAGCCTGGTTGAGCTTCAAAGATGTTGCAACAAAATTTCTTGGTAACAATAAAGATGAGAACTATAAGAGCATCATAGAAACTATGGTACAAAACTTCAAAAAATTAGGTTGCTTAATGAATTTAAAACTCCACTTTCTCGATTCGCACATTGATGAATTTCCGCCAGACCTAGATGACTACAGTGAAGAGTATGGTGAAAGATTTCATCAGGATATGAAGGAATTTGAACGTAGGTGGCAAGGAAAATATGGCGTGAACATGATGGGGGACTATTGCTGGATGCTAAAAAGAGATGTACAATCTAATAACAAAAAGCGGCGTAGAAATCCTTTGCATAGGTCGTTCGATAACAAGCGTATACGCAAGCGTAAGCCAATTTAGTTCCTGTCCAAATTGACTGAGTAGTTTTTTGAGGTTATCTCCGAAATTAGGCCGTCAAATTTCTTTTTCCATAACAAATTCGGATTCAGCAAGCCAAAATACATAAAAAGAAAGTGTTGTTGATGTGATGAAAACAATGTTTTTTTTTCTTCTCAACTTTTTCCACAGAAACACGGCTTTTCGTCAGTGTTTTGAGGTTATCTCCGAAACTCGGCGGTCAAACCTCTTTTTCCATAACAATTTTGATTTCAGCATGCCAAAATACATAAGAATAAAGTGTTTTTGATGTGATGGAAACAATGTTTTTTTTTTCTTCTCAAGTTTTTCCACAGAAACACGGCTTTTCGACAGTTTTTTGAAGTTATCTCCGAAACTCGGCTGCTAAACCTCTTTTTCTATAACAAATTTGGATTGAGCAAGCCAAAATACATAAAAGTAAAGTATTTTTGTTGTGATAGAAACAATGTTTTTTTTTTATTCTCAAGTTTTTCCACAGAAACACGGCTTTTCTACAGTTTTTTGAGGTTATGTTCAAAATATGCAGCCAACCCCCTACTTTTAACGCCGGATTCGGATTCAGCGGGAAAAAATACAAAACAAAAGTATAGTCTCCATCCCAGAACCGACAGATTTTTTTTTTCTAGAGAATTGGCAAAGAAAGAACCAGCTTCGAAACTGTTTTATTTAACAACAGAAAAACTCTCGGCCTCCTAAAAAATTTGTAGCGCACTTACAGCTGTATATGAAACAGGATTTTTGCCAAGATTCGTGATTGATGAAGCTCACTGTAATAGTCAATGGGAACATGATTTTTAGGTCAGATTATAAAAAATTACGTGTACTCAGAGAAAAATATCCCAAAGTCCCTACTATGGTATTAACAGCTACGGCTACACCACTAGTTCAAACTGATATACTTCATCAATTAGGCATGACTGCGCCAAAATGGTCAGTATAAATAAATATATTTTATTAAAATAATAAATTTAAAGATTAAAATTATGAATTTTTATTGGTAATTGTAAAAACACGTATGGTTGCAGATCAAAGTAGTTTGTGCTACTATAGCATTTGGCATGGGAATTGACAAGCCTAATGTCAGGTTTGTTATTCATGCTACCTTGCCAAAATCCAGCGAAGGTTACTATCAGGAAAGTGGTCGCGCGGGACGTGATAGTGAAAACGCAGAATGCATTATGTTTTGTCATTATGGTGACATGATGAGACACAGATTGTTGATAGAAATGGACGGATCTGCAAATCTAGAAGCTGTAAAAACTCACATGATAGTGGAATATTCTTGAAAAAGAAAAAATGCCTAGTGTGCCTTTACGCGTTATCATCAAGTGAATCAATAACTGATGGTATGTATGGCAGCATTTAATTTTGCCCATGAAACTGGCAAATGCAGCGTTTGTGTACTCTCTCTTTCTCTATCGACTTCTTGCTTCCTTTCTCTAATCGTTTGCTTCTTCTCTCCATTTTTTGCTTGATCTCTCTATTCTTGTACTCTCTATCTTACTTTGGTGCTCGTTTCCTCCGTCATGCTCTGCTCCTTCTTTCTTTTTATTTCCTATTCATCTCTGTTCCTACTTCTCCTGCTCTTCTCTATCCTCCTGGTTACTCTCCTCTTTTCTTCCTTCCTGCATCTTGTGTCTCCATCGTACACTTGCTCTTGCCCACTCCTTGTGGCTTTCCTTTATCAATCCTCTGTTTCAAAGACCCCGATTAAACAATTGGTCTACTAAATAAAATAAATGCTTTATTGAACTTATATTCATAATACTAAAATATAAAAATATATTTTGGATCTCAGTTCAGTTTTCTTCTTCGCTTTGTTTTTTTTTGTGTCTGTGAGTGTATTCATGTTTATGTTAAATATTAGATAGAAATTGCAGAATTATATTATTAAAGTGGCTTTTTTTAGTTACTTATGTTACTATAAATTAGATACTAAACTTTGTCACCTCAGAGTATGTATCACAGACAATGCATACAGCAAATATCTCTGCTAGGTACATCTGACAGGTGGCTTTATTCTAGCAGCAGCATGATTTTCCTCTGTACAAACCTGGAATCCAGTAGTGTGAGTAACCCTGTTGGATCTACTGGGCAACTTTGCAATACGCATTGCGTTGAATATTTGGTTCAAGGAGGCATGGTTGAGTAACTAATCTGTGGGATTGTATGGATTATGGAATTCTACAACCATAACCTCTCAAAGTCAGTATTAGTGTACTAGAAAATAAATAAATAAAGCTTAAAGTCATGTAAGATGTCGGAGATGCCTCATATAGATTAGATACTCAACCATGTCACCGCAAAAAAAATATTATAAGTGACTCATATTTTTGTTTCCTGCTGAGATGCTCCCGCTGCTGCTGATGCTGCCTCAACGGATAATCTTGGTTGGGGTCTCAATGTCAACGCCTGGCCATACCTCTGACTACTGTTTCTGCAACATTTGTAGTCGTACTCCAGCAGTCTTTATGGTGGTGCTGATGCTTCATTTCTGATCTGCCCTTGCAATACCTCTGGCCATTGGACTGAAACTATGTTCTGATGAACAGAGTACTGTGTTTGTATGAATTCTGCTCCGGGTGAGTAAGTTATACTTGGTATCATGGATAAGTACTACTAATTAATATTAGCCAGGGTACATTAGTTCGGCTCAGGGTGTCTGTCGCATCAAGGTACTTAATTACGTAATGCACAGACTTCCTTATAGCGAGGCTTCATCTCATTATTCTTTCTGGTACCTGTCTAGTATGCCATAAGAATGATTTGTTAGTCAGCTGACTTTTTTTTATAATATAGTCATTTTTCATGACACAAAGAACAGGAATAAAAAAAAACTAGTTTTTAAAACAAACTTACTTACTAATATAAAAAAAATTCTTTTTTTAGTGAGATATATCTGCAGCTTTGTCAGTGCTTTTGGTGCACCTGATTTTTTTTCTATATTTGTAATTGTACTTGAGTCAGCAACGGGTAATCTGATCTGTTCATTGAGTTTCTCCTGCTGTGATAGTTCTAAATGCTTATAGAAGCAATATGCTCCTATTGATATCCGATGAAGTAAATTTTTAACTTCAGCTTGATTATTCTCTTTTCACAAACAACATAATCTAATAAAGAGAAAATAATCGTGTACTTTATATGTCAAATTTCAAATTCAGCCAATAATCTATGATCATAATAGCCATCAGACTTCTGCACAATAGCATATCTTTTGCTTCCTGTGAAAGTTGATTTAAATTCTTGATTCTAAATACTTCTGGTCAGGGTGAAAAGGCTTAATTTTTCTGTATAAAGAGCATTGCAATCTGCTATTTTAAGTAAAAAATTTTAAATACGCTTCCAAGTACTTCAGCTATTTTCAAAACTTTGATTAAACTTGTTGGAATATAAGTAAATGCTACGCTCCTGAACATAGCTACATGCGTGTGAGCGTGTATGAGTCGAGCGAGAGTATCGCGAGCGCCGACAGCGCATGTACAGTTAGTCGTCACGAGATAGCCATGTAAGGCGGACGGGTTCTCACCACTGTAACCTAGACCTAAGTAGCTAATAAACATACTTTATATTATTAACAATAACCTTAACTTATTTACCCCATATTAGAACATGGTAGCAGGTGCCTGGTTTATTATCTTCTATATGGACTTTCGAGTCCTATAGAGATATTGGGGGGGAAAAAATCAAAGTAAGGTTAAAAAGACCACGTGGGTAAAAGAGTTAATAAAAGTGAAGAACATAAGTATTAAAATTCAACAATGGAATAAAAGTGACTTAAAGAAAAATCAAAAGTTACGTAACAAGACGAAGAATTAAAGAAAAAACGTGGTCAGAACGACACAAAGTTCAAAGTGAAAAATAGTCAGTTTGAAATACTGCAAAGTGAAAAATATATACATGAACATAGAATAAAAATTGCTGGCTATCGAAATGTAAAAAGAATTTTGAATAATAATCATTAAAAAGGTCCGATGTCAATGGATTAAAGAAAAAGTGTGAAAGGGTCACAAAAACGTGATCAGCATGACACGAAGTTTGAAGTGCAAAAATAATAACTAAAGAACAATTAAAATAGAAAAATATACGCATGGTGATAAAGTAAAAGTAATAAGCTACTGGAATGTGAAAAGATTTTTTCAAAAATAATGATAAAAAAGTGCGATGTCAGCGGATTAAAGTTGGCAAGTGAAACACGCGGCAGAGCTCAAGCATAGAGCACGTGCGCGCCACGAGGTTTATAAAGTAAACGTATAGGGTAAACACAAGTATATGAGTGACGAAAGTGAGATAGAGAATAAACACGTTGTTTTCGATAAAGATTTTAGAAACAAGCGCAGAAAATTATTTCTGAAAGAACTCAAAAAGATTATTATTTTAAAAGGTAAAATCGATAAAATAATAAAAATTAAAGAAATCGAAATGGCAAAGGAAGCCAAAATTGAAGATATTGTTATACCAACTTTCGACGGAGAAAATTATTCAAGTTGGAAAATTAGATTAATGATGCTATTGAAGTACAAGGAGTGCAAAGAGCCTGCAGTATGGTTAACATTGGAAGCAGAAACCGAACCAGAATGGAGAAAGAAAGACTTAGAGGCAAGAACGATTTTAGTAAGCACAATATCCGATAAACAGCTAGAATACGTGAAAGACTGCACAAGTGCTCGTGACATGATAAATAAATTTGAAAAGATATATACGAATAAATCTACGGCTTTACAAATTTTGTGCAGAGGAAAATTGATGAAATTAAGCTAAAGGACATAGTAGAAGAATTTTTCATACATTTTGAAAAAGCAGTGAATGAATTTAAATCAGCTGGAGGAAATATAGATGAGTCCGAAAAAATGAGATATTTGTTAAAAACACTACCACCTAACTACAGTTATATCGGTGACTTTATAGATGTGATACCCGAAGATCAAAGAACTGTAGATTACGTGAAATCTAAAATCAAGGAGAAAAATATGACCAGAATTCAAAATGAAAAGAAAAATGTGAGCACTTTCAATGCCAAAACTAATAAGGAATGTTTTGTTTGTGGAAAACCCGGACATTACAAAAGGGACTGTTGGCACGCAGGGACCAACAATCAACAAGAATATAGAAACCAAGAAAGAAATCAGCAGAGTCACCAGCGCGGCGTCAATCGAGACGGAGGCTACAGAGGTCGTGGCCGAGGAAGAGATCATCACCATAATCAATCGAGAGGAAGAGGCCATCACAACGACAATTCTAGTAGAGCTCAAACATGGGCCACACAAGTGTTTAGTTCTCAAGTGAACAAGTGTAGTGAAACAAGTGAAAATCCAAATGAAATAAAGTGGTTACTCGACAGTGGCTGTTCGGATCACATTGTAAACGATTGTAAATATTTTGAAAAATATTTAAACTTAGAAAATCATGTAGATATAGAATTACCTGATGGTAAAATTTTGAAAGCCACTAAGATTGGCAATGTAAAAACATATTTTAACACATATGGTTACGAAAATGAAATTGATATAAAAATTGTATACTATGTAAAAGATATAGGAAAAAACATATTAAGTTTTTCTAGAATAACAAAAAATAACTGTACTATTGTAGCGAAAAATAATAACGCAAAAATATTCGATCAAAATGAAAAATTATTAGCTGTCGCATATCAAGATGACAACCTATATAAAATAAAAAGCTATGTAAAAGATAATGAAAGAAAAATTTATACAAATGTCACGAAATTAACCGAAAAAGAAAAATTGCATACGGCACTAGGCCACGTGAATTTCCAATATTTAAATATATTAATTAAAAATAAATTATTAGATGGTTTGCCAGAAAAAATAGAAAGCCCACATATGAAATGTGCAAATTGCATAGAAAGTAAAATGTCCAATGAACCGTTTGAAAACAATAGAACTAGAGCAACTGAAATTTCAGAATTAATCCATACTGACTTAAATGGACCACATAACACTATTGGTTATTGTGGTGAAAAATATTTCGTAACATTCATTGATGATTACAGTAAATGTGCCAAAATTTATTGCATTAAAAATAAATCAGAAACTGCTAGTTGCTTCATTGATTATATTAACTTAGTTGAAAATCAGTTTAACAAAAGAGTCAAAAAATTAAGATGCGATATTGGAAAAGAATATTTGAACAAAGAAATTTATAATTTTATAAGACAAAGGGGCATACAATTATTACCATGTCCACAATATGTACATGAATTAAACGGCGTAGCCGAAAGGTATAATAGAACTGCTATGGATATTGGCAGATGCTTATTAAGGGAAGCTAGAATACATACGAGGTATTGGCCAGAAATAATGAATCCAGTAGTGTATTTAAAAAACAGAACAATTGCTAACACTGTAGAAAATAAAACACCTTATGAAATATTTTTTAATAGAAAACCTAATGTAAAACATTTGAAAATTTATGGAAGTAGAGTCTTTGTAAGAATACCTGAAGTTAAAATACAAAGTAAATGGGATGATAAAGCTCAATTAGGAGTATTAGTTGGGTACACAAATAATGGATATAGAGTTTTAATAAATGGTAAAGTAAAAGATGTTAGACATGTAACAGTTGTTGAAGAAAGCACTAAATTAATTTGTTTGGAAAAAATTGATGATGAGAAAGATAGAGTAAATTATGAGAGTGAGTCTAAAATTGAAAATTATGTTGATGAAAACGAAACAAATCTATTATCTTTTAGTCTGGCTTTCGAGTCGACTAGAGATAAACAAAAAAATCTTGAAAATGTTGAATACGAAAACAATGAAAATTTTGAGTATGAAAATGAAAATAAAAATAATGAAAATTTAACAATTCCAAGACAATCTAATAGAAAGAAAAGTCCAGTAACAAGATATGGAAATCCTGTAACTCATTGTATTTATGTAAACTATGTAAACGCAAATGTATCAAGTACATTCGAGGAGGCGATAAAGTGTAATGAATACAAAAAATGGCAAAAGGCAATGGACTCGGAGATAAAAAGATTAGAGAAAAATGATACATGGCAAATTGTTGATTAACCCAAAGATAAAAAGATAATTGATGTTAAGTGGATTTATAAAAGGAAGAGTGATAATACATATAAAGCACGACTAGTCGTTAGAGGCTTCCAACAAAAGGAATATATTGAAAATGTTTATTCACCAGTAGGAAAAATGCAAACTTTGAAAATTTCATTGTCACATTGTTGTAAAAACAATTTATACATAGAGCAAATGGACGTTGAAACTGCATTTTTGAATGGTCATGTAAAATCTGAAGTATACGTTAATGAGCCTAAAGGTTATGAAACAGGTGAAAATAAAGTCTATAAATTAAAAAGGATACTTTATGGTTTAAGGGAAAGTCCAAGAGCTTGGTATGATTGTTTTCACAAATATATAGAAAAGTTAAATTTTGTAAGAAGTAATTATGATTATTATCTATATGTAAATAACACAAAAAAAGATCCAATATACATATTAGTTTTTGTAGATGATCTTTTAATATGTTGCAAAAATAAAAATATGATAAACGAAATTAAAGAAAGTTTAATGAAAAGATTTTCAATGAAAGATTTAGGAAAAGTTGGAAACTATATTGGAATTGATATTGATTATAGTAAAGATAGAAGTAAAATGACCTTCAGTCAGACAAAGTACATTGAATCTTTGGCTGTAAAATACAATTTAGAAAACGCGAAGTTATATGATACACCTATGGAAGCAAATTTAAAATTAGAACAAGCTAAAAAAATAGACGAGAGTATAAAGTATAGAAATTTGATTGGTGAATTGTTGTACATAAGTACAGGCACGAGGCCAGATATAACATATCCTGTAAATTACTTAAGTAGATGCCAAAGCTGCTATGATGCAACACACTACAAATATGAGATGAGAATATTGAAGTATTTATATAAAACTAGAGATTTAAAATTAACGTATTATGATAATTTGCAAAATAAGACGTTAGATTGTATGGTAGATTCTGATTATGCAGGTGATAATATCGATAGGAAATCTACAACAGGATTTATAATTAGACTTTATGGAAATCTAATATTTTGGAAAACACATAAACAAAACAATGTAACTAAATGCTCAACTTTTGCTGAGTATACTGCAATGTCAGAAGCAGTAACAGAAATATTATTTATTAGAAACTTGTTAACTGAATCATTTGATGTAAAATTTAAAAATCTATAAAATTGTATGAAGATAATTCAGGTGCAGTTGCAATTGCGAAGTATGGAAATTTTACTAAAAAGTCGAAGCACATTGAAGTGCAATACCATTACATAAATGAAAATTACGAGAATGGAATGATAGACATTGTAAAAATTGATACAAGTTTGAATTTAGTTGATATGTTGACAAAGAGTCTTGACAGAACAAAATTTGTGAAAAATAGAAACGCATTGAAATTGATTATATAAAATAAGACCAGAATTAATGAATAGATTGCAAAAAGTTCAGGATTGTAGATTTGAGGAGGCGTGTTGGAATATAAGTAAATGCTACGCTCCTGAACATAGCTACATGCGTGTGAGCGTGTACGAGTAGAGCGAGAGTATCGCGAGCGCCGACAGCGCATGTACAGTTAGTCGTCACGAGATCGCCATGTAAGGCGGACGGGTTCTCACCACTGTAACCTAGACCTAAGTAGCTAATAAACATACTTTATATTATTAACAATAACCTTAACTTATTTACCCCATATTACAACAAAACTGTCACTGAACCTTTGTATTAGACTTTAAAAAAGAAGTAGTTATGTGAAATCACAGCTGTATTTGCAAGGTAAGTCTTCGGCTTGCGTGGCATTGTCCATGTGCTCTGGACTGGCCAACCCGTAACCTCCCTAGTTGCCTAATATACTATTCTTTTTATATTTAGCATAAATAATAAGAATTTTCAATGTATTAGAAATAATAAAATAAAAAAAAGAATATTAGAAATTGATACGGTAATGTAAATTTGAGTGAACAACGCTATTTAAACAAAAACAAAAAATTAATGAAAAGCATTATGAGTACTTCTTTAATATTATAGTGTGTAACGGATAAATAAATCCCTGGCTGCTCGGCAATTATCCGCTTACAAATACTGCATGCGGCGGCGAGGCTAGTGCACCTCGTGCAATGCCCACCGCATGCGAATGTTTTATGTTTGAATAAAGGAGGGAGAACGGGGTAATCAGAATAATTACTCGCGATACTTAGATTGAAAATAACAATGTTTATTGCACGGTAAGAGGGAAATAGGGGACACGGTGCACTTAATGCGCGGTTAGCGATGCGAGAAGGGGGCCCTAGTTGCCGCGAGTTCAAGAGAGAGAGAGAGAAGTTGAGCCGGCACTTACACACGTGGCGTGTTCGCTGTCGGCCTCTCGCTTGCATGAGCTCCTGGTGCACCGCTCGCAGGTTGTCGCCTCGCTGAGGTGGTTACGGGGGCGTGACCGGCATGCCGACACACACACACACACAAATTCACACACTCTCACCCGTGGACGCAGCTCGAATTCTCGCCAAAAGACTATCGGGTCAAACTGAGCGCGGAGCGCGGACGTTATCCAAAACGAGACTAATTGCCTCCTGCGTCTCAGCAGGTCGCGCGCGCTCCTCGCGTACTCTCTCTCTCTCCGTCTTTCTCAGTGAGGCCTCCTTCCGCGTCGTCTGTACCTGTAACAACTATGAAAGGTTAGTACATGATTAATGCGGGGAGAGAGGAAAATGACGGAGAATAATTTTCCGTCATACGCCCCTCCCCCAGACGTTGGCTACGGGCGACGTACCAGCTCGAGATAATCTCTCTCTCCGTCATGCAACATGCAATAGGGGCTAGAGCTTCGATGAGCCATGCTTTGGGATTGTAAAGAGGGAAAAAACGTAAGCAACTCGGGTATCCTTTTACATTTTTTTCTTTTGGTGGCTCGCAGGTCCGTGGTCTTGCGGAATCGCGATCCTTCGCGCGTTGCGCGGGCGCATATCGGCTCATCCCTGGATGATTCGCCCTAGCGGGAAAAGAGTTGGTCACTATGTCCAATGGTGAGGTGTGAGGTTAAGGGGTTAGTGATGTGCTCGGCGCGTTGCGGCGCTCGTGCGTCGGGGGGAAGATGTCGCGACGCGGTTCGTTGGGGCTGCATTCCGAGAGCCTTTCGGCCGTCCGCGGCTTCGGGGTAGCGTTGCGCTTACGTTTGTCGCGAGTGGTAGCGGCTTTCGCTTGTCAGCGTCTGCCGTGACTCGCGAGGGCTTGCTCGCCTGGGCCCCTATGACACGTGTGGTTCGCGTTACCACCAACCGTGCTTTGCATGGTCTTCCCCTCTTGCCGGGTGCGGGCTGCTGCTCACTCGCCAGGTCATTGTGAGATCCGTCGTCGTCGGGATCTTCCCCAGCCTGGTCATCGCGTGCCGAGTTAACGTCAGTTGAGCTCCCTGCCTCAGCGGTAAGATCAACCTTTTCATGATAGAATTTAAGGTCTTCTACGTGGATCTTGCTGCAGTCTTTTCCATCAAGGTCTTGCAGCTCGTACACATTCGAGCCTAGCTTGGCGGAAATTACGCACGGACCGGCGTATTTCGGCGCTAGCTTCGCTGCTACGCCTTGTGCTGCCGAGGGGAGAATGCGATTGCGCTTCCAAACTTTGTCTTCCAGTTCGAAGCGAACATCGCGGCGAGACGCATTATAATAATGCGACTGTCGCTGTTGCGCTACTGAAGCGTTCTTCGCGGCGGATTGTTGCACGTCTCGCAACTTCTGCAGTCGCGCATGCCATCGCTCGAGCTCGGCCGCTTCTGCGAGCTCTTCTGCTGTGCGCTCCTCGCGGCGCTTCAAGAAAACGGGCGGAGTCGGTTGCCGGCCCATGTTCAGAAATGCTGAGCTAGACCACGTCGACTCCTGCGTCGCAGTGTTGTACGCAAACATCAGTCCGGGGATGTGCAAATCCCAATCCTTGTGGTGTGCTTCGAGGAACGCGGTGATCATGGTTTTCACCGTGCGATTCACTCGCTCCACAGGATTCGCCTGCGCGTGATACAGCGGAATCGTCGTATGCGTAACTCCGCACTTATTCAGAAAGGAGTCAAGAGCCTTGTTCTTGAACTCCGTTGCATTGTCGGTGTGAAAAGCTTCGGGTACACCGAAGCGTAGGAAGATACGCTGTTCTAGTTCCTCTTCGATGGTACGTGCGTTCGCCTTGCGAAGCGGCACGCATTCGATCCACTTAGTAAATAAGTCCAGGAAGATTAGAAGGTACTCGAAACCTCGAGCGGACCTGGGGAAAGGCCCCATAATGTCCCCTGCAACGATTTGCCACGGGCGTGATGCGCGACGGCTGCCCATGAGGCCTGCCGGCGCTGCCTGCTGCAATTTGCACTGCTGATAGATGAAGCAGTTCCGCACAAAGTCAGCGACATCTTTGCGCAGCGAATGCCAGTAATAATAGAACGTGACACGCGCATGCGTTTTCGCTCGGCCTAAGTGACCCGCAGTAGGTTCTGCGTGGCTCTCTTGCATCGCTTTCTCGCGCTTCTCTACTGGCAAGACAAATTTCCAAGCGTCCTCGTTGTCGAGCAAATCTTCGACCGTAGGGTTCGGATGGTAGCTTTAGAGGCGCCCGTGAACTAACTTTCACTACGGGTAATCTCCGGGATTTTGTTCGACGGCGGCGACCATGCGCTTGTACCAGGCATCATCTGTCTCTTCGGAGACATCTACTGCCGCGAGTTCTGGCGCTTCCTCGCCCTCAAACATGCGAGAGAGCGCATCAGGCACGTGATTCAGTGAGCCCTTCCGATGCTCGACGTCGTAGTCATACGCTTGCATTTCAAGCGGCCACCGCGCTAAGCATCCGGTGGAATTATGCAAATTGCATAACCATTTCAGACTACTATGGTCGGTTATCACTTTGAAATGATAGCCTTCGACGTAAGCACGAAACTTGCGTATCGCCCACAAATCTGCGAAACATTCGCGTTCCGTGACGGAATAATTTCGTTCCGCCGCAGTCATCGTGCGGCTTGCGAAGCATAAGACTCGTTCTTCGCCGTCGATCGTCTGCGTGAGTACTGGTCCAAGGCCAGTATCACTCGCGTCCGTTTGAATCACGAACTGGTGTTCAAACGACGGCCGGTGTAATACCGGGGCAGACGCAATGAGAGTCTTAATCTGCTCAAATGCGGATTGCTCCGCGTCACTCCACACATACGCAACGTTGTGCTTTGTTAACTGCGTGAGCGGCCCTGCGATCGTCGCAAAGTCGGGCAAGAACTTGCGATACCACGACGCCATGCCAAGCAACCTTCTCAACTGTTTGAGATTCTTCGGTGCCGGATATTCCAAAATTGGAGCGATCTTGTTCGGGTCAGGCTTAAAGCCATCTCGGTTAACTAAGACCCCGAGAAACTTGACCTCGCTGCGACAGAACTCGCTTTTCTCGCGGTTAATCATGAGACCTGCGTCTTTAATACGCTGGAGAACGTGGCTAAGCCACTTGAGGTGTTCCTCAAACGTCTCCGTGACGATAATAATATCGTCCAAATAGGAGAACGCATGAGGTTCCATTTCTGGACCGATAACGCGGTCCGAAAGCTCCTGGAAGGTCGCTGTTCCGCCCACTACCCCATAAGGCATTCGAGTAAATTTGAAGAGGCCCATTCCATGGACGGTAAACGCGGTTAGCGCCTGCGCCTCCTTCCGTAACGGAATTTGTATCGAGCGTTTTGGAGCTTGCGTAAAATCGCATCCATGTGAGGGAGCGGGTACGCGCTCACCTTTGTTACCGCGTCCAACTTGCGATAATCGATGCAGAATCGGTACGTGCGATTCGCTTTCTGTTGCATCACAACCGGGCTCGACCATTTGCTGGTCGATTGGATAACAATGCCCGCCTCGAGCATCTCTCGCACTTGCTTGTGCATTTCCTCCGTCGATCCTTTTCGAGACGGGGTAATATTTTTGCTTAATAGGCCTAGTGCTCGAGACTTCGATGTTGTGTTCGGTCCAGCTGGTGCACCCTAATGGCGCGTCGCTCGCGGACAGCAGTTGGTCGAACAACTCTTGCAACTGTCGCCGCTAGGCCTCGTCAATATCGGCGAGACCGACCGAAGCGAGGTGAACAGCGCTCACTTCGTCGTGCGGTAGTGAAGCTAGTTCTAGCGGAATTCGCTCTTTCACTCCTTCGATGCTAAGCTTCGATTCGCGCGACCACAGCACGGCGTTGAATTTCCGCATGAAGTCGGCGCCGAGTAGACAGTCTGCGTCCAATTCCTCGAGGATCACCACGTCGAGGTAATGTCACACACCTGCCACGTCAAAGGGCAGTTCTACGTGGCCCAGCACCGCCGCGGTCTTGCCGTTAGCGAGGCGTGCGCCACTTCCGCGGTGCGGCGTAATCTGCTTGCCACACGCGGTCCCAATCTGCAAGCCAATCGGGCCTACTGCGGTGCAAGATGCGCCTGAATCGTGTAACGCGCGTATGCGAAATCCGCCGAGACCCACTGGTAAATGCCATCGTGAGTATTCTGGTTGACTCGAGGTGCTCAAAGTTCCCTCCAAGTCGGTAGAGGTTGCTGCGACGGACGCAGCCAGGGCGCCTTGGAGAGGCGCCGCTGAGGTCACGTCAGATTTTGGAGGGACGAGAGGGACCTCATCTACGCGCCCCCTCTGCCTTTTCCCGAGCACTCCGGTCAGTGTGGCTTAATGTAGCCAGGCCAGCTACAACCCCAACACCGCACGTGCTCTTTTGGCCCAGGCTGGCTGTTCGCGTTCTTGTCGCTGGTTGGAGTTGGTGCTGCGTAATTCTTCTCGCCGGTTCTTGCCGGGGCGTTTTCCCTAGGCTTGTTAGGGGAACTGCGACCATTCTTGCGGTACGCTCCTGTCCTCTTGGGAGGGCCGTTGCTCGCCGGGCGGACCCAGGGATCGCTCCCTGCTCGAGTTAAGTTTGGAAAGTTTTTCGTCTAGTAGCCGGCTAAACAGCTGATCGAGCCCTTGGGCCGACTGCTCTGCCGTCGCGGCTAGGCTTGGCTTGCCATCGCTTGTCACGGATTATCCGCGTGTGTCTTGCGGAGGTACGCCACTCGCCATAGCCGCCAGACTACTCTTGCCGCGCTGCGGTTGCGTTTTCGCGGACTTTGGCCCCTTGTAGGCTACGTCTGGTAACAGACTATTGTCCGGGTTCGGGGGAGGTTTGTAACTCCTCTCCGCCTCTCTTAGCGCTTCCGCTTCTCGTGCAAGCTCTATGAGCTTGTCTATGTCTGTAACTTTCTCCCATGGCACTAAGTGTTGGAGACTGGGCAGCATATTTCTATGTGCTCGAGTTGTCTATGTGCTCGAGTTGTCTATGTGCTCGAGTTGTCTTTCGTCCTCCCAAGGCTCTTCAAACTTACTTAAAATCGTAAGGAGGCATACAATACAAGGTGTCCCATTTTAATCGCCCCAGGCAAATATCTTGAAAAGTATGGGAGATGGAAAAA
This sequence comes from Torymus aiolomorphi, assembly GCA_036365515.1. Classification (NCBI taxonomy): domain Eukaryota; kingdom Metazoa; phylum Arthropoda; class Insecta; order Hymenoptera; family Torymidae; genus Torymus; species Torymus aiolomorphi. The sequence continues at coordinate 178,613,587 of CM070873.1, forward strand.
AACTTTAAATACAAAAGTTGCAGGGTGCAAAGGGGATCGGCTAATGGTAACAACGACTTTGACCTTGAACTCTATTTTCAAGGTTATTTCAAGGTCAAAGTGATTTTTTTGAATGAGGACCCCTACTTTCGACCCCGGAAATGGAAAGAGCAGAAAATTTTATGTTCAGAAAGGTCTGATATGTTGGGGTTTCAAGGTCAACCAGCTAATTTAATGAGGTCGACCTGGGAATACCTCTAGGAAGGACAAAATTGACCTTGACGTTCAAGGTAATTTTAAGGTAAGTTGATTTTATAAAATGGAACCCCTTATTTTTGACCCCGGAAACGGAAAGAGCGGAAGAATTTACGTCCGAATATGACCTTGACCTCGACCTTGACTTTAACCGTGATCTGGAAGGTTATTTTAAGGTCAAGTCGATTTTTTTAAAATCCCCTTATTTTTGACCTCGGAAATGGAAAGAGAAGAAAATTTTACGTTCAGATATGTACCGTCATATGGTGTCAAAGTTGGCCCTCTGGGGTCAATTAAGGGTCAAATCGTGCTTGAGGTCAATTGGGGTCAAATTAATTTTTTTAATCTGATGTGTTCTTACTTTTGTCAGCGTAACTCTGAAGGATTTTTGGGATTAATTTTCGGTATGAAAAGGTACTTTTCTTCTTGTTCTTTCTTGGTTAGGTTGGCACCATTGAAATGTACGGCTACGTCAAATGATATTTTTTAAGTACGAGTGACCGATTACTTTAAGGTAGTTATGAGGCGATGATTTAATGGTTTTGTTATGAGTCAATTATAAATATTCGAATTCTTTAGTTTGCTCAATTTGGGAATATTTTCATTTTTTTTAAAGAGTAATAACAATACTGCACTCGAAAATAGATAGAGGTAGTTATTTTTAGTGGTGTTACTGTGCACAGTACAAATAAAGAAAACCTTTTGATTTTTTATTATTGAATAGCATACGGTAATAATTTCATGTGTTTATTAGAATAAATAACTTTTTCGCTCATTTCCGAGAATTGCCTTCTTAATTTCTTTTGTGGTACCATATTCCTTTTTGAGATGGCTGATTACACGCTCCAGGAGATTGTGAATATGATAAAAGTTGTTGGTGAATGTCATGATAATTATAGGGCTGCAGAAAGACGCTATGCCGAGAAATATCCCAATGCCCGTCACCCAGATAGGAAAGTCATCAAAAGATTATTAACGCGAGCTGCACAAGGCTCCATCGTTCGTAAGAGGCGCAAAACTGAAACGAAACAGCACATCGCGCTGGGTGTGCGAGCTATTATTGCTGAAAATCCCCACATTTCAACACGAGATTTGCAACGAATGCATGGTGTTCCCAAATCAACAGTAAATCGCCTGTTGAAAACATCTAAATTTCACCCCTACCACGTTCGCCTTACACAAACACTAGAGGATGGAGATTATACATGGCGTTTAAATTTTTGTCAATGGGCAAATAATCAGATACGTAGGGACCCTTTCTTTTTTGATCGAGTGCTATTCTCAGATGAAGCAAAATTTGATAATATGGGTGGTGTCAATCTTCATAATGCCCACTATTACGCTGAACAAAATCCTCATTGGCAACGAGATCATCGAATCCAGAGACGTTGGTCAATAATCGTGTGGGCAGGTATAATTGGAGATCATGTGCTGGCACCTATCTTTTACAATCAAAATTTGAATGGACAATTGTATTTGGATATTTTGCAAAACCAGCTACCTCCTCTATTAGAAGATATCCCACTTATCTTACGGCGGGATATGTGGTTTCATCAAGATGGAGCTCCTGCACATCGCGTTCGATCAGTCAAGAATTTTCTCAATGATATGTATTCTAATCGTTGGATTGGCATCGGCAGCCAAGTACACGAGTGGCCGCCTAGATCCCCAGACCTCACACCTCTTGACTTTTGTGGGGAGTAGTTAAAGGCAAAGTTTTTGCACATGCTCTAACAACCTTAGAGATCATGAGAGGAAGAATTATGGAAGCTTTCCAATCCATTTCAGTAGAAACATTGAGGAATGTTCAAGCAAGCTTCCGAAGAAGGATGCAAATGTGTTTCAGAGAGAACGGACACTTGATCAAGCATTTGCTGCCTTAGATCTTCAAATGACAGTCCGTTAATCAATCGGCCCTTTTCAGGGCCAATGATGTGCGAAATCCTTTCGGAAACCTCCACGCGGTGCACATTGGGTAATGCTAATGTCGAGGGTAGTCTTTCTAATTTTCGATTCATTTGAGGGAGAAAAAATACTTTTAGATTCCCAAATAACTCATAAAAACAGTGAAATCCACTTAAAAAAAATTAATTTATTTATTATTACCCTTAATTAACCTCAGAGGGCCAACTTTGACACCATATGACGGTACATATCTGAACGTAAAATTTTCTTCTCTTTCCATTTCCGAGGTCAAAAATAAGGGGATTTTAAAAAAATCGACTTGACCTTAAAATAACCTTCCAGATCACGGTTAATGTCAAGGTCGAGGTCAAGGTCATATTCGGACGTAAATTCTTCCGCTCTTTCCGTTTCCGTGGTCAAAAAATAAGGGGTTCCATTTTATAAAATCAACTTACCTTAAAATTACCTTGAACGTCAAGGTCAATTTTGTCCTTCCTAGAGGTATTCCCAGGTCGACCTCATTAAATTAGCTGGTTGACCTTGAAACCCCAACATATCAGACCTTTCTAAACGTAAAATTTTCTGCTCTTTCCATTTCCGGGGTCGAAAGTAGGGGTCCTCATTCAAAAAAATCACTTTGACCTTGAAATAACCTTGAAAATAGAGTTCAAGGTCAAAGTCGTTGTTACCATTAGCTGACCCCCTTTACACCCTGCAACTTTTGTATTTAAAGTTTTTTTCCATCTCCCATACTTTTCAAGATATTTGCCTGGGGCGATTAAAATGGGACACCTTGTATAGTCCCTTACAGGCTCTTCTCTGCCTTGGGTGCGGGCTTGCGCTTCGCCGACGAGTCGTTGCTGGAATCGTTTGTCGACCCCCTAACAGCGGCGTGCAGCTGCGCAAAAGTCTTCTCAAGTTCGCCAATTTTTGCGAGCTTGGCGGCACCAATGCCTTGCTACGCCAGACGTCAGCTCAGACATAGCATTCAGCAGGTCTTCGTCAGTTATTCGCGCGAGCGAGCGGCATTCGTTGACTCGGTCGAGAAATTCCTCGATGCTGCTTCCTTTCTCATCGGTGAATTACAGTTTCCACTGTCGCACCGTTCTGCCAACGTCCACGTTTATGGATTGATGGAGCATGATACATTCGCCCGAGTATCTGCTTTGCGAGTTACTCGAGAGGCTCCCCCTCCACCAAGACTCTTGCCGGTCACGAGCATGAGGCTGAGGATGTCGTTGAGGGCCACGCTCGTCCGCATAATACCTTTGCGGTGTAAAGTTTTACGCTGCTAGATTTAACGCTGGTGGCTGTCGTGCCTTTGCGTTCATCGCTCTCTTGCACGAGTCCGTTTGCATACTTCCTTCGTCAAGGTACTCTAATCTGTACGTGTCTTGGAAGTTCACTGTTTTATGTTTTTGCGAGCTCGCTTCATTGCTTGTCGTTTTGTATGACGTTGCGTGCAGGCATGTAGTACTCGCTATCAGATTTGACATCTGCTCCTGCAGCTGCCTTATTTCCTTGTCATAGTCTCTTGCGATTCCCTGTATTCTCATCATTTCGCATGCTACTGCTCTTGGCATTGTGTATGTTTTGCCGTTTGTGAGCGTGCATTGTACCGGGTCGTCGGCTGTAGGTGCTGTTCGTATCGTAAATACCGATTACGGGGCCGAGTGATTGTGTGCGTGCCCGCGGTGCTGGCTACGGCCGTACTCGTTGTTGTCGTCGTGGTTGTTAGCGTGTTTACCCACGTTGACTGTGTTTTGATAGGCGTTGGAAATCTTCGTTCGGCTATCGCTTTTCCCAGTTTTATCGCATCGCGGATATTTTGCTCCGCCGTTCGCATTGGTCCTGGTTGATTTTGCGTCGTCGCGGTCCATATTTGCTCTGCGGTTGTTGCTAGTGCTGTCGCACCGGTGTTTTCTTCTTGTACTGCGGTGATTGACATGTCTAATTGGTCCAGTCGTGTGTGGCCATGGTCTAGTGGTGTTGACGTTTGACGTCCTTTCGTGTGGTGTGTGCATCTCGCAGCTTCACGCCTTTCCACCAGTTCGTCCAGTGTGCGTGCGCCGAACGGCAGAGTTTGTGTAAGGTTTTCTAATTTTTCGTTTCTTCTATCGAATGCTTCTGCTTCGTCTTCTGTTTCTTCCGTTCGCATGAAATCGTTCGCTGTATAGTCACCTCGCAATCGCCTATATAACCTATCCGCTTTTGCAAACTGTGTGCCGCTTTTTAAAAGTTCTAATTTTTCGAGCGCATCGTCGAGCATCTCGCCTGCCAGGTTCATTATCCAGCCTTGGATTTCTACCCCCATGATGTCTTCAAATGTGTCTTCGTTTAAGAGTGGCATGTTGTTGACCTGAAAATCCCTAATGCGCTTCACTGAGGAATTCGGGTTTTAAAGTTTTAATTTTTAATTCTTACGCCTTTGGTGTTTTCAAGTTTAATTTACGCTAATCGCTGGTCAATTCTCTTTTATATTTAATGAGAATGGAGTTTTTAATATTTCCTTATTTAAATCGGAATGCGGTAAAAGAAAATTTAATACAGTAAAAGAAAGAAAAATTTTGCCTCTTCCAGTTTTATTTGTTTTCTTGTGTATTAATTTAACCACAAGAAGATTTTAATTCACAAAAGGCAATTTTTTGTAAAACCAAGAAGGGATAAATTCAAATAATTTATAATAATTTATAATAATTTATAATAATTTATAATAATTTATACTGTTTGTGGGGTCGTTTGCGCTTTGTCTAGATGCGTCATATTCAGCTTTGCACTTGCAATATACGCATTCAATAATTTATTGCAATAGGTAAATTACCTTCGTTAAATTCTGTGAATTTATTTTGCGTGAATCGCGGTAAATAAATTCTGAGAATATTTTCGTAGATAGTTTAAATTATTTTATCTCTTTATTATAAAGAAAAATTGTTATTACTAAATTAGGTAAAATAATAACAGTGTTAAAAAAAATGAACTAAATTATTAAGTTAAACTGCGTCTTTTGTTATGGTCTTAATTTTGACTGGAAGAGTATTGGTTTTAACTTAAAATTCCAAAAGTTATTTTATTAAATGTTATTGAAGGCTTAATACTTCAATATACTAGAGAAAGAGAAAAAAAAAATTTTGTTTGATTTAAATAATTGTGTGGCCCGAATTTCTCTGAAATAGTTTAGAACGTATATGCGTTTCTGCTATTGGTTCTAACTTATTTCGTTTGTTTCCAATCTAATATTTTGACTTCGCATTTATTTTGATAAAGTGCGTTATTCAGTCTTATATGCTATTTGGTAATAAGCTAAATGTTTTTAATTTTTCCACCTGGCTTAAATGCCGGGTGCTGTGAACGTTCGTGTTCGATTTATACAGTCTATGCTAGTTGCCTACTAGGTGACTATACGGCACTCGCGTTATTCGCTGTCGGGGTACGATGGTTCCCGAGCGACAGCTGTTGCTTTTTCCACGCTGCTGTGTATCGCGATTCGCAAACTACGTTGCTTGTGCCTAGGTAGTGAGTTTTGAACAGCGAATTCGCATGTGCGTTATATCGCGTTAGGAAGTTTTTCTTTCCCCTTATTGCGAATTTTATTATTTTCAATAATAATTCAAATTATAATTAATTTGATTATTAACTTTACTAATTGGGAGAATGAGTACGAGTTTCAATTTAGTTTAATTTAAATTTATGTCGGTGACAAATTACCGAAAAAGGAGACAAAAGGAAAAAAAATTCTATTAATTTTGAAGTGTAAAAAAAATTTTAATTGGTTTAAACAAATTCCAAAAAAAAATCCTATTAATTTTTCAATAACGCGTGTCAAGATTCATATAATTGATCAACGTTTATTCGTTACCATTTATTAATTAACGCTTGTTATTGCGAAGTCGCTTTCAGAAGCGTACTAAACAATCAAATAATCAGTATACATAAGACGCACTGTTGTCGTATACGCGTTGCGTATTGAGTCTCGCTCGAATAGCGCCTAAGCTGAAATAATATTCAGCCGCGCACGAAATAATTCTTGCTCCAAATATAATATTCGGAGTAATCTGTCTCTCTCCAACACACAGTACGAAAACTTGTGTGCTGGAAAGGCGCGCTTTGTTTACGTTCTGCGCGGCCCGAGTCCTGTATCGGCGCGCAACGTAAACAATGTTCGCGGTTGCCGTCGCTGCGCGTGTGCGCGACGGCTGTCGAATATACTCTCCGACAATAACCTTGGCGTAAAAATGCGCGTTCGCTGACTTTTCCGGAGTGCGGTGATGCTTAATGCATCCACCCCACCGGTGTTTAATTGCCAGTGTTCAATACACTGATGCACTACGTGAACTAATATCACCGCGCGCTACAATTTTCCACACTCCGGATGCGAATGTAAATTCTCCTAAGTACCCACATTCTCGAAAATGTGGGTTTTTCGAGGGGCGCCAATTTGTAACGGATAAATAAATCCCTGGCTGCTTGGCAATTATCCGCTTACAAATACTGCATGCGGCGGCGAGGCTAGTGCACCTCGTGCAATGCACACCGCATGCGAATGTTTTATGTTTGAATAAAGGATTGAAAATAACAATGTTTATTGCACGGTAAGAGGGAAATAGGAGACACGGCGCAGTTAATGCGCGGTTCGCGGTCAGCAGACGCGAGAAGGGGGCCCGAGTTGGCGCGAGTTCAAGAGAGAGAGAGAAGTTGAGCCGGCACTTATACACGTGGCATGTTCGCTGTCGCCGGCCTCTCGCTTGCACCAGCTCCTGGTGCGCTGCTCACAGGTTGTCGCCTCGCTGAGGTGGTTCCGGGGGCTTGACCGGCACGCCGACACACACACACAAATTCACACACTCTCACCCGGGGACGCAGCTCGAATTCTCGCGAAAAGACTATCGGGTCAAACTGAGCGGGGAGCGCGGACGCTATCCAAAACGAGATTAATTGCCTCCTGCGTCTCAGCAGGTCGCGCGCGCTCCTCACGTGCTCTCTCTCTCTCTCTCTCTTCCCCTCTCTCTCTCTCCGTCTTTCTCGGTCAGGCCTCCTTCCGCGCCATCTGTACCTGTAACAACTATGAAAGGTTAGTACATGATTAATGCGGGGAGAGAGGCAAATGACGGAGAATAATTTTCCGTCATAAGTGTATTACAATTACTATATTATAGTACATTATATTATAGTCCATAGTTTTGAAATGAAAACAGATTCTATTTTAAAATATTTTAGATAATATTCTATAATCGGTGTTTACTATCTATTTTTCTATCAAAATAGATATAGATTAAGCAATATCATCTTAAATTATGAAAATTTTTTATCCAAATTCCTTTTTTAGATTCAGAATAGGATAAGTATAGCATGGAAGTATGAAATAAAATAAAAAGATTTTTTCTCTATTCCTCGGGCGAAAGTACGCCTTTTCGCCGTTTGTTTACACCAGAAGAAGAAGCACTTTTGCCCACTGCGTGCGTCACTTGTTTCATGCGCGACCAAAAGCTCTGTGAGCAATGTTTTGAATAGCCTAACCCCGTATACGATACAGCGGATTGTGACTTTGCCGCGCGGAAGTCGCGAAAGTGTGCGACTTCGGCGCGGAACTGTCTCGCATCGGGAGCGTAGTGCTCTCAAGAAGGATGGTCTACTATGAATTCATGTTCATTTATTTGGAAATATCCTCTCTCATCCTATCTCTCTTTATCTCTCTCTATTTTATGTTAATTTTAATAATGAATCTAACGGCTATTCGGGCAAAGATAAGGAAGGTAACTAACTTATCAAGCACTTTCTTTATATTTGTTTCAATACATTTTTAAATTTTAGAAGCTATTTGAAACATTAGTTCAGTCAAGAATTTTTTAGAAAGGAGAATACATGGAAAGGGAAGACTAAACCATAGAGGGGTTTATGATGTAATAAAACAGGCGGTTGTGATGCTTCTAAAGTTAAAAAAATAGTATAAATTTCTTGCTACTAGATATAAAAAAATTAATCATCACTCAAGAGACTTAGATAGTTAGGCAAATTATTATATTGTAATATTATAATTAAAAACGCATTTTTTATTTTACAATCGTAATCAGAAAGCCCTTAATAAAAATTGAATCAGAATTCTAAGAAAATAAATAAGTCTATAATGCTCTTGCTGAGCATTTTTAAAATAATAACCCTACTAAACGAATCTAAAATATATTTTAAAAATTATCAATCATTTTTTTGAAAGTATTAAATTTATTACTAGGCTGCGTACAGCTGAAAGAGCATCTTCGCAGAATACAGACTTAATTTAGTTGAACGCTAATTTAAGATCTCGTATTATTTACTTAATGTAACCCGGTAATAAAAAATTCAGAAAATAAAAATATATTAGAAGATATTGGATGTTACCCGGCTGCATACAGATGCAAGATCATCTTTGCAGAATAGAGACTTAATTTAGTTGAACGCTAATTTAAGATCTCGTATTAGTTACTTAATGTAAACCAGTAATCAAAAATTGAGAAAATAATAATATGTTAAAAGATATTGGATGTTACCCGGCTGCGCACAGATGCAAGAGCATCTTTGCAGAATACAGACTTAATTAAGTTAAACGCTTATTTAAGATCTCGTATTAGTTACTTAATGTAACCGGGTAATAACAAATTGAGAAAATAAAAATATATTAGATGATATTGGATGTTACCCGGCTGCGTACAGATGCAAGAGCATCTTTACAGAATAAAGCCTTAATTTAGCTAAACGCTAATTTAAGATCTGTATTAGTTATTTAACGTAATCTAGTAATTAAAAAAATTACTAAATTGACAAATAAAAATGAGTTGTGAATATGTGGCATAAATTTACGTAAAATAGAAAATAATAGCATAATTCACGTAAAATAGAAAATTCATGATTACACGAATGGAGAAGATTATAACGATTGCTGGGGATCAGGGCAACCGTGGGTGGGAAAACCTGCTATGCAGCAGTTTTCCTCGAAGTGACAATACACAATTAAACTCCAAAAACTTACAACTTATAATAAACTACTTTATTCAATGGTATTAAACGTAATATGATTAATTACATATAAGATGGGGCGCCAGGTACGCGCGCTTTCGTACCGAATTTCTACCTTAACTAGCGCGGCGATTGATCACGATATGCTCCGGAGTAGAAAACTAACTACTCGAGTAGCTTTAGCTACACGCAACGAAGATTCCCTCAGTGACTTCGCGAAGGGACTCTAGACGTGTAGCTTCAGCTACATTCACAGGACACGGGGATTCAATGACGACGTCCCGGACGTGAGCGCACACACACGCGAGTACTACGGCGGGGAAGGAATCACAAGGGGACTTACATGTACGATGCGGCCAGGGAAGGTGACGACTCGACGGTCTCACTGTCGGCGTTGGCCTCGCTAGCACACTCCCTCGTTGCAGCACCGGCTCCCAGCTTCAGCTGACGGGGGTGACAATCACTCGGACAGGCACTGCACCTCGTGGCTGCCACTATGCATGCTCGCACAATACGCTCGACGAGCCACAGTTTCGCGCACGCGTTTTGGGCAGGGGTGCTACAGGTTCGCGCGCGGCGGAACAAGAAGTGCCGGCCGGCAGTCGATCGGCAAGGCGCTTCGGCCATATCGGGAAACTTCGCTGGCGCTCGGCTGCCCTCGCCCACGGCAGGCAGACCGGTCGCCATTCTAGGCCGCAGCCGAGGCGAAGGGTAGGTAGGAGCGGGCAGAAGGTCGCGTGTAAGTCGCTCTCACCTACATTCCCGAGCGCGTGGAAAACACCACGTGAGAACTCCCCCACCCTTAACCGAAGTAGTCGGTAACGACCTTCGCTGTTAAATTTTTATTATCCCCTACTGACTTGACTTATACCCTAGCTACTTAATCCTAAGCTAGCCGGTACTAGCTATAGCGGGGAAAAGGTTTTTTCTTCTCTGCAACAAGCTCCTCCTGGACTGGGCTGCTCTCCATGGCTGGGTGAGTGTACGCGCTGTTTGTGTCCCCTAACTAGCGTGACCTGGCCCCATCTCGCAATTACAGCAAACAATTCGCAACCAAAGCCTCCTTGCTCGCCTATCCATTCACGCATCACTCCAACATGTTACATTCACTCGAAAAAACAATAATGTAAGGGTTATAACTCACCTGGCGGCTCCCCTTACTACAGCTCTCAAGAGCAGTACTCTGGCAGTCGACAGTTCCAAGCTGAGGCTATAATAAACGAAGTTACATTGCGATAGCCGCGAGCTTCAGGAATTTACCGTTAATCCAAGTACCGATGCCAGGGGTGGCGTATTTCGTGATTTTACTTACTAACTTTTACCGATTTGGATCGCGAGCTTGAGCTTGGGCCATGCAAGATAGGATAGGAGATAAACTGAAACCATCCGAGACCTGTTAGCTGCTGTGCTCCTCTCCCGAAAGCGAGCTCTTTTGTGAGGAATCTTTAGCGGTATCTCTCGACACTCAGGACGACCGATAGCTATAGCAATACTAGACCACTTAATAGGTTCCTGATAGCCCTTCCCTTTTGCCTTAGCTAACTTCTCCCCTGAATCATGCTTGTGTGAAGGTGGCTTCAGCGCAACCGCTTTGCTGAACCTCGTTACCTCTAGACTATGACCTTTACTAATAGTCGGCAACTCGGCTTTCGTGAACTCGCCTAATGCTACCTGTGCCTGAAACCTCAGCGTAGGTGAAATATTTCCGAACGACAGAAGAGACAATTCATTCGGTGGAGGCGGCGTCATATATGAGGCGTTTCACGTCAGCTCTCCAGGCGCGGCGCGCGAGCGCGAAATCATGCTGTTTTCAGCTTGTGTTTGAAGGGCTAAGATGTATCTAAAAAAATAATCCCCAAGTGATTTCGATGTATTTTTTCCTCAGCTTTCCGATGGTGCTATTAGTTTCTCAAAATTTTTCAATTCGTTCCGTACTACCGCGAGAATATGGATGAGACTTTCGACTTACTCTAATTCTCGACTCCTTGCGACACGAAAACGTCTCCGAACTTTGCACCCCGTCTGGCAGTCCTGTAATGGATTGACCGACCCTTTGAACCTGAATGGGCTCTTGTGCTATTCTACATAATCTTCCGGACATGAATACGGCTGAAGCTGAAAGCTGACTAAAACTCGTACATAAAACTAGACCTTCAACTATAGCTACGTTTGCATTCGAATTAAGATTATTAGGTATCGGTAGATCGACATCCCCGACGATAATCTGAGACGACCAATTCATTAACTCTAACTTGAATTTAAGGAGCCCCGGCAGCCTGATATCTCCGATGACCCTCTGAGGCGACAACTCTGGTACAGCGGCGACAAGCTTACCAGTCGAAATCAAATTTTTACTTATGGCTGGAGCTACAGTTTTTAATCTAGGAAGCATAGATTGTCGAGCGTAACTCGTACCTCGCAACTCCACCCTATTTTTCTTCAAACCACAATACCCATCAACCCGATGTGGACTTACAGGAACCCTAGTCGACTGCTGTTTAGCTTGATGGACCGACTCACCTTTCCCATGGAAATTCACCGGAATAACTACCCTAACTCTCCTATCAGCTGATTTATACGAATCTATAGCTGAAGCAAACCTACCGTTATCATTTGTCCCGCCGTAGGTTCTCGGCGTTCCGATCTCAATCCGTATTGGCGATGAAAACCTTTTGGCTCGTTCACACACCATCAAGCTGGGGATCAGGGCAACCGCGAGTGGGAAAGCCTGCTATGCTGCAGTTTTCCTCCAAGTGACAATACACAATTAAACTCCAAAAACTTACAACTTATAATAAACTACTTTGTTCAATGGTATTAAACGTAATATGATTTATTACATATAAGATGGGGCTCCAGGTACGCGCGCTTTCGTACCGAATTTCTACCTTAACTAGCGTCGCGGTTGAGCACGAGATGCTCCGGAGTAGAAAACTAACTACTCGGATAGCTTTAGCTACACGCAACGCAGATTCCCTCAGTGACTTCGCGAAGGGGCTCTAGACGTGTAGCTTCAGCTACATTCACAGGACACGAAGGTTTAATGACGACATCGCGGACGTGAGCGCACACACACGCGAGTACTACGGCGGGGAAGGAATCACAAGGGGACTTACATGTACGATGCGGCCAGGAATGGTGACGACTCGACGGTCTCACTCTCGTCGTCGGCCTCGCTCGCAAACCCTCTCGTTGCAGCACCGGCTCCCAGCTTCAGGTGACGGGGGTGACAGTCGCTCGGACAGGCACTGCACCTCGTGCACACAGTTTCGCGCACGCGTTTTGGGCAGGGGTGCTGCAGGTTCACGCGTGGCGGAACAAGATGAGCCGGCCGGCAGTCGACCGGCAAGGCGCGTCGGTCACATCGGGCAACTTCGCCGGCGCTCGGCTGCCCTCGCCCACGGCAGGCAGACCGGTCGCCACTCGTGGTGCGTCCAGCGCAGCAGCGCGCCGGCAACACCGCGCCGGCTCCTCCGAAGGCGGGAGCGGCAACCGAGCGCAGCGTCTCGTGTTACACGCGGAATAGGCCGCGGCCGAGGGGAAGGATAGATAGTAGCGGGCAGAAGGTCGCGTGTACGTCGCTCTCACCTACATTCCCGAGCGCGTGGAAAACACCACGTGACAAGATATAAAGAAAATTATAAAAGATAAAAATCATTGTGTTTGTAAGAAGTTTTTTAAATATTTATATTTTGTACGAGCCAATAATGCAGGAATAATTATGTAACATGAGATTCCGCATGTGTGATATCGTTATGAGCATAAATAATAAACGAATATTTTTCATAGATATTCGTTTATTAAATTCGATTGAGGTACTTATATGATTGGCCGCTTGAGAACTATCGGAACTCTTCTGAATATATTCGATAAAATTAATATGAAACAAAAAATTAGGAAAAGCATAAATAGCCATTTTATAGGTGTAAAAAATTTTTGCATCAGAAGCATCACCGTGATTGTTGGGTTTCACTACAAATAAAATTTGATTATTGTTTGTAGGTACTGGCTAATTTATTTATTACTGAACACTCCTTTAAACATTAACTATACGTTAAAAATAGTCAGTAATAAATAAATTCATAAACCCCTTTATATTGGTCAGCGAGGTTTCATTTGCATAAAAAGATTCGAAATTTCTAATTTCCACAATGCACCTATCTACACAACACTCTAGTTGTCTTCTGTACTATGAAATTCTTGGCATTCGAGGACGCGACGATAAGTAAACATTTTTGTTACGTATGTTGATGCATTTTATTTACATGTTGGTTTACAATATAAAAGTGTGTTATAGACAAATTAATAGTTGAGAATAATTTAAAAACAATGCTTCCGAATTATAAATGTTTTTGTTACATTCTTTAGGTGATTTTAAATTGAAAGTTTCTTGCCATTTTTTATGTAAAAACATTCTTTGAATAAAAAATCTACGAAGTTTTAGTACTACGAAAATTTCAATAATTATTCAATAAAAAAAACATTTTAAGAACAAACTTGCAAGAATATATTCAATTTAAAATCGTCGAACAATGCTTAAAGTACGCGTAAAGTATTGTGTTTACTCTCTTACTTCAGGGAGTAAAACGCCACATGTACTCCCCCCTAGAAACGCACATGCACGTTTCGTTATACTTTTTTCACAGCTAGCGTCGTACATGTTTTAGCCTTCGCTTCACTCGGAATGTAAATCACTGCAGGAGCAGTTTCTAGAAGTGACGTTATGTGACGTTTTCGACCCTGAAATCAGGGATTATACGCAAATACCTTTCCATCGAACATGCGAAAAAATTACATATACCTCTAGGGAGCAATGAGCGATATGAATACCCGCGAGTTGCTGCCCTTGCTTCGTTCGGTAATTAAATCGTGCCCCGGGATCCATATCCTACTTTAATCTTTAGGTGCATAATATACTATTGTACATTGTACTATGCTAATTTGTTTGTAACAAAATTTGAGGTGGAAAATAAGCAAACAAGATTCTACATATCAAAATACATAAAAAAACAGTTTACTTATGATACCGATCTCGTAAGTCTACTTTTACCCTTCTCAGTGCCCAAACTAATATGGACAACAGCCATGGAGACTTATTCTATGATATGCACTGTTGAAATTAGATATTCGTTTCTTGATTTGGTTGTTGGGTTTCAACCCTAGCAAAAAAATAAAAAACGTTGATAACTGTAAAAAATCGCGAAAAGCTGTAAATGACTATAAATAACTGTTTGAGACGTAATAACTATTATTTTACGGAAGCCCGATCACGACATCTGCAGACAAGCGAGCGTGTGAGTAACTCAACGTGTAACTAAACGTGTCAGTAAGCATGCAAGTTCACATGTTACTATAGCGGGCTTTATTTACGAAAGTATAAGAGACAAATTAAAACGATTTAAAAAGTGCAGAAAATAAAAAATGTAAGGTAACATTTAATATTATTTATAAAATAAGCAAAATAAGTATGTTTGTCGGCTAATGTTCTTGAGAAATTATTATATAATAGTCTAATATAATAATATGGAAGTTATTTCCATATTGGAAGTCATTTCATTGTAAGAGTAAGCTTTGATTAAAAATGTCTGAATCAGTATTTTTCTGGACATGTTTCATATCTCTTTAAAAATAATTCAAATTATTTTGAAATATTCTTATTTTACTTATTTTATAAATAATATAAAATGTTACCTTACATTTTTTTTATTTTTCCTCTTGCGGGGCCGAAAGTACGACATTCCCTCCCGGCGCAACGTCATGAATTAGTATTTCTCTGGGCATATTTCAAAGCTATTTAAAAATAATTCAAATTATTTTAATACATACTTATTTTGCTTATTTTATAAATAATATAAAATGTTACCTTACATTTCTTTATTTTCTGCACTTTTTAAAAGCAAGCGTGTGAGCAAGTAAATGTGTAAATCAGCGTGTAAGTTGACGAATTACCTATAGCAGACTTTATTTACGAGAGTATAAGCAACAAATAAAATCGATTTAAAAAGTGTGGAAAATAAAAAAAATCTAAGGTAATATTTCATATTATTTATAAAAACATGTTTCATAGCTGTTTAAAAATAATACAAATTATTTTGACACATACTAATTTTGCTTATTATATTTGCTTATTATATAAATAATATAGAATGTTATCTTACATTTTTTTCTGCACTTTTTAAATCGGTTTTATTGGTTGCTTATATACTCTCGTAAATAAAGTCCGCTATAGTAACTTGTCAACTTACACGCTGACTTACACGCTTAGTTACCCATTCATTTGATCACACGCTCGTTTGTTGCAGATTTCGTGACCGGATTTCCGTAATTATTGACAGTTATTATAAGTTATTACAGTTATTTACAGTTTCTGGCAGTTATTCACAGCTTTGTAAAATAGAAACTGTGTAAATGAAGAGACTGATAAAAGTTATTATCAGTTATTAACGATTTTACAGTTATTTACAGATACTAATTTGCAGTTGTTTACCGTTGTTATTTACAGTTTTGTTGATAAGAAAGTATTATTATAACAAAAAAAGAAATGAACTGTTTATAACTGTGAATATCAGTAAATAACTGTAAAAACTGTTAATAACTGTTAATAACATTATCAGAATCTTTATTTCTACAATGACTAATTTGCGAAACTGTAAATAACTGTAAATAATTTTAAATAAATTGTCAATAATTGGAAATAAATATAAATAACTTTAAATAAATGAAAATAATTGTTGTTACTGTCTCAAACCAAATAGTTATTTACCGTTATTTACAGTTTTTTACATTTTTTTTGTAATAGTTTTCAATACGAAACAGCAGTAAAATAATCATCTAACGACCTAATATAATAAAATATCGCTGACCTATTGATCCAGATCCCACATAGCACGAAATATTGCACTGAAATATTTCATGAAATATTTCAAAGAAAACTTGCCACAATATTGTACCAATAATAACGAAAGGATGCTAAAATATTTCCTGTAATATTACAAGAAAAATTGTAGAAAACTTTCAGAAATCTTTCGTGAAAAATTCAAGAAGCATCCAATGGGAAAATTTCACGAAATGTTTTGGCAAGTTTGCGGCAACGTTGACTGAAACATTTCACGCAAGCTTTCTGTTCGGATGCTTGAAAAAAAACACGAAATCTTGCAGAAACTTTTCTGAAAACTTTCTTGAAATATTCATATCGTGATCACAAACTTTTTGAACCAGTATTTCCACAACCTTGCACAAATATTTTGCGTAAGATTCCAAGAAATATTGCGTAAACCTTCCGACTATCATTTCACGGAACGTTTCTGAAACTTTTCTGAAATATTTCGTGCATGGATTGGACAGAGGAGACAAACCTTTCACGAAATGTTTTGGCAAGTTTGCGGCAACGTTTACTGAAACATTTCACGCAACTTTTCTGGTCGGATGTTTGAAAAATTACACGAAATCTTGCAGAAATTCTTCTGAAAATTTTCTCGAAGTATTCATATCACGATCACAAACTGTTTGAACCAATATGTCCACAACCTTGCAGAAATATTTTGCGTAAAAAAACAAGAAATGTTGGGTAAACCTTCCGACTATCATTTCACGGAACGTTTCTGAAACTTTTCTGAAATATTTCGTGCATGGATTAGACAGAGGACACAAACCATTCACGAAATGTTTTCGTAAGTTTGCGGCAACATTTACTGAAACATTTCATGCAAGCTTTCTGCTAAGATACTTGAAATATTACACGAAATCTTCCAGAAACTTTTCAGAAAAGTTTCTCGAAATATTCATATCACGATCACAAACTCTTTGAACCAATATTTCCACAACCTTGCAGAAATATTTTGCGTATGATTCCAAGAAATAGTTGCGTAAACCTTCCGACTATCATTTCACGTAACGTTTCTGAAACTTTTCTGAAATAATTCCTGTATGGATTGGACAGAGGAGACAAACTTTTCACGAAATGTTTTGGCAGGTTTGCGGCAACGTTTACTGAAACATTTCACGCAAGCTTTCTGATCGGATGTTTGAAAAATTACACAAAATGTTGCAGAAATTCTTCTGAAAATTTTCTCGAAGTATTCATATCACGATCACAAACTGTTTGAACCAATTTTTCCACAACCTTGCAGAAATATTTTGCGTAAAAAAACAAGAAATGTTGCGTAAACCTTCCGACTGTCATTTCACGGTACGTTTCTGAAACTTTTCTGAAAGATTTTGTGTATGGATTAGACAGAGGACACAAACCATTCACGAAATGTTTTGGCAAGTTTGCGGGAACATATACTGAAACATTTCATGCAAGCTTTCTGTTAAGATACTTGAAATATTACACGAAATCTTGCAGAAACTTTTCAGAAAATTTTCTCGAAATATTCATATCACGATCACAAACACTTTGGACCAATATTTCCACAACCTGGCAGAAATATTTTGCGTATGATTCCAAGAAATGTTGCGTAAACCTTCCGACTATCATTTCACGGAACGTTTCTGAAACGTTTCAGAAATATTTCGTGTATGGATTGGATAGAGGAGACAAACCTTTCACGAAATGTTTTGGCAAGTTTGCGGCAACGTTCACTGAAACATTTCACGCAAGCTTTCTTGTCGGATGTTTGAAAAATTACACGATATCTTGCAGAAATTTTTCTGAAAAGTTTCTCGAAATATTCATATCACGATCACAAACTGTTTGAACCAATATTTCCACAACTCTGCAGAGATATTTTGCGTAAGATTCCAAGAAATGTTGGGTAAACGTTCCGACTATCATTTCACGGAACGTTTCTGAAACTTTTCTGAAATATTTCTTGTATGGATTGGACAGAGGAGACGAACCTTCACGAAATGTTTTGGCAAGTTTGCGACAACGTTTACTAAAACATTTCACGAAATCTTGCAGAAACTTTTCTGAAAAGTTTCTCGAAATATTCATATCACGATTAGAAACTCTTTGAACCAATATTTCCACAACCTTGCAGAACTTTTTTTGTAAGATTCCAAGAAATGTTGCGTGAACCTTGAGACTATCATTACACGGAAGGTTTCTGAAACTTTTTTGAAATATTTCGTGTATGGTTTGGACAGGGGACGCAATCATTTCACGAAATGTGATGACAAGTTTGCAGCAACATTTATTGAAATATCTTACGCAAGCTTTCTGTTAAGATACTTCGGACATTACACAAAATCTTGTAGAAAGTTGTCTGCAAAAGTATCTTATAATATTCCTTTGGTGGTACAAAAATTTTTGTATTCATATTCCCACAGCCTTGTAGAAATATTTTCTGTGAGAATACTTGAAACTTGAAAGGTTCCGTAAACATTCCGGCTATTATACACGAAAGGTTTCAGAAACTTTTCTGAAATATTTTGTGTATGATCTGGACAGGGGACACAAACATTTCACGAAATGGAAAATGTTTTGACAAGTTTGCAGCAACATTTACTGAAACATTTCAGGCAAGCTTTCTGTTAAGATACTTGAAAAATTACACGAAATCTTGCAGAAACTTTTCAGAAAAGTTTCTCGAAATATTCATATCACGATCACAAACTTTTTGAACCTATATTTCTACAACCTTGCAGGAATATTTTACGTAAGATTTCAAGAAATGTTGCGAAACCTTCCGACTATCATATCATGGAAGGTTTCTGAAACTTTTCCGGAATATTTTTTGTCTGGATTGGACGGAAGACATTAACATTTTCTGAAACATTTATTGAAATATTTCACGCGAGCTCCTTGATTACAGAAAATCTTGTTTTAGGCAAAGTTTCTCGAAATATTCGTAATTTGGTCTGCAACTTTTTCAACCAATATTTCTGAAACCTTGCTGAAATATTTTCCATAAACGTACAAGAAAATTGTGCAAACATTCCCACTTTTATTACGGAGATGGTTTCTGAAACTTGTCTCAAATATTATGTGTCTGGATAGGATAGAGTATATAAACATTTCACGAAACAATATCCAGCTAGGAAATTCAGTTGGATCCATGTCACATGTGAAATCCAGCTGAATCCGGGTGAATTTACATAGATTTCAGTAGATTTTTTAACTAGATTCCTACTTTTGTTGTCATATGGATTTCCCTGCTGGATTTCCCATGTGACATGAATTGAAGTAGGAATCTAGCTAAAAAATCTACTGAAATCCATGTGACTCCATGTGAATCCACCCTGATCCAGCTGGATTTCCAATGGAAATCCAGCTGGATTTCCTAGCTGGATATTTCTGACCGGGAATGTTTTGGCAAGTTTTCTTAAACATTTATTGAAATATTGAAGAAAGTTTCTAATTGTAAAGTTTCTCGAAATATTTAGATACCACGTAGATACAACGAATTTTTTCAACCAATACCTCTAAAACTTTTCAGAAATATTTATGGACATAAACATTTCCCGAAATATTTTGGCAAGTTTTATGAAACATTTATGGAATTATTTTATGCTGGCTTCCTGTTCTAAAACGAAATTTTTACAATATTGTCGATTTCTATTCAAAGAAAGATATAAATATTTTCTAAAATATTTCTACAACGTTTTAGAAACCTTTTTCGAACATTTTTGCAAGGTTGCAGAAATATTCGTTGAAATATTTTCTAGTCAAGTTATGAAAACGTTGCCGGAATATTTCTGCAAGATTTCATGTTAGGTTTCTAGTTTCTTAACAAGAAGATTGCATGAAATATTTCATGAAATGTTTCAGAAAACTTGACACAATATTTTGTGGAATATTCATAACCTCTGTTCAACCCTTACACAAAATATTGCAGAAATGTTTCTGAAACCTTCTTCGGAATAAAAGAAGAAATGTTTCCACAACTTTTCGTGTAATCTTTCGAGAAATATTTCGACAAGGTTGCAGAAATATTCGTTGAAAATTTTCCAGGCTAGATTATCAATATTTTCGAAAAACTTTGCCGAAATATTTCTGCAAGATTTCCTGTAATGTTTCTAGTTTCTTATCAAGAAGCTTGCATGAAATATTTCATGAAAGTTTTCAGAAAACTTGCCACAATATTCCGTGAAATGTTCTCTGGAACTTTTGCCCGTAATTTTCTTTTAAATAACTAGGATTTATTCGAATATTTTTTATATTAGTTTGGAAAATGATTGCACTTGGAATAGATATATTTCTATTAGAAAATTTTCAAGCATTTTTTCAAGGAAAGTTTTTAGGACGTTTCCGCGCAGAGTATTCTCGCACACATAGCACGACATATTCCCATGAAATATTTCAAGAAATATTTCAAGAAGATTGACACAACATTGCCGCAATAATACAGAAACAGTGCTGAAACATTTCCTCTTATATTTCAAGAAACATTGTAGAAAACTTTTATCAGCCATTCCTGAAAGATTCAAAGGGCACTCATGATGGATATTTCACAAAATATTGTGGCAAGATTGCTGAAACATTTCATGAAATATTTCATGGAAGCTTCTTGATAAGAAACTAGAAATCTTACATAAAATCTTGGACAAAGATTTCGGTAAAGTTTCTTTAAATAGTCATAACTTGGCCTGGAAATGTTTCAACGAATTTTTCTGCAATCGTGCAAAATCATTTATCGTAAGTTTACATGAAAAGTTAAGTGAACATTCCTATAGGTAGTATACTATCATTCGGAGATCGTTTCTCAAACTTTTCTGAAATATTTTGTGTCGTCGAGAACACTTATTTAAATATAACTTCATAGGTTTTGTTTATTTCAGAAATAGTGCTTTAAAAATTTCCAGATTAAGTTATGAATCTTTGGTGAAACTTTGCTGAAACCTTTATGCAAGATTTCCTATAATGTTTGTAGTTTCTTCACAAGAAACTTGCGAGAAATATTTTACGAAATATTTCATAAAACTTGCCACAATATGTCGTGAAATATTCGTGATCTCTGTTCAATCCTTACACGAAATATTGTAGAAATGTTGCAGAAACCTTTTTCGGAATGATAGTGGGAAGATTTCCACAAATTTTCTTGTAAACTTTCAAGAAATATTTCTGCAAGGCTGCAGAAATATTCAGTGAAAAATTTCCAGGCTAGATTATGAATAATTTCGAGAAACTGCCGAAATCTTTCTGTAACATTTTCTGTAATGTTTCTAGTTTCTTAACAAGAAGCCTGCATGAAATATTTCATGAAATTTTGAAGAAAACTTGCCATAATATTTCGTGCAATATTCATGACCTCTACTCAATCCTTACATAAAATATTGCAGAAATGATTCAGAAACCTTTTTCGGAATGATACTCGAAACTTTCCACAAAATCTTGCAGAACCTTTTCTGCAAAGTTTCTCGAAATATTCATATCTCCGTCATAAACTTTTTGGACCAATATTTCCACCACCTTGCAGAAATATTTTACGTAAAATCTTAATTTTTATTTAAAATTTAAAGAATTTTCTAAATAAATTTTATAATAAAAAAGAGATTTCAATATTTTTTTAAATCAATTTAAAATTAAAAATTAACAATTTTTATTTTTTTAAAAATAAGTTTAAATTAAAAAAAATAATTTCTTGTAATCACAAGAAATGTTGCGTTAAAAGTTCCCACTATCATTACAGGAAAGGTTTCTGAGACTTTTCTGAAATATTTTGTGTATGCACTAAATAGAGGATACAAAATTTCACGAAATGTTTTAGCAAGTTTGCTGCAATATTTATTGAAAAATTACGGAAACGCAGATCCCTACTTATCGACATTGCAATTTTTCTTTTATTCGAATAATTTTTAAACAGTTTTTTGGTGAGACACAATTTTGACGCTCACCATATATTTAAATACTATACTCAGAATATATTTAAATACTAAAACATGTTTATTCAGCGTAATAATACAAGTTAATATTTTCGTTATTTAGAAGAATCTATTCAGTATACAGGTTTGATTTCTACCTTACCGATACTATATTGTTTCAATTTAACGAATTAAATAAATAATTTATTAAATCCATAATTGTTTTAAATAAAAAGAATCAAAATTATAACAATTAAATAATCGTGGAAAGTGCAACTTATATAGATTAAAATGTCCGAAGTCCTTCAAGCAAGCGATAGCGTAACGGATAGCGTGCGTGTGTAGTAACCCAAAGATCGTGGGTTCGATTCCCGGTGAGGTCGAAAAATTTGTATGTAAAATATTTTATGCAATTATAACAATGCGATTAAATGTAGAAATTAAGTTGTGAAAAATATGCGAAAATTGTAAATACTTATAGAGAATTCTAATATATCATAGCTTCAAGGTTACTTCTTTCAAGAACTTGGAAAAAGGTTTCTGAAAGATTTCAGAAAGGTTTCTTGAATAATTACTTAAAATCTTTTCTGAAAGCTTTCTGCCAACAATTTATCGATATTCCAGAAAACTTTCATGAAAGGTTTCTACAAACTTTCTAAAAAGTAGAAGATGTACTTACTATTCTTTTTGTAATTTTTCTGAAATATTTCAGAAACATTTCGTAAAAGGTTTCAAGAAACGTTGCACAAATACTTCATGAAATATTGCGGAAATATTTCATGGCAAGTTTACGGATTATACAAATACTTTGTGAAAGATTCCTGCAATATTTCAGAAACATTTCTTACAAGTTTTCACGAAACTTTGTACAAATATTTCATGAAAGATTGTTGAAATATTTCATGCCAGATTTACAGATTATTCAAACTATTCATGAAAGTTTTCTGCAATATTTCAGAAATATTTCTTACAAGTTTTCACGAAACTTTACAGAAATATTTCATGAAATATTGCTGAACGAAAAAAGGTACGGACATAAAAACATTTCTGGAATCTTTCTGTGAAATATTTCTGAAAGGTTTACAGTAATATTACGAAAAATAATACCACAACATTTCTGAAATATTTCATGTCAGGTTTGTAGATTACAGATTTACAGATTATTCAAACTATTCATGAAAGTTTTCTGCAATATTTCAGAAATATTTCTTACAAGTTTTCACGAAACTTTACAGAAATATTTCATGAAATATTGCTGAACGAAAAAAGGTACGGACATAAAAACATTTCTGGAATCTTTCTGTGAAATATTTCTGAAAGGTTTACAGTAATATTACGAAAAATAATACCACAACATTTCTGAAATATTTCATGTCAGGTTTGTAGATTAATCAAACTATTCGTGAAACTTCCCTGCAATATTTCAGAAACATTTCTTACAAGTTTTCACGAAATTTTGTACAAATATTTCATGAAAGATTGTTGAAATATTTCATGCCAGGTTTACAGATTATTCAAACTATTCGTGAAACTTTTCTGCAATATTTCAGAAACATTTTTTACAAGTTTTCACGAAACTTTGCAGAAATATTTCATGAAATATTGCTGAACGAAAAAAGATGCGGACATAAAAACATTTCTGCAATCTTTCTGTGAAATATTTCTGTAAGGTTTACAGTAATATTACGAAAAATAATACCACAACATTTCTGAAATATTTCATGTCAGGTTTTCAGATTATTCAAACTATTCATGAAAGTTTTCTGCAATATTTCAGAAACGTTTCTTACAAGTTTTCACGAAACTTTGCAGAAATATTTCATGAAATATTGCTGAACGAATAAAGATGCGGACATAAAAATATTTCTGCAATCTTTCTGTGAAATATTTCTGCAAGGTTGTAAACATTTCATGAAACCTTGCAGAAACATTTCAGCAATATTTCGTGCTATGTGGGGAGGGCGCGAGAGTCTTGTTCTTCATGTGTTCGGATGAAAATAGGTACAGTCGATAAAGCAGTTTTTTTTTTCATTTTACTTTCAAAACTATCTTACCATGCATTCAGTTACCTACTGAGCTACACAATACTTTGCTTTCGGGTACGGCGTCCTCTTAAAGTATATAATTTCTATGTTGTACTTGTTCTATGTTGTATGTTGCTGTTCTGTCTTCTATGTTGTATGTTGTTCGACTGCGGTCAGGCGCATGCGGTCGCTTCTCTCATTGGTCGCGCGCGCGCTCCACCTCTTACTTATACACGGGGTTGTGGAAGAGCCCTTACCGCGTTTATGTGGTACTGTCGCAACGACGCGACAGTCGATAGAGTAATTTCTGTATTAGGTTGTGTTTCCGACCAGCAGAAGCGCTCGCGATTGTGCGAGTATCCATGTATATAGGTTAAGTATACTGTATAGGAGAGAGAGAGAGAGAAAGAGCGCGCGCAAAGTCGCGCCGGCGATAAAAGACACGAGACGTTGGCCTCCCCGCTCCCGCCTCGACGTTGGCCGTACATTCAATGGTGCCAACCTAATAGACGCGACGTGCGTGAAAACGAGGTCGACGAGGAATCAGGATAAAGGACATCACGAGGAGTTTCGTACCCGAGGAAGATGAACTTGGCCGACGGGCTTCTCACGCTACAAGGTGCTGATGCTCGTGGCGAGGCTCTCCTTTGTTACCGCGATCAGTTTCTTCAGCATGAAGTGGATCATGAACCAGCTCGATCCCAACAACAAGCCGAAGCGGAAGGCCAAGAAGAAGGTGCGTTTGAACTTTAGAATTCAGATTGCGTCAGTTGTCGTTGAGATGACATAATCTCACTCTCGAGCTCGAATCTTTTTTTCTCTCTTTCTTTATGTCTCTTGTACATGAGTGTTATGGCTCTCGCGTGTTTGACTTTTTGTTGATTGATTTTTCATGCTGGTGTTGTCGTTTCAGGCTGAGGAGCAGTTACGTAAACTGGCCACTGATGCTGTAGCTCTTACGAGGTCCATTGACCTGGAGCAGTTGACTGACTATGAGATGATGATCGCTAGCCATTTGGTTGAACCCAAGGATATTAGAGTATCTTGGGAGAACATTGTTGGACTGGAGCATGTCATTCAGGAGCTGCAGGAGACTGTCATCCTACCCATTCAGAGAAAGGAGCTGTTTGAGGATTCGCAGCTGACCCAGGCACTAAAGGTAGAGTAACATCAGCATTAGACTCGCTGACCTAAAGTGAGAAATAGTTTGTCTCTAAGCATCGTTAATTATTCGTAATTAGGGAAGTTAGCAGTGATTCTGACGGATCAGTTCAAGTTTCTCAGTTAAATTTGGTAGATCTTACTGGTTCAGAAAGAGTAAGACAAACAAATGCAACAGGAGAAAGATTCAAAGAAGGAACTCACATAAACATGTCATTGTCAACACTCGGACTTGTTATCAAACAACTCAGTGATCTTCAGATAGTAACAAATATGTTAATTTTCGGGATGGTAAATTGACAAGACTGTTATACAAGCATCTCTAAGAGGAAATGCTATGACAACTATCATTTGTGCTGTAACACAAGCAGCATTTGAAGAAACTCAATGTACAAGAGAAAGAATAAAAATTACTAGAAACAGACCGAATGAACCAGATGCTTGAAGAACGAATACAGTTGTTAAAAAGTGGGATTATATCTGCAGATACCGCTACAAAAGATGATTCTAATACTAAAATTGCAAGAGCTAAAAGAAGACGTACTTGGGCTGGTGATCGAGCACTAAATTCTCGACTTAGCCTTTGTACTCGTAATCTACCAAAAATTAAAGAAATCTCATGTACTAGTACCGATTCAAAGTTAGAATCAGCGGAAAAAAATAATATAAGATAATATAAGAAGAATTAAGTTCAAGAGCAACAGATATTTTAGAGTTATGGAATCCTACTTTATTTAGTGAGGAAGCAGGGGAAGTAGACGTTTTTAATGAGTTGAAACGATTGCAAAAAAATACTTGTAAATTTAAAAGATGGGGAAAATAATATAGAAAAACCATTAAGGCGATGTGAACCTCAAAATCAACCCAATTTCATTATTTAATTAATAAACATTCGAACGTTTATTTGGAAAAACAATTCTGTCAGGCGCTCCGTGTATGTAAATACTATGCTCAGATTTTTTTTTGTGCGATTCTATCAGCATTTCCATGAGATACGCTCGTTTTAAAACTGACAAAATTCGAAGTATTACAGATTCCTACTTATCGACATTGCGGCTTTTATTTAATTAAATAAATTCTGAGTAGATTTTTGGAAAAACAGCTCTGTCAGGCGCTCCGTATATATAAATACTATACTCAATTTTTTTTTTTAGTAATTCTATTATTATTTGCAAAAGATATATATGTTCTAAAATTTGTCGGTAAGTACACATTACCTTAACTCGATTAGAAAAGAAATTAACTGATTACTACAATGACTGCTCATTAGAATTAGAACAAGTTCGAGCTTAGAAGGAACCATTATCTAAAGAAAATACTGAAATAAAAAAGAAACTGGTCAATGAATCAAATAAATTAAAAAATACTTATACTTTAGTTAATACTTTAAGGACTGACACTGATTGCCTTATGGAAAAACTACTACAGAAAATTAGTGAATTATCGAAATTAAAAGAAAGAGTTGTTGAATTAGAAAGATTGAACACTGAAGTAGAAAAATCGATTTGTGCGCCTCCACTTGATATCATGGATTCTGAAAAAAGTCAAGACAGTAGTTCTGAAATCTTAAGACTGAATGAAATAATTGAAGAAAAAAATCTTGAAATCATAAAATATAAACAATTTGAAGAAGAAATAAAATAAGAGTGAAAAACAAGAATGAAAACAGTTGAACGACCAACATGAGTGAAGATTAAGATGCTAAAATTATTGAAGATAACACAATCAGTATTATGAAACATCAACAACTTGACATGGAAATGAAGCAAAAAATTTAGGAATTCCAACAATGTTTAGATTCTATAAATAAAATTGAAAGAATATCTTAAGAATGCCAAACAGATATCAATCTTGACTGTGAAAAGAAAGGTAATTTACCATTTGATCAGACTTCAGAAATTTTCAAATTGATTATTCGTAATTAAGAAGACATTTCTTCAAAATGGTTCGGAGTCAAAAGTAAGTATTGTTTCTTCATGCATAAGTATAGTTGAGGTTATGTTTACAACGCTAGTTTTGCACATTAGATACAAACTGTGCTAATTAAGTGCTCATTTTTGGAAATGGTTAAGATATTGTATTCTTTAATACATGTTCCAAAGAATATTTATAATTTATGATTATTTATATTATTATAATATTGAAATTGTGACTGTGCTTGTGACTGTGAGTAATCTTGCTACCAAACATTTTGAGTTGTATTACTTAGTTCAATTAAATTTTCTTTATTATTTTATTAATTATTAACAACAATAAATTTTTTATATTATATTATTTTCTTTATATTATATTTTTTATATTATTTTTTATATTATTTATTTTTTCTTTATATTAGGAAGAGGAACAAAAACGGTTGGAAATGGAGATGCAAAAAAGAAGAAAAAGAATCGAAAGCTGGAGACCTGAAAGAAAAAAGAAAGAGCAAGAAGCAACAAAGAAGGGTGGAAAGTCATCTACATTAGCAAATCTTCAGTTACCAGCTGCGAAAAAGTGGTCTTCAGAGAATGACAGTGACGAAGAGACTCCTATTATTTTAAATAAAGATACTACTAAAGAAATAAAAGAAGAAGAAGATGAGAAAATAGAAGAGCCTAAAAAATAGGACGAAGAAGAAATTGATCCATTAGATGCTTTTATGGCAGTAGTACATGAAGAAGTTAGGGAAGTAAATAAGGTTGACACTAAACCGTCAAAACCAGGTAACTATCTATAACGGAACATTATTTTCTTACAACTACCCAATATTTTTCAAAACATTTGGATCAAAACAATAATGTTCACGTTGTGTTAAAGGTACAAATAATCCAGGACAATCTGGTGGTGTTGTTATTGTCACAGGTGTGGCAAAGAAGAAAGTTGCGCGACGCAACAGGTCGCCGAGGCTATACTGAAGGGAGCTGGACCGACTAACCTGATTACGGTGAGATTTTTATTTTGTTTTTTTTTCTAATTCAAAGTTGTATCAGCTTAATCTCATGGACACATTCCCAAGGGGTACATCTCGGATCCAGATCATAGATTCATCCAGGTTTCTAGGATGTGCCTTCTTCTACATAACATTGAAAGTCTGTAAAATTTTAAGACTAATGCTTTTACCACGTAAAGTTATAAAAGCTTGAATCTTGAATCAACTATTTGGCGTTTAAATCTTGTTTTTTTTTTTTTTTTTTTTTTTAATTTTTAGCCAATAAATCATGCTTTCCAGACGATATTTGTTTTTATTTTAATTAAACTAATAAGAATTTTGGCAAAACTTGCATTTAATGTTTTCAAATAATGTAATATAAAATAACATTGTATATATGAGATGTGAATTTATCGCCCTCTATATTATTCATGTTTGAAAGATACTTATGGATCAGGATGGGGCTTTTTTAATACAAAAAAAAAAAAAAAAAAAAAAACGTATATATTTTTTTTTAAATTGTTGATATTTTACTAAAGTATATTATATTTCAATGTATAATAATATTTTAAGGTATATTTACAAGAATAAAAGCTCGGTTTAACTGTCAAATCAGTGATTTTAGGTAAAAAAATTATTGGGTATTTTACAAATTCAAGCTCTTATAACTTGAAATGATGAAGACACTAGGGTCTAGGATTTTACACTTTCATTATTATGTATCAGAAGGCATATCCTACAACCCTGCATGAATACATGACACACATGTGAGATACGGCCCTTGTCAGCTAATAAAAAGTTTAATCCCCTCGTGTAATTTAATTGCAGCTATATATAAATATACAATGCCTGTAAAATTGCCTCGTCGTTGGCGGCCATATTG
This sequence comes from Torymus aiolomorphi, assembly GCA_036365515.1. Taxonomy (NCBI): domain Eukaryota; kingdom Metazoa; phylum Arthropoda; class Insecta; order Hymenoptera; family Torymidae; genus Torymus; species Torymus aiolomorphi. The sequence goes on from CM070873.1 coordinate 178,642,433, forward strand.
ATGACGTTTACAAATATAGACGCCAACGACGGGGCAATTTTACATGCATTGTATATCTATATATAGCGAGCATATGCCTACGATTATATTGCCAATAGCTATCGCCATATAGGCCCACGCTCATGCGCCGTAGACTGTAGCACAGCTGATAGTGTCGTGACATGGCAACTCACATATTCAGCGATATTGTGACGTTAGCTCAGTGGTAGAGCGCGGGCGTAGAAACCGAAAAGACTCGGTGCCGCGTCTGCACGATCAGTGCACGAGGAAATCCAGCGCCACGAACAGTGGACACTGCTGCGGGCATCCGGGCAGTCGAGCACGGCTAGGTATAAACGACACACGCATGCACGGGCCGGAATCAAGATGATGGCAAATCGCAAGTTGCAACGGGCGTTACCATTACCACGTCAGGTGGAGAGTATAAGGCTGCAAGGATGACAGGCTAGAGAGGAAATTGAGGTTAGTGTGTGCTGATAGTGCAATCTACTTCATTGCTGATGATGGCTAGCCTCGAATTCTCAATGCCACTGAACCGGAAAAAGTATGCTCCATCACCTGCAATTGTGACAAGATTTTTTTAGCATTCTGACCACAGATGCAATAAGTGTCTGGTGCTGCAAGCTATGTGGTCCCATCATTTTTCAAAAGCGCTCGCAAGAATGCTTGCAAAAGTACGAAGAAAATGCTCTGCTAGAATAGAGGCCTAATTCTAGCATGATTGTCATTGCGAAAAATGATAGTTATCTGCTTTCTACAAGCGCATTGATTATACAAAAGAAGAGAAAAGCTCTTACGAACAAAAAGATTCACCTATAAACAGCCTCAAAAGTGATAGTGCAGAATTTTTTGTCTATGCATACGTCATAAATGCCTTTTATCGTGGATTTCTGATAACAAGCAGTTATTGAATACTAGAAATTGAGGATGAAATAAGACTATACCTTAGGGACGTTCGCTTACATAATACTTTTGTAAGATGTATAAAAATGACATCTCAAATGTGCCCATGATGTAAGTATGTTTCTGACTGGGATTTTATTTAATAGTATAGCTGAACTAAACCTCCAAGTTTCCATCTGTCTGCTTCTCTGTTCCTGGCAGTTAGATACTGCTCTCCTCATACCTTCTGCTTAACACATTATTAATATATTTTGTTTTGCCCTAGGCGAAGAGCTCCCGCAGAAGACAACATGTCTTCATATAATTGTACTTTCTTCGAGGGTGGCTAACGCAACTACCACTTCCTAAGGATATCACCTAGGCGAACACAATGGAGAAGTGAGGGTGAAGGTGCAGTTGAATGTAATCCGCACTCCTGCGACAGACTCGAGTAAGTACTTCACTTTGGATTTGGGCTTTATTCTGTAGTATAGCTGAATCTAGCCTCCAACTTTCCATCTATCTACGCCTCTGTTCCTGGTAGTTCGATACTGCTCTCCTTATCCCTACTGCTTAACACATTATTAATATGTTTTGTTTTGCCCTAGGCGAAGAGCTCCCGCAGAAGACAACACGTCTTCATATAATTCTACTCTCCTCGAGGGCAGCCAACGCAACTACCACTTCCCGAGGACATGACCTAGGCGAACACAACTGAGAAGTAACAGCAAACGTGTAGTTGAATGTAAGTACTTCGCTTCCCTATTGAAAAATATCATTTGAGATCTCACTCGAGATCTCACCTGAAGTCTCAGATAAGATTTTTCAGTAGAGTTTGAAAAATAAAAACTTTTATTAATCATGATATTTCACATAAATTTTATGAAAATATTTTTAATTTTCTACAAAATAAGTCCTATTTGAGGTCTCTCAATCCAAGATATTGACATTTTAACAATTTTGTCCTGGTGTAACCTACAGACCTGAGAACTTCATGGATTTCAATGGGACAATGCCTAAAATCTTTGTTTTTTATATCCTTTTTATATCCACATCGACTGAAGTCATTCGCATTTTTTAATTTTCTCATTTTAATACTTATAAAAAAAAATGTGATTGAAAACACAATTTTTTTATTAAATTCTATTTTTTTTATTTTAAGACCTTGAAATAATATTTTTAATATAAAAATAATTCTTAAGAGTAGCTTCAGTCAAATAGAGATATGGAAAACAAAGATTTTAGGCCTTGTCTCGTTAAAATCTATTAAAGCCTCCGGTCTGTAAGTTACGCTAGGTCTGAAAAGATTATAGTTTTCAGTAGAACGCTTTAACTTTAGAAATGAAAAAATTTTGTATTATTGGGAATTAAGGATATACTACAAAAATTTTGAAGTACTCCCTTAATTCTATAGTACAGCCAAACCTAACCTCCAAATTTCCATCTGTCTACTCTCTTACTGCTGGCAGTTTGATCTCATCCCTGATGATTGACACGTTACTAATACACTTTATTCTACTTAGGATGAAGAGCTCCTGTAGACAGCAATACGCATCGAATCACTTTGCTACTCTCAAAGAACATCTAACAAATGAGCTTGTGTTGGAGAGTTGCAGCTTTGTCAGTATTTAGGGCACACCTGATTTTTAGGTACGACTTATATCTCCCCAAAAACTAACAATTTTCTGTACAAAAATAATTTTCTATTAATAGTTTGTGACGTCCTACGTACTATTTTGAAATTTTATTTTTTTTCCTTAACGGTAATCTCCATAAACCCAAATTCGCGACTATTTGCCTAGATCATAAAACTTATATTTTCTTTCGCTTTACGATTGACACGCGCTTCTTATTAGCTTAATTCTCTCTAACCATGATAACCAAATTTGTAACTATTTACCTAGGTCATAAACCTCGAATCATTCTTCTGTCTATTGCCGCTTTACGACTATCACGCGCTTTTATCGAGGGGTAAATAAACTTTACCTTTCGCTGAAACGAGAACTAGGCCTTTAGTTTTATTACCTTATTTTCGAAAATGCCTTGTAATCCAAAGATCACGACCTTCTCGCTTAATCTAATTTTTTGCATAAAAGCTGGCTACTTTTGGGAAGCCGGCGCTAGTACTACATTCGCGACCCGCGACTCGTGTCTACGCCTGCACGAGTAATCCGCGATACACGATGAAAGTGCGTTACATTTAGGCTAGTATTACAAGTACAGTTCGCGATTCGTGTCTACGACCTCTGCGCGAGAAATCAGCGATACGCGATCAAAGTGTAAGTCGCTAGTACTACGTTCGCGACACGCGACTCGTGTCTACGCCCGCACGAGTAATCCATGATACGCGATCAAAGTGCGTAACAATATCGCTCACCGAGACGTCTGCAATTGTGACCACACATTCAGCTTTGCGCTAGTAAATCCATGATTCGCGATCGACGTGCTTAGCCGATTAATGACACACTACACCGATTAATGACACACTACACCGATTAATGACACACTAAAACCTTTGTACTAGTTTTAAGTTCGCTAAATAAAAGTGGATTCCGTGAAATATAAAATCAGTTTAGACACTTTCATTTGCTGCTGAACACCTGTCCCTTTCCAGGCAAGGCAGAGAACTTCGACACCAGGTAAGTGTTTTTATCTATCCCATGTTACGGCGGCACCGCTTCTCGAGGCCGCTGATGCGACCCCCCACTCCTCCATAAAGCCACGCAGCCCTTATAGAAAGCGCACCGCTCAGCACAATCTCTTAATTATTTATTAACTTCAATAACCTTAACTAAACCAACATTTTTAGCCATTACAATCCGCGGTTCTTGAAAATATGCATTAACTTCAAAATCGCAGAACGTGACAGCTAAAAATAAAACTGGTGACCTACGTGGGATTTTTCAACCGCCTCCTAAAGTAATATCACGGGAAAACTATACTTACCGTCATTTAAAGCTATTAGAAAGATTTTAAAACTTTGAATATTCAATTCATTCTACATAAATAATAAAGATATAATAAAAAATAAAAAAATTATTCATTTTTTTCTTTTTGCAAAAACTACAACTAAATTATAACTCATTGTACCGCGTATAATTAATCTTCTAAACTATAAATCAAAATCATTAAAGTTTTTTTCTCTCTACAATAATATTGGCATATATTATACCGGGTGTCCCATTTTAAAACCACCAGGCAAATATCTCGAAAACTAAGGGAGATGGAAAAAAACTTTTAATACAAAAGTTGTAGGGTTCAGAGGGGCCCAACTGACCGTGATCTTGGTTATGACCTTGAGGTCAATGATCAAGGTCATTTGAAGGTCAAATCTTTTTTTCAAATGGGAATCCCCACTTTTGACCTCGTAAATGGAAAGAGCGGAAAATTTTACGTTCAGATATGTCCTTGAGTCAAGGCCATGGTCATGGTCATGGTCATGTTTAAAATCAAAATCAATCAACGCATCAAAACATTCCCATAATTACGCATACGAGTGTTAAATACAGAAGTTGTAGGATTTGGAGCGGCCCAACTGATCGTGACCTTGGTTATGACCTTGAGGTCAATGATCAAGGTCATTTGAAGGTCAAATCGATTTTTTCAAATGGGAACCCCTATTTTTGACCTCGTAAATGGAAAGAGCGGAAAATTTTACTATTTTTACTATTATCAATATTTACCAGGGTTAACCACTTATATCAAATAATAACAAAAGTTAATAAGTGTTGACCACCTGTATCCAATAGTGACCGGTAGTATTCAGCATTGATCGGTAATAGTCAATAATTATTACTGTTTACATCAAATTGTTTTCAAATTGAGTACACTTATATTGGCACAGAAAATTAAACTTTTTCGTTTTAAAATATTGTATAGTATAATAACATATTATTTCTTTTGTGGTGTGTTTTGATAAATAATTGCATTTACAACTAAAAAGAATGCCTGACTATTCTGCTAATGAAATAGTTGACATTCTTCTTATTTTAGGAGAATGTCGACGAAACTATCGAGAGGCAAGCAGATTGTATCGTGCTCGGTTCCCTCAACGACAACATCCTGATCATACGGTAACACGTGACATTGAACTGCGCGGTCGACAAGGAAACTTCGTTCGGAGAAGGAGGACACTGAATGAACACGATTATGAAAATAATCCTCGCTTTCTTGCTGTTCTAGCCATGGTACATTTAAATGTTCATGTCAGTTTACGCGAAATCGAGTTAACAATGGGTATTCCAAGATCTACGGCCAGTAGATATTTACGATATGCGCGTTACCATCCTTACCACAATACTCTAAATCAAGTTTTAACTGTGGAAGATTATCGACGGAGAATAACATTTTGCCAATGGGCAACACAACAAATTACTATTGATGAAAATTTCTTTAGCAATGTTCTTTTTAGCGATGAGGCTACATTTCAGAGTAGTGGTATGTTGAATCGCCATAATTGCCACTACTGGTCTCCTGTTAATCCTCATTGGATGCGAGAAGTTGATCATCAGCATCGCTGGAATGTAACGGTATGGTGTGGTATTATTAACGGATGTCTGATTGGACCTTATTTTTTTGAAGGTCACGTAACTCAACATACTTATTTACAGTTGCTGAGAGACGAGCTGCCACTCTTTCTAGAAAACGTCCATACAAGGGCCAGAATGTGGCTACAACAAGATGGTGCTCCTCCACATTATGCCAGAATTGTCAGAGATTTTCTTAATGAAAGGTTTAACGGTCGATGGATTGGTAGAGGAGGTCCCATAGCATGGCCTCCAAGATCTCCAGATCTGACATCTCCAGATTTTTATTTATGGGGCTTCCTAAAAAATACAGTCTACCACAACAGGCCAACTACAAGAGATGACATGATTCAAAGGATTACACAAATCTGCTTAAGTATTCCACGTCAAGTATTATTAAATACTGTTAGAAACTTTAAAAGGAGAATAGAATGTTGTCAACAAGTAAATGGTGCAACTTTTGAGCATCTTTAGTAAATGGTGACCGAAACACTTGGATCCTATGACTAAATACACATGAACGTGGAATTTTCCAATGAATTTTTAGCTGGCCTGATCATCCCCGACCTTGCCTTAACTGGCCGGGTCATCTCCGACCTTGCCTTAAATGACCGGGTCATCTCCGACCTTGCCTTAACTGGCCGGGTCATCTCCGACCTTGCGTTAACTGGCCGGGTCATCTCCCACCTTGCCTTAACTGGCCGGGTCATCTCCGACCTTGCGTTAACTGGCCCGGTAATCTCCGACCTTGCCTTAGGTGACCGGGTCATCTCCGACTTTGCTCTTAACTGCACGGAAACTGACCATAACTTTGACCATGACCTTGACCCAAGGCCATATCAGAATTTTTCGGTTTTTCTATTTACGAGGTCAAAAGTGAGGGTTGCCGTTAAACAAAATTGATTAACTTTCAAACGACATCATCCTTGACCTCAAGTTCATGGTCAAGGTCACGTTCAGTTGGGCCCCTCCAAACACTACAACTTCTGTATTTAACACTCGTATGCATAATTATGGGAATGTTTGGATGCGTTGATTGATTTTGAATTTAAACATGACCATGACCATGGCCTTGACCCAAGGACATATCTAAACGTAAAATTTTCCGCTCTTTCCATTTACGAGGTCAAAAGTGGTAGTTCCCATTTGAAAAAATCGATTTGACCTTCAAATGACCTTGATCATAAGGTCATAACCAAGGTTACGATCAGTTGGGCCCCTCTGAACCCTATAACTTTTGTATTTAACAATTTGTCTCGTATACCTAATTATGGGAATGTTTTGATGCGTTTATTGGTTTTGATTTTAAACATGACCATGACCATGACCATGACCTTGACTCAAGGACATATCTGAACGTAAAATTTTCCGCTCTTTCCATTTACGAGGTCAAAAGTGGGGGTTCCCATTTGAAAAAATCGATTTGATCTTCAAATGACCTTGATCATTGACCTAAGGTCATAACCAAGGTTATGATCAGTTGGGCCCCTCTGAACCCTACAACTTTTGTATTTAACAATTTGTCTCGTATACCTAATTATGGGAATGTTTTGATGCGTTTATTGGTTTTCATTTTAAACATGACCATGACCATGACCATGACCTTGACTCAAGGACATATCTGAACGTAAAATTTTCCGCTCTTTCCATTTACGAGGTCAAAAGTGGGGGTTCCTATTTGAAAAAATCGATTTGACCTTCAAATGAACTTGATCGTTGACCTCACGGTCATAACCTATGTCACGATCAGTTGGATCCCTCTGAATCCTACAACTTTTGTATTAAAAGTTTTTTTCCATCTCCCTTAGTTTTCGAGATATTTGCCTGGTGGTTTTAAAATGGGACACCCGGTATATAAAAATTTAAACATACCTAAATTCCAATAAAATAATTATTTTGAATTTTCGATAAAATAAAAATTACTAGATAGAACGATTCTTGCTAAACTATACACAAACTTAAACCTTCTTTCCATCTCTCCGAATATACTAATATTAACACTTTTGAAATAAAATGCGTTTCAACTAGAAACAGCCGACCGCGGAAATCTTCTAAGAAACCGATAGGAAAAATAAAGCCATAAACCGCTAAAAATCAAAATCAAGTACGCGACGAAAAACTAATTTTGCGATCCTAATTAAACAACGGGAATTCGTGTCTGTTAACTCACGATAGATACCTAAAAAGTCCTATTAAAAACTTTTATTTAAAAGTCAATCAAAAATTATCTTGTTGAAGAAGAATCAACAATATAAATTAAATTTTTAATTGGCACAAAAACAGAATACCAACGGATAACAATTTACAAAATTTACACGATCTTTGAATTAAAAATATATATTTCGCTGTCGAACAATTAGAAATATCGCTCTATAAATAACACATCATTATTATGAGAAAACACACTAAGTTATATATTATACAAGAAAAATTAATAAAATTTAAAAACAGGGTGATTTAATACAAAAAGAATTATTTTTAAATAAAATCATATATGTTTTCAAAAATTTTCTTCCAAGACAAAATTTTAAATCTAAGATAAAAGGATCTTGGTTAAACGTAAGAAAAATTTTCTCAAGCCAGCTTATCTCCGGATTTCCAAAAACATTAAGACAGATGGAGCAATATACCGACGAAACCCGCGCTCGCCTAAATCCTAAACTCATTACACTTGCACCGACGATCTAGCATTTTCACCCTAAATAAACATCATTGCGGGAAGGCCAGCAATACGACGCGCCGTCGCACATTACGATATTTGCGAAAGATAAAAGAACCCTGCATTTCGAAAAATTTTCACGTGGTGCATCGTAGGTAACGTGCTTAGCAGTCTGCTTAAGGAGCCCTCAGTTTTTTCTCTGCCCTCGTGCCAACCACGTCTCTAAGGTGTAGTCCGAGTATTACAGTGCAAAAGATCGCGCATAACAGTGTTGAGAAATACTCAAGTGTGCCAGAATTCAAATTAAAAATAAAAGGAAATGACCAAATCGGAAGAACTTTACATAGACATTTTGTTTTGAAGGAAGGAAGCTAAAACCAAAAAACCATAAAAATAAAAAAAAATAAAATCATATTAAACCATTTTTGAAAAAAAGGGGGAAATTATACAAACAAAGGTAAACGAATAAATTGATTTAATATTAACTTACTCCTATTTAGTACCTTTTGTTTTTCTCTTACAGTTCGCTGAAATAAAGGAGAATTAAAATCATTATTCTTTTTTTTTTACTTCGGCGAAGTTGTTCTTTATCTCTCTCACATCCATCGCCTTCGCGCTCGTCGGATCCTGTCAATCTCCCACAAACTTATACCAGACACGATTATACCATATATATAATTAGTTAGTTAAATATCTTGTGCATGCGCATGTTATGAATTAACTATAATATACTTTTGTGAACATACGTCTTTTTTATAAAAGTGAATGATCTTTGCCGTCGGATCATGCGGCGAACGCACCACTAGTGAAAAAGTGAAAAATGCAAACATACAAAATTTTTACTTAAACTATGAATTCAGTTTTTCTTAATTAACAATTGAAAAGTTTTAATAACTAAATCAAAAATCTTAAAAATCAAACATATAGTCTTTTTTTCTCTTTCTATAATTGAAAAACAAACATAAAATATTAACTTAAAAATATTTATATTAAAAATAAAAAAGTTATTCGCTGGAGTCACTACACTCCAAGAATAAATTGAAACATTTTCTATCGCGAATAAATAAAACTTTTTTATTATACAAACACTTTAACAAAATTTTTTTTATTGTCGTGAAAAACGTATAACTAAAAGATACAAATATTACAATCAACATTATAAATAAATAAACTATTAAAGACTTTTAATAAAAATAACATAAATAAAAACATAATTAAAGCATTGTGAAAAAGAAGTAAAAGAAAAATAATATAATAAAAATCAGTTCAATAATTAAGAATTTAGTGCAAGTTCATCACAATATTAAGAAATTTTTTTTTCCGACCGTCGAAATTAATTGCATTAAATAAAATAAAATAAAATAAAACACAGAAGTGAACTAAATACGGAAAACGAATAGAAGTTAAAATACTAAACGGGAATGTGCATAAACTGGTAGTCCATCACAGCACCCAAATACAAATATATTTTGTGCATTGACTAAAAATCAACCGCGATTAATATTAAATTTTTTTTACTCAGCTTTGTGTGAACTGGAAGTCATCCTCTGCTTAGTTGATTTAATTTTTTTCCGTGAAACAACCTACTTTAGTAATATCATTGTTATTTTTCGGTCTATGAAAAAAAAAAAAATTTTTACCTTGATAAAAAAAAAAAAATTTTGAACGGGTAACGGAAAGAATAATTAAATAAAGAAATTTAACAAAATTATTATAAATCATTGCATATAAACTAGTGGTTCATCATGATATTTTACAAAAAAATATATATTATAATCAAGCAGCAATAAAGCTTACAAATAAAATAATTGATAAAAGAATAAAATATTAAAAGGAATAAAAGAATATTGAATAAAATAAATTGAACGAAACGCAAAAAGCGAATACGAAAAATAAATAAAGAAGAATATTTAATACAACAAATCAGGGATGTGTGTGAACTGGAAGTTCAATACATTACTTGAATAGAAATGAATTATTGCGCATAAACTGAAGTTCATCGCAATATTCAGATTAATAATAATTTTTCTTTTGCAGTGCATAGACTGGAAGTCAATCACTGTTTAATTAATCAATGAATAATAAAATAATAAATGAAGATATAAAGAATTATTAAAAGATAAACATAAACAAAAAAAAATACTGAATAAAATAAATAAACTAACTGGAAAAAATATAACTCAAGAATATTAAATAAAAACAAGAATATATAAAATTGAATTAAAAGAAAAACACGAAAGGCGAAACAAATACGGAAAATAAATAAATAAATCGGGAATATATGTGAACTGGAAGTTCAATACATTACTCGAATAGAAACGAAATATTGCGCATAAACTGGTAGTTCATCGCAATATCTCAATTAAGAAAAAAAAAACTTTTAAACAGTGCATAGACTGGTAGTCAATCACTGTTTGAATAATCAAATCCAACATCTAAAATTCTCTTTAGGTGCGATCACCTTGCACGTTATCGATAAAATTAAACTAATAAGGAACAACTTTACGAAAGAGAAAGACTCTTCCTATAAGAAGAAAAACTCAATTAAAAGAGTAAAAATTTATCAACAAAATAAATATATTAAAATTTACCAACAAAATTAATTAAAGAAATATAACGAAATAACTGAATATGAATAATATATTATTAATAATTCTAATTGCCAAAATTTAATAAACTTGTTATAAAACAAATTTAACTATTCTTTACTTTAAATAATTAAATAAGTCTTAAATCAAAATAAATTTTACTTAACTATAATAGTTCTTTTTCATCAACTAAACTCGAATTTAGTTTTGCTATTGACTGATTCTGTGAGATTTTGACTTGACATCTATCAACCTCCATCCATACAGATTCGTCAGGTGCAACACAATTGCACTCACCTTTGTTTCTTTCCCACTCCAAATCCAGATGGATGCCATGACGAAGACGAGCAGGTAGAAGATACCAAATACGGAAAATTTTAGCTCAACCTTTAGGAACCGACCATTTAGCATACCACCGTCTAGATCCTAAGGTACTACCTTTTGATATCAAAGACTTACAACAATAACGCTCGAATTTGCACAACACGATCTTCGAAAGTGAAGGAACAAAATATCAATTTATATAAATAACATAGAAGGACTGTACAATACACATACAGCACATAAAAACTAATAAAAATACCACGTAGTCACGGGGTGGATTTTCGGGCTAAGGCACGTTTCACCTGCGTACCTTAGCGGTTCAATTCCGTATCTCTCGGTTCAACTCCCGGAGATGTAATAGCCAGATTAGGTAACAGACGCTACAACGTCGTGCAAGGTTAACCTAACCTGGTGACTTACCGGGGAACACGCAAGTCGATGACTTGCGCTTTGTTTCTCACCAGTGACTCGAACTCTCCTCTCGTTCACTGGTTCGTGTGCCGGCTGCTCAGACGAAACGATACGTATTCCCTTACGTAACGACCGCGGAGGCGGCGGGGAACGGGGAATGACTAGGTCGCGAAATAACAACTCGAACAGTTAAAGTTAATAATAAAGGGCTATGATTTATTAAATAAAAGAAGTTGTGGTTTGATAATAGATCAGAAATATAAAAGGATTGAATTTCGATTCGCGTATTTCCTATCTAAACGGTGCACCAGCACGTTACCTCTGACGTCATCTGCCTCGAAGACTGACGTCACGCTCGCGGTAATTTACGCCGCGCACGTGAGGTATAATACGCCTCACGTGTGCGATACTCTATGCGCGCGCTCACCGAGTGAAGCGACGAAGTGTGAGAGCAGTCGCGATCGCCACGCGACGCACACACGTATAAGTGTCAGAGAGAGGGTAGACGTCGGGTTTACACGTGTGCGCACCTGTTGTGTGCACTCACCGGTTTTGAAAAAGCCGGTGGTTTGACCTCGCGTTGATGAAGTGCGAGCCCGATGCCTACACTCTCTCCTCGCACTTGCTCTCACCGCACGAGAACGCCTACTCGAAGCCGATGTCCAGGTACGACGAGCCTGGACAAGCGGTTACGCGGAGCTAATACGCGGCGCGGAAGAATGCGTGCACGCTTACCTTTGATACGATTTAGTAATGCCTCAGCAAGGTGGTTGGTCTAGGACGTGTCGTGTCTTCCTTCCTGGAGAATATATAAATCTCGATGCTGCTGTGGATTGGACACGAGAAGTGATGCTACTTCCTCAAAACAACTAAGTAGTTTGAGTGCGGCAAGTGATGCTAGCCTGTCGCACTTGCACTTTACACTTTAACGCGCGAAAACCGCCGAAGTACTTCGATACACGACTTCCGAAAATCACGAGCAAAACTCTCGTAATTCGCGCTCTTACACGGTACTTCTCGTAAAAAAACGAACGAGTCTTCTTTTAATAAAGGGCGAAACAAAATGGAGCGAAAAGAAAAGCGGTTGCAGAATACCGTAGCGAACTATAAGATGGCCATCTCGCATTCGCGCGCATGAGGTACTTCAACTACGGCTTATACGCGACGTCGGTACGGTAGGCCGTGACACCCCCCACCCAGATGTCACTTATCTCCTGATATGGGACTCTGTAATTCAATCCGGCGTCACTAATACCTGCAAAGGGTTTGAGGATTTGGAAGCATTCGAGCGAACACGACTTTTATAGAAAAAATAAAAAGATTTTAATGAAGAAAACAATAACAAAAAATTATCCGGCCAGGTGTCGAAGGCATCAGCTACGCCTGTGCCAGCAGCTGGCCTACCAGCTCGAGGAGCTGCTGCTGGTTCAGTTGTCCAAGACTCATCCTGTGGACAGTGGAGAAGATAGCGATTATCCTCGGGAACCGTAGTTCGGATTCGCGCGTGTTCTCCGGAGGGACGTCGAGATGGGGTCGCAGGTTAGTACGCGATTCCGCGAACCTTTCGGTCAGCCACGAGATAGTTTTGGGGGCTCGCTCGCAACAGGAACGGGATTGGTCGGTGCAGGAGAAGTTTCGCCTGGCCTTCTCGTGACTATCGCAGTCTTTCTCGGCCTACCTCTCCCGCGAGCTTGCGTTGTCACGCCAACCTCGTTCTGATTTTGCCTAGCGCCCGCTGGCGGCTGTGTTCTCGCAAGTGGCGGGTCACTCTTCGCTATTTCTTCTTCTTCCCCCGGTGGTTGGACGACGTCATCCTCTCCTTCAGTTATATCGCGCTCGTGTGTTTCCTCGTTATCCTCGGGCTCTTTTCCAGCGAAGTATGGCTTCAAGTGTTCTGCATGGACCAGGTCTTCAACATCTCCTTCCTGATCCACCAGTTTGTACGTGTTGGGCCCTTTCTTCTCCAAAATCTCGTAAGGGCCAACGTATTTCGGTGCCAACTTCGCCATCACTCCTTGAGCTGCCGAGGATAACACGCGATTCTTCATCCACATGCGATCTCCGACCTCGAACTTCGGTTCTCTCCGCCTGGCGTCATATATCTCAGCATGCCTCTCTTGTTCTTCTCTTGAACGGTGACCAGCATCAGCTAGCATATTGCTGAGATTTTTCATCCTTTCTAACCAGGCGTCTTCGTCCTCTTGAACAGCAGTCCCTTCTACTACCTGATCTTGCTCCCTCCTCTTAGTCCCGGGAGGCACTGGTTATCTGCCATAATTTAACATGGCTGGCGACTTACCAGTGGCGCTATGGGGTTCATTATTTAGCGCGAACACTAGTTCAGGTAGCTTCTCATCCCAAGTATTATGGTTTCCCTCCACAAATGCCATAAAACTGGTCTTAAGGGTTCTATTAACTCTTTCCACCGGATTCGCTTGAGGGTGGTAAGGTGGAGTATGAGAGTGATGAACCCCTATCTCGTCTAGATATTGGCCTATTTTTAAATTCGGTTCCGTTATCGGAAAGGAAGACCTTGGGTGCGCCATATCGTAATACTATCCTATTCTTCAACTCTTTTCGAATAGTCTTACCGTTGGCTTTCCGGATGGGAATACATTCTACCCATCGAGTAAATAAATCCTGGAAGACCAAGATATACTCAAATCCGGCTTTGCTTCTAATGAAAGGACCCGTTATATCCGCCGCGACGACTTTCCAAGGCTTATGAATAACTCGCCGCCCCATCAAACCGAGGGGTGGCCTTTGTTCTACCTTGCACTGCTGGCATATCAAACATGTTCTGACATGTTCCTTTACTGACTTGTAGTATCTCGGCCAGTAATAATATGGGGATACTCTCGCGAAGGTCTGCTCCCTTCCAAGATGTCCAGCAGTAGGGTCGTCGTGACATTCCAAGAGAACTTTCTTCCTTTCCTCCTCAGGAACTACCAGTTTCCATGCATCGTCATCTACGCCTAAGCCCTCCTCGATATCTTGATTTGGACGATACATGGAGAGCTGGCTGCCTAATACTTTCCATCTAGGATAAATATTAGGTTCTTCCAATACCTTTTTCTGCCAGCCGAGGTACCACTCGTCATTCGTGGTTACTGCCCACGAGACGGCGCCTACGACTGGTTGTTTTTCGTCCTCATCTTCTTCATACATTATAGATAATGCATCCGGCACGCAGTTGAGACTCCCTTCGATGCTCAACTTCAAAGTTGTGCATCTGCAGCTTAAGCGACCATCTTGCTAGTCTACCTGTCGGGGTACGCAGTGACCGAATCCAACGCAAGCTGCTATGGTCGATCACTACGAGGAAATTATATCCTTCTACGTATGCCCGAAACTTCTCGATAGCCCATAACACAGCAAGACACTCTCTTTCTGTTACTGAGTAATTTCGCTCAGCTTTAGAGAGCGAGCGACTCGCAAACTCCAAGATTCCCTCCTGGCTGTCTATCACCTGGAACAATACTGCCCCCAAACCAGAGTCACTTGCGTCAGTTTGTATGACAAAGCGCGAAGCGAAATCCGGACGGTGTAGGACCGGAGTTGAGGCTATGAGTGCCTTGATGTGGTCGAAGGCTTGTTGTTGTTCCTCTTCCCACACGTACCTGAAGTTTTTCTTCGTTAGGCGTGTGAGAGGGTCGGCGATCGTGGCGAAATTGGGAAGAATCTTCCGATACCACGATGCCAGACCGAGGTATCGCCTTAACTGTTTTAGGTTCTCAGGCGCAGGATAGCATAACCGGAGCTATCTTATCTGGGTCTGGTCTAAACCCATCTCGGTTGACGAGAACACCAAGATATTTTACCTCAGATCTACCGAATACGCTCTTCTCTCGGTTGATCGTGAGGCCTGCCTCATTGATTCTTGCCAATGCGCGTTCTAACATCGCTAGATGCACTTCAAAAGTCTCTGTTACGACGATGATGTCATCTAAATAAGAGAACGCGTATGGCTCTAGTTCGGGCCCTATGACTCTGTCAATCATGCGCTGAAAGGTGGCTCCTGCGTTTGACAACCCGTATGACATTCTTTTAAATTGAAATAACCCCAGACCGGGTATTGAGAATGCTGTAATCTCCCGCGATTCTTCTTTCAAAGGAATTTGATGGTATGCGCTGCTCAGATCTAAGGTTGATATATAGCGGGCAGCTTGGAGCTTCCGCAGGATTTGATCCTTATTGGCAGCGGATACGCATCTCCCTTTGCGGCAGCATTCACCTTTCTCATGTCGATCACCATACGATGTTTATTGCCAGCTTTCGGCACCATCAAAGCAGGACTGGCCCAGGGGCTCGACAAAGGCTCGATCAATCCGGCTGCAAGCATCTCTCGAACTTGTCGATGCATTTCCTCTTCCAATTTCTGGAAATTGGATATTGTTTCTGCCGGATTGGTTGAGTTTTGCCAACGTCTATCTCGTGCTCGACATAATTAGTGCAGCCGAGTGGAGCGTCTGCTGCTGGTAGTATTCTTGTTAAAAGGGCTTGTAAGCGCTGGTGCTCTTCCAGCGTGATATCAGCAAGACCCGCTGACGAAGCTGTCATCGTGTCGATGGAGGCGATCCTGATCTTTATCGGATCTTTTGGATCTGACGTGGAGACACAGCCTAGTTCTAGTCCGACACTCTTTCCGGATTTTCCCACTATCAACCTGTTCTCCACGGGATCATGCATTGTCTCGAACGCACGGAAGAATTTGGAGCCGACATAGCAGTCAACCTCCAAATCTGGTATTATGGATACCAGAACGTCCTTTTTGATCCCGCCCAACTCGAACGGGAGGTCTACGTGTCCCTTTACGTGGAGCAAATTATTACCAGCACCTCTGGCTCCTGCACCAGAGGCTGGTCGGAACGTACGTCCGCATTCTGTTGCTAACTGTAACCCGAGCGATCCCATCACTGTTCTCGATGCTCCGGTATCATACAGCGCGCGAATACGGAACCCTCCGATTCCCACTTGCACCCACCAACGCAACTCGTCGGGTTGTACTGGGATCTGATTGGAGCTGGGTTCGAGCTCCTTCACGGAAGTGTTCCTTTGCTCGACTTTCGCTTTGTCTGAGCATTGCTCGGCTTTGACCTGGCTAGAGGTCACTACCAGGTCAGTTGGTCGCTCTACCTCCTTGTTTAACACTTTCGGGGCCCCTTTCATGCCGGCGGATTCGGACCCATTTAATCTCGCCGGTTCTCGTTTCCCGAACACTCGGGGCAAAACGAGCGATGATATCCTAACCTACCGCAGCCCCAGCACTTAATCGGCTCGACAGGTCCGCTGGGTTTGTGGCTCGTCTCTCCGCCACGTTCACTTTTCTTGCCGCCACCGGTTGGGGGTCTTTTTCCTTCATCTTTCCTCTCTTTAGCCTTTGCCGGTGGCGGTTTGCCCTTATCTTGGCGATAATCGCCTTTTCTCCTAGGGTTGTTGCCGGATTGACGAGAGTTCTGCTTATTTCTCATCTCATTAAATCCGGCTTCTAACCTCGAAATCGCCGCCAGAATCTACTGATCTGGGGGCGTTTCTTGGTCTGCGGAACCATCATACCCTCCGGCTCCAACACCGGGGAGCTTTGGCTTCGCAGGTTTTGAAGCTTTGGCTTTGTATGCCGCCTCTGGTAACATAGTTAAATCCGGAGGCTGTGGAGGTCGGAAAAGCCTTTCCGTTTCAAGGATCATCTCTGCTTCCCGAGACAGCTCTTGTAACTCGTCGATGTCCCGGAAGTCAGCTCTCCTTACCAGTTTCTGTATATCCGGCCGTAAATTCCTATGCAGCATGTCGAGCTGCATTTCTTGGTTCGGGATCGGCTCCATTTTTCTAATTATTACCAGGAGGCAAGTTATAAAGTCTCTCGATAACTCATCTTCTCCTTGCGTCCTGGCTATCGCTTCGGCCAATAACCGCTGTTGATACCTCTTTCGGTTTCATTCCAACGACGAGCTGCTGAACGAAAGTCTGACTATGTGTTCCATCTGTGTTTCTCTACTTGAAACCACATGGCTGCTACTCCTTTCAAGAGCTCAGGCAGGGCTTGGAATACCTCAGCTTCCGTCAGACTGGTAGATCCACGACTCGCTTCCACTTTTTCGAGGAAAACCTCTATGCTCTGGTATAGAAAATGCTTCTGGCACCAGGAACTTCATGCCGGATACGGATGTCATCGCTCATCGGCTCGGAAAACTGTGCCAGCATCGTGTCGTCTACCACATGTAACGGGGTGGATACGGAGGACAAGAGTAAAAAATACGCGCCGGCATCGGGAATCGAACCCGAGCCGTTCGGACCGGAGGCGAGTGTCTCTACCGCGAGACTACCAACGCACTGCTCCCTGGCCCTCTATCTGGTGTGCTAACCGCAGGTGCCGGTAACACATGGCCCTACTCTTGCGCCGGCTAGCGCTGTATCACACCTCGTTATAAAGTAAATAAATAATTATTTAATTATTTGAAATATAATGGATCGATCCGAAGGAGGCAGGTAAAAAGAAAAAACAAGTTTTTACTTTAAATTTGTGCAACGATTCGTTGACATGTTCCGCCAACTTCTTCAGGCTTATTTTACCTAGCACATAACGTCAATGTAAACAATACAGATTATTTAATTAGTTACTTAATTATTAAAAATAATAATCCATAAATTTTTTTCTTTTTGGTAACCATTTTAATATAAATTTTCTTAATAATTATAAATAAATATTTTATGTTAGGGAGTAAACATAAAAATAACGACTAATAACAACTAATTATTAATAAATACATAAACTATTTAATAAATAAATAAGTAGATAAATAAATAAATAATTAATAATAATTAATTAGGTAATGTACCTAGTAATAATCTCCATTGTTTTATTATTTCATTTTTCATAAGAATTTTTGGTCTCTTGTATGAAACCACTATTCACGAGAGGAACATCGACTTGCCATAATACCTAACTTTTCAACTTAGAGTAATTAAAATTTTCGTCTTCTGACAAAATTGCTAATGGGCATGTTTCATAAATAAAATAAACAACATAAAATTTTTCTCAATAAATTATTTAATTAAAAACCTTAAGCCAACAATTATTGATAAAAATTAAGAAACTTCATTACGGCCTAATTACTTCATTAATAATTATAAGAAGCATATTTAGAAGTAAATAAATTTTAGGAAAAAGTAATAATAATAAACCAGTAGATTATAAATGAATAAACCTAACAATTATACACTTGTAACAACATAAAAGAATAATAAACTATAAGTTATAAATTACGACAACTACGTCATCTTAACCAATAATTAAACAGATAAACTGGAAACATATACAAACTACATGCAAGAACTTATCACCCGAATGGAAGATACGAAACGAATCGCAACTAATAATTTAATAAAATCTAAACATAGAACCAAGCGATACTATGACAGGAAGGTCAAATCTCATTCATACTCTCCCGGCGACCTAGTATAGTGCTCAAAGAGCCCCGGGAAAATAAACTAGATAGAACCTACATAGGACCTTACAAAATAATAGAAATATTAGAAAAATATAACCTCGTTATAGAAACAAATACTAACAAGCGTATACTCAAACATATGGACAAAGTAAAACCAGCGTATCGTCGATCTGTTTCAGATAATGATGTTCCTTACTCTTCTGATGGTGATAGTAGTACCAATTAACTGCGAACAAACACATCAAATACGATCATTAAACCCCAACCCAGGAATATATTACGAAAGACTACAAGATATACACTATACTGGAACAGACTGGAAAATAATTATATTTATAAATATAAAACCTCTGCATTACAATGCGCTTCATTTTACCAGGACCTTACAAAAATTACGCGATTCTTGTGTACGAAGCCAAAACTACCCAGAACTGTGACTCACTAGTAAAAAGAATATACTTTATTGAGAAAGTAAACAAAACCACAAAAAAATTGTATGACAACCTTATTGATTCTATGAAAGAAGTGGAAGAGTCAGAAAGGATTCCTACGCCTAAAGCTTCAACAATCAGAAGGAGCGCCCCATTCGGATTTATAGGAAGCATAAGTCGAACACTTTTTGGAACACTCAACGAAAAAGATGCGGAATATTACAATAAGAAAATAGAAGAACTATTCAAGGGAGAAACAACCCTTGCCAAACTCGCAAAAGAAGAGACTCACATAGTCCAACATGAACTCGCCTCGATAAACAAAGAATTAGCTGAAATAAAAATATCCATTAACCAGAGCCTAGAGATATATGAACGGAAAATAGTGGAAATGGACGACATAAGCAATAAATGGCACCACTTCGAAATAAGTAGGCGTTTTACGGAAACAACAAATGTCGTTGAAACTGCCCTACATTTGTATAAGGATACATTCCAAACCTTAACACAAGCAATTCATTCCGCTCGTCTCGGTCACCTCCATCCATAATTATTATCAACTACCAATTTACAGAACATAATATGGCAAATTACTGACATGCACCCTGGATACGAGTTTCCCATACCCACAATGCATGCAAGGACCGAGAAATTGTCAGAAATTGCCTTTGTTAAACTAGGATATAGAGACAACAATTTCTTAGCCGAAATTCGAATTCCACTACTAAACAAATTTGCAACAGAAGTCTACCGAATGCATTCAGTACCAATACCTCAACAACACCAGGACCATTTGATATCAGCTTATATACAACCTCAAGCACCATACATATCTCTTAGCCACGATAAAAGCTCGTATAGCTTCCACACACAAAATAATTTAAACCAATGCAAACACACCTTCCACTACAGAATTTGCACACATAACCAACCTATTCATGAAGCCGACGATAGTACAGCCTGCGAGTATCTCCTATTAAATCAACCAAGTGAACACAACATAAAAAAATATAAAATAAAACTATTACCGAATTTTAAACCATACTGGACCCATCTGGACTCTTTAGATGGATGGTTATTCTCGGTACACAACCCAAGCACTTTACAAATTTTGTGTCCTGGAAAACAACACAACTTAACAACAATCTCTGAAATAGGTATCGTACAATTAAAACCAAGATGTTTCGCCAGGCACGAACACACAACAATGGTCGGAATGAAAACTATAGGCTACTCAAGCGAATTCATATACATACCACAAATTAAACTTAATGTAACAAGCATAGACAACAGATTCTTTACAAAATAACAGAGTTTGATCAAAACTTTGATCATGCCTGGAATCCTAGGAAAACCAAACCCAGGAAACCTCAAAACCGGTCTCACCCTAGATTCAATACAAGATCAATACGAAGCATTCCTTGTAAACCAATCACAAGTAACACTACGATCGCACCTACTGTACAATACTATTGGATCTTACATAATCGGAACTATTATAATAGTATTTATAATAGTTAACTGTGCAAAACATTTCAAATGCATACAATGGACAAAGAAAGAGGAACCTAAACCTACAACTCGTTCCGGAAGTTACGAATTTGATGTCCTACGACCAATAAATGTAATAGAATACCCAGCTCATACACTTCGCAACTTCTCTGACCTCAAAGATACTGAAACCAATGACAATGTTCTAGATCACTCAGAAAACGGCGATGAGTAAAGAAGAAAAAAAACGAAAAAAAATTAATAGTATGTGGTGCATAAATACTTACATATTTATGAATTATAAGTAATATCTAATAACTATAGTATCTCTAGAAATACATATAAGTAGTTACTTAGGCGATTCTCATATTTTTCTGCCAACAGGAAGACATGATCGCTCTACTCTTCCTGTTTCACGTAACAGATGTTATGGCTCGGTCACAAATCACGTTACCACCCAAAAACCCCGGCCTATACTTCGAATACATAGGTAACTTGTCATTACAAACAAATCGCTACACCGTTATCACCGAAATCAACCTTTAGGACATCATTATAGACACACACATCACATACGATCATATCTTACGTATAGCTCGTACTTGTGCAGATGATATACAATGCGACACCAAGACGACTATACTTAAAAGAAAATATACATCAGTCATTGGTATTGGGTTTTAGACAGTAACACCTTATATACTGCGAACTCTGGTAGAGAGGGGAGGGGCGCGGAGCGCTGAAGCGAGCGCCGGGCGAGCGCGCCGTCGGTCGAACTGGGTCCGTTGTAAGAGGAAGTCTTGTGTGTGTAAGAGAGGTGCGAAGCATTGAATAAAGTCCTAGTTTACTTAAATTGTATTGTGTTCCTCTTTATTGCGTACACCTACCTACCAATATCCCAACAGGTTATGGGCCTGTAGGAAACGCTTCCATTGCGCAAATGCTTTTGGATTTGAGAAGTGCTAAGACGGGAGGTGCTCGCGTGTGTGCGTTAAGTGAGACGGAAGAAAGGACTCAAGGGCAAGAGAGAGTATCTCCCTGTTCGCATTTCACTTCACCACGCAGCCCCAGGAAGCAGCGACTGTATCAGGGCGGTTAATCGAGGCGAAAATGGCGGCTGGTGGGCCAGGTGAAACGACCGATAAAGGTATGTAAGAATAGTGACAAGTGAAGTTGCGAAAGTGATTCGGTCGAAAAGGCGCGAAAACTAGGAGTCGTGAAAAGTAAGAAAAACGCGAATCGAAACGTGTGAAATTTCGAGTAGAGACGCGTGGAAAATTAGAAGTGAAAAGCATGAATCGAAACGGAAATTTCGAGTAGAGACGCGCGGAAACATAGAGATGAAATGCGCGAACTGATAAGTGTAAAATTTTGAGTAGAAAGACACTCAGAAAGTGAGAACAGAAAAACGTGAGTCGAAACATGTAAAATTTCGTGGAAACGCGAAAGGAAATTTGTCGAAATCCCGGCGCGCAACAGGTTAGCGCGTCAAGGGGCCGAGTGTCATGGCGTCGAGTGTCATGGCGTCGCCTCGTGGCTTCCGTCTTCCCGCCAAGAGAGCGCCATGCATGAGAAGAGAAGGTAAGCCGGGAGCGAGCGGCGGGAGGGGAGGGAGCGCGCTCATGGCATCGACGCGTGTCAATAGGCTCGCGCGCAGCGGCAGCGCGCATGAAGAGAGAGCCGACGGCCGTGCGTATGTACGGAGAGAGAGAGTGATCGTGGTGATAAGGTGAGGCGCGGCAGCAAATGCGCACAGCAGAGTATAGGCTCGCGCGGAGGGGGAGCGCGTACGGCAACACACATAGAGGTGTGCCGACGAGAGTCGCGCGTGTGCACCGTGTGCAGCGCGAATACGAGAGAGAGAGAGAGAGAAAAAGTCGATGCGCGCTGCGAAGAGGGAAAGCATACATAGACGCGCTGTGGGAGAGGCGACGGTGCGGTGTCGGCGGAGCTCGCGCGTAGCGGCGACACGTATGCATGGAGAGAGAGAGAGAGAGAGAGAGAGAGAGAGAGATATAATCGCTGGCCGCGCAAAGGAGGTATGCGCAGAGAAGACCGGACGCGATATGTGAGTGCAGTGTCGGTGGCTGCGCTGAGAAGCGGCTCGCGGTAGGATAGCCATAGATAGATAGAGGGAGAGAGAGGGAGAGAGAGAGCGAGCGACGTGGAAAAGTAGAACGACAGACGTGATGGGAGCTAGCGGGACGCCGCGATAGCCCCGTAAGGCAGAAATTGTCGAGAGGTGTTCGAAGACTGGACGCTCGGCGCGGCACACGAGAGATGCGCCGAGAGAGTTGGCGCGGTGCCGTATGCCGTGCGTGCACACTGGAGGTAACAGAGTGTGCGTGAGACGAGAAAAGGCGCGCTGATAGTTGCCGCGCACATGTACGGTGCACAGAGCGAATAAGAGAGAGAGAGAGAGAGAGAGAGTGTGTAGATATGCGCTGCGGGATAAGCAGACGAGCGTAACAGCACATCAGGCAGGCGCGCCGAATGTTTCGGCGCGAGGCTGTGTGCCGCGTTCGCGCAACATACGTAGCTATGTGTGCGTGAGAGGAGAAAGCGCCTCTGAAACACACGACCGATGCTTGCTAGCGGCATCGTGTCAACGTGGGAGGAGGTCGCTTAACAACACGGTCTCGAACTAGTAAGAGGGGTGAGACGATAGAGACGCGAGTGTGCACACGCCAAGATGAGTAATTAAGTCGCGCAAATAAAGGTCAGGACGTCAAAACAGTTCGAGGAGACAATGTAAGTCGCCTTAAAGGAGTAGAGATGAGTTAAGATGAATATTGAGACGAAATATTTAGCAGCTAAAAACCGTGTTGTTGGTGAAGGCGCAGACGTAGAGGTGAGAGACGTCGCGATTCGAATCGATAGAGATGAGAAAAAGATGCGAATATAGCTATATGAAAAATAAGAGATGAGGAAAAGATGAGAATTTAGTTAGTGAAAGTCGCGCGCAAAAGGAGGCATATAATTATGTATATATAGACGTATATATACATATATGCAATTAATTAAGTAGAACTTGTATATGCAAATTGAAAAGTGTGAAAGAGAAAGAGAGAGATAAGAATTAATTAAAGTTAGAAAGCTAAAGTTAAGTAAAATATGATGATTATAAACTAAAGTAAATGTGTGTATTTTACAGGTTGGATTGACGAGGTTCAACGGGTGTTCGGTGAGGTGTGGGTGCAGGAGCAGCTGCACTCGGAGTATCGAAATGAGAAAATTTTTGTTGCTGGAGGGAACAAAAGAACATTACATTTCATGTTCTCTGATCAAAAAATCGTGAGAATAGATCACAAAATGAGCGATAACCTATATTTCTATGTAAAGTCAATCTGGCCAACAGAGACAAAAGTTGTACCGTTTGTAATTCCCCTACAGGTTGAAAATACAATCAGGCCCAGAGAAGCACCAAAGTCAGACATGTTTGCGAGGCGAGGTCATCACAGAGACAGCGGTCGAGGCCGTGGAGATATGAGAGGAGCTGACCGTAACCAAACCAGTGCATCAGAGACGAGATGCTACTCCTGTGGCCTTGTTGATCACTTGATTCGGAGCTGTCCCACACCCGGGCAATGGGTCTGCTATGCCTGTCATAAACCCGGCCACGAGGCCAGAGACTGTACGAACCGAAAGAGAGAGGGAGAGCGACGTGAAAAAATCTCTGAAAAACGAACAAGACAAGACTAAAGACAGTCGGACATTGAAATCGAAGGACAAAATCGCACTACAGGTGCATCCAATTCTACAGCACGTGGCAGAGCCAGCGCACGAGGCTCTGGAAGTAGAAGTCGTGGAGGCAGAGGTCGAGGCAGCCGTGCCTCGCGCAACAGGACTATGAGAGACGCGAGAGACGAGTAAGGAGGAGACTAACTCCAACTCTAACTACGAATTAGATCATCATAGTACTAGCACGATTAACGTTACTGGTGACTTCCATACTATGCACGTCAAATAGAATAAGAAACTTAAAAGGACATTATAAACAACTGAAGAAGGATACCGCCAGAAGACCCATTATCACACACTTCAACGTGGATTTAGATAATTTACCGCCACCACCACCACCGCTACCGAACGTTCTGCCGCAACTATCCAGCTTTCCCCAGATATCCGTCACAATGCTACTTAATGCATTCTATTGTAAAATTTTCTGATGATGAAAACTCTCGTGAGATCTATTTAAGGGGATGTGAGTACCGACGTTATTTTATCCAGTAGAATTATCCAGAAAAAAATCTGCATATAGTGTTTTCGTGCACGGAGCGCTTGACAGACGTCTTTTTCCAAAAAAATGATGAGAATTTATTTAATTAAATAAAAACCGTACTGTCGATAAGTAGGAATCTACAATTGACCTACTTTTCAAACGAGCATAACTCACTCAAATATCAATAGTATTATCCAGAAAAAAATCTGCATATAGTGTTTGCGTGTATGGAGCGCTTGACAGCCGCCTTTTTCCAAATAAATGTTTGAATGTTGATTTAAAAAAATATTGAAATTAGGGTTGCACATCCCCTTAACGACAAACTTTTCTTTTTTTTTCTCTCGAAGGTTTTCAGTTATCAGGAAATTCTGACTCCTGTACAAACCGCGTTAAATTTAATAGTAACGTAGATTAACTTCTCTTTTGTAGATGCATGTAATATTAGTTGACAGCATGACCTTAGTAGTGAGAAAACAAGTAGTCACACAAGTACCACTCCAATTTCAAACCAGATCCTTCTCTCTCTCTTCCTCTCCAATTCCTACGCCAATATAGATCTTTGGTCACCTTCATCCACAAAGAAGTTCAACCGAAATCAACGGTCATACAGCTGATTACTCCAATCCACAGCGGACCAGTATTTCATAAGGAAGTTCAGACCTCAAAATATGGTGCCAGTATCAAATACATGATACCACAAGGACTCTCCAAAATTCACGAAGGATGAAAACTACCTATCCAACTAACCTTCCCTAACCAGTTCCTCGAACCACATACAACCCATAAATCCTCATATACCCTAGCTTCTATACCCGCACCTTCTGTTTGACATTCCAAAGAACTGCACTTAAAGACATCCATGAAAAGGAGTATTAAAATTTATTATTCCTCCGGATCTTTTCCAGATGAATGCTAATCTGACGGACGACTAACAGATCCTACTTAAACAATTAGGATTTATGTACGGTTGGGTACCGTGCCATGTGCGCTGGCCTCGTACCTTTAGGTCAACAGCCAGATGTGACTTATGCCACGAACTACGGACTCAACCTGCTCAAAAATTCCTCACTTATCATCGTGATAGATTCCCGGTCCACATTAGGCCAGATGAAGAACAGCAACTTCTCGACGTATTGGATCCGCACCAGATGGATGCACTCATTGAGCATTATGTGATGGTCGATCCGGAAGAAATCAACTCCGAGGATGACTAAAAACAGCAACGAACCATAATCTTCTTACCTCTTCCTTCCCAAATTCCCCATTCTCCAGAAAACGCCGCCTATCTACTTTATTATTTTACCTAATTTGTACGCTTTTCTTGTTTGTTTATAACTATTATAGATGCTATATCCCGAGAATAAACTAGCACTTCTTCAATTTTTCGATCTTTCACCGGCCGTGATTGACTGTCACAAACAAAGACCCCGCATCATGTCACTAAAATACACCATTCCATGCTGTCATTGCAACCAGAAATGTCATGGACTCCCTGAGAAGATATTAATATTTAACACTGGTCCTACCAAGCCGATTATGCCTATCAGCATCTACCTAGGTTCAAGTTCCTTCTTCAACTCAGAAGATATGGCACGACTGGCCAACTGCGTACAACTCCTGTAAGCGATAACTATACATCTATTATAGTAAGCATACATATACAATTTACACTCACACACGTACATACCAATACGAAGGAGTACCTTCTCTTTCGAAATATTAGAAAAATTAAGAATTCTTTAATCAACATGTGTAACCATTAGACCACTTGTAAAAATACTCGCTAATTTGGATTATGGAGACTACATTTAATTCATCGAGGACGACGAACATTTCTCGGAAGGGAGGTGTGACGTCCTACGTACTATTTTAAATCTTTATTTTTTTTCCTTAACGGTAATCTCCATAAACCCAAATTCTAAAACTTATATTTTCTTTCGCTTTACGATTGACACGCGCTTTTATCAAAAGTTTGATATTAATCTTTTCATTTCGCCGAATATGAAGACCGCGCGTTTAGTTTTATTAGCTTAATTCTCTCTAACCATGATAACCAAATTTGTAACTATTTACCTAGGTCATAAACCTCGAAATATTCTTCTGTCTATTGCCGCTTTACGACTATCACGCGCTTTTATCGAGAGGTAAATAAACTTTACCTTTCGCCGAAACGAGGACTAGGCCTTTAGTTTTATTACCTTATTTTCGAAAATGCCTTGTAATCCAAAGATCACGCGCTTCTCGCTTAATCTAATTTTTCGCATAGAAGCTGGGTACTTTTGGCAAGCCGGCGCTAGTACTACGTTTGCGACACACGACTCGTGTCTTCGCCCGTACGAGTAATCCGCGATATGCGATCAAAGTGCGTAACAATATCGCTCACCGAGACGTCTGCGATTGTGACCAGACATTGAGCTTTGCGATAGTAAATCCGCGATTCGCGATCGACGTGCTTAGCCGATTAAGGACACACTACACCTAAAACCTTTGTACTAGTTTTAAGTTCGCTAAATAAAAGTGGATTCTGTGAAATATAAAATCAGTTTAGACACTTTCATTTGCTGCTGAACACCTGTCCCTTTCCAGGCAAGGCAGAGAACTTCGACACCAGGTAAGTGTTTTTATCTCTCCCATATTACGGCGGCACCGCTTCTCAAGGCCGCTGACGCGACCTCCCACTCCTCCATAAAGCCACGCAACCCTTACAGAAAGCGTACCGCTCGGCGCAATCTATTAATTATTTATTAACTTAAATAACCTTAACTAAACCAACATTTTTAGCCCTTACAATCCGCGGTTCTTGAAAAGCATTTTTCTACTCTAGAACACACTGCACACTCTCTAATGCAAATATGTGAATGCTACTCATGCCAGAAAAAAATCTTGAGTTTTAAAATGAACTTTTAAAATGGCTGAGATTTTCAAAGAAAGGTAATACAATGATGTATAAGAGCAATAACAAGTCAAAATTAACAAAAATCACTCCGTCCTATTAACCTTCCTTTTTTATCAAAAATACTTACTAATATAATTAAATTTTTCTTTTGGAAATAATTATAATTTTTCTCAGTATACGGTTGAAAAATATTTTTTTTATAATGATAATATCAAAAACCCTCTAATGTTATTCTACTTAAACAAAGAGGAAAAAATAATATATCTTTTGCCAAATATCTCAGCAGGGAGGGAAGTGAATGATCACTTGAATCATTCCCTATATATTTCTCCTCACACATTTTATTTACTACAAAATTATTTAATACACACATTATTTCTAAACTCAGTTAATCAATGACTTTAATTTATGTAAAACCAGCAGAACAAAATTTATTATACATTAGCGTAATAAAATAATTTAATTGTCGAAATGCGATGTTCAAACAAGATATTATATATCTCTATACAAATTCTAATGCATATATATCGTATGCTATATTTATTATGTAACGTTTTATTAACCAATTGTTATATAAAATTAAAACCGTAGGTTAAGTGTAGTCTAGTGTTAGGAACAAAAATAAATGATTCACTTTATAGAAATTTATAGATGATACGAAATTTTGTTTAAATTTATTGAATTTTTATTATTGTTTTTGTTATTGTTTATATATATAAATTTTTAGTATGAATTTAATGATATGAATTTTTATTATTGATTTTATTATTTGAATTGTTAGTATTATTGAACCTTTTGTAACAAGAAATTACTGATGGTTCAACTATTCCAATAATTGTTGAATCTCTACGATATTCAACAGTCTAAGGGGGGAGGTGTTACGTCCGTGACGTATCCCTAAATTACATTTGATATTCATATTCTCATCAGTAATTTCTTGATCCACAAAATTATGTGATTGCAAATTTATTGACACCCACGTATCAACTAGCTAGAGAAAAAAATTTCAACACGGGGAAATTGTAAACATTCTTGTACGAAATGAACCACAATTTTAAACGAATCATATTAAAATTATTTAAAAATTTCTCAAAACATTTTCTGAAAGACGTTGTTGTATTTATAGTTAACTTTCCATCTTATAATTGTAATTTGAAATTATTGTAACAGAAAATTACTGATAGCTAACTATTATTATACTTGTTGAGTCTCTACGATATTTAACATTCTAAGGGGGGGGGGGTGTTGTTACGTTTGTGACGTATCTCTAAAATCAAATTAACAATGCATATTTATCGCCAGTAATTTTCTGACATACAAATGTCGTATATGCGAATTTCGACAACTATGCATTTTTAACTGTACCGCCTCGCGACACTCCAAGTCAATGAACTCTTCAAAATACAAATACAGCAATTTTTATGTTCCAGCAAGAATAATATACGCTAAATACAACTGTCAATTTAAACAATGAGCACCAAAGTAATTAACAATTTAGAAAACTTAAACTTGATAATCATGAATGTAAAATAACCAATGGTCATGATTTTGTAAATCAAAGTATTAATTGTTTAAACCATAATTTATGAGAAATTCATGTCGATCCAAGACTGACGAGTGTTATTATTATTATTATTATAATTATTATTAATAATATTACTATTACTATTATAAATCGTATTCCCGGGTTCTATCCAACGATAGATGAGCATTTTTCTATGCTACCGGGCGCGTCCCCAGGTTGTGGATCGGGGAACGGCCAGCATAGTCTGGTCAGCCGTGAATATAATGAATAAGCGGTCGCGAACAAAGAAATCGTGAGAATGGCAGAATGAATGAGCATTGTGCGAATGGGCTGCGGCCGACGGATTGTGGATATTCCCGCTAGACTAGCCAAAGGGAGAGTAGTAAACTCCCTAACCGGGGTAGCACGAGATGTCAGTACCTAACCTCTGCGTTTATTATTATTATTATTGATAAACGCATGTTCAATGTGGAAGGACCGCTCTAGTGCTCACTGACTGGAGCCAATGGTGGGGTTGAAGCAATCATTGTTGGGCGCAGGTCTGAAGGATTACCTGGTCAGTATTTCCTTATACCCGAAGTTGCGTAGGGCAAATCGCACACCGTCTAGCCCGAGGTTTGGGTCAGGTGTTGGGACGGACCCGACATCGCCCACTCGGCAGGGGTGACGTTAAACCTTTGTTTCATTATGGCGCGGGCCTATCCCGTAACCTTTTTTGTAGAGTCACTAGGTGCCGATAGGAGTGACCATCCGACAAACCGCCTCTCGGCTTCGGCATCCATAACTAGGGTTCCTTATAGGCGGGAATAATAGCCACACCGAGGTGTGGCTCCCAAAGTGGGCGAACCGTCTTAAACAACACATTCTATGCATGATGAATTCAAACACCCAACACAACCAACAAACTAAGGAGAAAGAAGGTGTATGCCAGACTGCGGTGGAGAAGGTGCTCGCAGAAATGCGAGCGCTCCTCAAGGTTATGGTGCAGGCGCTAAAAGCTCAGCCTAATATCAAAAACGATATTAAAAAGGGGTTGCCAGTTATGGTAGACCAACTGGAGCAGCTCGAAAGCGCCGTGAAAATGGAACTACGTGCTGCTAAGTAAGCCAGGGCTTACACACCAGCCAGGAGGCAAAGGACGATGTCCTTGGTAGAAAGTATGGGGACACCAACAGGGTCACTTGGCCCCGAGCCACTTGGCGGCACGAAGCGAGGCGCCTCTAGCCCACCTAGCCTGGATACGGGGGAAAAGCAAGTGAAGAAGAAAAAGGCGGATATCCCTAAGGAAGATTGGGTTGCTGTAAAAAGTAGAAAAGGGCAGAAGCAGCCGAAACAACAGCAGCAGCAGCCACAGAAACAGCAGCCGCAATAACAGCAGAGGAAGCAGAAGACAAAGAAGAAGGAAAAAAAGGTAACAAAGCCGGATGCGATCGTGCTCAAACCGGCAGGCGGCAAGTCGTATGCGGACATTCTGTCCACCATACGTAAGGCTGTCAAGCCGGAAGAGAGTGGAGTAGAGATCCGACCCATCCGGAAAACAAGAGCAGGTCAGGTACTCCTCGAGCTGAAAGAAGGCAATTCAGTAACAAGAACTGCCTTCTCAGAAGCACTCAGAGAAGCTACTAGAAACGACTGCACCGTTGTTAGGGAACTGATCCCCAGAGTCATCCTGGAGATCAGAGACCTCGACAGTTGCACGTCCAGTGAGGAAGTAGTGGAGGCCTTAAAAAGAGACCTGCAGGACTACAAGGGGTTCCTGCAGTCTGTCTTGACTAGGCCAAATGCGAGGGCACAACGGATGGCCATAGTGACGGTGGACACACCGGCTGCGGAAAAGCTAATGGCCACCGCCCGCATAAAGATAGGCTGGGTCAACTGCAGGATCCGCAGGAGAGCCACGGTTACCCGTTGCTATAAATGTCTGGGCTTCGGCCATCTTAGCCCGGACTGCAAAGGGCCCGACCGCAGCAAGCGATGCTATCGCTGCGGGGCGGAAGGCCTCATGATTGCAGGATGTAATGCCACCCCACGTTGCTTCCTGTGTCCAGAACAAGCGGACAAACCTGATTCCCGCAACCATACGGCGGGATCAGGAGCCTGTAGAGCCTTCCGAGAGGCACATGCAAATGCCAAGAAAAAATGGCGGTAGTTCTGCAGGGTAATATGCACAGGAGCAGGGCAGCTCACGACCTCCTGGAACAGATCTGTTTCGAGAAAAACGCTGATATTGTACTAATCAGCGAACAGTATCGAAACAGAGATGGTCCAGGATGGTTTGCCGATGACCTGGGCACCGCAGCCATCTGGAACCGTGACCCACAGAATATCCACATTGCGGGTCATGGCGGCGGCAGCGGTTTTGTTTGGGTGAGGCACCAGCAAACTCACTACATAAACGTATACCTCACTCCAAACCAGACCATCAGCGACTTCCAGGCCAAGCTGGAGGGCCTGGAGGATGCAACACGGGAGTTGCAGGGTGAGCTGATTATCGCCGGGGACTTCAATACTAAAGCCCCGGAGTGGAGGAAAGCTCGGTCGGATCGTAGGGGCCGGCTGGTTATGGATATGGCCAGTCGGCTAAACCTCGTGGTACTAAATAAAGGTACCACGTCGACCTTCAGACGACCGGGCTACAGGAAGACCATTATCGACGTCTCCCTGGCAAGCGAACGCCTAGCCGGGCGAATCCAGAGCTGGCATGTGATCGAGGACTATACAGGAAGCGATCACATGTATATCACGTTCCGTGTGCGTGATAGCAGACCGGCTCTGTTTCCGCACAAGCGCGGCCCCCCCAGGTGGAACATCGCCAAGATGAACTACGAGAGGTTTGCCACGGCGATAGAACACGGACAGCGAACACTGCGTGAGATCCCGGAATCGCTGCCGCTATCTGCGCGGGCAAAAATGGTGACCGAGAACACCATGAAGGTCATCGAAAAGGCCTGCGCGGAGACGGTTCCCAGAAAATCAACACGTGGGTCAAGACGACCTGCTTACTGGTGGACGAATGACATCGCGGACCTTCGTAAGACGTGCCTGCAGTTGCGACGCAGAATGCAGAGTGTCAAAAAACGCGATCTCGACGCAGCCCCCTTGGCCGCAGAGTACAAGGCGGCCAAGAAATCCCTAAAGAAGGCCACCAAGTCCAGCCGGCAGCGATGCTGGAAAGAGCTGGGGGAAGAGATGGATCACGATCCGTGGGGATTAGGGTACAAGATCGTTATGCGCAAGCTGGCGACCTTCAGTTCGTCAGCGCCGAAAGATGCGCAAACGATCACGAACATCGTACGTGCCCTTTTCCCCAAACACCCAAGGAGACCGGATGGCCCAGCAACATCCGGCCCGTTCGAAACTCCTCTGTTTACGAACATGGAGCTCTCCATCGCAATAAAATCTTTGCGTAATAAGAGAGCTCCGGGGCCGGATGGATTACCAGCAGAGCTGCTGAAAGCCATCGGCGGCAGTCACCCGCGCCTCTTGCTGGACATGTACAACTCCTGCCTGAAGGCGGGCATTTTTCCTGCCCGCTGGAAGACAGCGAGACTTGTCCTCATCAGCAAGGACAAGGGTCCAGCAGACAGCCCGTCGGCCTACCGCCCGCTGTGCATGCTAGACACGGCGGGAAAACTCCTGGAGAAACTGCTGAAACCTCGCCTCCAGGCAGCCATAATTGCGTTCGGAGATCTGGCTCCGCGGCAGTATGGCTTCAGGCGAGATAAGTCAACCGTAGGCGCAATCCAGGAAGTGGTAAATGCCGCCAGGTCAACGGAACAGGGCAACCATTACTCTCGCCCTATTTGTCTGCTGGCCACCTTGGACGTTAAAAACGCGTTTAACTCAGTTAGGTGGGACAAGGCGCTGGAAGCTTTCGAGCGGGACTTTCGTATCCCCGCGTATCTTTTACGCATTCTTGGGGATTATCTGAGGGATCGCTCGATAACTTACGACACTGAGGATGGACCAATAAAGAGGGAAATAACATCTGGGGCAGCTCAGGGCTCCATGCTGGGTCCCGATATATGGAATGTATTCTATGACGGGATCCTGCGCATGGAAATGCCCGAGGGCACCTTCCTGGTTGGGTACGGTGACGACATAGCGGTGGTCATCGTAGCCAGAGACGTTGACCTCGCTAGGCTGCTACTCAACCGGGTAATGCGTCGCGTTTTCTCCTGGCTGGAGGATCACGGGCTTGAATTAGCCACAAAGAAGACGGAGGTCGTGCTACTCACGATGAGGCACATCAATACCATGTGCCCCTTTCATGTAGAAGACGCGACGGTCCAGGCAAAGAGTGCGGTGAGGTACCTGGGGGTGACGCTTGATAACAAGCTCACCTTCAGGGAACACCTCACCATAGTGACGGAAAAGGCGGCAGCAGTAACATCCTCGCTGAGTAGGCTCATAGCCAATACCGCCGGCCCCCGGCCTTGTAAAAGGCGCCTACTCATGCGTGCCGCCGAAGCCATCATGCTGTACGGAGCGGAGGTCTGGGCCGATGCGCTACGGAAAGACGTGCACAGGGAGCGTCTCGCCGCGGTGGAACGGAGAGCAGCACTCCGGATCGCGTGCTCTTACCGCACGGTCTCCGAGCCCGCGATATTAGTGGTCGCTGGGGTAATACCCATCAACCTTCTTGCACTGGAGAGACGCTTCGTCCATCAGCAGAAGCCTGCTCTTGGGGTAGTGGAGGCCCACCGAACGGCTAGGGCCAATACCATCCAGGCTTGGCAGCATCGGTGGGAATCCTCCACTAAAGGAAGATGGACGGCCAGGCTGATCCCACAAGTGGACACCTGGCTGTTCCGAAAAGAGGGTGAGGTAAATTACTACCTCACCCAATTCTTGACGGGGCACGGCCTGTTTCGCGCATACCTACATAAGATGGGTAAAGTCGCGGAGCCAGGCTGCGCCTATTGTGAGGGCCTCCCGGATGACGTGTTCCACACCTTCTTCGTATGCGGAAGGTGGACCGTCGAAAGGGGGGCACTAGAGAGGGACCTTGGCTGCATATCACCTGACAATATAGTCAGGCTGATGCACCAAGGTCCTCAACAATGGGCGAAAGTCGCCTCCTACGTGGAGGCGATCTTGCGCCAAAAAAGGGAAGAGGAGAACAGCAGATCAGCCGTCCGCAGGGCGCCGTAGCTGTTCACGGGAAAAAAAAAGACCCCTGCGGGTCTCAACGGCCGATCTGAAGTGAGAAGGTGCCGCTCAGGCGAAGCACGCCCTCCCCTGAAGTAATGTGTAAAACGGTGCCGGGGGAGGGTCTGTACAGTAGTGCAGAGCAGAAAGGGTTAGTGTTTTTAGTGGGTAGGAATCCCACACGCCGTGGGAGTGCGGAGCCTCTTGCGGTGTCTCCTGGGCTGGCATGGATATGCGGCCCAGGCGGTCCGGTGGAGCATTTGGTCCACCGGACTGATGCAAGATTTCACTGTTTCCCTCGTAAAAAAAAAAAAAAAAAAAAAAAAAAAAAATTATAAATCGTATTATGGCCAAATCCATCTCAAATCAGACAGCTCGCGTATGCCTATTTCACCTATCATGTTGAAATAAAAATATTTATGTTCTACTCGAAAAAATATTTTACACGTGTTTTTTTATTTTTTTGTTTCATCAAAATTTCATGCGTTCAGCGATACCGAAAAATTCCGAGAAAATTCTTTCATTGAGAAAAAAAATTTTCAATGTGATTTTCAGACTGCTATTGTTTCAGCAGTTTTTCAAGCTTTTAAACGTGTAACACATAATTTCACTCAGTTTTGAGCCCTCTTTAACGGCCTTAATGTCATTTTCAAAAAAATAAAAAATCCACGAGCTATGCACTTTTTACTGAAAAATTCATTTTTTAGAGAAGTGCCTTTTTCTCGAAAACCCCATGTTTTTTTTGCACAATTTTTGTTGTCGTGATAGAGGACGGTAATGCCTAGCTAGACGTATTTGTGAGATTCGGTACTTTTTTCCTGGGATAGCGATCACTAATGAGATAACACACAAACAAATTTTTCACGCTTAACGCTTATATATAGTCAATGATATTAGAGTCAATGTAAAGGTATTTATCTTTGTGCGTATGTAATATACATGTACGTGCGCCTACTTATAGGAGTATATGTACTAGTACATTTGTCCGCTAGATGGATATGGTTTGACTTAACATTTACAAAGAAAAGTTCGGTTTCTGCTATATATCACACATCTCGTCTTATTTAAAACCATCATCTTTTGGAAAATTATTACATATTTACACCTTATCAACTCAACTACGATGTCTCAATATTACTCAACAGAGAGAATCAAATGTGCAGACTTTTTAGACAAACACAAACAAATTATTTACAAATCTAGTTCCGTACGTTTAAAACAACTTGAGAATCTTGCTCATCCATTGAAGCACCTCTATCCTCATTTACCTTTGACACCTTCTACATATCTGTGTCAACATTGTTACAATCGTGCTTTAGAATTGGTGAGTAGTACTGACAATGAATTTATAACGGATAATGAAGTTACCGATAACGTAGTTGATAGAGATGAAGATTTTTTACCAAGTACTCCAGAACGCATTGAAGAATTTAATAATGAAATAAGTACATATTTCTTAGGTTCTGTATCGCCTCTTAAAAGAAAAAATCTTATACATGAAAAATCAATTGAAAATTACGTAACAAAGAAGAAGAAAAAAATACTTTCAACATTGTCTAATACCCTTGATGTGAAGTTGAACAATGTTTATGACGTTTCTATAACAGCAAATGAATCAACTGTATGCCATTGTACAGAATGGATACAAAATCTTGGTCTAGCCTTGCAAAAGTGTTCTACGGTATCAGAAAAAATAAAAATTCTGACTTTGCTACCTTCATCCTTTACAAAACATGAAATTTTATCTTTATTTCCAGAAATAACAATGTATATGATCAACAAATCGAGAAATCTTGTTAAAGAAAAAGGAATTTATTCAGAACCAGATGCATATTCAGGCCATCCGATTGATGAAAACATGGAAAAAATTGTTATGGAATATTATTTAAATGATGATTTTAATTGTTCAAGACAAAGTCCTAATAAATGTGACGTTGTTACAATTAAAGTTAACAATAAAAAAGAGAAAAAAAGTTAAGCGTTTTCTTACTCGAAGTTTAAAAGAGACGTATAAAGTATTTAAAAATGATTATCCAGAATTGAGAATTGGAAAATCGAAATTTTATAGTTTGCGACCAAAGTATGTCTTACTTAGCCCCATCAAAGAAGTTTGTCTCTGTATCTATTGCGCAAATTATGATTTATTTCTTACGAGCTTAATTAATTTTAGAGGGAGTAACGTCACAGAGTTGGATGAAAGTCGGTCACAAATAATAAATGCAACAATGTGTTCTGAGCCATCTGATTTATGTTATTTACAAGAATGTAAACTATGTCCAGGGATTAAGGGAATTACGTTTCATGTTTTAAAACTGCAAGATGTAGAAGGCACAGAAGAAATTACATATGCTTTGTGGGATAATGGAAACCTGATTAAAAAGACACTATCAATTTCTGCTTTTAAAGATGAACTTTCGGTTTGGACCATGAGGGTTAGTACTCACATGTATGTAAAAAATATACAACGCAAAGCTATAAAAACAGAAAGAGAAAGTGCTAAAAAAGACTCACATCATTTAGTTCTTCAAATAGACTTCGCTGAAAACTGGGCTGTGATTCATAATAAAGCTGTTCAAGGAAATCATTGGGTTAATGATCAAATTTCTATTTTCACAGCAGTCTCTTATCAAGGGGATTCGACACAAAGTTTCGCAGTTATAAGTGATGACCGAAAACATGATTCAGCGTATGCTTTGCTAGCAGTACAAAAAATTATAAAATTCTTGAAAGAAAATTGTTGTGATTCAATTAAAAAAATTACCATCGTATCAGACGGCGCTGCGAGTCACTTTAAAAATCGCTTTCAATTAGATGAACTAAAACGAGCACCGTGTGATATAAAATGGTTGTTCTCTGCTACTGGGCACGGCAAAGGAGCTGTAGATGGTGTGGGTGGACTTATAAAGCATTATGCTACTTCGCATAATCTTCGAGAGCCCCTTGAAGAAGCTATTCAAAACGCAAATGATTTTGCAATACATGTTCAAAAATATACTGATGCTATTAAAATAATACATTTACAAGATGCTGAAATAGAACAATTCAGAAAAGAAAAAAATATTGATTGGCTTACAACTCCAAAGTATCCTGGAATTCAAAAAACTCATATATGGGTTAAAAAAACATGTGACGATAAAATACATTGTTTGACAGCAAAGACCGCTGATCGTCCGCTTACTGAATTAAGAACAATGAAGCAGAAAAACAAAGGTAGTAAAATAGGTATACAAATGAAAAAAAGGTATAAAAATAAAAAATCAAAAAGACGCAAATAACAAATAAATACATAGTTATGTGTACCTGTATATTACATACACACAAAGACAAATACCTTTACATTGACTCTAATATCATTGACTATATATAAGCATTAGGCGTGAAAAATTTGTTTGTGTGTTATCTCATTAGTGATCGCTATCCCAGGGAAAAAGTACCGAATCTCACAAATACGTTTAGCTAGGCATTACCGTCCTCTATCACGACAACAAAAATTGTGCAAAAAAAACATGGGGTTTTCGAGAAAAAGGCACTTCCCTAAAAAATGAATTTTTCTGTAAAAAGTGCATAGCTCGTGGATTTTTTATTTATTTTGAAAATGACATTAAGGCCGTTAAAGAGGGCTCAAAACTGAGTGAAATTGGGTGTTACACGTTTAAAAGCTCGAAAAACTGCTGAAACAATAGCAGTCTGAAAATCACATTGAAAATTTTTTTTCTCAATGAAAGAATTTTCTCGGGATTTTTCGGCATCGCTGAACGCATGAAATTTTGATGAAACAAAAAAATAAAAAAACACGTGTAAAATATTTTTTCGAGTAGAACATAAATATTTTTATTTCAACATGATAGGTGAAATAGGCATACGCGGGCTGTCTGATTTGAGATGGATTCGGCCTTATTATTTTTATCATTAAATCAAATTCTGTAACAGAAATCTCTGATACATTTGTTGAATCTCTACGACATTCAACAGTCTAAGGGGAGAGGTGTTACGTCCGGAGACGTATTCTCATTTTAAAGAAAAAGCATAATTAGTATCAGATATTTCCTGACACATAAAAGCGAGAATGCAACTTAATACTACGCAGCGTTCTGCTTATGCGACCTTGTGACGTATAGAGTCACCCACTCAGGAAGACAACGCATGCAGTTTTTAACATACGGACAAGCTAGAATCCAAGCCACCGAACTCCGCGGCTGTCGGAAGGCCACACTTTGCAATGCTCAGCATTTCGCAAGTACGACGACCCAGAAAACTTGTGATACATAAGTTGTCAAAAGATGAATTCGATACGTCACCGGGCCCATCTTTAACCTAATTTTTTTGTATTATAAAAGAAGTGATATGTGTCACGCGAGTCAGTCACAGCGTACAAGAAACCTGGAGAGCTCCGTCAAACTCAGACGACATTCGAGTCAAGTTGAAATCGTAAGCCTTACTCATCTAGCAAGCAGATATTATAAATTATTGAAATTGTAATCGTAAGCCTTACTCATCTAGCAAGCAGATT
Organism: Torymus aiolomorphi; assembly: GCA_036365515.1. Classification (NCBI taxonomy): domain Eukaryota; kingdom Metazoa; phylum Arthropoda; class Insecta; order Hymenoptera; family Torymidae; genus Torymus; species Torymus aiolomorphi. Next base: position 178,681,497 of record CM070873.1, read on the forward strand.
TTATAAGTTATTTATAGTAAATTTATAGAAGCAAGTGTAAATTCTAAACGTAAAGAACAATTATAGAAAAAGAATTGTAAGTAAAATTACAACACATCGATCTACCAGAAGCCAGCAGATTGTATTGGTAAATAAATTATTGTATTTTATATAATAAACATACATAAAACCAATTACTATTTATTTCCGGACTTCACAGAGTAGTTGTATCATCCTCTTTTATTGTATTACTTCCATCAGCTGATAATTCTGACGCTGATTTTATTAATTTGGTTGGAGCAAACCTTGGTCTTCGTCATTTATTATTTCATGTAATGTCTCTAAAGTTTCTAGAAATGTTGAATAATTCGTATATAAATCGTTTATAATTAGAATATTGAAAATGTAGTATAACTTGAATAGCCTAACAAGGACGGTATTACCTGCATAAAATGCAATCACTGCTTGAAATACTTCTCCTTCTTCCGAAAGAACGTTGTATTTTTTTTTGCTTATCCAACGATGAGATATCGAAGTGTACGATCTGACCACATTTTACAATTTGAAATGTTCCATCAGTAGTTTTTACATAAACAAACATCGCGTAGATTTAATGAAACAAAAAATTATATAGTGAGATCATTTGCGAATATCGTTAATAATTTTAATTTAAAGTAATAACTTTTGTACCATTACCAAAGATTATTTATTTATTTATTTATTTATTTAAAAATCTATCGATAACATTTTGGCGTTAGCCTTTATTTTTTAAACCGATTAGTTACATTTTATTGAACAGTAATAAAACAAGTTACTAATATGAACTACTAAGAAGTTTTAATAATCTTATTTCGGTATTATTCTATTTAGATAAGAAAATTTTTTCGTTCCCCAAAAACTAAACTTCAAAATATACCGCGTGTCATCAAAAATTTTAACGCGACTAAAGACACTTTTTAAACACTGTTCCGATCGCAATTCTTCTGAAAATATATAAGACGCAAGCGCAGTACATATGCATTGCGATCTGTTTGCAGTGCTTCCGTCGGACGGCCAGCAGGACGCATACACGCCGAACTATAGGTGTCGATGTACTCGACTCACCGGCGGCGGGCACGGGGACGACGTTGATCGCAATTCTCGTGTCGCAGTCCGTACCGATCGCCGGGGCGAAACTTGGCATCAGTGAGCCGCACCTGCCCGCCACGGACATGTTCGGCACGCGGCTATGCGTGACTCTGTCTCTCTTTCATTCTCACCACAGTATTACAGAATTACTGCGCATCATGAGGATCAGTATTATGCGCCCCCGTAAGGTCTTGAAAAATTTTTCTCATTCTTCTCCTTCTTGTGTGCAGAGAAAACTTCACCAGCGCGCGCGCGAAAGTTACGTTTTCTGCCTGCCGACTCATCGTTACTCCCATATGACGGCTTGCGCTCTCTTCTTTATCGGCATGCCAGAGTTTGCGAGATACTCACTGAGTAGATAAGCTAGGCGGGTTCTGGGCCATTTCAGGTCGTGACCTGTTGCTACAGAACCCGCCTAGGATTTTGCCCCCTCCCCCCCCCCGTTGATGCTCCAGAACCCGTCTAGGGTTTTTGGACCACCCGCAACTGTACGGGGCACCAATAACCCATAACAGGTCGTGACCTGTTGGTCCAGAACCCGCCTAGGATTTTTGGGCCACCCGTAATTGAACGGAGGCATCAATAACCCAAAACAGTTCAAGACCCAGTTGCTATAACCCAGGCCTGCTTGAGCCAGAACCGCCACACCGATTCTAGCTCAACCGCATGCGTTAGGTCTTGCCCGTGACTCTCTCGGTCATCCAATAACCCCCCAATACCTCACCGCGTCAGGCCTTGCCTGGAGAAGAGCGAACCGCGGGTGACGAGCAGCCAACCTGCTGCGGCCAAACAGACAGCGGGCGGCCGGGAGAATCGGCGGGTGAGAGCCCGCGACCAGACGACTGCGCACATCGGCTGCGTAGCGGCGGGCGGCGAGCGGCCTGCTGCTTGTCAGCCTGCAGCACTCGACCAGCCGTTCTTATCTACTAGTAAATATTTAGAACTTTTTATATCCCTTTTGCTCGGGCAATGAACAGGTGTTTGTGGAAATCTTTTCCGAACATTTTTTCCACTGCGACTTTTTTGTGTCGTTTTGTATCAATTTTTGTTGCTCAGGAGCAACAGTCGAGCTGCTTTGGCCCATTGTTATGGAATGAAAGCTTTTAACGACCGCAACACGCTTATATAATCGAAGCCTTGACAAACTGATTGCGAGAGCCATCTAACGGTCAGAATTTGAAGGAGGATAAGAGCTCCACCTCGCTCCTATCCTGTGAGGTTCTACCTGTCTATCAACCTCTCCATTATCCTTCAAATTTTTTTTTTATTCGGCATTCTCTTACATGTTGTACACTCCATTATGGTTAGTACCATTGCGAATATTTAAAAGTTTTCACGAAAAAAACGCCGGAGGGAGGATTCGAACTCACGATCTATAGATTACTGAGCAACCACCTTACCACTCGGCTATCGAGACATATGTATACTCATAGATTAATTTATATTCTTATAGCGCGATGCCTTCATGGTAGTGCCGACGGTAAGGTAGAACACTGTAGGTAAATGAATATACTCTACCGATAAACATTAATATTATAATATAAAAAGTTTTCATCAAAAAAACGCCGAAGGGTGGATCGAACGTGCGATCTTCAGATTACTGAGCAGCAACTTTACCACACGACTATCGACACATATGTATGCTCATAGCTGACTTTGTATCTAATAGCACGCGCAAGGCCTCAATGTTCACGGTGGTAAGGTAGAATACTGTATTAATATACTTTACCGATAAACATTAATATTTAATATAAAAAATTTTTAAGAAAAAAAAAAAAAAATCGCCGGAGGCTGTATTTGAACTAACGATCTTTAGATTACTGAGCAGCCACCTTACCACTAGGCTATTGAGTCGTATACATACTCATAGCTGAATTACGAGGACGCTGCGCGCGCAAAATATTTTGCACAATTTTGAGGTTATGAAAATTTTGTATATAGCATATGGTTCTATGTAAAAAAGTGATAGCCGCCCTATTGGAATACACCCCTTAAAATTTCATCTGTTTTTCGATCCGAGCGCTCCTTCTCGAGATATAAGCGAAATACCAAAATTTCTACCCCCACCACCGATTTTTGGAAATTCCGCCAACGTCATTCGATAGTATATTAGAAGTATGTCCCCCCTATTGTTACACCCCCAAAATTTCGTCCGTTTTCGATCTGAGCGCTCCTTCTCGAGATATAAGCGAAAAACCAAAATTTCTACCCTCACCACCGATTTTTGGAAATTCCGCCAACGTCATTCGATAGTATATTAAAAGTATGTCCCCCCTATTGTTACACTCCCAAAATTTCGTCCGTTTTTCGATCCGAGCGCTCCTTCTCGAGTTATAAACAAAAAACCAAAATTTCTACCCCCACCACTGGTTTTCGAAAATTCTTTCAATGGACAAATTATGAGATATCTCTCAGAGGTAGATAAAACGCCCCGGCCCTGCCAGTTGTACGGCAGGCCTTGAACAGGTAGCGTTAAAATTTTGATGCTTGATCAATACTTATCTAAACCTAGGCATATGCCCTATTTTTCGAAGTATCATCCAAATAACGCTTCCGAATTTGACAGTCCCATATACAGACAGTTCATGGGAAAATTATAAAAAAATGGGCTGGCACCCGCCTGGCAGCATGTTATGAACAGGCCGCATGGCTCAACTGATGTGGTTAGGCGCCAAAATTTAAAATATTTAACTCATAAAATAGAAAATAGTTTGAGACCTTTGCATTATAAAAATAATACTGATATTCTTTTACGATTACTCCAACATTTTTGCATGACAGAAGTTTAAATTAATACTTTTTTAATATTTAGAAAAGAAATATAATGTATTAAAATATATATAGTGTGCGCTTGATTTCAGCTAGTTCTCTCCCTTCTGAAAAATAATACCTATGATTGAATGCAAACTATTCAGGTCACATATGATTTATTTATAGTGTTTTAAACCTTCTCAAAGTGAAATAAAAATTGCAGCATATAGTTTATTTATTTGATTTCACAAACAATATTACTAACATATTACACAAGTAAAAAAAAAATACATAGGTAGTTCCTTTAGTAGGACAGGATTTTTGAGCAAAAGTTAGACAAACAGCCGGTAGTAGGATAATTTGAGGTTCTGCTAGTCAATATTAGATTTTCAACACTCTACAAATACCAAAAATAATGCTTTTTTTGCACGCAAATAATTATTGCAAAATTATAGTAATAAAACATCATTGAACCACCTCTATTCAGTGTATAAAATGTATGTAGCGACTCATTTATATAATCCTATTATAAACAGTTTATACATGTAATAAGTCTTATAAAATAATAAATGCTCAAATTTATTGTAGAAAATGGCAATGCTATCCGCAAAATAAATAAATAAATACTACTCTCTTATAGACACCCTACATACTTAAAATTTAGCGAGGTACTCAATTTTCGTATCTTGAATAATAGTTGATTGTTTATAAACGAATTGAAAGTATAAACATTATTCAAAGAAAGAAAGATACATAGTATTTCAGATGACTTTTATCGTTTTAAAATTGAAATGAATGAGGCGGTTGAAAAGGGAATTTTTACTTTTATTTATTGGATAATCAATTTAATACTGTCCCGGACACCCACCTGTTCAGCAGATTAGGGCTTAACATGTATAACTCGGAAAACTGAGGTACGCAAAACGTGAACTGCTACGCAGTTGGAAATCTGAGTTCGTTATCTGAGCTCGGCAGTCACTGCAGTTTTTCCGCGATTCTGAATCCTTTATATCATTCACCTTAAATAATCGGTAATTCCAGGCACTTCATTTGTCAACAGAGCACGGCGGGAAATAGAAAAAAATGACAGGGTATTTGAAAATATTTGTTCACCAAAATAATTTTATTGAAAATTAACATGTGGCTTAGCCAATATCTTAATTTTTAGATAATCTAGTACAATATAACTTTGAAAGATTAATTTATGATACTAGCATTGCGAAGTTCACTAAGAATAAAACGGATTTCACCATAGTTAGTTCTTATGCCCATGTTTTTCTCAGCAACGAGTACTTGTAACCGATCAACTAATTTGTTAGGATCATCCCAGACATCGAGTTCGTATGCAGTCGTAACATCTACTCGCGAGATTTTGGGAGCAACTTCTTCCTCTTCATCATCACTAGTTCACTGTCTCTTTTTACTTTCACGTTGATATCTCCAATTAATAAAGTTATAATTCTTACGAATTCTTCTAGGTAAATATTCATTGGTTGAGAAATCTGATGCATCTTCACTAGAATGATCAGCTTCATAAAAATTATCGGTCTCGTTAGAAGTTTGAAGATGCGAGTTAACTCGTGTATCAACAGTTATGAGCTTCTTCAGAGGATTGACTATTGGTTCAAGTATCTTTTTCGCTGCCACTGGATTAGTTTGCTCAATCCTTTCACTTTTCTCTCTTCCGTTAATATTATCTTCTCGAGATAATGGCGAGATACTTTTTACAGACGACTTTTCGAACATTGAAGCAACAAAATTATAAAATTTGTTACTCTTTAGTTTTCGAATCGACTCATTCACGCAATAGTGCTTTTTGTAAGCGCTCGAAACTTCAATAATCATACGATAATTATCTAAATCAACTGAATTGATAAGACTTTCATCCGGAAGTTTTTTGAATAGTAATTGCAGTAATCTTACGGACAAACGATAGTTTCGTTCCTTTATCTGGACAAAGACGCCTTCAAATTTTATTGGAGAATTTCCGATCATAAGCAAATTTCCTCGCTTGTAAACACCATAAATATTATCGAGATATCTCCTAGAATTTCCGTTTAATTTCGTTACATATTTCTTGACTAGTTTTGAAAATTTACCATTATTGGAGCTAGCTATTTTATTATGGTCGGGGCTCATATTAGATAGTTTGATTTCAGAAATTTCCATATCATCAGCTGTATCCAGAGATTCAGCACTTTTTGTCAAACCTAATAAAGTCCGTGATTTTTGTACTACAGCATTCTGAAATTTGCTAATAACATCCCATGTGTTTGCCATGTTTATGCTTCATTAGAGTCAACTGAATAAATATACCACCAACATCCTTTTTTATACTCTTATGCTATTATAGAGTAACACCTTCTACATCATACAGTCAAAACCTTTAAACTTTTATGCTATAAAGTAACACCTTTTTGAACTTTTATTGTATTATAGAGTAACACATTTTTATGTTATAGAATAACACCTTCTATGTCATAAAGTTAAAACTTTTTAAACTTTGTGTCATAGAGTAACACCTTTTTTATGTCATAGAGTAACACCTTTTTATGTCATAGTGTTACATCTTTTTCATGCTATAGAGAAACACCTTTTTTATGTCATAGAGTATCATCTTTTTGATCGTTTATGGTATAGAGTAACACCTTTTTGAACTTTTATGCTATAGAGAACACATTTTCATGTTATAGAGTAACACCTTCTATGTCATACAGTTAAAACTTTTTAAACTTTGTGTCATAGAGCAAACCTTTTATATGTCATAGAGTAACACCTTCTTTATGTCATAGTGTAATACCTTTTTTATGTCATAGAGTAACACATTTTTTAAGTCATAGAGCGACATCTTTTTTATGTTACAGAGTAACACCTTTTTCATTGCTATAAAATAACACCTTTTTGAAATTTTATGACATAGAGTAACACCTTTTTATGTTATTTAGCATGTTCTGAATAAATATATCGCCAACATCCTTTTTCGCTTTTATACTATAGAGTAACACCATCTTGAACTTATCTGCCATTATAGAGTAGCACCTTCTATGTCACACAATAACATCTTTTTACACTTTATGTCATAGAGTAACACCTTTTTTATGTCATAGAGTAACACCTTTTTTATGTTATAGAGTAACACCTTTTTTATGTCATAGTGTAACACCTTTTTTATGTCATCGAGTAACATCTTTTTTGTGTCATAGAGTTACACCTTCTTTATGTCATAGAGTGACATGTCTTTTATGTCATAGAGTGACATCTTTTTTATGTTACAGAGTCATTCCTTTTTTATCTCATAGAGTAACAGCTTCTTTATGTCATAGAGTAACATCTTTTTGTGTCATAGTGTGAGACCTTCATTGCTATAGAGTAACACCTTTTTGAACTTCTATGTCATAGAGTAACACCTTTTTATGTTATTTAGCATCATCTGAATAAATATACATCCAACATCCTTTTTATTTTTTTATACTATAGAGTAACAACATCTTGAACTTATCTGCTATTATAGACTAGCACCTACTATGTCACACAATAACATCTTTTTACACTTAATTTCATAGAGTAACACCTTTTTTATGTTATAGTCTAACACCTTTTTTATGTCACAGAGTTACACCTTTTTTATCTCATAGAGTGACATGTTTTTTATGTCATAGAGTGACATCTTTTTTATGTTACAGAGTCATACCTTTTTTAAGTCGTAGAGTAGCAGCTTTTTTATGTCATAGAGTAACATCTTTTTTATGTCATAGAGTAACATCTTTTTTATGTTGTAGAGTAACACCTTTTTTATGTCATAGTGTAACAGCTTTTTTATGTCATAGAGTAACACCTTTTTTATGTCATAGAGTGACATGTTTTTTTATGTCATAGAGTTACACCTTTTTTATGTCATAGAGTGACATGTTCTTATGTCATAGAGTGACATACTTTTTATGTTACAGAGTCATACCTTTTTTATCTCATAGTGTAACAGCTTTTTTATGTCATAGAGTAACATCTCTTTGTGTCATAGAGTGACACCTTCATTGCTATAGAGTAACACCTTTTTGAACTTTTATGTCATAAAGTAACACCTTTTTATGTTATTTAGCATCATCTGAATAAATATACATCCAACATCCTTTTTATATTTTTATGCTATAGTGTAACACCATCTTGAACTTATCTCCTATTATAGAGTAGCATCTTCTATGCCACACAATAACATCTTTTTCACTTTATGTCATCGAGTAACACCTTTTTTATGTCATAGGGTAACATCTTTTTTATGTCAACGAGTAACACATTTTTTATCTTATAGCGTTACATGTTTTTTATGTCATAGAGTAAGACCTTTTTATGGTACAGAGTAACACCTTTTATGATGACGTCTCTCTACTCATAAACTGTTCGTGCACAATAAGTGGTGATGGCATCTCCTTACGCATATGCTTTTCCTATATAATAATTGGTGATGATGGCGGTGGTAGTGGTGATTGTGAGCCTATTACGGGGATAGAAGCCAATCCTCTAAGCGAACGGTTGTACGTGCTCTGCCCAATTCGACTACGTGGCTTCGAAAGGTGTTACTCTATGATATAGAAGGTGTCACTATATGGCATAAAAAGTTGTTAGAATATATCGTTAGAAATGTGATACACTATATCACAAAAAAGGTGTTAGACTATCCCATAAAAAATCAAAGGTGTTACTCCATACCACAAAAAGGTGTTACTTTATAACATAAAAAAGTTGTTACTCTATGGCATAAAAAGGTGAAACTCTATATCCTAAAAGTATAAAAACATATCACTCTTTATCCCAAGGTGATACACTATGACATAAAAAGGTGCTACTCTATGACATAAAAAAGATGTTACTCTATAACATAAAAAGGTGTCACTCTGTAACATAAAGAAGATGCCACTCTATGACTTAAAAAGGCATTACTTCATAATATAAAAGTTCGAAAAGGTATCACTCTATGACATGAAAAGTTGCCACTCTAATGGCCCGAGCATTGTGCGGGCCGCGGCCCCGGGAATAACTTCGTCTTGAAGGAATTACTCTCTCTAATGGACAATAGTGAACCACTGTCTCTTCAAAGAACCGTTTCCATGGTAGAGACTGACAGATAAGTATAGAGAATAGAATCTATAGTTGGAGCGTTACTGTCATGGAACACCATGGTCATCAGGTGATTTTGACTACACTACTACTACCCTCATCGATATGATTATTGGTGACACTCTTAAGATGTTAGGGGAAGGTGGGTCGATTTTTAGCTGCAAATTTTGAGGTTATGGTTGAATTTGTAACACTGGTACTGGAAGTAGTAAAAACTAAAACAGTCGAGTATAAATAATATACAGCCGCTAGCCGCCAGCCGCAACTGCTCGGAAAACGTTGCTGGCGCGGGCCGCACGATCCTCGGGCCATTAGAGTGACAACTTTTTCATGTCATAGAGTGAAACCTTTTCGAACTTTTATATTATGAAGTAATGCCTTTTTAAGTTATAGAGTGGCATCTTTTTTATGTTACAGAGTGACACCTTTTTATGTTATAGAGTAACATCTTTTTTATGGCATAGAGTAGCACCTTTTTATGTCATAGAGTATCACCTTGGGATAAAGAGTGATATGTTTTTATACTTTTATGCTATAGAGTTTTTATGTTATAAAGTAACACCTTTTTATGGGATGCAGTAACACCTTTGATTTTTTATGGGATAGTCTAACACCTTCTTATGTCATAGAGTGACACCTTCTATATCATAGAGTAACACCTTTCGAAGACAAGTAGTCGAATTGGGCAGAGCACCTACAACCGTTCGCATGGAGGATTGGCTTCTATCCCCGTCGTAGGCTCATCATCACCACTACCACCGCCATCATCACCACTTATTATATAGGAAAAGCGTATGGGTAAGGAGACGCCATCACCACTTATTGTGCACGAACAGTTTATGAGTAGAGAGACGTCATCATAAAAGGTGTTATTCTCTACCATAAAAAGGTCTTACACTATGACATAAAAAACGTGTAACGCTATAACATAAAAAATGTGTTACTCGTTGACATAACAAAGATGTTACCCTATGACATAAAAAAGGTGTTACTCGATGACATAAAGTGTAAAAAGATGTTATTGTGTGACATAGAAGGTGCTACTCTATAATAGGAGATAAGTTCAAGATGGTGTTACTCTATAGCATAAAAAATATAAAGGATGTTGGATGTATATTTATTCAGATGATGCTAAATAACATAAAAAGGTGTTACTCTATGACATAAAAGTTCAAAAAGGTGTTACTCTATAGCAATGAAGGTCTCACACTATGACACAAAAAGATGTTGCTCTATGACATAAAAAAGCTGTTACTCTATGAGATAAAAAAGGTATGACTCTGTAACATAAAATAGATCTCACTCTATGACAAAAAACATGTCACTCTATGACATAAAAAAGGTGTAACTCTATGACATAAAAAAGATGTTACACTGACATAAAAAAGGGGTTACTCTATGACATAAAGTGTAAAAAGATGTTATTCTGTGACATAGAAGATGCTACTCTATAACAGCAGATAAGTTCAAGATGGTGTTACTCTATAGTACGAAAGTATAAAAAGGATGTTGGCGATATATTTATTCAGATGATGCTAAATAACATAAAAAGATGTTACTCTATGACATAAAAGCTCAAAAAAGGTGTTACTCTATAGCATTGAAGGTGTCACTCTACGACACAAAAAGATATTACTCTATGACATAAAAAAGCTGTTACTCTATGAGATAAAAAAGGTATAACTCTGTAACATAAAAAAGATGTCACTCTATGACATAAAAAAGGTGTTACTCTATGACATAAAAAAGGTGTTACACTATGACATAAAAAAGGTGTTACTCTATAACATAAAGAGGTGTTACTCTATGATATAAAAAAGGTGTTACTCTATGACATAAAATGTAAAGATGTTATTGTGTGACATAGAAAGTGCAACTCTATAATAGCAGATAAGTTCAAGATGCTGTTACTCTATAGTATAAAAGTATAAAAAGGATGTTGGCGATATATTTATTCAGATGATGCTAAATAACATAAAAAGGTGTTACTCTATGACATAGAAGCTCAAAAAGGTGTTACTCTATAGCAATGAAGGTGTCACTCTATGACACAAAAAGATATTACTCTATGACATAAAAAAGCTGTTACTCTATGAGATAAAAATGGTATGACTCTGTAACATAAAAAAGATGTCACTCTATGACATAAAAAACATGTCACTCTATGATATAAAAAAGGTGTTATTCTATGACATAAAAAAACATGTCACTCTATGACATAAAAAGGGTGTTACTCTATGACATAAAAAAGGTGTTACACTATGACATAAAAAATATGTTACTCTATAACATAAAAAAGGTGTTACTCCATAACATAAAAAAAGGTGTTACTCTATAACATAAAAAAGGTGTTACTCAATGACATAAAAAAGGTGTTACTCTATGACATAAAGTGTAAAAAGATGTTATTGTGTGACATAGAAGGTGCTACTCTATAATGGCAGATAAGTTCAAGATGGTGTTACTCTATAGTATAAAAGTATAAAAAGGATGTTGACGATATATTTATTCAGAAGATGCTAAATAACATAAAAAGGTGTTACTCTATGTCATAAAATTTCAAAAAGGTGTTACTATATAGCAATGAAAAAGGTGTTACTCTGTAACATAAAAAAGATGTCACTGTATGACATAAAAAATGTGTTACTCTATGACATAAAAAAGGTATTACACTATGACATAAAAAAGGTGTTACTCTATGACATATAAAAGGTTTGCTCTATGACACAAAGTTTAAAAAGTTTTAACTGTATGACATAGAAGGTGTTACTCTATAACATGAAAATGTGTTCTCTATAGCATAAAAGTTCAAAAAGGTGTTACTCTATATCATAAAAGATCAAAAAGATGATACTCTATGACATAAAAAAGGTGTTTCTCTATAGCATGAAAAAGTTGTAACTCTATGACATAAAAAGATGTTACTCTATGACATAAAAAAGGTGTTACTCTATGAAACAAAGTTTAAAAAGTTTTAACTGTATGACATAGAAGGTGTTATTCTATAACATAAAAATGTGTTACTCTATAATAGAATAAATGTTCAAAAAGGTGTTACTCTATAGCATAAAAGTTTAAAGGTTTTGACTGTATTATGTAGAAGGTGTTACTCTATAATAGCATAAAAGTATAAAAAAGGTTGTTGGTGGTATATTTATTCAGTTGACTCTAATGAAGCATAAACATGGCAAACACACCGGATGTTATTAGCAAATTTCAGAATGCAGTAGTACAAAAATCACAGACTTTATTAGGTTTGACAAAAAGTGTTGAATCTCTGGATACAGCTGATGATATGGAATCTTCTGAAATCAAACTATCTAATATGAGCCGTGACCATAATAAAATAGCTAGCTCCAATAATGGTAAATTTTCAAAACTAGTCAAGAAATATGTAACGAAATTAAACGGAAATTCTAGGAGATATCTCGATAATATTTATGATGTTTACAAGCGAGGAAATTTGCTTATGATCGGAAATTCTCCAATGAAATTTGAAGGCGACTTTGTCCAGATAAAGGAACGAAACTATCGTTTGTCCGTAAGATTACTGCAATTAGTATTCAAAAAACTTTCGGATGAAAGTCTTATCAATTTAGTTGATTTAGATAATTATCGTATGATTATTTAAGTTTCGAGCGCTCACAAAAAGCATTATTGCGTCAATGAGTCGATTCGAAAACTAAAGAGTAACAAATTTTATAATTTCATTGCTCCAATGTTCGAAAAGTCGTCTGTAAAAAGTATCTCGCCATTATCTCGAGAAGATAATGTTAACGGAAGAGGGAAAAGTGAAAGGATTGAGCAAACTAATCCAGTGGCAGCGAAAAAGATACTTGAACCAATAGTCAATCCTCTAAAGAAGCTCATAACTGTTGATACACGAGTTAACACGCATCTTCCAACTTCTAACTAGACCGATAATTATTATGAAGCTGATCATCTAGTGAAGATGCATCAGATTTCTCAACCAATGAATATTTACCGAGAAGAAATCGTAAGAATTATAACTTTATTAATTGGAGATATCAACGTGAAAGTAAAAAGAGACAGCAGACTAGTGATGATGAAGAGGAAGAAGTTGCTCCCAAAATCTCGCGAGTAGATGTTACAGCTGCATACGAACTCGACGTCTGGGATGATCCTAACAAATTAGTTGATGGCTTACAAGTACTCGTTGCTGAGCAAAACATGGGAATAAGAACTAACTATGGTGAAATCTGTTTTATTCTTAGTGAACTTCGCAATGCTAGTATCATAAATTAATCTTTCAAAGTTATATTGTACTAGATTATCTAAAAATTGAGATATTGGCTAAGCCACATGTCAATTCTCAATAAAATTATTTTGGTAAACAAATATTTTCAAATACCCTGTCATTTTTTTCTATTTCCCGCCGTGCTCTGTTGACAAATGAAGAGCCTGGAATTACCGATTATTTAAGGTGAATGATATAAAGGATTCAGAGTCGCGAAAAAACGGCAGTGACTGCCGAGCTCAGCTCACGAACTCAGATTTTCAACTGCGTAGCAGTTCACGTTTTGCGTACCTGAGTTTTCCGAGTTATACATGTTAAGCCCTAATCTGCAGAACAGGTGGGTGTCCGGGACAGTATTAAATTGATTATCCAATAAATGAAAGTAAAAATTCCCTTTTCAATCGCCTCATTCATGTGAATTTTAAATCGATAAAAGTCATCTGAAAAACTATGTATCTTTCTTTCTTTGAATAATGTTTATACTTTCAATTCGTTTCAATTATCAAAGTTACGAAAATTGAGTGCCTCGCTAAATTTTAAGTATGTAGGGTGTCTATAATTGAGTAGTATTTATTTATTTATTTTACGGATAGCATTGCCATTTTCTACAATAAATTTGAGCATTTATTATTTTATAAGACTTATCACATGTATAATCTGTTTATAATTGGATAATATAAATGAGTCGCTACATACATTTTATACACTGAATAGAGGTGGTTCAATGATGTTTTTTTTACTATAATTTTGCAATAATTATTTGCGTGCAAAAAAAGCATTATTTTTGGTATTTGTAGAGTGTTGAAAATCTAATATTGACTAGCAGAAGCTCAAATTATCCTACTATCCGCTGTTTGTCTAACTTTTGCTCAAAAATCCTGTCCCACTAAAGGAATTACCTATGTATTTTTTTTTTTACTTGTGTAATGTGTTAGTAATATTGTTTGTGAAATCAAATAAATGAACTATATACTGCAATTTTTATTTCACTTTGAGAAGGTTTAAAACACTATAAATAAATCATATGTGACCTGAATAGTTTGCATTCAAACATAGGTATTATTTTTCAAAAGGGAGAGAACTAGCTGAAATCAAGCGCACACTATATATATTTTAATACGTTATATTTCTTTTCTAAATATTAAAAAAGTATTAATTTAAACTTCTGTGATGCAAAAATGTTGGAGTAATCGTAAAAGAATATCAGTATTATTTTTATAATACAAAGGTCTCAAACTATTTTCTATGTTATGAGTTAAATATTTTAAATTTTCGCGCCTAACCACATCAGTTGAGTCATGCGGGCTGTTCATAACATGTTGCCAGGCGGATGCCAGCCCATTTTTTTATAATTTTCCCATGAACTGTCTGTATATGGGACTGTCAAATTCGGAAGCATTATTTAGATGATACTTCGAAAAATAGGCATATGCCTAGGTTTAGATAAGGATTGAACAAGCATCAAAATTTTAAGGCAACCTGTTCAAGGTCTGCCGTACACCTGGCAGGGCCGGGGCGTTTTATCTACCTCTGAGGGATATCTCGTAATTTGTCCATTGAAAGAATTTTCGAAAACCAGTGGTGGGGGTAGAAATTTTGGTTTTTTCGCTTATAACTCGAGAAGGAGCGCTCGGATCGAAAAACGGACAAAATTTTGGGGGCCTAACAATAGAGAGGACATACTTTTAATATACTATCGAATGACGTTGACGGAATTTCCAATAATCGGTGGTGGGGGTAGAAATTTTGGTTTTTTGCTTATATCTCGAGAAGGAGCTCTCGGATCGAGAAACGGATGAAATTTTGGGGAGTGTATTCCAATAGGGGGCTATCACTTTTTTACATAGAACCATATGCTATGTACAAAATTTTCATAACCTCAAAATTGTGCAAAATATTTTGCGCGCGCAGCGTCCTCGTAATTCAGCTATGAGTATGTATACGACTCAATAGCCTAGTGGTAAGGTGGCTGCTCAGTAATCTAAAGATCGTCAGTTCAAATTCAACCTCCGGCGATTTTTTTCTTTTTCTTAAAAACTTTTTATATTAAATATTAACGTTTATCGGTAAAGTATATTAATACAGTATTCTACCTTACCACCGTGAACATTGAGGCCTTGCGCGTGCTATTAGATACAAATTCAACTATGAGCATACATATGTGTCGATAGTCGAGTGGTAAAGTTGCTGCTCAGTAATCTGAAGATCGCAAATTCGAATCCACCCTTCGGCGTTTTTTTCATGAAAACTTTTTATATTAAAATATTAATGTTTATCGGTAGAGTATATTCATTTACCTACAGTGTTCTACCTTACCGACGGCACTACCGTGAAGGCATCGCGCTATAAGAATATAAATTAAGCCATGAGTATACATATGTCTCGATAGCCGAGTGGTAAGGCGGTTGCTCAGTAATCTAGAGATCGTGAGTTCGAATCCACCCTCCGGCGTTTTTTTCGTGAAAACTTTTAAATATTCGCAATGTTACTAACCATAATGGAGTGTGCAACATGGAAGAGAATGCCGAATAAAAAAAATATTTGAAAGATAATGGAGAGGTTGATAGACAGGTAGAACTTCACAGGATAGGAGCGAGATGGGGCTCTTATCCTCCTTCAAATTCTGACCGCTAGATGCCTCTCGCAACCAGTTGGTCAAGGCTTCGATTATATAAGCGTGTTGCGGTCGTTAAAAGCTTTCATTCCATAACAATGGGTCAAAGCAGCTCGACTGTTGCTCCTGAGCAACAAAAATTGATACAAAACGACACAAAAAAGTCGCAGTGGAAAAAATGTTCGGAAAAAATTTCCACAAACACCTGTTCATTGCCCGAGCAAAAGGGATATAAAAAGTTCTAAATATTTACTAGTAGATAAGAACGGCTGGGTGAGTGCTGCAGGCTGACAAGCAGCAGGCCGCTCGCCGCCCGCCGCTGCGCAGCCGATGTGCGCAGTCGTCTGGTCGCGGGCTGTCACCCGCTGATTCTCCTCGCCGCCTGCTGCCTGTCTGGCCGCCGCAGGTTGGCCGCTCGTCACCCGCGGTTCGCTCTCCTCCAGGCAAGGCCTGACGCGGTGGGGTATTGGGGGGTTATTGGGTGACCGAGAAAGTCACGGGCAAGACCTGACGCATGCGGTTGAGCCAGAATCGGTGTGGCGGTTCTGGCTCAAGCAGGCCTGGGTTATAGCAACTTGGTCTTGACCTGTTATGGGTTATTGACGCCTCCGTACAATTGCGGGTGGCCCAAAAATTCTAGGCGGGTTCTGGACCAACAGGTCACGATCTGTTATGGGTTATTGGTGCCCCGTACAATTGCGGTTGGTCCAAAAACCCTAGGCGGGTTCTGGAGCACCAACGGGGTCGGGGGGGGGGGGGGGGGCAAAACCCTAGGCAGGTTCTGGAGCAACAGGTCACGATCTGAAATGGGTTATTGGTGCCCCGTACAATTGCGAATGGTCCAAAAACCCTAGACGGGTTCTGGACCAACAGGTTACGACCTGAAATGGTCCAGAACCCGCCTAGCTTTTCTACTTGACTGATTGATTTCGCTGTTTATGCCATTTATGAGCTATGGAAATTTACGCGGCACAAGAGTGGTACACGCGCTTATGATACTTATAAGAGCCAGCATTTGTGAGTGACAGTGAGTCGGCGGGCAGAAAACGTAACTCACGCGCGCGCGCTGGTGAAGTTGTCTCATAAGGAGAAGAAGAATGAGAAAAAATTTTCAAGGCCGTGCGGGGGCGCATAATACTGATCCTCGTGATGCGCGGTGATTCTGTAATACTGCATGCTGAGATAGAGAGAGAGAGAGTCGCGCATAGCTATGGGACATTGCTGACTAGCAACAGAGGAAAAGCGAATTGCGGTTTGCAGACATTTTCTCACCCGCGTAACTACCCCGAAAAAAAAAATTGCGGAAAATTTTGGTGGTAACTGATTATAATAATACGCGGAGATGGGACGCACATTCAAAGGCGTATATATATAAATCCACATTTGATTTAAATAACGTATACACGTAATATACCGAACTATGATTCATAAAAATTAATTATAGCACTTACTATAAAGCTATCAATAATAGGTGTATTACAGATGTAGTCTACACGAGCCGCGGAAATGGCAGTGTGCAATTTTACGGCCCACGGACAAGGGCGTTGTGAGCTTTCGATCACCTTCTAAGCTCGGTTACTGGGGTTATGGGCAGTAAATTGATGTACCAGCAGGAACTACTGTTGGTTCACAGCATTCAGCACGCAAAAAAAAGCGTCTGGAAGATCACTGAATCCAAAGGCGTACTGTTGCCGTAGCTGCGTATGACAAGAGGCACGCAAGACAAATGATGCGCGACACGATCAAGCCACGCTTGCGACGTGAACTTGGAAAAAGGTTGAAGGTAACTTATGTTCGTTTTCGTAAACAGAATTCCAAACTCTTGTCATCACGTGTACTTCAATATTGATTTTACTTTGCGCGACTATACACTTAAATGTGACTTGTGAATACCCTTCCCTATACGTACAAGTACGTATAGTTGTACTATTCAGAAAATCCCATAAAAATATTTCACGCTAACATATACTCAATTTTTTAATTAGTAAAAAAGAACATTACTGTCTAATTTAATACTCAGATCAGTCTGATTAAATATTGAACTTTAAAAGGAAAAAGTTTAATTGCATACAGTTTTAAATTAAGACTTTTAAAGTAATAACACAATTTTTTAATTTTCCATTTAAAAATAAGTGTTGACAATTTTCAATTTTTAACAAAAAGTATCTGTAATACAATTTATTATTCTGTATATGAGGAAATTCAGAATAAATTTCAACTTTTCGCGTTCCCAAAACCGGTCAAAATTTTGTTTAAGGCCCACCTTCCGGACGCGGGTTTTCTTCTTTCTTATGTCACAAAATATATGGAGAAAATCGTGTACAATTAAAACGTCTTTGTCTCACATTTTGTTTAAAGGTTGAAGTTTTTCAACAAAAGCGCAAAAAACCCCTTTTCTTTAAACCTCAGCCATTTAGCCCAGAAACGATCAACTCAAAGTTTCAAAAACAACTTTTTGTTAAGTTTGTCTCATCTGAAAACACAGTAAAAAATGATAGGATTATTATCTTAATTTCTTTTATTTATGAAATGGTCAGTCGATAAAGCTTCTAGAAGTAATTTATTGAATTTACAATTATTATTTTTCGACGAAAGTATGAAAATTCGTTTCTCTTTTCAAAATGAAAATAAGTACAATTTTATAAATTCTATTGTTTAAATTTAGGTAGGGTGACTGCACCAATGAATGACCATTTAAGGCCAATGAATGACCAAGTCACGTGATATTTTCAATTGCTTCAATAAAATATTTCAAAAATATTACATAGTTGAAAATCTATATTTTTGGACTTTTGAGACAGGGGGAGCAGTATGGTATATTCATGAGTGATGTAAATATATTTAATTCAGCTTTAAAAATAAAAAATGGTCATTCACTGGTGCCTGATCATAGACTGGTGCATTGACCTTATTATATTCATATGATAAAATAATTCTCAAAGGAAAATCGTATGAATAAAAAAATAAAATTGTTAATAAGTATTGATATTCCTCTCCATATTAATAAGTAGTGAAATGATAACACAGCAAATGTGGGAGGACAACCCAAGGCTTAAATAAAAACTCCTTTAGTTAATTTTTTTCCATAAATACCGGCAACGTTTCGTCCCTGGTATGGGACCTCTTCAGGCCATAATACTTAAATAACTAATATCACATCAGAGACGAATACGTCTCTCAAATGCCGGTATTTATGGAAAAAAATTAACTAAAGGAGTTTTTATTTAAGCCTTGGGTTGTCCTCCCACATTTGCTGTGTTATCATTTCACTACATAAAATTGTTAAATAAAACTGGTCCATCTAAGAGGATTTTTATTCATCACTTTTATTCATTAGTTTAATTTTTCCAAATACCAGTATTTTATAAATCATACTATTCATATAAAGTGTCAAAAGTGTATAGATCAACACTGTTAAAAAAGTTGTAATAAAACTTCAAAATGTTTATTAAATTTCTGTTAAATTTTATACTTATATACTTATAAAGTATATAGATATATCTTTATGCTTAATATAGATATCTATATAATTCTTACAGGTTTTAAACTATAACTTATAATACAAATATTTTTCATCATAACCCGGCCGAAAGTTAGCCAAAACATGCACGTTTTGTGGTCGGGAAGTTATATATTACAGTCACGTGTTTTCAGTATATGACGTGACTATAACCTGCAATTTCCCGACCGCAAAACGTGCATATTTTGGCGTACTTTCGAGCGAGGGTATGAAGAAAAATAATATACGCACCTCGGCCGGAAAATAGAATAGCATATTCGCGTGTTTGCCGTCCGAAGCGAAGCTGAAGACGGCAATCTACACTCGAATGTACTATCCTATTTTCCGATCTAGGAACGTAATATACTATATCATGAATTGTCAGTGCCAGAAATTATTTTTCCGCATAAAATACGGTATAATTTTTAACGTTTTTCATTTACACTACAAAAAATGTATTTGTTACGTCCGGAGACGTATTCTCATTTTAAAGAAAAAGCATAATTAGTATCAGATATTTCCTGACACATAAAAGCGGGAATGCAATTTTTTTACAAACACAGCATTTTGCTCATGCGGCGCCGTGACGTAGTAGGTCATCACACTTGCGAAAAACAACGTACGATATTCTCTTTAAGGTCAGCATTTCTCAATGCCATCGCCGAATCGTATACGACTGACGAAGTTTACATTGCAAAATAAGATGATCTCGATTTACTGTCACCGGGCTCATCTTTAACCTAATTATTTTGTATTATGAAAGAAGTGATGTGTGTCACGCGAATCAGTCACAGCGTACAAGAAACCTGGCGAACTCCGTGTACCTCTACGACATTGAGAAGTTGAAATCGTAAGCCTTACTCGTCTAGTAAGCAGATCGTATAAGTTATTTATAGTAAATCTATAAAAGCAAGCGTCATAAAAAAGAATTGTAATTGAAATTACAACACATCGACCTACCAGAAGCCAGCAGATTGTATTGGTAATAAATTATTGTATTATATATAATAAACTTACATAAAACCAATTACTACTTATTTCCATTTATTTCCGGACTTAACATATTTATAGGTTCGATTACATAAGTTCCGATAGATTTTTATTTTTATATGCAGTATTAATTAATGGTTCTGCACAATGAATTTTTCATAACTACCGATTCAAAGCTTTTCTTCAAAGGAGTCAAGCAGTTATTCTTTCTGTCTTATATTTCTTATTGAAGCTGACAAATTATCTATAAGTAAATTATGAAGATTGCTAGATTGTCAACTTCAGTTCTTTTCCTCAAAAATATTACAAAACTTTTATAGAGATATCCTGATAAGTAATGAAATTTGTATACACTAGATTCTTATCAGATTATACTGGTAAATACCTGCATAAGTATTAGTTTGAAATCAATGATCAAGACGAACAAAGTATCGTTGCAATTATTTATTGCCGACGTTTCGACGTTTTTATTTAACGTCCTCATCAGGGCTATAAAAATATAGGAAAACGTTTTTGTTATACATTTTTATTGTACAAATGCTCATTAAGAGAACCAATTCGTATGTTTTATTAACAGACCTTGTTAAAAAAATTGTTAATCAACCCATTGTGTCTTTATCAATTTCGTTAGAGAGATTGATGGCCAACAGTGCCAAGTCAAATAGATTTTTCGTACTGGAAGTTTTTTTTCCTCGTTATGAGCTTAAAAGTAATTAATAAATAAAATGTATGTTAAAATTTAAAAAATAATTAAAACATCAAAGTTTGTTAAGACTTTAAATTGATTAATAGATATTTTGTTAAAATGAAAATTTCTCACCTTTCCATCATTACTTTCGCGAACTGATTGAGAGAGGTAGAAACTTTCACCGCTATTTATACCCTTTACTTAAGTGCGAAATTTAATAATAAGTGGTGGAAAAGGAAGAGTACAGGAAGGGGAACGTTCGGACCAAACTAATTCAAATTTCTAATTGCTCGAACGATCAAAGGCGCTGAGCATGCAATAATCTTTTTTGCATATGCTAGCCTGATCTATTCGGTTTATGAGTTACTGCTAACAGGTGATTTTTTGCAAAATTGTTTTTTTATTAATTTGAGAGAATCTTTATAGACTTGTTTCAAACTTCGAGTATCTTCCATACGGTTCAAACTGTTGCTTTGGTTTTGAATGTGCAACATTTCTGAAAACGTTCTTTTGCTATAACTTTGTTCTACGTCTACTATGTTAACATTGTCGAAATCAATTTTGTGATTTGTAAGGGAGGCGTGTTCAGCTAGTGCAGATGTTTTTTTGGAAATTCTTTACTGCATATTTATGTTCATAGATGCGTCTTTTTAACTTCCTTTTTGACATACCTACGTAAGATGCATCGCATTCTTGACAATTGATTTTGTAAATGACAGTGGATGTTTCTAGTGGTACTAGTTTGTCTTTACCTAGTTGTAAAAATTTGAATTTATTTATGTTGTTGTTACTAATTGTAAGATTATTGTGCTTCTTTTTTCCTAGAGCGTTAACTATCTTATAATTTAATTTTTTTATAAAAGGGAGGACCAAAATTTTTTTAGAATTATTGTTAAATTTACTGTTATTATTTTGTTCAATTTCATTATTAATGTTATTATTTTGTTCAATTTGTTCATGAAGGGAATTTAATCTTTTTTTAATGTATTTGTCTGTGAAATCAAGGGGGAACTCATTAGCTTTTAAGAAATTCTTTATCAGTTCTAGATTGCCTTTATTAAACTTAGGGTGAGAAATAAGTACCGCTTTATCTACAAGGCTATATATGATAGCTATTTTTTGGTGAGTAGGATGATGAGATATGAAATTTATGTATCTACCTGATGCCGTGGGTTTTCTATACCAATTAGTAATGGGGGAATTGTCATTTATTCTAATAATCGTCATGTCTAAGAAATTAATGCTATTGTTAAGTTCATTTTCTACTGTAAATTGTAAGTTATTATCGAAAGAATTAAAATCATTAAGAATTATGTCAATGTATTCTTTTTCGATTATTAGAAAGCAGTCATCTACATAACGTTTATAAAAAATGGCTTTTCTTTGTCTTAACGGTTTTTTAAGTTCTTTCCATTCAAGGTATTCTAATACTATATCAGCTAACCAGGGACTTGAACAAAATCCCATAGGAGCGCCTAAAATTTGTTGATAGTATTTGTTATTGAATTGTAAAAAAGTAGAATCTAACAGTATTTCTATTCCTTTAAGAAATTCTTCCTTAGAGATTGGAAGCAAGTTACCAAAATAGGGCCATTTTTTCTTTATAGCTTCAAGAATAACCTTTTTAGGTAAATTAAAAAAAAGAGATACTACGTCAAAAGAAACACAACCGTAATTATACGGGATATGAAAGTTATCTAGCAGTTTTTTAAGCTCTGTGCTATTTTTAATGTAAGATTTTGGTTTCGGTACAAATTTTGTAAAAAATGTTATCAGACTTTTATCTAGATTATAAGTCGGGCTGTTTATAGCGGAGACGATAATTCTAACCGGTAATTCTTTCTTGTGGACTTTAACTAAGCCATATGCTCTTGGAATATTAGTATTATCGAGGTTACTGTTTACATATTTAAATGAGTCATCGCATTCAAATACTCCTTTCTTTTCCCAATCGGTAATTAAACTTTTGATTGATTTTTGTAATTTTGTGAGCTGATTTTTTTCTATAGGTTCATAATATTTTTTGTCACTAAGGTTAGCCCCTACTTTTTTTATATAGTCTTTTTTATTCATAATTACTGTGACGTTGCCTTTATCTGCTTTAGAGATGTGTAAGTCAGGTGAATTTTTTAGAAAGTTTTTTGTTAAATTTAATTTTTTTAAAACGACTTTGTCTTCGATTTCTATATGCTTTTTTGATCTTAAAAAGTGATTAATGCAATTAATAATGATGCAACGTGTGTTATCATCAATTGATTTATTCTGTTTAGCTAATTCTAAGTTTTTAAACATTTCAAAAAAGGTTTTTTCTTTTATGTCTAAGGAAAAATTGTATTTTTCACCTAAATTGAGGATATCATATGCAAAGGAAGGAAGCGGAGTAGAGGAGATGTTTACGATCCACTTGTTTTTGATTTCGTCAATGCTATTATTATAGCCGTCTGTGCTGTTATTGTTTTGAATCTCCGGGGGCCATTTGTCTGTTGACAAGCTATGAGTACAGGCGTTCGTTTTTGAAAGGCCATTTAAACCGTGTGAAAGATTCTCGAATCTTAAAAAGTCTATTTTCTTTTTATTATTCTGTTACAAAGTGGTTTCAAATTTTTTTGCAAGTTTGTTTTTTTGTTTAATATTGATGAAATTGAAGGTATCATTGTAATGATTAATAAATTTTGCAAAAAACTCTTTGCCTGTGTATGTACCCGCGTAAAAAAAATGATGTTCATACGAACTTCATAAGAAGTTTAGATTCATATGAACTTTATATGAAGTTGTCCAATGAGACTGAGCCGAACTTCCATTTTAACAGTTTTAATGAAGTTTATGAAAAGTTCATATAAAGTAAATATCATGAATGTATATAAAAAGTTTATACAAAGTTTATAGAAAGTTTATGAAAAGTTTGAAGTTATTACAACTTTATATGAAGTTCATACGAACTTCATGTGGCTCCCAGGTTCGTTGGTCGTCCTAACCTGACTGCTGGTCGATTTCTCGGCAACAGTTAGGACGGCCAACCGACCTGGGAGAGAGTAAGAGCGAGAAGAGTAAAAGTGCGCTGGAGGTAGCGCTGCTACTGGGAACGCGGCAGGCGAGAAGGCGCGCGACGGTGTGAGAGCCTCGTACGTCATCTTCGAGGAGAACGAGCATATATACAAGCACGCGCGTGCGTGCGTGCGTGTGGTCGACTGTCTACAGCCCGTCCCCGCATCAACGCCAGTGCTGAGTACAACTCGAAGATGGGATACCAGAGACGATAAAGCGCTGTTCCTGGGCACCCGCCCTCGCTACACAGCCTACGACTGAGCGTCGTCCACTTCGACGACGACGTGCACTTTGACTTGTAGACCATCACCCTCGTCCCGTTCTCTTAGACTACACGGCTATAACGTAGCACAATCCCACGAATCCCTTCAGCAAGGTCTAGCGGTCGACTGCTGCTGAATGCTGAGGCCTGAAAAAATCAAAAACTTCACAAAGAACATATTCTTCTTCAAACAAAGATATCGTTATATACTTAAATATGTGAAAAATGTTGTAGGAAGGAAGGTATGTTTGGATTTTAAAATATGTGTATAAAGGTTAAGAGGTTAAAGAGTACTACCTCATTACGAAAAAGACTGAATAATTCTTTTTCTTATCTGATTATTTTCTCCGCTTCGAGTGTGCAAAGTTCTTCATAATATTCGTTGCTGTAACTCGACTTCCATCCATTTCCATAAAATACATCGTCGATCGGAAACATTACGAGAAAAATATTTTGATAACTGCATCTGACTGAAATTGGTTAAACAAATACATGCTGTTGACAACATACAGTGTGAAATTTGTAAGAATTTATTTTGTATAACTATATCTATGTAACGAAGAACATTTAACCAATTTCAGTCAGCTGCGGTTATCAAAATATTTTTCTCGTAATTTTTCCGATCGACGATGTATTTTATGGAAATGGATGGAAGTCGAGTTACAGCAACGAATATTATGAAGAACTTTGGACACTCGAAGCGGAGAAAATAATCAGATAAGTAAAAGAATTATTCAGTCTTTTTCGTAATGAGGTAGTACTCTTTAACCTCTTAACCTTTATACACATATTTTAAAATCCAAACATACCTTCCTTCCTACAACATTTTTCACATATTTAAGTATATAACGATATTTTTGTTTGAAGAAGAATATGTTCTTTGTGAAGTTTTTGATTTTTTCAGGCCTCAGCATTCAGCAGCAGTCGACCGCTAGACCTTGCTGAAGGGATTCGTGGGGTTGTGCTACGTTATAGCCGTGTAGCCGAAGAGAACGGGACGAGGGTGATGGTCTACAAGTCAAAGTGCACGTCGTCGTCGAAGTGGACGACGCTGAGTCGTAGGCTGTGTGGCGAGGGCGGGTGCCCAGGAACAGCGCTTTATCGTCTCTGGTTTTCCATCTTCGAGTTGTACTCGGCACTGGCGTTGATGAGGGGACGGGCTGTCGACATTCGACCACACGCACACACGCACGCGCGCGAGCTTGTATATGTGCTCGTTCTCCTCGAAGATGACGTGCGAGGCTCTCACACCGTCGCGCCCCTTCTCGCCTGCCGCGTTCCCAGCACGGCAGCGCTATCTCCCGCGCACTTTTACTCTTCTCGCTCTTACTCTCTCCCAGGTCGGTTGGTCGTCCTAACTGTTGTCGAGGAATCGACCAGTAGTCAGGTTAGGACGGCCAACGAACCTGGGAGCGACATGAAGTTCGTATGAACTTCATATAAAGTTGTAATAACTTCAAACTTTTTATAAACTTTCTACAAACTTTTTATAAACTTTCTATAAACTTTCTATAAACTTTTTATATACATTGATGATATTTACTTTATATGAACTTTTCATAAACTTATTAAAACGGTTAAAATGGAAGTTCGGCTCAGTCTCATTGGACAACTTCATATGAAGTTCATATGAATCTAAACTTCTTATGAAGTTTGTATGAATATAATTTTTTTTACGCGGGTAGTGATTTTTTCGGATAGGTGTTTTATACTTTTGTTTAAATAGTTGATATGAATAGCCACCTTCAGCCTTAACATCAGCCGAAGAGAAAAAAACAGATAAGAACCATACGTTTATTAATGACCTCCAACCCATTGACTTTCTCGAAATTGAGAATTTTAACAAAGAGTTATTTGATAAACGTAATAACACTTCATATATTTTAAATTACATTAAATTCACTTTCTCTTTCAAAATATATAAACTATTTGTAATTCTTATTGGAAGTTTAAAAAAATTGACGATTTGCCGAGTGCAACTTAGTTTTCTTTTAGAACATAGAAAGTACGATATAATCCCTTTACATATTTGCAAAAGCATAAAAATTAATTTATCCAATTTACATAGTATCTCTACCCGAAATGACACCAAAAAACAGATTAGAAAAACACAAAAAAAATTTTTAAATCTTGAAATTTCGGATATAAATACTTATATCAAATATTTAAACAAAAGTATAAAAGACCTATCCGAAAAAATCACTACATACACAGGCAAAGAGTTTTTTGCAAAATTTATTAACCATTACAATGATACCTAAAAATTTCATCAATATTAAACAAAAAAACAAACTTGCAAAAAAATTTGAAACCACTTTGAAACAGAATAATAAAAAGAAAATAAACTTTTCAAGATTCGAGAATCTTTCACACGGTTTAAATGGCCTTTCAAAAACGAACACCTGTACTCATAGCTTGTCAACAGACAAACGGTCCCCCGAGATTCAAAACAATAACAGCACAGACGGCAATAATAATAGCATTGACGAAATCAAAAACAAGTGGATCGTAATCATCTCCTCCACTCCGCTTCCTTCCTTTGCATATGATATCCTCAGTTTAGGTGAAAAATACAATTTTACCTCAGACATAAAAGAAAAAACCTTTTTTGAAAAGTTTAAAAACTTAGAATTAGCTAAACAGAATAAATCAATTGATGATAACACACGTTGCATCATTATTAATTGCATTAATTACTTTTTAAGATCAAAAAAACATATAGAAATCGAAGAAAAAGTCGTTTTAAAAAAATTAAATTTAACAAAAAACTTTCTAAAAAATTCACCTGACTTACACATCTCTAAAGCAGATAAAGGCAACGTCACAGTAATTATGAATAAAGAAGACTATATCAAAAAAGTAGGGGCTAACCTTAGTTACAAAAAATATTATAAACCTATAGAAAAAAATCCGCTCACAAAATTACAAAAATCAATCAAAAGTTTAATTACCGATTGGGAAAAGAAAGGAGTATTTGAATGCGATGACTCATTTAAATATGTAAACAGTAACCTCGATAATACTAATATTCCAAGAGGATATGGCTTAGTTAAAGTCCACAAGAAAGAATTACCGGTTAGAATTATCGTCTCCGCTATAAACAGCCCGACTTATAATCTAGATAAAAGTCTGATAACATTTTTTACAAAATTTGTACCGAAACCAAAATCTTACATTAAAAATAGCACAGAGCTTAAAAAACTGCTAGATAACTTTCATATCCCGTATAATTACGGTTGTGTTTCTTTTGACGTAGTATCCTTTTTTCTAATTTACCTAAAAAGATTATTCTTGAAGCTATAAAGAAAAAATGGCCCTATTTTGGTAACTTGCTTCCAATCTCTAAGGAAGAATTTCTTAAAGGAATAGAAATACTGTTAGATTCTACTTTTTTACAATTCAATAACTAATACTATCAACAAATTTTAGGCGCTCCTATGGGATTTTGTTAAAGTTCCTGGTTAGCTGATATAGTATTAGAATACCTTCAATGGAAAGTACTTAAAAAACCGTTAAGACAAAGAAAAGTCATTTTTTATAAACGTTATGTAGATGACTGCTTTGTAATAATCGAAAAAGAATACATTGACATAATTCTTAATGCTTTTAATTCTTTCGATAATAACTTACAATTTACAGTAGAAAATGAACTTAACAATAGCATTAATTTCTTAGACATGACGATTATTAGAATAAATGACAATTCCCCCATTACTAATTGGTATAGAAAACCCACGGCATCAGGTAGATACATAAATTTCAATTCTCATCATCCTACTCACCAAAAAATAGCTATGATATATAGCCTTGTAGATAAAGCAGTACTTATTTCTCACCCTAAGTTTCATAAAAGCAATCTAGAACTGATAAAGAATTTCTTAAAAGCTAATGAGTTCCCCCTTGATTTCATAGACAAATACATTAAAAAAAGATTAAATTCCCTTCATGAACAAATTGAACAAAATAATAACATTAATAATGAAATTGAACAAAACAATAACAGTAAATTTAACAATAATTCTAAAAGAGTTTTGGTCCTCCCTTTTATAAAAAAATTAAATAATAAGATAGTTAACGCTCTAGGAAAAAAGAAGCACAATAATCTTACAATTATTAACAACAACATAAATAAATTCAAATTTGTACAACTAGGTAAAGACAAACTAGAACCACTAGAAACACCCTCTATCGTTTACAAAATCAATGGTCAAGAATGCGATGCATCTTACGTAGGTATGTCAAAAAGGAAGTTAAAAAGACGCATCTATGAACGTAAATATCCAGTAAAGAATTCCCAAAAAATATCTGCACTAGCTGAACACGCCTCCCTTTCCAATCACAAAATTGATTTCGACAATGTTAACATAGTAGACGTAGAACAAAGTTATAGCAAAAGAACGTTTTCAGAAATGTTGCACATTCAAAACCAAAGCAACAGTTTGAACCGTATGGAAGATACTCGAAGTTTGAAACAAGTCTATAAAGATTCTCTCAAATTAATAAAAAAACAATTTTGCAAAAAATCACCTGTTAGCAGTAACTCATAAACCGAATAGATCAGGCTAGCATATGCAAAAAAGATTATTGCATGCTCAGCGCCTTTGATCGTTCGAGCAATTAGAAATTTGAATTAGTTTGGTCCGAACGTTCCCCTTCCTGTACTCTTCCTTTCCACCACTTATTATTAAATTTCGCACTTAAGTAAAGGGTATAAATAGCGGTGAAAGTTTCTACCTCTCTCAATCAGTTCGCGAACGTAATGATGGAAAGGTGAGAAATTTTCATTTTAACAAAATATCTATTAATTATTTTAAAGTCTTAACAAACTTTGATGTTTTAATTATTTTTTAAATTTTAACATACATTTTATTTATTAATTACTTTTAAGCTCATAACGAGGAAAAAAAACTTCCAGTACGAAAAATCTATTTGACTTGGCACTGTTGGCCATCAATCTCTCTAACGAAATTGATAAAGACACAATGGGTTGATTAATAATTTTTTTTAACAAGGTCATTTAATAAAACATACGAATTGGCTCTGTTAATGAGCATTTGTACAATAAAAATGTATAACAAAAATGTTTTCCTATATTTTTATAGCCCTGATGAGGACGTTAAATAAAAACGTCGAAACGTCGGCAATAAATAATTGCAACGAAACTTTGTTCGTCTTGATCGTTGATTTCAAACTAAACTAATACCTCCACCACGAACGTTCGAGACTTCTACTTTCATATACCTGCATAAGTAATTTATCAAAAATCACAAGATAAAATATGAATAGTAATAAGCATATAAAATATATGATTATGCATGCACACACACAAACACACACACATGCATGCACACACACAAACACACACACATACACACACACTCACACAGACACACACACACACACACACACACACACACACACACACACACACACACATATAATAGATTTTTCGTACTGGAAGTTTTTATATATATATATGTGTGTGTGTGTGTGTGTGTGTGTGTGTGTGTGTGTGTGTGTGAGTGTGTGTATGTGTGTGTGTGTGTGTTTGTGTGTGTGCATGCATGTGTGTGTGTTTGTGTGTGTGCATGTGTGTGTGCATGCATAATCATATATTTTATATGCTTATATAATTTTATCCTGGGATCCTTTTGAGGATTTCATAAAGATTTTGTACAACAGTAGTGACACAGATATAAACATTGTTATAAACGATCATATATATATATATATATATATGTGTGTGTGTGTGTGTGTGTGTGTGTGTGTGTGTGTGTGTGTGTGTGTGTGTATGTGTGTGTGTTTGTGTGTGTGCATGCATAATCATATATTTTATATGCTTATTACTATTCATATTTTATCTTGTGATTTTTGATAAATTACTTATGCAGGTATATGAAAGTAGAAGTCTCGAACGTTCGTGGTGGAGGTATTAGTTTAGTTTGAAATCAACGATCAAGACGAACAAAGTTTCGTTGCAATTATTTATTGCCGACGTTTCGACGTTTTTATTTAACGTCCTCATTAGGGCTATAAAAATATAGGAAAACATTTTTGTTATAAATTTTTATTGTACAAATGCTCATTAACAGAGCCAATTCGTATGTTTTATTAAATGACCTTGTTAATAAAAATTGTTAATCAACCCATTGTGTCTTTATCAGTTTCGTTAGAGAGATTGATGGCCAACAGTGCCAAGTCAAATAGATTTTTCGTACTGGAAGTTTATATATATATATGTGTGTGTGTGTGTGTGTGTGTGTGTGTGTGTGTGTGTGTGTGTGTGTGTGTGTGTGTGTGTGTGTGTGTGTGTGTGTGTGTGTGTGTGTGTAAGTGTGTGTGTATGTGTGTGTGTGTGTTTGTGTGTGTGCATGCATGTGTGTGTGTTTGTGTGTGTGCATGTGTGTGTGCATGCATAATCATATATTTTATATGCTTATATAATTTTATCCTGGGATCCTTTTGAGGATTTCATAAAGATTTTGTACAACAGTAGTGACACAGATATAAACATTGTTATAAACGATCAGGACACAAGCGCGTGACTAATGAAATAATGACCCTAAGGTTATTGACTAACACCACGACGCCTGCGGCGCCCACTTTTACGGAAAAATATTACGGAATTTCCGAAATTACTGTATTAACACACTATTGTGTACGCCGCAGAAAAATCCTCAAAATACTAAGCGGGTACCGAGGAATTTTCAGGATGCTCCTTAAAATGCTAAAAAATTCTCAGAAGTTGGTGTCTGTACCGAACAAAATCCTCAGAATGCTGTAGTACCATATGTATTAATATATATATATATATATATATATATATATATATGTACATTAATCCTATAAAACCCGAAATATTTTTATATGTATTTATAAACATATCTATATCTTATCGATTTTAAATGATAACTTGTTATACAAATATTTATGATAAATTTTTATTGCTAGAAATTTTTTTCCGCATAAAGTACGATAATATTAAGCACATACAATAAATAATTTATTTGATATGTTAAATAATATAAAAACTGATAAAATTTTACTTTTATAAGTAATTATGTGGTTTCTGCACCAGGAATTTTGTATAACTACTGATTCAAAACTTCTCTTCAAAGAAGTCGAGTGATTATTTCTTTTATAGTGTATTCTTTATCAAAGTTCATAAATATTATATAAGTAAATTACGACAATTACCCAATTACATACTTAAGTAGTTTTCCCCATAAATAATTATAAAACTTTTATAGAGATTTCTTGATAAATAATGGAATTTTCAAGTACCAAACACTTCTATAATTATTTTCCATTTACCCTGATAAATACTTATACAACTGATTTGTTAAAAATTTTCAAGATAGAATATTAATAGTAATATGAATATAAAATTATAAATGTATAATAATCTTATAAATTCCGAAATATTTTTTATATGTAAATCCTCATAGAATACTATGATTCTCCTTACATATTTAATATTATCAGATGATTACTATAAAAGCAGGTAAAAAAAAGATTCAGATAGAATCCCATAAAACTTTTTATCGGAATGCGATTGAACGCTCAAAATTTTTATCGTATTATATCAGCGTATTTCAACCGGGAAGTTCTTTAGATTTTTTGTATTATTTAATAAAGACTCTTCCAATGTATTAATCCTATATTTTCTTTTAACGAATTTTCAAGCGAGTTTTGTTGGAATTTAGTTTCCATTAGATCATCTTCGGATTCAAATGGTCCAGCTAAAGCAAAAGTTATGTCTAAAATGACTTTAAGATCATCATAAAAAGTTACTGTTTCTAACGAATTATTGTGTGTGTATCTTCTTTGTTATTTTCATTCGAAATTTCATTCTTTTGGTTATTTATATCAGATTCATTAAAATCAATTAAATTAATTTCATCACAATCCTCATGAGTTTTTATATTAGATTCATTGAAATTCATTTCATCATTCGTCGCATAATTTTTTAAAGTAGACTCAATAAAATCAATTAAATTTGTTTCCATAATTTTGCTTCCTCATAGAGGAAGCTTTGTGATAGTAAAAAAAAAAGTTTATGAGATAATGTGTTAGAAATGTTATTTAGCAAATTTGGAATCGAAATACACTATTTTTAGAAAATGTCCGTATGGATATGTGTGTGTGTGTGTGTGTGTGTGTGTGAATGTCCGTATACGCTGATATCTCATGATCTACTCGACCGATTTTAACGGGAAAGTGATCATTTTTTTAGATTTTGCTTCCACAATTGGGGTCAATATTCTATTTTTGTAAAATTTAATTTTTTTTTTTTTATAGCCATTTTTTAATTTTCAAATTTTTTTTTTCGATTTTTTTAATATTTCGAACAAATATTGTTTATATATCATGAATTCTCTGTATGTAGGATAAAATTATCTACAATTTAAAAAAAAAAAAGAGTCGGTAGCTATATTTCGTCATAAGTTATTAATGAAAACGTAATTTTTTGTAAATACGTTATATTTCGAAATTAAAAAAAGATATTAACATGAATATTTTTTTGGTTATAAAGGCTATTAAATACTGTAACTTACTAAATTTTTAGGTTTTTCTATTCATTATTTTTTGAGAAAAAAAAATAATTTATAAAAAAAAGTGTTTTTTCTTGTCGTTCAATAACTATAGTAAAATTGGCTTAATCACTTTGAAATTCTTTGTAGGGGTAGATTTTGTATACCAATCGAGTGAGTTCTTTGGGCAAAAGGATTGATCAATAAATTTCGAAGATATTTGAGGTTAAAATTTTTTTCAATTTTTTTTAAATCGTAATTTCTCGAGAACGGCTCTATGTATCTAAATGGGGTGAGTGGTATTCGAAAGAGAATTAAATTACCTATATTTTCTAAAAAAATTAATTCTCTAGCTATTACGGTTCTTTTGTTATTAACAAAAACGTAAAAATTGAAAAATAAAAAAATGAGTTTTATATGTTCAACTATTACAAGAGTAAATTTGTCTTATTCGCTTCAAAATTCATTGTAGAGGTATATTATTGATAGTTGTCGGATGAGTTCTTTTGGCAAAGTGATTGGTTCATAAATTTCAGAGATATTTGAGGTTAACATTTTTCTAAACATTTTTAAAATCTATTTCTTGAGGATTGATCTGTGTATCTGAATGGGATTGGTAGCATTTGAAAGAGAATCAAAATATTTATATTTTCTAGAAAGAAAAATTTTTTAGTTATCGCGGTTTTTTATTATTAAGAAAAATGTAAAACTTGAAAAATTGAAAAATGAAAACAAAAATCTGTCTTTATCAAATTTTTTAATATACATCCCCTCACATTATAACAGCCTTTCCACATAACGCATTCAATATAACACGTTCAATGTTGAACGTAACACGAAAATAAATTTGTTGTCCGACATCTACCAATTTCATACTCAGTGGTAGTGGTGCAGAATGGGTAGATTTTTACCACTGAATATGAATTGGCCATGAAAAAATTACAAGTTAATATTTTCCATAAAATTTTGTCCAATTATTTTCGTGAAAAATTTATTTTTCGAATTTTAATTTTATATGAAAATGTATAATTTCATCTATCTCTTACGAGATGAAAATTACGTAAAAAGTTGTGCATTAATGTGGAATGATCGTTTGACAAAATTTTCTAACTTTAAAGTAATTTTGACAATAACTTTATCGTCATTGATAGTCATAATTTACAATACATAAATATAAAAATTACCGACATTGCTTACATGACGGTCATTTTTACAACAATTTGACAGTAACTAATAGATATAATTTACAATCCATGAATACAAAAATGACAGTCATTGTGCTTTGGTGATTGGTTAGAAATGATCATGGTGATTGGTCAGAATCTATATAATCTATAAAAATTTGAATAAATTATTTTGGAGTTTTGTTATTTCTGTCTTTCTGAAGTATTAAATTTTAAATATTGGAATTAAAAATTAATTAAAGGAATCAGTAAATTAAGTTTGAGGAAGCTACGTGCCAATGAATTGGCAGCGGTTTTTCAATTTCATGATGATTTTTGCAAATTTCCTTAAAGAGTCTATAAAATTAATTTCATTAGTATTTCCATGATTTTTTATAATCATATTATTATCTTTTGGTTCATCAGTGATTTCATGTATTTTTATAAAAGGTTCGACAATTAAATTTATTTCTTTATCATCATTAATTATTGTAGATTCCTCTTTGATATTAGTTCTATGTTTATTTTTATTTACTTCATTTTCTGTAATTAGTTCATTACCATTGTAGCTTTCAATATTCGTTGCATTAATTTTGTTTTCCTGAATTTCTGATTCGTTAATTATTTCTTTTGTGGAATTATGGTATGATTCAATAGTATTAATACTTGGATATTGTTTGAGTATCTCACATTCTTCGTTTGTGTGATTCGTGCTTTTACACATTTTACAAAATTTATCTGATTTATTTTGGAGCATCTTGATTTCA
Source organism: Torymus aiolomorphi (assembly GCA_036365515.1). Classification (NCBI taxonomy): domain Eukaryota; kingdom Metazoa; phylum Arthropoda; class Insecta; order Hymenoptera; family Torymidae; genus Torymus; species Torymus aiolomorphi. The sequence goes on from CM070873.1 coordinate 178,716,287, forward strand.
TGGCAATTGACTATTTGATGTCCATTTTTATTGCAATAAGAGCATTTAATTTGTGCCGTCAGACTTTTTCATTTGCTACAATCTTTCAATGTATGCTCTGTGAATTTACAATATTCGAATTTTATACATTGTGTATTAAAGTTTTCCCGATAGTTACTATTTGAATTATTTGAGAAATGATGACCATTTTGATGATTTGTTCGGAAAAACCCGTTTCTATTTTTATCTCTGTATTCATAAAGTTGATTTAAAGAATTTTAGTTGTTTCTTGAGAACGTACTTTGTTTATTATTACTCATTTTGCTACAAGTTTTCGCTGAATGTCCCGGCATGTCGCAAAATTGACAAATTTCTTTATTCTGGAAGTTTTGTTGTCTATTTTGCAATTAAAACTTTTACGCTCTCGCAATTCGCGGTTTCGTAACCTTCATCCGCACATATCGCGCACCACATTATTTTTTCGTTTATAGGGCATTATTTCACCCAGTGCCCGAGTTTATTGCATTTCGTGCATACTGCTGACAAGCAGTCTTTAGTTGAGTGACCCGTGCTTCCGCAATAATCACAATCAAGTTCATATTTCTTTATAATAGGGCATTGAGTATCTTTATGTCTTATGATTTGACAGTATTGGCAATGAGTTAGATTATTTTTGTTGAATTCACATATATTTATAGCATGGTCCTCTTGGTTACAAAGATTATATTTCATTTTATTTTTGACTGAATCGCAGTAGTATGATGTGTGGTTTCCACTTTTGCAATAAATACATATTGTACATGGGCAAAGTAAGGCTTCATAACCTTGATTTTTACAAATTTGACAATGAACTATTATACCATTCTAACCTCAAAATCACAACTTTGGTATGATTTTTCGGCTCTCGTGGTATAAAATACCGCTCGAAACGAGTGCGGAAGTTGATTATTTACTTCGTGTGACTTTTCGAAGTAAATCATCACCTTCCGCACCAGTGTCGAAATGTACTATTTTGGATGGTATTGAAATTTCCCAAAAAGAAATACTGGTTTCATTGTTTCTTAACATGTTGATAATTTATTCTATTTAAGGTGGTTCCCTCGGTAAGAGAGAGACAGACAGCTTTGAGCGAGAGAGATAGAGAGTGCACGCTGGCGCGCTGAGCGTCCATAACCCTCGAAACATATCAAGTCTGCGAAAGCGAGATTTTTTAAGACGCTCTATTTTAATAATGAAACGATGAATCTACTTCATTCTTGTGCGAAAACATTCCTTGTTATATATTCTATGTGTACATAAAATTCTAAGTCTGTCTTGAATCTCGTTGCATAGATATTGTTGTAAACAGATACAAAATGCGACAGTTTTGTTATATATAGATATACCTCCTGTGTAATCCATGTAACTTTACACAGCAATTACTCAGAAGCCAAACGATAAAATGCTCTGAAATTTGGATATGACATTCGTTATGTCTTTATTGACCTATATGTGTAATTCCAAGTATGTGTTGAATCAACTTTTATCTCGAGGGAACCACCTTAAGTAGCCTGTCTCTTTAGCGTTTTCAAAACTGCATGTTTTTTTTTTTGTTATGCATTTGTTATTCTTTTATAGTTTAAAATTTTTTCCTTCTTTTATCTTCTGTGTAATTGTTATTTATCGTTTGCGTTTATATATTTCCTTACTTTTTTATTACTCTTTGTAATATAGTATTATTACCTTTTTTTTCATTTTAATATTCTTATTAGTTTTGTAATATATGTATTACGGTTTCAATTGTCTTATATGTATCTTTTTTCATTCATAATCTTCTTATTAGTATTGTAATATGTATTACGATTTCAATTGTCTCATTTGTATTAACTGTATTTGTATTTCTTATTTCTCGTATAATGTATTGGTTAAAAATTCACTTGTTTTATAGAAAGTTATTCTTATTCTTGTACTTATCATTTGTTAGACTTTGTTAATAACTCGACGAGCCGTACGCATTTATTTTCGGTAGTTTTGGCAATTCATGCTACAATGAATGACCCCAACTACTTACTGCAAAATGTGAAGCTCAGACTTATTCTATATTAGTTATATTAGTATTTTATAAAAATATTTCCTTCGTCTTTCAAGAACTTATTTTAAAGATTTATCGTTCGATCGAGACTATCTAGTGTACTTACGTTCGATTTGTACCGGAACCACTGTGACGTTCCGGAAAATAGTTATTTTTATTCTTCTATTTTAAGCAGTCTAGTGAACTAATGTTGGATTGGTACCGGAATGACTGTTAAGTCTTGAGAATTCGAGAATATACTCTTATATGTCTTGAATTAATTATATTTTTATATTCGAATGATATTTGATTTATATTATCTTTACTCCGGGCGTAGGCTCTCGTAAATAATAAACAGCTGATTAGTTAGATGCACTATTTATTGGTTAATATAAGTTTTATAAATAAGACTGCGATTTACAACTTATTCACTTTGTTAAACAATATACATATAATACTGATAACGTATTAAATTGATATAATTGCTTTACTGTTATTGGCTCGTATTGGCCTGTATAAAAATAATCGTTTCTTCTATTGTCGGTCGGAGGGTACAGAGCTCGCGATCTGTGCACGAATACTAACGTGTGTGGTGAAAGTCACCGTTTTTATTAAGCGATTAAGTTAGGTTAAAGATGATTGTGAACAGTAAATCGAGATTATCTTATTTGGTAATGTAATCGTCGTTAGTCGTATACAATTCGGCAGTAGCATTGAGAAATGTTGATTCTAAAGCAAATATAATACGTTGTCTTTCGCCAGTTTGATGACCTACTACGCACGATGCCTCGTATTTGAAAATGTAACGTTTAGAATTTCGCAGACACATCGTTTTGTGTGTCCGAACATTACTGATGAGAAATATGAATTAATTATAATTTTTAGAAATATGGCACAGACATAACCATGTTACTTTATTCCCGCATTATGTGGGAATAAAGTAAAAGAGGGTATCAGATGCCACTTTTGCCCCGCTTTTCAGGCTATAAAATGGCCATTATAGTAGAGATGGGAATAAAATATTTTTTGAGAAATTAATTTCTGAAATATAAAAACGTTTTCCTTAATAACAAATGACAGAGTGAAGATAATTTAAATATTAAAAAAAGAAAATATAGGTAATTTAAATACCTTTCAAGAAAAGTTCATTATATTATGTAATAATGGCTGTAAGATATAAAAAAATTCAAAAAACTAAAAATTCCCGGCCGTCTGCAAGAAAGTACCCGCGTTGTTTCTGCCCGCTCTTAACGAGCTAGTGACAGTCACCAACGACAGTGTCGACCCCTTCTGCTGATGCACTATTACCTCTACCATCGGCTTACTCCACCCTCTCCACATTGTTTTATTCACCAGAAATTTGCGAGCATTCACTGCGTGTATCAGCTCGGGAACGGGTCACTCTTTTTCCCTTTGAGGGCTTCCTCCGCGGGACCATCTCATCTCCTCCCTCTCCTGTCTCCACTTCTGCTGTTATAATGCCTTCGATCTCTTCGGAACCTGCCTCGTCACAGACATAACAAGAGATATCGGTCCCCAGCAATTCTGTGCTCAAGATCGCATGCAATAAGCGATCTCGGAAACTCTCGATGTTACCGCGGCCCTCCGCTCTTCCAATTCCGCGATCAACTCCGCCGGTTGTAACTGGACCACCGTCCGTGTCCAGCGCCTATCCGTGCAAGAATGCGACAACTCCACTATATCCTCGCGGCATGCTCATCCATGGCTCGCACTTGTTTCTCCTCACCCTACTACTCGCTCGTGCAAGCCGAGTAGTCAAACCCTTTCACAAATCTCTACTCCGTCTACACTCTCTCTTTACTCCACGAAGCTGTGCTTGAGCGCGCTATCCGACCCAGTAAAACTCACGACCGCACCACAGGTTGTATATATCGTCGCTCCCGAATAAGAAGGTACCATCTCAATGCCCGGTTGGCAAAGGTGTCATCCCCCCGGTTGGAAAAGGAGTTATCTCGGCGCACGGTTGGAAAGGTGCCATCTCCGTATCCGGTTGAAAAGGGGTACCTTTGATTGATATTTTAATAAAAATAATTACTGTATAAAACGATATAAAGCTCTTCCGAAAAATATACTTTGGCAGTGTTGAAAACCTCAATCAAATGTACCCCTTTTCAACCGGACGCTGAGATGACACCTTTTTCAACGGGGCTCCGAGATAACTCCTTTTCTAATCGGACGCTGAGATGACTCATTTTCTAAGCGAGCGTCGAGATGACTCCTTTTCCAACCGGGCGTTAAATATGACTCCTTTTTATTTGGGAGTGACGATATATATGTGCATATAAAGAATAATAATATAAAATAATGTATATATAAGAAGATAAATATACGTTTTTAAAGTATTTACTCTCACGCTTCAACTAACGCTATGTTCCGCAATTATTGCTAACTCGCCACGACTTCACCGCAACACATACACTTACGCTCACTGTAAACTAACACACTTCCCAACCTTCTACAGCAGAACTCCCCGCAATGGATGCCAATTTGCGACGAGGTACCAATTTGCGCCGAGCGCTGAACACGTGCCTCAACAAATACTTAACCTCCGTCCGGTTACTCTCTCTCGCTCGTCTTACCGTCTGTCGAACGGGGAGGTTCCACTGTATGATAACCGCCCGAGCAAGCGGTTGTAGCTGAGAAAGGTTGGGAAGGGTACGCTTTGAAATAAAAATTCTCATTTATATCCAAAAATACAAAATACTTTAACTTTATTTAGATAATATTACATTTGCGTCAAAAATCAATAATTACATGAGCGATTACGCTCTACGGTTTTCGCACTATACTATTTCCATTTATTTCATCTTCATTATCTATTTCCATTTATTTTAACTCGTAGTCCGTCAAAATACCGCGCTTTAGCTATCTCTCTTTCACTTACTCAACTCTCGTCGCTCTCACATACTTCTCGGTACTAGCAGCGCTTACCAAAGTCTCTCGCTCGCGCAATTCAAATCAGCCCCGGCGTGCCTTTATGACTCAGCGCTGGTATCTTCCCCTGTCCCCGCTTTACAGCCACTCGTTCCACTGTCGTAAACTCAACTTAAAATGTTGTAAAGATAACTTAAATAAGGTATAGGCACAGACTCTAGGGCTGGAGGAAAAATACTTTATTAAGAGCAAAGCTTACACGGGCAGTGTGACGGCTTACTGAACTTACGGACCAGCGCAGCGGTCCTTCTTATACATGCAGAAATAATAGAAAAGTGCTTACAACAATTAACAAAGGCATATTGATCGGTCGTCGACCGCGCGATGCGGCTCACAGGCCTGTAAAACGATACATTAGCATTCTCAGTTGCGAACGCGCTCGCAACTGCAACCGATCAATAAATCAATAAATTATTAATTTCGATGTGCTTCTCATTTTGCCTGACACCTTCCCCTTAAAAAAGTTTTTGATTTGGAGGAAAATCAGAAACTAGATTTGTTGATTCAGCCCCTGCGTTGTAATGAATTGTTGGTCGACTGGCAACAGTACTTGGTCCGTGTATATGTACTGAACTCTGTGGTTGATGTATTGGATTAACACAATTAATAAAAATTGCTGTACGGCATTTCTCCCATACCTATTTTAAAATATGCCATGATACATGGAAAAATCGAATTCTATACAATATATAAATTATAGCAAATCCAGCCAGACTGTAAACAATTTTATTTAAAATCGAATACCCTGTATTTAACCAATGATTTTTTGTATGATTTTGAGAGATGATTTCAAGCTTTTGACTTAGATCGTCAAGGCTATCAGCTGCGGAAATTATTTCGTGAGGATCTATATGATAAGAATTGAATTCTGGCAAAGTAATTTCGGGTATGGTAAGTGCATGTTTTTCTAAAGACGTAAAAGATACATTGATTTTAAATTCATAAATTTCAGATGAGTTTTTATGACCTTTCGGTAGAAACACATGCTTTTCCGAACGTCCGCGACAGTGTGGTGCAATTTCAAGAATAACTGCTCTTTTAATAGTAAAAGTAGTTTCAAAATTAATTCCACACGACAGGGTAACCGTTTCACTATTTTGCGGTAATATATACCAGCTTTACCCATTTTCAAGGGCTAGAATAAAATTGTTATTAAGATCAAAATATTTTTTTGTGCAATCTGTATCTTGTTTTTCCCTGAGTAAATGAGAATAGCAACTGGATTCTGTCATAAGCGTATGTACTGGATTTAATATTTCACATATTTTAACAAAATCTAAAGAAGTACATATTTCAATATTGATAATTGTATATTCAGTCGAATCTGAATTCATTGCAATAGGTTTTGGGGAAATATTGTCATAGTTATAATATTTCGTCCAACCCTTCATGGGTTTTGGTATTGGTGTAAACTTAAAAACACCATACACTGAACCCGTTCGAATGGGCGTATGTATAACGTATAACAATCTTTCACCAGATAACATAATATTTATAACGCTAATTTTCATATACAAAATATAATATTTTAATTCTAATGGAAATGGTAGTTCTGTGAAATATAATTTCTTTTGAATGGTTACTAAACTTTCTATAAAGTTTTTTGGCGTCACTAATTGTGGCGAAACAACTCCTGTTTTCCCACTATGCTTCAAATACTAAGTCAGTTATTTCTAACAAATCATCCAAACAAATTTTTACTTCCGCAATAGACTCCGTTAAATTTGAATTAAACGAATTTATATTTATATGAGAACTGCCTTTTCTTACAATTAATGTTAAGTTTTAAATATCATCTATATGCGTCTTAAATAGCTTATCAAATTGTCTAATTGAGTTCTTTACAATACTTGTCTGATTTTTCATAAGTGTTGCTATATTAGCGGTGGTATTATAGACGTAGTTAATTTATTTATTAATGGCCTCGGCCTCGTCGGCTGACATAGTCCCGAATAGAAATTTACTTACACTTCCAACCGCATTTATCAATCCTCTTTTTCGCCTATCACTTTTTAATTCAAATAAGGCATTTATCTTTTCTTCTATTTTAACATATCTAATACTTAAGGCGTTTAAAGAAAATTGATGATTGCAACCAGAATGATTTTCACATAATTCTAACATCGAGTATATATAATCTTTAATTTGGGTACTATCCTTTCTTAAATCGTGTAAATCTATGTAGTGTATGGTGATCCAGACTTCATGGTACATAAGAGCTCGAAATAGTTCTTCCCGAAGTATGGGTGTTGTTATATGTTTTATTACATAATGATCCCCATGGCTATGCCCTTGTACTACACAAAGAAAAAGTATTATAGCTATCAGCATCTGAAACAAACAATTAATTATTAAAGGGTTTTGTATCGTTTATATGTCTTCTCTGATTCTTGTTTTTGACTTTGTAAGTTATAGTGTATGTGTCCGTGTTTATGTTTGTAATTGTATAAGGTCCCAGCCACGTTTTTGAAAGAGGGGCCTGCTGTAAATTTTTGACCATTATTCTGTCTCCAATTTGATATAAAGGTGTTGGTCCTTTTCTTCTTGCTTTTACCTCTTGTTCATATTTTCCCTTACTTTTTGTTAAGTTCTCTTTAACCTGTTTTAACAATTCTAAATGATTTTCTTGAAACTCATTTATACCGGGTGTCCCATTTTAAAACCACCAGGCAAATATCTCGAAAACTAAGGGAGATGGAAAAAAACTTCTAATACAGAAGTTGTAGGGTTCAGAGGGATCCAACTGATCGTGACATTGGTTATGACCTTGAGGTCAACGATCAAGTTCATTTGAAGGTCAAATCGATTTTTTCAAATGGGAACCCCCACTTTTGACCTCGTAAATGGAAAGAGCGGAAAATTTTACGTTCATATATGACCTTGAGTCAAGGTCATGGTCATGGTCATGGTCATGTTTAAAATCAAAACCAATAAACGCATCAAAACATTCCCATAATTAGGTATACGAGACAAATTGTTAAATACAAAAGTTGTAGGGTTCAGAGGGGCCCAACTGATCGTAACCTTGGTTATGACCTTAGGTCAATGATCAAGGTCATTTGAAGGTCAAATCGATTTTTTCAAATGGGAACCACCACTTTTGACATCGTAAATGGAAAGAGCGGAAAATTTTACGTTTAGATGTGTCCTTGAGTCAAGGCCATGGTCATGGTCATGGTCATGTTTAAAATCAAAATCAATCAACGCATCCAAACATTCCCATAATTACGCATACGAGTGTTAAATACAGAAGTTGTAGTGTTTGGAGGGGCCCAACTGATCGTGACCTTGACCATGAACTTGAGGTCAAGGATGATGTCGTTTGAAAGTTAATCAATTTTGTTTAACGGCAACCCTCACTTCTGACCTCGTAAATAGAAAAACCGAAAAATTCTGATATGACCTTGGGTCAAGGTCATGGTCAAAGTTATGGTCAGTTTCCGTGCAGTTAAGAGCAAAGTCGGAGATGACCCGGTCACCTAAGGCAAGGTCGGAGATTACCGGGCCAGTTAACGCAAGGTCGGAGATGACCCGGCCAGTTAAGGCAAGGTCGGAGATGACCCGGCCAGTTAACGCAAGGTCGGAGATGACCCGGCCAGTTAAGGCAAGGTCGGAGATGACTCGGTCAGTTAAGGCAAGGTCGGAGATGACCCGGCCAGTTAAGGCAAGGTCGGGGATGATCAGGCCAGCTAAAAATTCATTGGAAAATTCCACGTTCATGTGTATTTAGTCATAGGATCCAAGTGTTTCGGTCACCATTTACTGAAGAAGATGCTCAAAAGTTGCACCATTTACTTGTTGACAACATTCTATTCTCCTTTTAAAGTTTCTAACAGTATTTAATAATACTTGACGTGGAATACTTAAGCAGATTTGTGTAATCCTTTGAATCATGTCATCTCTTGTAGTTGGCCTGTTGCGGTAGACTGTATTTTTTTAGGAAGCCCCATAAATAAAAATCTGGAGATGTCAGATCTGGAGATCTTGGTGGCTATGCTACGGGACCTCCTCTACCAATCCATCGACCGTTAAACCTTTCATTAAGAAAATCTCTGACAATTCTGGCATAATGTGGAGGAGCACCATCTTGTTGTAGCCACATTCTGGCCCTTGTATGGAGATCAACGTTTTCTAGAAAGAGTGGCAGCTCGTCTCTCAGCAACTGTAAATAAGTATGTTGAGTTACGTGACCTTCAAAAAAATAAAGTCCAATCAGAAATCCATTAATAATACCACACCATACCGTTACATTCCAGCGATGCTGATGATCAACTTCTCGCATCCAATGAGGATTAACAGGAGACCAGTAGTAGCAATTATGGCGATTCAACATACCACTACTCTGAAATGTAGCCTCGTCGCTAAAAAGAACATTGCTAAAGAAATTTTCATCATCAGTAATTTGTTGTGTTGCCCATTGGCAAAATGTTATTCTCCGTCGATAAATTTTCACAGTTAAAGTTTGATTTAGAGTATTGTGGTAAGGATGGTAACGCGCATATCGTAAATATCTACTGGCCGTAGATCTTGGAATACCCATTGTTAACTCGATTTCGCGTAAACTGACATGAACATTTAAATGTACCATGGCTAGAACAGCAAGAAAGCGAGGATTATTTTCATAATCGTGTTCATTCAGTGTCCTCCTTCTTCGAACGAAGTTTCCTTGTCGACCGCGCAGTTCAATGTCACGTGTTACCGTATGATCAGGATGTTGTCGTTGAGGGAACCGAGCACGATACAATCTGCTTGCCTCTCGATAGTTTCGTCGACATTCTCCTAAAATAAGAAGAATGTCAACTATTTCATTAGCAGAATAGTCAGGCATTCTTTTTTAGTTGTAAATGCAATTATTTATCAAAACACACCACAAAAGAAATAATATGTTATTATACTATACAATATTTTAAAACGAAAAAGTTTAATTTTCTGTGCCAATATAAGTGTACTCAATTTGAAAACAATTTGATGTAAACAGTAATAATTATTGACTATTACCGATCAATGCTGAATACTACCGGTCACTATTGGATACAGGTGGTCAACACTTATTAACTTTTGTTATTATTTGATATAAGTGGTTAACCCTGGTAAATATTGATAATAGTAAAAATAGTAAAATTTTCCGCTCTTTCCATTTACGAGGTCAAAAATAGGGGTTCCCATTTGAAAAAATCGATTTGACCTTCAAATGACCTTGATCATTGACCTCAAGGTCATAACCAAGGTCACGATCAGTTGGGCCGCTCCAAATCCTACAACTTCTGTATTTAACACTCGTATGCGTAATTATGGGAATGTTTGGATGCGTTGATTGATTTTGATTTTAAACATGACCATGGCCTTGACTCAAGGACATATCTGAACGTAAAATTTTCCGCTCTTTCCATTTACGAGGTCAAAAATGGGGGTTCCCATTTGAAAAAATCGATTTGACCTTCAAATGTCCTTGATCATTGACCACAAGGTCATAACCAAGGTTACGATCAGTTGGGCCCCTCTGAACCCTACAACTTTTGTATTTAACAATTTGTCTCGTATGCCTAATTATGGGAATGTTTTGATGCGTTGGTTGATTTTGATTTTAAACATGACCATGACCATGACCATGACCTTGACTCAAGGACAAATCTGAACGTAAAATTTTCCGTTCTTTCCATTTACGAGGTCAAAAGTGGGGGTTCCCATTTGAAAAAATCGATTTGACCTTCAAATGACCTTGATCATTGACCTCAAGGTCATAACCAAGGTCACGGTCAGTTGGGCCCCTCTGAACCCTACAACTTTTGTATTAAAAGTTTTTTTCCATCTCCCTTAGTTTTCGAGATATTTGCCTGGTGGTTTTAAAATGGGACACCCGGTATATCTTGCAGCATCTTGAGATTTGACATTTTAGTTTCCAAATGACTTTTCTTGAAATACATTGCTTCCAAAGGAGCCAACCCTGTTCCTTTATTTATCATGTTATTAAAAATAAATTGAACTTTCTTCAAATATTGCCACCAAGTTTCAGGTTTATCAGTAATTAATATTTTCAATTGGTCTTTTATGGTTGCATGTGCTCGTTCTAGAGACCCATTAGATTGAGGATGTCTTGCTGCTATGACAATTGGTTTAACTTTAAGATGTTTTAGTAAAATTTTCATTATTTCTGATTGAAATCCGGTCGCATTGTCCATAATAATTTCAGCAGGGATTCCATAAATATATATGTAATTTTCTAAAAGTGCCTCCGCAGTCTCAATAGCTTGTGTTGATTTAACAGGTATAAGAGTTAAAATTTTTGTCAATTGATCTTGAATAGTTAAGATGTATATGAAACCTTCCGTTGATGCTGGCAATGGTCCCACGTGGTCTATAGCAATCCTACATCAATAGCAATCTATAACAATAATACAAAAAATTAATATTAATGAGTAATTTATATTCATAAATTTAGACACTATAGGTAAATTAATTCATAATATTAATATTAATAATATACTAAACACTGGACTTAAAAAGTAATAAATATAGTTTGATTTTAATATTAATACAGACTCCTTAGAAAATAATTTAACTGCATCAGAAAAAGGTTGAAATAAACCAGTAAATCCTACTTTATTGGGACCTTTACGTTCCCTTTCACCTAATGTCCTAGGAGGATGTATTAATACTCCATCGGCTTGATTATTATGTTGTGCTCTCTTAGTAAGTTGACAATCTTTACAGCTTTTAATGTAATCCTCTATATATTTTTTTTCCCCAATAAAACTTCAGGCTTATTTTTTCATATGATTTACTTATCGCAAAATATCCATTTTCGAGTCCATGATAATCTCTTATTATTTTTGCTCGTTCATTTTTGTCTTTAACTTCCGTTACCGACATTACTATTATTTCAATATTTTTAGTCTCATCAAAATACTTTGTATTTAGATATTTTAACATTCTTACTAATTTTATTTTAATATTCTCGTCTAATTTCCTTAAATCATAACAAACCTGCATAAAGTCTGATGTTAGATGTCCTTTTAATTTTGCAAAAGCTTCCTTGGGCTCAGTCTCTGCTGCAATAATAATGTCACCATCGTTTCTTTTTGGCCCTATGGTAATTATTGGTAATTTTGTTCTTAATACTTCTTTTAAAGATTTTAACTGTGTATGTCTGTACTGCGTTAAGTATTCCTCAAATTCTTCTTCCGGTGTTTGTAGGTGATAAACACGTCTTGACAAAGCATCAGCATTAGAATTTAAACTTCCTTTCTTATATTGTATTTCATAATCATATTCCTCTAGCTTAAGGCGCCATCTCATAAGCCTTGATGAAGGAACGTTCACATTCATTAACCACTTAAGCGGTTTATGATCTGTAAAGATTATAAAATGTTTTCCATATAAGAAGTGTCTAAAATGTTTGGTCGCCCAAACAATTGCAACAAGTTCTTTTTCTGTTGTGGTATATCTTGATTCAGCATCATTAAGTGCACGGGAAGCATATGCGACTGGCTTATCAAAATTATTTACCTTTTGCGATAAAACTGCTTGCAATGCATAATTACTTGCATCTGTTGTGAGTATGAACTCCTTAGTTTGATCTGGATAGATCAGGACGGGTTCTCTCATTAGGGTTAGCTTTAATTTAACTTATTAGTCCATTTAAATTCTTCACCATTCTTTAACAGTTGAGTAAGAGGTTTCGCGATTTTACTAAAGTCTTTAATAAATCTCCTGTAATATCCTGCAAGACCCAAAAATGATTTTATTTCCTTAGCATTTTTAGGAGCTGGAAAAGATCGAATTGTTTCAATTTTATTGTCATTTGGCTTACACCGTCACTTGTAATAACATGACCGAAATATTCTCATTCTGGTCGAAGATATTCACATTTGTCGGGTTGCAGCTTCATGCCATGCTCCTTTAATCTCTGTAAAAGTAGACTTAAATTTTAATTATGTTCTTCTAGAGTCCTTCCATAAATAATTATGTCATCTAAATACACAAAACAAATTACTCCAACTAGTCCTCTTAAAACATAATTCATTGCTCGTTGAAAGGTAGCTGGTGGATTTTTAAATCCCATTGGTATCCTTTTGAATTTAAAATGTCCATCAGGTGTTGAGAAAGCAGTCTTTTCTTTTGAATCTTCTTCTAGCATTATTTGGTAAAATCCTGAAGCCAAATCAAATGCAGAGAAGTAATGTGCTCCTCCGAGTCTTTCGAGAATTTCCTCGACATTTGGTATAGGATGATTATCTTGTGGCGTGTGTTCATTTATTTTTCTAAAATCGACCACAACTCACCATTTTTGTCTTCCAGAAGCATCTTTCTTTTTGGGGACTACCCATAAAGGGCTGCCATAAGGGCTACAACATTCCTCAATTATATCCTTTTGCAACATTTCTTTTGTTTGTTTCTTAATCTCTTCTTGATGTTGAGGTGGATATCGATATTGTTTAGTAAAAATTGGTACAGCTGCATCAAAATTCATTTTAAGTGTCAACCCCTTTAAGGTAGGTAATTGGTCACCTGGCAAATAAAAAACATCTGTAAATTTTTCTAAAATACTCATTACTTTTTCAGCTTCATTCTTCGGTATATGACTTAGACGTGTATTTTCTTTTAGTAAATTTTTCCTTTCATATTCGTCATTTCTACCTCTTATATTATTTATTTTCGGAATTTCCTTGTTCTCTTGTAACTTTATTTCCAAAATTTCTGTATGACTCTTAAAAACATGTATATAATCGCCTGTTCCGTTGCAAGTCACTAACGTTACCGTTGGTTTATTTTTCACAATTCCAGGTGTTATATTTTCCCCTGTAATAAGAAAATGTTTACCTTTACTGGGTAAATTTTTCATTTGATAGATTTTACTCTCATAAGGTGCCACTTCCATTGGCTTTTCATTTATGGGAATCTCTTTTCCACTGAGAGTCAAAATATTTTTTCCAACGTCGTTCACAGCGTTGTGTGTCTTCATAACATTGATTCCTAGTATTCCATCGAAGTCCCCAGGAAAATCATTTCTTGCGACTAAATATTCATCTTTTTCATTTAAAAGAGTTAACTTTGCTGTTCCCAACAAAGATATTTTGTCATTCCCCATAATAACATTTTTGGTGTAATCCTTACGTGGTTCACAATTTTTAAAATCTAGAGCATTATGCTTTATTATACTGACCTCTGCCCCGGAGTCCACTAATAATTTGATTGTTCATTTTACTCCGATTGGTCTGACATATATGACTTGTTCGTTTCCTCCTATTGTTCGTATGAAAACGGGTCGTCTAATTCTTCTTGTGCCTCTTTGGATACATATGGATCGTATCCTTCTTTTGTCTTTTCCTCTAGTGTTCTCACTGGAGGTGGACGATCCTTTTGCTGGTCCTGACAAAAATCCTGTTTCTTTCGAGCATCTTGTTGCTTAGAAAAACACCGTTCTTCTGTGTGCCCAGATCGTTTACAATGATTGCAAAATAAATCCGACCTCTTTGATTCATGTTTGGCATTTTCAGATTTTTCAAGTCTTCTTTGATTTCCATCAAAACGACGTTCCTGGATCTTTTTACCTGCACGATTGTCTATATTTGCTTGTGACATTTTCTGCACAGTTGCCTTTCTTTTATAATACTTTCAGCGTTAAGTGCTATCGATATAGCTTCCTTCAATGTCTTTGGGTTTTTATTTTCGACTCGCTCATTTAACTTATCTGTTAAACCGACGATGAATCGCCAAACCCCTCCTTCTTCTTCTCTTTCCTGAGAAAACTTTGCTTTTGCTCGATCTGTTTTGTCCCCAGCAGCGTTCATTACTTTTCTATGCACATCCAAAAATCTTCTTGCGTATGCAGATACTGTTTCTCCGTAATTCTGTAAAATCTTGTTCCCTTGCTCTTTTAACTAAGTATAAGGCGTATCTTGAATATTGTAATAATGATGTAGTAAATCCTTTATATCTTCCCAATTGTCAGCCTCCTGTGATGCTATAAGATCCTTAGCTTGTCCTGTAATTTTACTGGTGATAATCATTCGTAAAACACATTTTTAATCTAACCAATTATTCATTTGGTTCAATGCGTCTTGCACTTCTCTTAAAAATATTCTGACGTTCCCAGAACCATCAAAATTCTTAAAATTCTTTCTGTCTGCGCGAGCGGCACGCTTGGAACAGGAACACTTGATGCGGGCGCAGTCGGTGATATGACACTCGCTACAGTCACAGGCAAAACTTTTAATGAGGCGGCGTTTAATAAGCAGCCAGATTCTTCCAACCGTTTTCTTGTTTCGTCCGCTAACATCCTTTTCCTACGTATTTCCTCTTCTAAGGCCAATAAATCTTCTTTTGAAAAATAATGTTCCGTTTGCTTTGGGAGAACCCCAAATTTCTTCTTATGTGCTTCCTTCCCTTCATGCGTCATTAGACTGTAATCCTGAGTTTCACTTGTGTTTTCACTTAAATTTTCTAGGCTACGTGCAAAGGCTCTGAGTTTTCCCAGCATTATCATCAGTTTAATTTCTTCTGGCTTGTTAATACGAGCCGCATAAAATTCGTCAGAATTATAGGAGTATACACTTGATTCACTGCTAGTTTTAATGTTATAATGCGAAGGTGTAGTGCGGTAAATATAATCGAAAGCACTCATCTTATTTTCTGCAGTGTAGTCCTCCAGTATATACACTTTGAGTCCTTCTGTTCTGTAGTATTCCTTTTCCAAGGAAAAAAAAACGATTCTCCGTGTCCACGAATTTCGTCTCCACAATCTTCGAAACCGCTCTCAATTTCTTGAGTGCCTACCCCACACCTAGCACCAAAATATGTCGTAAACTCAACTTAAAATGTTGTAAAGATAACTTAAATAAGGTATAGGCACAGACTCTAGGGCTGGAGGAAAAATACTTTATTAAGAGCAAAGCTTACACGTGCAGCGTGACAGCTTAATGAAACAGCTTACTTACGGACCAGTGCAGCGGTCCTTCTTATACATGCAGAAACAATAGAAAACGTGCTTACAACAACTAACAATGGCATTTCGATCGGTCATCGACCGCGCGATGCGGCTCACAGGCCTGTAAAACGATACATTAACATTCTCAGTTGCGAACCCGCTCGCAACTGCAACCGATCAATAAATCAATAAATTCTTAATTTCGATGTTCTTCTCATTTTGCCTGACACATGATGACGCACCGCACCTCCCTCGTGCTCACCGTGTCCATTACCGCGACACTATTCCACGAAATCACCATGCACGACTTAATCTCTCTTCTCTCGCACTCTCTCGCTCCAAAACTCCACGAACACGAGGAAAACTCCTCCGCGCAGCTCCGCGAACTAATTATTTCTCACTCTGTCTCCCGCCTTCTCGGAATCGAGCGAACGCTTATAATCCATCACGGAGCCGCAAAACACTAGTCCTGCGAATCCCTCGTATCTGCGCCTGCACGCCTTCGCCTCGGCCTCTCTCTCTCTCTCTCTCTCTCTCTCTCTCTCTCTCTCTCTCTCTCTCTCTCTCTCTCTCTCTCTCTCTCTCTCTCTCTCTCTCTCTCTCTCTCTCTCTCTCTCTCTCTCTCTCTCTCTCTCTCTCTCTCTCTCTCTCTCTCTCTCTCTCTCTCTCTCTCTCTCTCTCTCTCTCTCTCTCTCTCTCTCTCTCTCTCTACACTTTGCACGGCGATACACGGAAAATCCTCTTTTAGTCCAGGAAATGAAGGTTTTAAATTGCATTTTGATCTCACAATATGAATAATTGATATTATAAGTTTTCGACCCCGCTGATTACGGGAAAAATAGTTAAAAAATTCCAGGATGACTAGAACATTGCAAAAATGGCAATTCTTTGCAAATTTTTTCGGAAAACGCTTTATCTCGAAAAAGGCGGTGCGTCGCGCAAAACGGCTTGCATCAATCGATCGGGCGTTAAAAATTGCATAAGAATTGACTATTTATTCGAGTTTGATGGAATAGGAATAAACAAGTACATGTAAAACGGACGGCGGCTAAGGGGAAGAGCAGGCGGGCTATCTCCACCACGCCGCCTCGCTGCCTTGCTGCTGCGTAAGCGCGGTATAGGAGAGAGAGAGAGAGGTAGCGTAGAGGGAGAGACGGTGGGAAGGGAAGAGCAGCATAACAACCCAACGCGTTCTCGTGCGAATTTTCAATTTTGAACTGCCGAGCCGCTCTCGAAAATTTTTCTATGTTTGAAAAAATGCTTCGACGGCAAAAGAAGTGCGAGGGAATTGCTTTTTTTACGTTACCGAGAATCCCCTATCGATTGAGCATAGTCCCGATTTAGGGTAAAATTTTTATAAAAATGACAGATTTTTTCATAATTCGAGAACAAAAAAAGTTTTTGAGAAAAATGGTTTTCTTGGCAACATCGACGATTGTTTCTTGATCACCAGTAATCCAAAAAAGAATTTTTTGAAAAAAAAAATAAATAAATTACAGCATGTATGAACGAAAATTTTAATTATATTCAATAAAAAATTACTGTATTTAAAACACTAATTATTCATGGCTGTAAAAAAAGATTCTCAACATGTAATTTAAAAAAATTATCGCACATTTTTTTTTCTTTTTGAAAAATCAACATAGTTCTAAATTAAATTTGTCGATAATAATAAATGTATTGTTCCTAAATTCACTACTATTAGTTATTTTGATCTTCAGCAAAGAAGATATTAAAGTTACTTTTGTTCGAAAAAAAGTTATTGGAAATCTGGACGAAAATTGAAATTGTATTTAATAAAAAATTATTGTATTTAAAACATTAATTATTGACAACTTCCATATCGTAAATATTTTCTTCTTTATTTAATGAATATCCTCTTCATTAACATCTGCCCCTTGCTGTTCAGGCTCAATAAATTCTTCGTAGTCGTCTTCGTTTAGCTCCATTACAACTATCTCTGCTATGCACGTATTGGTACAGACATGGCCAAGACAAATCTGACATTGAATTATGCACGTTAGGCCAGCTTTTCTGCATGTGCAACGACTTGACTTGCAGTCAGCTTTAGAATTGCAATGAACCTGAAAAAATTAAAAAAGATGGACTTGAGTTTTTCACTTGAATTTAATCAATATAATTGTATTGTTGTTTGAATGAATATTGTAAGAAACATTGAAAGTAATGTCAGAAAAAATAAAGAAAAATATTTACCAAATTTAATAATTGATCAGGAGCTGCAGATTTTTCCGTCATTACTGGAAGTAATGTAAAATTATTCCTTCTCCAGCCCCAGTCGGTAAGATATAACTTATTTCTACGCCAATATTGTATTTGAAAATAGACCCATTTGGCATGTTCGTATAATGCAGCGTCAGTCGGAGGCGAAGTTCCTAAAAAATTCTTTTTTCTTGTCGTGGCAACTGATGATATTTAACGGGAAATGGGGGGAAATCCCATTAAACCACAGGCCAGCGATGCCCTAGAACACGGTACCACGGCTGTCAGACTAAAATGACTTGCCCGGCGATCTGCTCCTGGAATCCCGAAAACAATGCGAAGATCACACGCGAACTTCGCTTTCCAACTTATTGGATCGCTGAGTGAAAAGCGCGCGCTCGAAGAGCAAAGCGCGCGGCCGCTAGACTTGGATATGAAAACGACCAGCGGAGTCGTTCTCCCGCGGAGGCGGCGGTATCTGGGAGAAGGTTAGATTAGGTCAGTAAATAAATAATAGCCTCAGTTACATAGAGAAATACTAACAAGGTCTATTAAAAAAACTTTACATAAAAATAACGCGTCGCGTTGCGTGCCGACAAGAAGACAGGATCCGCAGCTCGGCGCGGGCGGATCAATGTATTTATTTTCGCTGGGATGGTGAACGCACCACCGGTCGCTCGTCGCTGCGAGCCGAAAATACACAAATAGATCGCTGCGCGCTAAGTACAGAGAGGCTTACCGGGAGAGGAGTGCACTCCCCTCGTCGCTCGCTCACGAATCCGCTCCTGCGTCAGGCCTTATCCTTCGGTCGACTTCGGAGTATTCAGGCAGAGTCTTAACATCCAGCCTGCACCTACAGACGCTTCGGACCCCAGGAGTGGCTCGGATTGCTCACGTGCGCTGCTCTCCGTTGACGGTACGTGGACGGACATTGCGCTGTACCGGTGTATCGCACGGTGACCGTTTTCTCCGGACGATCTACGTTCGCGTCCGCGCGGTTCGACGGTCCGAGAGAATCTGATTAAAAAATTAATCGAGCGCGGCTTTGCAACCGCCAAAGTCGCGCAGTCCCCGCGCGCAGCTCGCGAATACATCGTTCGAGCGATGTCAACAAACGCTCGAGATGGACGAATTCGCGGGAACGAGAGCCAAACGAGTCGATAGAATACGAAGAACCGAGATTCTTATTCTCTTCGTATTTTATCCTGGAACTTCGTTATAATATAAATAATTCATATCTAAGATTATAGATGGAGGTTGCTGTTTGTTTTGGTTTTTTATATAAATCAATAGTGAAGATTTATGCAGTAGTATAAATTTCCTCAGCAGTTTTGTTCTTTTGATTGAATAGCAGTGCTATTTTGTGCAATTCCTCATTTTTTTCGAGTAAAGAAAAAATAATTCTTTTGCCTTTTTGAAAAAACGAACTGGTAGAATCACACCCACCGAAAGCATGCGCAAACATCGCATAATTTTGCATATTAAAATAATTGTTAGTTGCATATGCAATTGTCGGTTTACCCGACACTAGTTTAAAAAAATATATGTTTTTCGGTGCCAATGCGATTGCAATAACAAACAAATCAATGTCGTTTCCGACAATTGCTACGGGTAGAAGTATTTGTTCTACTACTTGAAATGGAGTCTCAACAATAAAGCTGTAAGCATCCTCCACAGCTACAGCTCTAGCAACGTTCCGGTCGCGCAGATATTTTGCTGGAAATTACACAAATTTATATTTATTGGCAACATTTGACAGGAACTGCCTCTGATGAACTTTGACTAGATTTTCAGGCGAGATACATACATCAGCTGCTACTACTTTCTCTTTTCTTTGGTACCATTTGTATCATTCAACGCCAAAAATTTCATTATTGTAGCCATCGAAAACAACCCAGCAATTTTCTTTGAAATTATGCTTAATGTAATTGTGATAAATTTCAAAAATCTGTTAAAAAGTTTTACTGTGGGGCCATACTATGTAATGCAAAAGCCAGCCTCCGTCAATCACATAATGGTAATTTTCTAAAGTGTGTGATGATTCCGGGGAACGATTATATATCTTATGCAATTCAGATTTCGCCGACTTTCTCATATATCCTAATTCGTTAAAAATACTGAGAGGATACGTAGACAACTCAAACGTCAAAGCATTACGCGTTTCGTTCTCATTGTCACGAAATAAAAATGCGATTCTCTGAAAAAGTAATGTAGAATCGATGAAATTAACTTTTTCATTTATTTTGTTAATTACGTGCACGAAAGATAATGGTTTAACTGCGTGGACACATGATGAACTTATTTCATCGGCGCTTTTTCCAACCATGGCAGCAATAGATTGTATTCCTCTTTCAAATGACAGATGACAATTTTTTGCCACGTTATCGACGACACCAGTTAACAGAGATATGAGAGTTTCTCATGGAGTAAATGCCAAGTGCTTGGACAACCAAAAACTGCTGCTAACTGCTTTAGCAGAATGCTTTCTCAAAGAGAATTAATAAATTATCTCAAATAATTTTTTTAAATGAATATTTTAATATAAAATTTCATTTTTTCTGCATATCTTATTTTCCATAAATACATTATGCAAAATAATTTAGAAAATTATATTTAAAATAGTTATGTAATAATTAAAAATTGTTTATAATCCATAAAATTATTTAATTTTTGTAAAAATTTGCTACTTTTTCAAATCCGCATTTCTAAGTCAAAAATAACAGGTGCCTAATTTTAAAACACATAATTTAAAAGGAAATCGAATATAATTTAAGAATATCGGTCTTCATTTAAAATGTAATGCTAAAAACGTAATTTATAATTCATAAAAGTATTTAAGTTTTTTTCTGAAAAATCGCTACTTTTTCAAATCCGCATTTTTAAGTCAGAAAAAATGGGTGAATAGTTTTAAAATACATAATTTATAAGAAAATCAAATATACTTTGAGAATATCGGTCTCCATTTTGCATATCTTTCGAACAAATTGAAAATAAAAAATTATTTTAGAAAAAAAAATTTTTACAAAATTGTTATTTAAAAAAAAATAAGACCTTGAAGTCATTTATTTGAGTCCAAAATTTAATCCGTTCTAAGTTGAGACATACCCAAGGTTCATGCGAAAGATCAGCTGATTCCCTCCATCCATTCAAAAGTTATAACGGGGCCAAAATTTGGTTTCATACATACATACATACATACATACATACATACATACATACATTCTGTGCCGAGTTGTTAGTCTCGCATCAGGCGCTTCCCCAGGCGGCAGATAGGGGAAAGCTCGTCAGATATGAAGGGTACCGGGGAAATAAAATACCCGGAGTGGACCAAAACTATCTAGGGGAAGGAACCCCGAAATAAAACCGAAAATGAGTGGTAAGTCCGCGGAAATGACTATCCATGGGGGTAACCCGGTAAACGAATGTCCCCCCGGTCGTTCCGATCGGGGTATAGTAGACCCGATGGCTGCCACAGGTCTCCAACTCGAATATGGAGGAGACCAATCACTCACTACAGGCTCTGGGGGTAATGGTTTTGCCAGGCTGGACGCGGCGATACTGGAGTCGGGTGGCCTATCCGATAATCAGTTCGGCTTCCGGAAAGGACGCTCAACTATTGATGCCATCGGCCGAATGATAGCGGTAGCTTCGGACGCCATCAGCGGCAGTCGGAGCACAAAGAGAATGTGCGCTGTCATTGGCCTAGATATCCGAAACGCGTTCAACTCGGCCAGGTGGGACCACATTATGGAGTCTTTGGAGCGACTAAAGGTACCGCTCTACCTTCGTAGGGTTATCTCGAGCTACCTAGCAAACCGAAACCTGCTCTATGACACCGATAACGGCACGCACTCCTACGAGATCACAGGAGGCGTCCCGCAAGGCTCGGTCTTGGGCCCTCCTGGATGGAACGTCCTATATGACGGACTACTTAGACAACCGCTCCCAGAGGGAGCCTCGATGGTGGCCTTCGCTGACGACGTTGCGCTCATCGTCGTAGCGAAGAGTATCGATGAGATCCAACACCTCGGAGATGAGGCTATTGAAGTGGTAGCTAGCTGGTTGACCGACCACGGTCTGAGTCTAGCGGCAGAGAAGACGGAAGCGGTGCTCATCTCACGAACGAAAAAGAGGAAGTACGCCAGCTTCACGGTCGAAGACAAAAAGATTCGGACTGTAAACACTATTAAGTATCTTGGGGTGATGATAGATGCGCGGCTGTCGTTTAAGGAGCATCTTATAAATGCTGGGTTAAAGGCAACGGGAGTGGCTCGCGTCCTGGCGGGTATTATGCCCAACATAGGAGGATCGAAGCAGCCGCGACGGGCCCTTCTCTCTAAGGTGGTGACATCCGTAATACTATACGGTGCCCCAATCTGGGCAGAAGCTCTGAGTAGCCATAGGACCTTCGGAGCCACTTGCCGACGGGCCTACCGAACTACCGCGCTAAGGGTGGCCCGTGCCTACCGAACCGTGTCGGACAGCGCTCTCTCGGTGATTTCTGGACTTCCTCCCGTAGACCTTCTGGCAACCGAGAGATCCATTAAGTACCGTGAAGGCAAGCATGCCGAAGAAGACGACGTGGGCCAGAGTCGCCGCCATGGCCAATTGTCTAGAGGGGCAACTGAAGAGTGGTAGTGTCGATGGGATCTGGCAGAAGATGGCCGATGGACCCACCGTGTCCTACCAGATGTTGAGGAGTGGATAACCAGGAGACATGGATTCGTCACATTCCATCTGACGCAGGTGCTTACCGGACACGGCTGCTTCCGCAGTTACTTACATCGTATCCGCGTTTATCATAGCGCGGAGTGCCCGGTATGCCCTGGAATCGACGAAGATGTGGAGCATGCACTGTTCTCATGCCCTAGGTTCGAAAATGAGAGGGAGCAGTTCCGGGCCTCATGGGAAGGTCCCCTGACGCACGAGGGCATTGGCAAGTGCATGATTGCCTCACAGGAGGGCTGGGACGCTGTGGTTACACTCGCCACGACCATCGTTGAGACGCTGAATTCCATCCGGAGGGCAGACGAGAGAAGAGGTGTGGACATCACCGACGGATGAGGTAGCGCCGGATGGCGCTGAGGAGGGCCTCTGAGGCAACAATTGCCACCGCGAAGTAATGCCTCCCGGCGGTTTCCACGGTGGCAGATTAGGCGGCGGGGTTTTAGTGGGTAAATCCTGACATGTCAACATCTAGAGAGTCCAACACACGGGGAGACACGTGTCTCCTTATGGTGCCTAAAGCAGTTCCCCGTCGCCTCGGAAAAAAAAAAAAAAAAGAAATTAAACAAAAAAAAAAACATATATACATACATACATACATACATACATACATACATACATACATACATACATACATACATACATACATACATACATTCTGTGCCGAGTTGCTAGTCTCGCATCAGGCGCTTCCCCAGGCGGCAGATAGGGGAAAGCTCGTCAGATATGAAGGGTACCGGGGAAATAAAATACCCGGAGTGGACCAAAACTATCTAGGGGAAGCAACCCCGAAATAAAACCGAAAATGAGTGGTAAGTCCACGGAAATGACTATCCATGGGGGTAACCCGGTAAACGAATGTCCCCCCGGTCGTTCCGATCGGGGTATAGTAGACCCGATGGCTGCCACAGGTCTCCAACTCGAATATGGAGGAGACCAATCACTCACTAAAGGCTCTGGGGGTAATGGTTTTGGCCCCCAGCTGCCTCCAAACGGCTACCAAAACCCTATCGGCGCGGTGGCATACTTGGCCGCGTCGACAGAAGCAGCAACAAGCGCAGCGCTAGCTGCAAAAGACAGAGTACTCGACGCCTGGAAACACATCAAGGGAGCAGAGTCGAAGGAAGACGAGCTACTGAGTAAGATTCAAGACAATCTAGACAAGATGGATGCAGTGGTCGGTGAAACACGTAACATCCACAAGTGCGTCAAAGAGGATCTGCAGAAAGTAATGTCCTTGATACGACGACTAACCAGTGCCAGAGAAGCAACTGGCAAGATCAAGTCGAGCTTCGACCTAATACTGCTGAACAGTGACCGACGCCCACAGTGCTCAGATGTCTCGGTACAGACTGTAGTACCAGAAGGAAAGAGAAAGGAAAGGTCGCCCTCATCCGTAGCAACTATCAAAAGGCGGAGAGAAGACAGAGGAACAACCATGCAGTCTCAGCCCCAGAGCACTGGAGGGGTGAACCTAAACACCCCACTGCCCATACCGCTGATGCCAGGAGTTAGCCCTGACGCTGAAATGGACTGGCCATACCGCTGATGCCAGGAGTTAGCCCTGACCCTGAAATGGACTGGGAGGTTGCCACAAAGAGAAGCAGGAGGAAACAGCGCAAAGACGAGAAAAACGAAAGCGAAACCAGGCGCAACTCTGATTAGGAAAAAGGACCCAAATACGACTTTCGCCAGCGTTCTCAAGCTAATGAAGGAGAAGGTAAACAAGGGTCAAGTCGCCAAAAATGTCAATAAAATCAGGCAAACTAAGACTGGCGACGTATTAGTGCAGCTGCAGAGGGGTAGCAACGCCATGCACCTAAAAGAAGCAGTTGCAAGAGCGATTGGTTCCGAAGCTATAGTTTTGCAGTTCTCACAACAAGCAGTTCTCGATGTGAGAGACATGGACATGGACACAACCGAGAGCGAACTACAGAAAGCGCTTGCTTAAGCTACTGGGGTTCCAGTAGAAACGCTAAAGGTCAAGGCAATGCGCTTCACATATGGCGGCATGCAGATGGAAATTGTAACGATGCCACGTATGAATGCACTGCACATCATCAAGAGTGGGAAAATAAGGATCGGCTGGGTTATTGCCAGAGTACGCGAAAAGATCTCAGTTCCCAGGTATTTCAGATGCTTAGCCTTTGGGCACCGCTCGCACAACTGCGACAAATGGAACAATACGACAAAGCCGTGCTTCCTATGCGAGGCCACGGACCACCTTGCCGTGACCTGCAAGAATGAACCAATGTGCACTCAGTACGAGGCGTTAGGTGCCGACCATAGACATCGATCTGGGAGCGCAAAATGCACAGCTCTGGCGAAGACGAAGGAAAGTCTGCTAAGGAAAGGAAATGGCTAAGTTTATACAAATAAATTTACACGGGGCCCAAGCCGCGCAAGACTTGCTTTACCAAACGGCTAAAGAACACGATGCCCCAGGACCCGATGGGATTCCCAACGAAGTTCTGCGAGCGGCTATTCGGAAAAACCTCAACTAATCCTGGACTTATTCAACACGTATTTGGAAAGAGGTCATTTCCCGAGACAATGAAAACGCCAAAAACTGGTCCTTATACCGAAGGGTAAAAACAAGGATCCCAAGGCATCATCCTCTTAGACACCGTTATGTATGCTTGACTCTACGGGCAAGCTATATGAGAGAATGATTTTCAACCGCATGCAGAGCGAATTAGACGACCTGGAGAATGAAGGGCTGTCGGAGATGCAATACGGATTCGGTGCAGGTCGGAGCACTTTGCACGCGGTGCAGGAAGTGCAGAAAAGAGTAGACAAAGCATTCTCCATGAAACCGCAGCCGGGAGGCTTCTGTACCGTGGTAACACTCGGTGTTAAAAACGCCGTTAACATGGCCAACTGGGAACATATATATCAAGCCCTTAACAAAAGACTCCCTGAATATCTAATGAGGGTGGCTAGCAGCTACCTAAAGGACAGAACGCTGATGGTGAAAACAGACGATGGCACCACAGAAGTCGCGATCACGGCAGGAGTCGCTCAAGGATCTGTAGGTGGCCCCACGGTATGGAACATACATTACGACGGGCTGGTGCGGCTCAAACTACCTAAGGACGTGGTTTTAGTAGGATATGCAGATGATGTCGCCATAGTGGCAGTAGCCGCAACTATACAAGAAATAGAGTGGAAATGCAACAAGTCTCTAGAAATTGTCAGCCGATGAACGAAAGCACACGACGTCGAATTAGCTCAGGATAAGAGCGAGGCTGTTCTCGTAATAAAGAGAAGAAAGTTCAAGTACCCCAAACTCGAACTAGATCGCCATACGAAACAGTTCCAGGATAGCATCCGGTACCTGGGCTTGTGGATCGACAGGCACTGGAACTTCAAAGACCACATCAGGCGAACATCGACCAAAGCAGGGAATGTAGGTACAGCGCTACAACAGCTGATGCCCAATGTGGGAGGACCTAAACAAGGCAGCCGAGCACTTCTGGCGACTGTGGTACACTCGGTGCTACTCTACGGCTCGCCTCTGTGGGGTGCCCATGCGCACAATAGCGTAGTCATGAAGAAGATGGCTCCTGTACAGCGACGAATAGCACTTCGAGTTATTGGCTGATATCGTACCATATCACTGGACGCAACCTGGGTGTGTGTGTATGTTTGTGTACGTGCGTGCGTGTGCGTGCGTGCGTGTGCGTTGCGTTGCGTTGGGTGCGTGCGTGCGTGCGTGCGTGCGTGCGTGTGTGTGTGTGGGTGTGCGTGTGTGTGTGTGTGCGCGCGCGCTGAAAAACAAGATGGAGACGCCTTGAAAGAAGAATATCGAAATGCGGATAAACTGTCGAGCCCGGACCCCTAATCCCTTGGCCGCAAGGCTAAGGGGACGAGAGAGTAGGGATAACGACAGCAACGGCGACGAGTCCAGCGGATCAGAACGGGCGCAACTGAAGGAATGCTCACGCGGTGCCGGTGGGGTTCCGGTGTCGTAGGGCCACTGGCTGGGGAGCTTGCTCCCCCCACGCCCACAAAAAAAAAACATACATACATACATACATACATTTTCTAAAAACCTATAAGTCTGACTCAGGGACCTCAAAAACATCGAAATTCATCACAATCTTTGATTCGAAAATTTTCACCGTTACAAAGCTTTGAGAAAGTAAAAGAAACATATTTACGCGATCGGTGTTTTTCATTATTCTTCCGCTCATTAGATCGACGTGTTGTCCACTTAAAACTGATTTCAGATTAATGTATTCCTCCAAGCACTCCACTACATTTACTGCTGAGGGTATACCCTGCAGGTAACGAGCAACTACATTTGCTGTGACTCCACGTCCGTGCTTAAGATCCGGGCCGAAGAATCTGTTTAATGTTTGTTCTATCACCATATCTGGTGATAATCCAGAGAAAGCCTTATCACTTCATCGAATGGAAGAGAAGCCTTCATGAGCAAATTTTTGAAACTCTTGTGGATTCATTCTTACTTCTAGTTCGATTAAATCTTGTAAAAAAATGTGAGCACTTTTAGCGTAGGCAAAATGTCCGGCTGCATGGAATAAGGGCAGCATATTTTTTATGATCTGTAAATATTGACTCCAATTCGCAAGACGATCCGCTTCAAGAAATTGCAGCACAATAAGGACGCCTATGATATACTGCATCCAAAGTTTAGCAGTTGGTCCTTGCTTTTCTAATCTTTCTATACGTGCAATCATTTGTTCGTTTAAATTTTTCATAAATGACTCACCATCAAAATCACCAATGTCCAGGAGATCTGTGTCCCATTTTTTGTTGGACTTGAGTCTTTTATAATTTGCAAACCAATAGCACTATGACCATCGACCGTGCCGACGTTGTGATCGGCATTGTCCGAAACACATTGGATAAAAGTATCTTCTAGTGGTGTTTCTGGCGGATTTAATATAGTAGATACTTCGTATAATTGCATGTTATGATACGTAGCAGAAATTCCGAGCTTTGACAACAAATCTACAATTAACCACGTTCCTGTTTTTCTGTGAACATACGTTGCGATGGCTAGTTACAATGTTGAGAAAAATGATCTTGGTTTAAGCATCGTAATAATTGCATGTGCAATGTTATGACGTATAATGAAATTGTCTTCTTTAACATCATTTTGCTTCATTAAACGGTCACGTAAAAAATTTCCAAAGTAGTTCTGGTATTAGTGATGTAGTATTTTTTAAAAACGAAATAGATGGTGGGTATGAATCTACTTGAAACTTGGCCTTCTGTATATCCTCGCGTAAAATTTCAGCAGCAACTGATAATATCGTTTTATTTTTTTTAATATCACCAAGCACTCTGTTCATTAGCCACTCGTTGCATATCCCAGCTATTTGATACATTTTATAATAAAAGATTTGTATACGAATGAACGTATACGAAAATTTATATTGTTAGAGTTTGTCAGCGAGAAAAAATAAAAGGGAAACTTAAGACTTCGAGAGTCTATGCAACCAACTCCACTCGAGAGAGTAAAAGTTGATTGCAAAAAAGGTGTGAACGTAAAATGCGTTCAAATAAAACAGGCAAAGTATAAAGTGTCTTATTCGCAAATAAGACAAAGTATAGGCAATGTAACTGTAGGCAATAAATGTAGGCAAAGTGTCGGCAATAAGGCAAAGTATAGGTAAAATCGATAGGGGCAAAGTAATAAGCCATGTGCATAAAGCACCTGGCTAGTGGGCGCCGCAGGCCTCTATATGTATACTCATAGGAGTATTTTTCATTGAAGGTTGCTCGTTGGTGCTTGCCATCTGGCAGCTCGCTCGGATACTACAATCCCGAACAGATTATTTGTTTGCCAATATGTTGTAATATATCTTCCTATATTATATAGTTGTAAGAAAAAGCATACGGCTCAGGGCCTCCTCGTGCCTCCTTGTCCACCTCAGGCCTCCTCGCAACCTCCTCACCCCTCCTCGTCCCTCCTCAGCGCCCTCCTCAAAATAACGTAAAAATGTGATTGGTTATACGTTTTTTTTAAGAAATAAAATAAGCCTAGCCCCCCCCTCGCACCCTCCTCGCGTCCTCCTCAGGCCTCCTCAAGCCTCCTCGCGCCTCCTTGTGCACTCCTCAGCGCCCTCCTCAGCGCCCTTCTCACCCCTCCTCAGCGCCCTCCTCATCCCCTCCACTCAGCGCCCTCTTCATTTCTTTTATATTAGAACTGTCAAGTTATTGATGTGGATATTAATACAAAGAAAATTATTTGATCTTTTTTTGACAGAGGCATCAAGGTAGTGACGTAGACATAAAGACATAAAGATATATGTTCGCTACACTTTTTTTATACTAGAGAATCAAATATACCCCAAGCGGAAATAAATTTTGCGTAAAACTGTTAATAAAAGTAAATAACAAAAAATAAGAGGAAGATTTCCTATTATTAGTTATAAGCACTTATTTGCATTTATTTACTTTTTCTGATGGTTCCATGTGAGAAATGGTTTTAAGATATAAAAAAGCAAATAACTGTTAATAACTGTTATCAATTATTATTTGTTGTTATAATCAGTGTTGATTATTATTTATTGTTATCAATAGTGAATGTTAATTATTTGAATTTATTGACACTGTCTAGAAAGTATTATTTTTCAATACATATAACTGCATATAATTATTGTT
Source organism: Torymus aiolomorphi (assembly GCA_036365515.1). NCBI lineage: Eukaryota > Metazoa > Arthropoda > Insecta > Hymenoptera > Torymidae > Torymus > Torymus aiolomorphi. The sequence goes on from CM070873.1 coordinate 178,745,779, forward strand.
AGTGACTGTTATTAATTTTAACTAACAATTTTACGTTAATAGTATTTGTCGGTAGTTAATTATCAATTATTATCTTAAAATTATCGTTATAATCGAAATAAAGTTATAAATAATACAACAATATTAATATTTTATTATTCATATCTGTTATAAAATTTCATATATCTGTTATAAAAGTCATTTAATGAATAAAAAAAGATAAATAAATGCTAATAACTGTAAATAACTGTAAAGAATTGTTATTAACAGCAAATAATTCTTAAAAAATATTATTAAGTGTTATTCTCGTTCCAAATCACGCATTTATAGACCGTAAATAATAGCAAATAACTAAAAATAAAAATTATATTTAGTTATTAACAATTGTGTACATAATTTATTTCCGCCTGGGACTTTATTGAGTATAAATAATTTCAATAATAAAGTTTTCAAAATCTTTTCATTTTAATGTAGTTCATTATAAGATATTTAAATTTCTAAATTTAGGCCGAAAAGTAGATTTTATGGATTTATTCTATATAAGCGGTAAAATATCTGTTTTTAATTATTAACTCTTTATAGCAAATGTGATTTCTTACACATGTATATTTAATATCATATCTTTTTGTGATAAATTTGTTGAGTATAAATAATTTCAATAATAAAAGATTTTTAAAAACTTTACATTCGGAGTGTGTCCACACTCTTAATCTTTTTGTGATAGATTTTTATTAAGATTTCAAATAATTCACTTATTTAAGCTTTTCATTAATGTAAACATTTTAAACTATAGACTAAATTTTAAATATAGGGGAATAATTTTTGTTTTGTTTATTCTGTATAGTTTTTTTTGTAGTATATTTTGAAAGTAAATAGAGGATTTTTCTTTTTATAAGGTGATGAGTTTAAGTATATAGTTTATTAAATTTATAAATATTTCGATAGTATTAGATTTCAAAAATTTTAATTTTTAAAAGTATATAAACATATAATACATATACATATATACCAATGGAAAATTTAGTTAAAATTATTGGAGATGGAAACTGTTTATTCCGATGTTTTTGCTATTTTCTATATAATGATCAAAAATATCATATGAAAGTTAGACATGCTATAGTGCAAAATGTTGTTACTAATTGGGAAGAGTATAAATTCTTTATACTCGGAAGTGATAATTATGAAAATATATTTCATAGTTTTGATTATTGTAAATTTATGTCAAAATCTACAATATATGGAACACATATAGAAATCAAAAGTTTCGTTGAAATTTATAATGTATTTGTTAAAATAAGTTTTAATAACACAGAAGTTGTCCATTTGTTTGGAAATGATTCTAATGATTTGAAATTATTTTTATTATATAGTGAAAGATATGATTCTGGACATTATGATATTATAGGTTATGATAACAATAATATTAACAAAACAAATAATAAAAATAAAAATCATAAATACAATCTTAAAAGAAAATTAATTAATGATATTTCAAAAAAAAATATTTGTATAAAAAAAAAATAATAAAAACAATTAATCATACAAAAAAAGATAAAAAGTTAATACTTACATCAACATTTGAAGAAATGAATTTAAAATGTCAATATTGCGGTGCTATGTTTTGGAAAGAAGAAGTGAAAAAATTTAACTGTTGTTCAAAAGGAACTATTAGTTTACCGCTATTAAGTAAATATGACGAAAAATTAAAATTTTTATTGTTAAATGATAAAATATTTAGGCATTTAATCCGATATTATAACAATTTATTTTGTTTCGCAACATTCAATGCGAATGTTGTTCATAACAAAGAAAAAGCAATATACAATGTGAAAATTCAAGGACAAATATGTAATACAACACCTAATAGTTTATTACCGTCTAATCAGTGGTGTTAGACAAAATATTTTCACCCGGACGTTAGCTAGTTTCAGAGCGCTCGGAGCGGGAGGTCGCGACAAAAAGAATGTTTTTTGGAACACGCGCGTGATCCGATCAAAACAGCAGCTGTTTAACCACGTGAGCGCCGATCGGTGAGTTGGCGACAAGCGTGAGGACGTTAGGTTATAGGAATATCAGTGAAATAGAACGTAACTTGTTGAGGATTGTCGAGTACAACAACTTGACACATAAAGATGTAAAGACAAAAGAAGAATTCGGCCAATCAATAATTAGATAAGTATAAGATGTTTATTGAACTTAATTTAACTGTAATTAAAAACAAGATTCTTTAGGTGAACTTTTTTTATTTCAGAAATAAATAGATACTTCCAGTAGTTGATGCAAGATCATATCGCAAGAAGCAGTTGATCATAGATAATGCCTTTGTGTATTTATTTATTGAATTAAAATGTTTGTCGTAGATGAATAACAATTCAAGATTAGCGATTATAGACTTATTAAAAAGCAGTTGTGAGGTCTGATAAATGTTAAAGTTTTGCTATGAAGAAATATGAGTGCACGATGAAAGGTATAAAACATTATGCTTATATGAGACAAAAAGTGAGCGGGCAAACAAAAACTTTGAAAAGAAAATCAGTATACCACAGCACAAGATATATATAGATGAGAGATATAGACAATAGACAAGACATTAAATGAGAAAAGAGTTCTTATGTGTTATCCACAAATTTATATTACATACACATGAAAACATTATTCAGATAAGTACCAAATTTTCATTCTAAAATAAATAATTAATTTAATTATGTCAACTTTTAAGAATAGTTACTTTGTTTAAACTTTTTTACAGTGGATTATAAATGTAAATTAGTTACAAGAGCATCGGCATAAAATAACTTGGATGGAATGTACAAATACACATGTATGTAAGAAACACACATGCGTAACCCATACAATATTGCTTTTTTATTTTTTACATGTGTTCACAAGAGAAAAGCCAGACAGCACACATGTTCGTGATGAATTTAAAAAGAATTCACAAAAAGAATTCTAAAAGAATTCTTTCATCGTAATTCATACGGAGTTCATTATGAACTAAAAGTATTCAAATTACATTCAGAAACTATTCTGTTGGTTATTCATAAGTAATTCATAATCTATTCTTAAAGAGTTAATAATGAATGGGTGCTATGTCCGGTAGAATGGAAGGGATATGTATTCTAAAAGAGTTCATACAGAAAAGAAATGAATTGTTAAGAACTTCTTTCTACTTTAATTATGACTTCAAAAAAGTGTACGTTTTTAGTGTAAAATTAATACTTTTTTAACATTATAATGAATTCAAAATGTGTCACATTTAATCATGCTGTAATTAATAAAGAATTCATTTATTATTCAGCAATCAGAATGCTTTAAGAGCCCACGAATGTAAGAACTGGCAAAAGGGTCCTAAAAATGTATATTTTTAGAATTCTTTTTTAACGCGTTTTAATATTTACACAAGTAAATTTAGAATTCTTAAAGAACGCATTATACGTTCATGTTATATCTTTATGTTATCATTAAGTATATACAGTTTTATAAGGTTTTACAATTTATTTCAACAAACATAATGAAGAATATGGGTCATTCGTTGGTAATAGGGAGGAATTGAAAATTTATAAATGTAGCCAAATGGCATATAGCGCATGTTCATAATAAGTTAAAAAAGAATTCGCATAAATTTTAACAAAATTCTGTAATCACAATAACGCATAAGAAATCCTATATTAAAAGGGAGATGAGTTTGTGGCGGCAGCCATATTGCTTTTAGAAGGCTGCCATATAGCACAAATGTTCGCCATGTATTCATAAAGAATTCTCAAAAAGAATTCGAATAGAATTCTTTTGCCGTAATACATATAGAACTCATAATGAATTAAAAGTATTCAAAATAAATTCTAAAAATATTCTATGGACAATTCAAAATGTATTCTTAAACAATTTTGAAAGTATTCCTAATGAATGGCGTTATGTCCGGTGATATTCAATCACTAGATACTCTAAAAGAATCCCTATATGACGAAAATGAATTCCTAATGAATTATTTTTTATTTAATTTAGAATAGAAAGTAAATATTCTTTTATAATAAAAAGAGAATACTTTTAATACTTTAAGTAGAAAAACAATTAATATAAAAAATATATAAAGTATTCGTGAAGAATTCTTATTAAAATAAATAATGCTTAAATATGAATTCCATTTTAATACTTTCATGAATTAATTTTGAATATTTTTTTAATGTATTTTTCATAATAATATAACAGGAAAAAACTCAGTAGGAATTTTTAGAGTTCATGCGTTCATGTTCTTAATGAAATCATTACTACTCAAACGAGAAAACTTATTTTAGGAAATGATTTCATGAAGTTATAGCTATCATATGATGTTATTATTATTAAATTATTAAATAGTCATAATATGTTATTTCAAACGTTTTCATTAAGTTACTATAGGTCAAATTTATTATAGGTCATAATTTAAGTATTCAAAAAATGTTCATAAAGAATTAATATCTAATTTCTTATGTGAGTATGAAATAAATATTACAATAATTTATTTATGTACAAATTTTTTCAAGTGTTCGAAAAGTGTTCATAAAGAATGAGTAACTAATTTCTTATATGAGTATTAATAATAAATATTACAATAATTTATTTACCGGGGAGAACGGTGGCTACCAGATTCAAATCAAAAATATTCTTTTAGAGTTGGTAAAGAGTTCATTCCAATTTTTAGCCTGCAAAAATTGACCTTCTTTTACGGCAAAATTTAAAAACAAATTTATTTATTTTACGCAGACATGTTATAACATTTTTAGTCCCCAATGTAAAAGGGATACCAAAAACAAGGCAAGCCTTGTAATTTCGGACTCTGCGTCAAGAGTCACTTCAACGACGGAATTACATGGCTAATATTATACTCTCGGCACTCCAGTCTATCCGCAGAAAACACCACCGGCGCGCCGCGTAGCGGATGAATAGCCGAAGCTTGTGTATCGAGAATAGCGTTTCACAAGAATTCTTTATGAGTACTTTTATGGAAAAAGCGTTCCTATAGTAATCTTAAAGAGTTCAACAAAATTCTTTTAGATCATTGCATGAGTTTCTAGTGTATGAACTGTTTACAAAAGGTCCATGCATATAATGGTATTACGTAGACGTCCAATTCGAATCTTTAAATGATTTTGAAACCAAAGTAGCAGGGGGATGCGAGGTCAACGCATACAAGGGATCGTCCATAAACTACGTAGCCGTTTTACCCGGGGGGAGGGGTTATGAATAGTACTACGCTAATCCACGAAGGGGGCGGGGCGGATTTTAGTTATAGCTACGTAGCCGTATGAGCAGGTGTATATGCTCGACTCGAGAAAAGAAAAAAAGGAAGGGAGCACGCGCACACGCGCTCGCGTGTAGACACAACAACTAACGCACGCCCTCTGTGCCGCCACACAATAACAACGTCTGGTAGAATTAATTAAAATATGTCAATTCCTTCCAAATAGGGCTTCCACAAGACTCAAGATAAATATCGATATTGTATCATATCGTCTTGAAAATCAAGACAATATCAAGACAATATTCGAAGAAAAAAAACAAGACAACACTAAGACTTGAAAACCAAGAACATTTTCTTGACAAAATTTTTTATCAAGATCTTGCAAGATTATTGTTATTGATAAATTTGCAAGAATATAATTTTTATTTTTATCATTTATAAGTTTTTATTACATATTAACTTCACAAATTAACTCTTTAAGGTTACATTTCATCCAAGAATTATTACATATTAAAGATCTTATGGATTTATATTTTAACGAACATCGATCATTTATTAAAGGGAAAATAATTATTTATGTAATTCCTAACCCCAAGTAGACGGGGCATGTGAGTTCCACGCGTATACGGGAGCGCGTCTGACGTGTATACAAGACAAAATAATTATCTAAATAATTCCTACCCCCAAGTAGGCGGGGGATGCGAGTTCCTCACGTATACGGGAGCGCGTCAGACGTGTATACAAGGCAAAATAATTATTTATATAATTCCTAACCCCAAGAAGGCGGGGGATGCTAGTTCCACGCATATACGGGAGCGCCTCAGACGTGTATACAAGGCAAAATAATTATTTTTATAATTCTTGACCCCAAGTAGGCGGAGGATGCGAGTTCCACGCGTCTACGGAAGCGCGTCCGACGTGTATACAAGATAAAATAATTATTTATATAATTCCTAACACCAAGTAGGCGGGGGATGCAAGATTCACGCGTATACGGGAGCGCGATAGACGTGTATACAAGGCAAAATAATTATTTATATAATTCCTAACCCCAAGAAGGCGGGGGATGCAAGTTCCACGCGTATACGGGAGCTCGTCAGACGTGTATACAAGGCAAAATAATTATTGATATAATTCCTAACCACAAGTAGGCGGGGGATACGAGTTCCACGCGTATACGGGTGCGCGTTAGACGTGTATACATGGCAAAATAATAATTTAAATAATTCTTAACCCCAAGTAGGCGGGGGATGCGAGTTCCTCGCGTATACGGGAGCGCGTCAGACGTGTATACAAGACAAAATAATTATTTAAATAATTCCTACCCCCAAGTAGGCGGGGGATGCGAGTTCCTCACGTATACGGGAGCGCGTCAGACGTGTATACAAGGCAAAATAATTATTTATATATTTCCTAACCCCAATAAGGCGGGGGATGCTAGTTCCACGCGTATACGGGAGCACGTCAGACGTGTATACTTATTTATTTATTTAAACCAGAGTAGTAAATATTGTATTACATGTTATGGCTTACTTTAGGACATAGTTACATGTCTGAAGCAGCAAACATCCTATAGAGGTAGACATAGCTACCTGTACATAGGTCCGGTGTACTTAAAACTAAAAAAACTTAAGTAACTTACAAACTAGGCATGGAATCAAAGATTCCACTATAAATAATATATTTGGTCCACATTGATTAATCTCACCCACACTGGAAAGTTAAATTTTTATTTATTTATTTATTTTTATTTTTTTTATTTATTTATTTATTTTTTTTAAATTCTAGAATATATTAGTACCAATCTAAATTTTTATCTTTTTCTTATTATAATATTTTTCGATATCTAGAACTTTAAGATTTGGATCAGATTTCGGAAGACAATTAAATACTTGTATCGCTCTGACATAGTTATCTTTATCACTAACAGTTTTCGAACACTTTGGTGGCATTATAAGTTTATTTCTAGTTTTGCTAATCGATGTTAAGTATAAATTCTTAAGTTCATTATAATGATACGTTACACATTCGTAAGTAAAAATTTGTTTTAGATTCAAGGGATTGTCTCGATTGAAAATATTTTTGTTTATTATTTTTAAAATCCTATTTTGGATGTTTTGTAGTAATTTTAAATTGTTTTTATATGCACCACCCCATGCAATATTTCCATAGCTAATGACACTATGAAGAAATGCATAATACATTGTCGTGAGTGTGTCAGATTGCATATATGTTGATAATTTGTACAGTATATATATTATATATTTAGTTTTTTTTATTATATATTCAATATGTTTAACCCACTTTAGCCTATAATCAATAATTATACCTAGATATTTACAGTATTCTACCCTGCTCAATTTACTACCCTGTATGCGTATGTTCATATCTTCGGGAACACTATCACAATAGTTACCAAAAGTTATGTACACAGTTTTCTTTATATTTAGTGATGGTTTGTTAAGTGCTAGCCAGATATTTATATCTTCTAAGTACTTGTTCATTTTATTTTCAACTTTCTCCCAGTTATCATCTGTTGAAATAATAGCTGTATCATCCGCATATGAAATGGTACTGTCTGTTCTGTTTGTTAGTAAATCGTTTATGTAAATTATGAATAAGCGTGGCCCTAATATAGTACCTTGTGGCACACCTGTAGTAATCGTTTCATAATAGCTTTCAGTTGTTCCTATTCTTACTTTTTGTTTTCTGTTACTAAGATAGTTAGATATAAGTGCATGCGCTTTACCTCTTATTCCATAATTATATAATTTGTCTAAAAGAATAGCATGGTTGACAGTATCAAAAGCTTTTGCTAGATCTAAAAATGCAATAGCTATTGGTTTACTTTTGTCTAATTTCTTATAGATTATATTCATTAAGTAACTAAGAACATCTTTGGTACCTTTCTTTTTTATAAATCCAAATTGATTCTGCGCTAACAAATTATTACTGTCCAAAAATGATTGTAAACGAACATATACAATTTTTTCAAATATCTTTGCTACGTTAGAAATTAGAGATATCGGTCTATAGTTTGATGTATCCATTTTACTACCCGATTTAAAAATAGGAACTACCTCAGCTGTTTTAAGCGTTTGAGGCCATGTTGATTTTTCAATACAAAGATTAAAGATATGTGTTAGTGCATTAACAATTTGATATGATAGTATTTTTAGTGTTTTGGTAGTAATGTTATCTACCCCACCATTTTTTATTTTCATGTTATCAATTATTTGTAGAATTTCCTCGTTATTAGTGGGTTTAATGTAAATCGTATTCATGTTCATTGCTGGTAATTGTAAATGCTTACAATGGGGTTTTACAATGGTGTTAGTTAGATCTTTTCCAATTCTACAAAAGTACGAATTCATATGATTGGCAATTTGCATCTGATCCTCTATTGTGCAATTGTTATTTAAAATGATCTTATTTATTGTGTTATTCTTTTTCAAGTTGGTTCCCATTTTTTTGTTTATGTATTTCCAAAGTTGCTTGTCATTATTGATATTGTTCTTAATTAAATTTCTTTCATGTTTTATTTTTGCTTCTTTAATAACTTTGTCTAGCCTCTTTGTGTAATTCTTATATTCTAATTTTATTAGATTATTATTTGGTTCATTGCGCATTTTAATATATAGTTGTTCTTTCTTTTCACACGAGATCATTATTGCTTTAGATATCCAATCTTTCCTTGGATATCTCTTGTTATTTTTTGTTTTATGCGCTTCTTTAGACTTTTCTAAGCAGTCCTGTATTTCAGTTATCAAGAATGCGGTAGCTTCATCGGGATCATGCATTGCCCCTATAACAGTCCAATTATTTGTAATGGCTATACTTGAAAGTTTATAGTAATTATAGTGATACTGGATATTTTCTTGTTTTAATTTTGGTGGCTTATTCAGTTTCAATAAAAGGAATCGAGAGTTTAAAAGTTTTAGTGTCTATTGATGTAGCTTTTATGTACATGTTGTCAATGCATGTACCGCTTCCGACACTATCATTTGGTCTAGTTGTATGTATAAAACCCGGGAAGAAACCCTTTTCCATCATATTGTCTAATAATTCTAAGGTATATTCATCTTCTTTTATAATATCGATGTTAAAATCACCAATAATCAGGTGGTTTTTTATATTTCTTTTGCTATTGATATATGATTTTACATTCAAAATAAATTCAAGGCGCGGTAAATCATGACATCGATATAATGCGGAAATTTCAAGATTACTGTTGTTATTTAGACTTATTCATGAGTTTAATACTTTGAGTCTACCAATTTCGATTATTTCAGTAATTTCTGATACACAATCTTTTATATATACAACGACACCATCATTTTGATTTAAGTTACCGTTATTGTAATATAGTTTATATCCCTGTATTGCAAAAAAGTGAGGATTGGGTAAATTCCATGTTTCTGTACATACAATTATATATGGTTTGATCTTCAAGCTCTTAATAAGAATATTCAATTTCGTATAATTGTAATTTAGACTTCTAATATTGACCTGTAATATCAAACTATCTTTTTTATTTATATTTTTATTGAGAGTTTTAAGATCAAGAAATGACGTTTCTTCTTGTATTACTTCTTTTTGCAATTCTTCAATGAGATCGACGTTTTGCTCTATTATGTAGTTTGCTGTTTCCTTGGTGACGTATGTGTTAGAGATGCAGTGCTGGCTCTAAACAGCGAAGTCAGCAAAGTTGCGGTAGTCAAGTTGGCTCTAGACGGCGAAGTTATCATAGTTGCGCTAGTCGATCTGGTCATCGTAGTGGCTTGATTGCTGTTCCCTACTTTACCTAAGTATCTTGGTATAGTAGGTCTTATCGGATAATCAATCATATCTATATATCTATTGAGCTTATTCTTAAATATTGTACATTTCTCTGTGTCATTGGCCATATGTTTAACCTCGAAATTTGTGTTATATTTCGAGTTGCTGTAAAAACAATTGACACATGTAATGTTGGATGAGTTATTATCACATTGCAAAGTCTTATGCGGACCTGCACATTTTAAGCAGCATAGAGTGTTTTTGCATTTCAATGTGTTATGTCCAAATCTTCCACAGTTTAAGCAGGGCTTGATGTTTATTAAATCCCATACCTTACAGCTTTGATATCCAACGAAGATTCTATTTTGATTGTCACTAATATGTTTATATAGCTCTCTTGGAACTTCAATTATTATGGTTGTCTTGTTTATAATCTTATTTTTGTCTATATTTAGTATCTTACACTTATCTTGATATCCAATAAAATTTCTTTTATTTAAGTCCTCTTCCAGCTCTTCTATATTCATATTAGTATAGTTGTCTACACCAACTATTTTCATCTTCGGGGATTCAATTTTTTCAATAAATGTTTTATAATTGTTAGACAGTTTTTTTAGAGTAATTCAATTGTTACTTTAGCACTTTTTTCATTCATACTTTTAATCTCAATTTCATTGTCGTTCACTACTTTTAGTTGTTTCATCTGTATATCTTTTTCTTTTATTAAAACGTCACATACCTTTTTCTTAAAGTCATGTGGATTTTTAATGTCCTTTTTAAGATTTTTCACAATTATTTTCGGTATTCTTTTGTTTTTAATTGTTAGTTTGTTAGTTGCTACTTCTGCATATGTTTTTTGGTTATGTTGCTTTATTTCCATCTCCTGGATATTTTTATCCTTTTTTATTAATTGCTTCAATATGTCATTTTTTTCCATTAATTCTTGATTTAATTGTCTTAGTAACTGAATTTCAATTTGATGTTGATTTTCCAGTTCAGCATTTTCAGTTAGCATCGTAACGTTTAGTAGTTTTTCATTATCTACTGATTTATGTACACTATCAGAGATAATAGATATTTCATTTAATATTTTATGTTTTATTTGTTCCTCCTTTGCACTTTTAATTTGCGCAATTAATATTTTAGCTGCTTCACAGAGTTTAATTTCTTGATTTTTTAAGGTTATATTAAGCTCCACGTGGTCTGGGCATATCACTAATAGATTACTTATATATTTTTTGTCTTTCCACTTTTCATAATCACTTTTATGGTACACGTTTTCACACACTATGCAAACTAAAAGTGACACTTTCTTTTTTGGGTGGCATTTATACACTAATTCTAGATTTTTATCAGGAGGCTCTCTCGAAGGCAGCCCGCCTTCCGACGCCATCTCGAATGTTTTTGTTATATACATAGTGCCAGTTTTTCGTCTCTTAAAAAGAAACTGAGCCTGTGCATTCTCTATAAATGGATATACATACTCTCCATACTCCCAGAAAGTTGCTCACAAAGTTATAAAAAATCAACCCTTTCCATTATTTATTTATAAGCGTTTTATTGCAAATTTCGAGCCGGCTGCCAGCCGATTACGCCAGTTTTTCGGCTGTTAAAAAGAAACTGAGCCTGTGCATTCTCTATAAATGGATATACATACCTCCAACATCTCCAGAAAGATGTGTAGATAGTTATAAAAATGAACACCCCGCATTATTTATTTATAAGCATTTTATTGCAAAATTCGAGCCGGCTGCCAGCCGCTTATGCCCCTTTTTCGGCTGTTAAAACCAAACTGCGTCTCTGCATTCTCTATAAATGGATATACATGCTTCCAGCATCTCCAGAATGATGTGTAGATAGTTATAAAAAGTGAACACCCCGGATTATTTATTTATAAGCGTTTTATTCCAAAATTCGAGCCGGCTGACAGCCGTTTACGCCAGTTTTTCAGCTGTTAAAAAGAAACTGAGCCTGTGCATTCTCTATAAATGGTACTCTACATACTCCTAGAAAGTGGCTCAGAAAGTTATAAAAAATGAACACCTGCCATTATTTATTTATAAGCATTTTATTGCAAAATTCGAGCCGGCTGCCAGCCGATTACGCCGGCTTTTCGTCTGTTAAAAAGAAACTGAGCCTGTGCATTCTCTATAAATGGATATACGTACTCTCCATACTCCCAGAAAGTTGCTCAGAAAGTTATAAAAAATGAACACCTTCCATTATTTATTTATAAGCCTTTTATTGCAAATTTCGAGCCGGCTGCCAGCCGATTACGCCAGTTTTTCGGCTGTTAAAAAGAAACTGAGCCTGTGCATTCTCCATAAATGGATATACATACTTCCAACATCTCCGGAAAGATGTGTAGATAGTTATAAAAAATGAACACACCGTATTATTTATTTATAAGCGTTTTATTGCAAAATTCGGGCCGGCTGCCAGCCGATTATGCCCGTTTTTCGGCTGTTAAAACGAAACTGCGCCTGTGCATTCTCTATAAATTGATATACATCCTTCCAACATCTCCAGAAAGATGTGTAGAAAGTTATATTGAATGAACACCTTTAATTGTTTATTTATAACCCCGTAAATGCAAGATTCCAAGCGGCCGCTTAGAAAATCCGACGGTTTTTCGATCACAAAACAAAAAGTAGGCTCTTCCATTCTCTGAAAACTGATAAAGAGTCTCTCTATAGTTCTAGAGCATTGCTAAAAAAGTCTTAGCGAATGAACAGCTCTAATTGTTTATTTGAAAACTGCGTAAATGCATAATTCGAAGTGGCTCGGCGCGAATTCTGACCGTTTTCTTTCACTAAACCAAACCTTAGTCTGTTCACTTTCCCAAATGATAGAGAGACTCCTAATAATTGTGGAATGATGCTCAGAAATTTCGTGAATATTATACTTTTTCGGTATTTTAATTTTTCCTTTTTATCTTTATCTTTTTTATCGTACATTTGTTCTTTTCTATGTACAATATTGCATATAATAATAATTCTTTTTTATTCTTTTTCATTTTCATTATCATTCATAAATATTCGATGTGGGTATTACTTTACGTAATAGAAATCTGTCGCGGAGGGTACTGCTGCATGGAATAGCTGCCAGGTTGTCTACTGACGGCGATTGGATACTTATTTTGGAACGTTGTATGCATATAAGCCTGCTCCGTTAATCAATCCGTGTTTCCAACATAATTTCGGAGATTTAGGCTTTTATGAATACATCTAATACTACTGCCAATACTTTGGCACTTTTCAATCTTTCTTTAGTGAAATGTTATGGTATGAATAACAATTTAGTATAATTATATATTTTTCGTTTTATGTTCTATCGTTTTTCTTTTTCAGTTATCGAATACAAAATATTAAAATAACATCATAGAAAAGATTTATAAAATTTCTTCGGGGAACAAACCCGTTTCAAAGATATTGAAAAGCTACCTCTATGCCTAATTTCATAAAGATCGACAATTTTTACTCCAATATTAACGTCACTAATCTTGCTAGAGCTTACGCCTTAGTAAAGATCCATAAAGAAGGCAATCCAATAAGAATCATTGTGTCAGCCGTAGGTAGTCCTACTTATGCCTTAGATAAAAGCCTCTCCCTTCTGTTTAATAAATATTTGCCACGCCCGAAATCCTCAATTAAAAACAGCTTTGAATTAAAAGAAATAACCGACAATTTAAAAATTACAGATGAGTATGAGTTAGTTTCTTTTGACGTAGTGTCTTTGTTTACCAACATCCCAGCTGATCTTGTTTTACAAGCTGTCGCCAAAAAATGGATATACTTGAACAATAAGATCAACCTCTCTAAATTAGAATTTATGCATGGTATAAAACTTCTTTTGGATTCAATATATTTACAGTTCAATAATAGAATTTATAAACAAATCATGGGTACCCCTATGGGTTTTTGCACTAGCCCTTGGTTTGCTGACATTACTCTTGAGTCACTTGAAACTACTTGTCTTAATAGTTATAATAATGAGTTATTGCTGTATAGAAGATATGTGGACGATTGCATTCTTATTCCTAAAAAAGACAAAACGGAAGAGATTCTTTCCTCCTTTAATGGATATAATGATCACCTCCAATTCACCATCGAACGCGAACATAACAACAGCATCTGTTTTCTGGACATAGAATTAATAAGATCACGCGACAATAGAATCGTCACCAACTGGTACAGAAAAAGCACAGCATCCGGACGCTACATTAATTATTTTTCCCACCACCCCCACTCTCAAAAAATAGCCATTATCTACAACCTTGTTGACAAGTCCATAAAAAACTCTCCGACCCACAATTCCACCGTAGTAATCTCGACCTTTCTTTCCACTATCTTCTATGCAATAACTATCCACGCGAAATAATAAACAAATACTTCGGGATTAGACTCGAATACATCCGTAACAGTCATAATAATAACACTATCACTAATAGAATCTCACGCGCTACTTTGTTAAAGCCAAAAATACTTTTACCGTTTATTAAACATCTGACTCCTAAAATTAATCATATCCTTTTCCAAAATAATATTATCCCAATCAATAGTACCATTAATAAATTCAACTGCATAATAACCTTAGGAAAGGACCACCTCCGTAAGCTTGACACCAGTGGTATTGTTTATAAAATAGATTGCCATAACTGCTCTTCAACTTATATTGGAATGAGCAAAAGAAAAATGAATTTACGTATTAATGAACACAATAGAGACGTAAAAAATTGCGTTAATACTTCTGCCTTAGCCATGCATGTGTCAGAAACAGGACACAATATAGACTTCGAAAAGCCAAAATCCTTGACAAAGAATCTAACTTTTTTAGACGCTCTTTTTCGGAAATGTTTAACATCTACTATCACAGCAATACTCTTAACCGCATAGAAGACACCCAATTTCTAAAAAATCATATAAAGACACTGTGAAATTGATCAGACTGCATTGCAATTCTTAGCTCGGTGCTGTGTGTCGGTGCATTCGCCTTTCCATACTCCTTTTCCCCATTCTATACGTCCATGAGCCTGCCGAATGATTGGGAGCGCACGTGAACGTGGAAGTGGCACACACGAGCACGTTTACTTAGCGAGGACTCTCTCGCTGTATAGGCTTAGCTCTGCCCACTTCCTCGTTTCGTGCTCTCCTATATCACTCGAACAGCTCCGTGTGCCGTTTCTCCCACTTCCAGCTCTTGCCTCCCTACCCGTGATCCCCAACAGTTTTTCCAAATCGCCTATTGTTCCCCCGTTTAACAAGTCACATATGCCTCTCATTGTTAGTTTATTTATCGGAGATGGCACTCGCCTTATCCGATAGTAATCATGAGAGAATTACGCATAAGTTGGTAGTAAGTTACAGTTTGATATCTATTTTATTCTTAATTCAATACAATATTATTTTTAAATTTTGAATTTTCTTAACGTTTTCCTCAAAGTTTGGTGTAGTTCTCGTGGATGTATGTGCGGCAGGACCGAATGTTTTAATAATGACTGAATAATTGTTTATGGTAAAAAATTTTATGGAATTCTCCGATTTGTTTTTCTTATTTAAAAAAATATCATGACGTTGTACATTTACCATTTTTACATATCTTGTAGCCCTGAAGAGGGGAGTATATCTAACGCTCCCGAAACGTCGGCTAATAAAAAATATTCGCTTATTCATTGGTTCGTTTGATGTCCGCCTTTTCCAAATTTTTACTCCAATTATCGCTCGACAACGAAAACGCCATTTTTTTCAATAATTTTTTTCTAGTTAACCTCTGGAGATAGCCTTTTGAAATTTTTACAGGGTAAAGTTCTATTTATAGTTAATAATTCGTAATAATTTTTTTTAATATATATATATATATATATATATATATATATATATATATATATATATATATATATATATATATATATATATATATATATATATATATATATATATATATATATATATATATATATATATATATATATATATATATATATATATATATATATATATATATATATATATATATATATATATATATATATATATATTAAAAAAAATTATTTATTTATTTATTTATTTTATATATATATATATATATATATACAAGGTGTCCCATTTTAATCGCCCCAGGCAAATATCTTGAAAAGTATGGGAGATGGAAAAAAACTTTAAATACAAACGTTGTAGGGTACAAAGGGGGTCAGCTAATGGTAACAACGACTTTGACCTTGAACTCTATTTTTCAAGGTTATTTCAAGGTCAAAGTGATTTTTTTGAATGAGGACCCCTAGTTTCGACCCCGGAAATGGAAAGAGCAGAAAATTTTACGTTCAGAAAGGTCTGATATGTTGGGGTTTCCAGGTCAACCAGCTAATTTAATGAGGTCGACCTGGGAATACCTCTAGGAAGGACAAAATTGACCTTGACGTTCAAGGTCATTTTAAGGTAAGTTGATTTTATAAAATGGAACCCCTTATTTTTGACCCCGGAAACGGAAAGAGCGGAAGAATTTACGTCCGAATATGACCTTGACCTCGACCTTGACTTTAACCGTGATCTGGAATGTTATTTTAAGGTAAAGTCGATTTTTTTAAAATCCCCTTATTTTTGACCTCGGAAATAGAAAGAGAAGAAAATTTTACGTTCAGATATGTACCGTCATATGGTGTCAAAGTTGGCCCTCTGGGGTCAATTAAGGGTAATAATAAATAAATTAATTTTTTTGAAGTGGATTTCACTGTTTTTATGAGTTACTTAGGAATCTAAAAGTATTTTTTCTCCCTCAAATGAATCGAAAATTAGAAAGACTACCCTCGACATTAGCATTACCCAATGTGCACCACGTGGAGGTTGCCGAAAGGATTTCGCACATCATTGGCCCTGAAAAGGGCCGATTGATTAACGGACTGTCATTTGAAGATCTAAGGCAGCAAATGCTCGATCAAGTGTCCGTTCTCTCTGAAACACATTTGCATCCTTCTTCGGAAGCTTGCTTGAACATTCTTCAATGTTTCCACTGAAATGGATTGGAAAGTTTCCATAATTCTTCCTCTCATGTTCTCTAAGGTTGTTGGAGCATGTGCAAAATCTTTGCCTTTAACTACTCCCCACAAAAAAAAGTCAAGAGGTGAGAGGTCTGGGGATCTAGGCGGCCACTCGTGTACTTGGCTGCCGATGCCAATCCAACGATTACGATACATATCATTGAGAAAATTCTTGACTGATCGAACGCGATGTGCAGGAGCTCCATCTTGATGGAACCACATATCCCGCCGTAAGATAAGTGGGATATCATCTAATAGAGGAGGTAAAAGTAAGAACACATCAGATTAAAAAAATTAACTTGACCCCAATTGACCTCAAGCACGATTTGACCCTTAATTGACCCCAGAGGGCCAACTTTGACACCATATGACGGTACATATCTGAACGTAAAATTTTCTTCTCTTTCCATTTCCGTGGTCAAAAATAAGGGGATTTTTAAAAAATCGACTTGACCTTAAAATAACCTTCCAGATCACGGTTAAAGTCAAGGTCGAGGTCAAGGTCATATTCGGACGTAAATTCTTCCGCTCTTTCCGTTTCCGGGGTCAAAAATAAGGGGTTCCATTTTATAAAATCAAATTACCTTAAAATGACCTTGAACGTCAAGGTCAATTTTGTCGTTCCTAGAGGTATTCCCAGGTCGACCTCATTAAATTAGCTGGTTGACCTTGAAACCCCAACACATCAGACCTTTCTGAACGTAAAATTTTCTGATCTTTCCATTTCCGGGGTCGAAAGTAGGGATTCTCATTTAAAAAAATCACTTTGACCTTGAAATAACCTTGAAAATAGAGTTCAAGGTCAAAGTCGTTGTTACCATTAGCTGACCCCTTTGCACCCTACAACTTTTGTTTTTAAAGTTTTTTTCCATCTCTCATACTTTCCAAGATATTTGCCTGGGGCGATTAAAATGGGACACCTTGTATATATATATATATATATATATATATATATATATATATATATATATATATATATATATATATATATATATATATATATATATATATATATATATATATATATATATAAAATAAATAAATAAATAAATAAATAATGGAAGGTGTTCATTTTTTATAACATTCTGAGCAACTTTCTGGGAGTATGGAGAGTACGTATATCCATTTATAGAGAATGCACAGGCTCAGTTTCTTATTAACAGACGACAAACTGGCGTAATCAGCTGGCAGCCGGTTCCAAATTTGCAATAAAACGCTTGTAAATAAATAATGGAAGATGTTCTTTTTTTATAACTTTCTGAGCAACTTTCTGGGAGTATGGAGAGTACGTATATCTATTTATAGAGAATGCACACGCTCAGTTTCTTTTTAACAGACGAAAACTGGCGTATTCGGCTAGCAGCCGGCTCGAATTTTGCAATAAAACGCTTATAATTAAATAATGCGGGGTGTTCATTTTTTATAACCATCTACACATCTTTCTGGAGATGTTGGAAGTATATATATCCATTTATAGAGAATGCACAGGCGCAGTTTCGTTTTAACAGCCGAAAAACTGGCGTATTCGGCTAGCAGCCGGCTCGAATTTTGCAATAAAACGCTTATAATTAAATAATGCGGGGTGTTCATTTTTTATAACCATCTACACATCTTTCTGGAGATGTTGGAAGTATATATATCCATTTATAGAGAATGCACAGGCGCAGTTTCGTTTTAACAGCCGAAAAGCGGGCATAATTGGCTGGCAACCGGCTCGAATTTTGCAATAAAACGCTTATAAATAAATAATGCGGGGTTTTCATTTTTTATAACCATCTACACATCTTTCTGGAGATGTTGGAAGTATGTATATCCATTTATAGAGAATGCACAGGCTCAGTTTCTTTTTAACAGACGAAAAACTGGCGTAATCGGCCGGCAGCTGGCTCGAATTTTGCAATAAAACGCTTATAAATAAATAATGCGTGTTGTTCATTTTTTATAACTTTATACACATCTTTCTGGAGATGTTGGAAGTATGTATATCCATTTATCGAGAATGCACAGGCGCAGTTTCTTTTTAACAGCCGAAAAACGGGCGTAATCGGCCGGCAGCCGGCTCGAATTTTGCAATAGAACGCTTATAAATAAATAATGCGGGGTGTTCATTTTTTATAACTATCTACACATCTTTCTGGAGATGTTGGAAGTATGTATATACATTTGTAGAGAATGCACAGGCGCAGTTTCTTTTTAACAGCCCAAAATCGGGCTTAATCGGCTGGCAGCCGGCACGAAATTTGCAATAAAACGCTTATAAATAAATAATGCGGGGTGCTCATTTTTTAGAACTTTCTACACATCTTTCTGGAGATGTTGGAAGTATGTATATCCATTTACAGAGAATGCACAGGCTCAGTTTCTTTTGAACAGCCGAAAAACGGGCGTAATCGGCCGGCAGCCGGCTCGAATTTTGCAATAAAACGCTTATAAATAAATAATGCGGGGTGTTCATTTTTTATAACTATCTACACATCGCTCTGGAGATGTTGGATGTATGTATATCCATTTATAGACAATGCACAGGCGCCGTTTCGTTTTAACAGCCGAAAAGCGGGCATAATTGGCTGGCAGCCGGCTCGAATTTTGCAATAAAACGCTTGTAAATAAATAATGCGTGTTGTTCATTTTTTATAACTTTCTACACGTCTTTCTGGAGATGTTGAAAGTATGTATATCCATTTATCGAGAATGCACAGGTGCAGTTTCTTTTTAACAGCCGAAGAACGGGCGTAATCGGCTGGCAGCCGGCACGAATTTTGCAATAAAACGCTTATAAATAAATAATGCGGGGTGTTCATTTTTTATAACTATCTACACATCTTTCTGGAGATGTTGGAAGTATGTATATCCATTTATAGAGAATGCACAGGCGCAGTTTCTTTTTAACAGCCAAAAATCGGGCGTAATCGGCTGGAAGCCGGCACGAAATTTGTAATAAAACGCTTATAAATAAATAATGCGGGGTGCTCATTTTTTAGAACATTCTACACATCTTTCTGGAGATGTTGGAAGTATGTATATCAATTTACAGACAATGTACAGGCTCAGTTTCATTTTAACAGACGAAAAACTGGCGTAATCGGCTGGCAGCCGGCTTGAAATTTGCAATAAAACGGTTATAAATAAATAATGGAAGGTGTCCATTTTTTATAACTTTCTGAGCAACTTTCTGGGAGTATGGAGAGTACGTATATCCATTTATAGAGAATGCACAGGCTCAGTTTCTTTTTAAGAGACGAAAAACTGGCGTAATCGGCTGGCAGCCGATCGAATTTTGCAATAAAACGCTTATAAATAAATAATGCGTGTTGTTCATTTTTTATAACTTTCTACACATCTTTCTGGAGATGTTGGAAGTATGTATATGCATTTAAAGAGAATGCACAGGCGCAGTTTCGATTTAACAGCCGAAAAAGGGCATAATGGGCTGGCAGCCGGCTCGAATATTGCAATAAAACGCTTATAAATAAATAATGCGTGTTGTTCATTTTATTATAACTTTCTACACATCTTTCTGAAGATGTTGGAAGTATGTTATCCATTTATCGAGAATGCACAGGCGCAGTTTCTTTTTAACAGCCGAAAAGCGGGCATAATTGGCTGGCAGCCGGCTCGAATTTTGCAATAAAACGCTTATAAATAAATAATGCGGGGTTTTCATTTTTTATAACTATCTACACATCTTTCTGGAGATGTTGGAAGTATGTATATCCATTTATAGAGAATGCACAGGCTCAGTTTCTTTTTAACAGACAAAAAACTGGCGTAATCGGCTGGCAGCCGGCACGAAATTTGCAATAAAACGCTTATAAATAAATAATGCGGCGTGCTCATTTTTTAGAACTTTCTACACATCTTTCTGGAGATGTTGGAAGTATGTATATCCATTTAGAGAGAATGCACAGGCTCAGTTTCATTTTAACAGACGAAAAACTGGCGTAATCGGCTGGCAGCCGGCTCGAATTTTGCAATAAAACGCTTATAAATAAATAATGCGTGTTGTTCATTTTTTATAACATTCTACACATCTTTCTGGAGATGTTGGAAGTATGTATATCCATTTATCGAGAATGCACAGGCGCAGTTTCTTTTTAACAGCCGAAAAACGGGTGTAATCGGCCGGCAGCCGGCTCGAATTTTGCAATAAAACGCTTATAAATAAATAATGCGGGGTGCTCATTTTTTATAACTATTTGCACATCTTTCTGGAGATGTTGGAAGTATGTATATCCATTTATTGAGAATGCACAGGCTCAGTTTCTTTTTAACAGACGAAAAACTGGCGTAATCGGCTGGCAGCCGGCTCGAATTTTGCAATAAAACGCTTATAAATAAATAATGCGGAGTGTTCATTTTTTATAACTTTCTACACATCTTTCTGGAGATGTTGGAAGTATGTATATCCATTTATCGAGGATGCACAGGCCTAGTTTCTTTTTAACAGCCGAAAAACGGGCGTAATCGGCTGGCAGCCGGCTCGAAATTTGCAATAAAACGCTTATAAATAAATAATGGAAGGTGTTCATTTTTTTATAACTTTCGGAGAAACTTTCTGGAGATGTTGGAAGTACGTATATCCATTTATAACGAATGCACAGGCGCAGTTTCGTTTTAACAGCCGAAGAACGGGCATAATCCGCTGGCAGCCGGCTCGAAATTTGCAATTACGGACTTAGAAATAAATATTTTTAGCAATTTTATTACGGAAAATCATTTTTTTGACATAATTCTATCTTATTTTAACGTTCTAGATTGGAAAATGACTGAATTTGGCTTTGTTAGACTTTATTAGATGAAATTTTTTTTCTGAGTTGAGAACCCCTTCAAAATTCGAACTGGCTGCTGGAAGCGGCTGCTAACTTCAGTTTCATCATAGCAAAATAATAATTTAAATAATTCTTAACCCCAAGTAGGTGGGGGATGCGAGTTCCTCACGTATACGGGAGCGCGCCAGACGTGTACACAAGGCAAAATAATTATTTATATAATTCCTAACCCCAAGAAGGCGGGGGATGCAAGTTCCACGCGTATACGGGAGCGCGTCAGACGTGTATACAAGGCAAAATAGTTATTTATATAATTCCTAACCCCAAGGAGGCGGGGGATGCGAGATTCACGCGTATACGGGAGTGCGATAGACGTGTATAGAATGAAAAATAATTATTGATATAATTCCTAACCCCAAGCAGGCGTGGGATGCAAGTTCCACGCGTATGCGGGAGCGCGTCAGATGTGTATACAAGGCAAAATAATTATTTATATAATTCCTAACCCCAAGAAAGCGGGGGATGCGAGATTCACGCGTATATGTGAGCGCGTTAGAGTCTATTCGAAGCAAAATAGTTATATAATGCCGAACCCCAAGTTG
Organism: Torymus aiolomorphi; assembly: GCA_036365515.1. NCBI lineage: Eukaryota > Metazoa > Arthropoda > Insecta > Hymenoptera > Torymidae > Torymus > Torymus aiolomorphi. The sequence goes on from CM070873.1 coordinate 178,768,159, forward strand.
ACGGGAGATGCGAGTTCCACGCCTATACAGATGCGCGTTAGACGTGAGTAGTATATGGGCTGATATAGGGCAAAGATGGCGGCCGTTCAAGATGGTCGCTGGGCGGATATAGGACACAATCGGGTCTCCTCGGCGGCGCTCGGCGGTGGTCGTTCAAGATGGCCGCTGGTCAGATATAGGGCACAATCGGGTCCCCTTAATGAGCGTCGTCAGGGGGGTAATTAGTGGTGGTAATTAGCGGCTGTGAGCGGGAGGCCAGAGCGGGCGGTGGGAGGACGCCGCGCGGTGGTTGCGTGGGTAAGGCTGCGGGGAATCGGGTTGTAGCGGGGTGATGGTGAGCGGGCGGATGAGTGGCCGCGTGGGTGGTGAGCAGGCGGTGGGTGGAGAGTGGTGAGCTGATGTGATGAGTGGCCGCGTGGGTGACGGGCGAGGCTGCAGGGGAAGCGGATGGTAGCGGGTGATGCTGCGGGCGGATGGGTGGCCACGTGGGTGATGAGTGGTTCGGGTGCGGTCGAGTCCCTCAGAGAGCGCCGTCATGGGGTAATTAGTGAGGGTCATTAGAATGGCTGTGAGGTTTCAGGTAAAATAAATATATACTTCGAGAAAATACATTTAAAATTATTTTTATTGAATATTTAAATATTACATATAGTTAAGAACAACATAATTTTTATTTACATGATTGTACATAAAGTTTTCTATTTTTTCTACAGCCATTACCTATATGATAATTAAATTTATTTTTACAGTTTTTTCTACGTAATATGCCGCGAATGCGAATATAAAAACGATCTGCAATTCTATCGTTTCTTGAATAGTTTGATGTAAATAATTTACAAAATTTTTCTAGCGAATATCCTCTTTTCATATAATCTAAAAACATTAAACTAAACTGACCACATACTTTAGAATTTAAACTTTGTAATTGCTGTGTATTCCATCTGTATGAGATAGTATTTCGTTGTAAAGATTTTAAATGTTGAGGAACTACTGGGGGCATTCCATAGCTGTCGAAAAAAACTCCTCGTCCTCGCTTGTGTATGAACATAGCGACCCAATGCGATCCTGGTTGTTTGTGTATATCTGTGTTAAATACACAGCTCGTCGGTCTCGTCAATACCTTCGGAATCTTGTCCGCCGGAAATACACCTGGTGATTGTACTTTTAATAGCTGAAGAGCATCCCGTATCTGAATGGTGTTCATTTTGTTGTTTATACGGGGATTTGATGGTTCTTGGAATATAATATTTATTTTCGTCGATGTTCTCGTATATGTGTTCGTCTCCTTTGTTGTGTGGTGTAGGAGGTCTGTTCTTGATTTTTCTGCTTGGCTTTGTGGGTGTATTAGATAAATCCTGAGGCTCATTCGAGTCAGGTTCTGCATATGTACTGTACGATACACAGTCGGCGACTGTTCGGTAACCAGATGTTCCCCCTGTATTTTCGTAGTGATGTCTATTATGATAACTATTCAATGTTGACATGAGAGTAATGTTTTGATTAATCCAGTATTTGATTCTTACTGCATTATTCAACGCGCACATAAATGCCTGTGTACATTGAGCACCATGAAAACAACAAAATTTTCGCTTTTATTTAGTTGATGCAGTGGAGGGCAATTATAATTTTCCAAGTTTTCAACATGTCGTGTAGTAATACTTTGAATAACAGCGCTTTCTTGTGAGCCTTTTACAAAAATCTGTCTTGCCGAGCGTGTTAGCTCACGTAAATTTGCATAAAGCTGTCGATGAGGTATATCCCCGTCAAACCATTCTATACCGTGATGATTACTAGTGAGCCAGTTATTGAAGACTTGAATTTTAATTGGTAAGTCACAGAATGAATGAGGCGCTGCTGCTATCCAGTGTGCGATGTACTCTTTTCCTAGAGCTACGACAGCTACTTCCTTTAGCACGAACTTATTATGACTGTCGCGGAAGCCTAGAACCTCGATAATATAATCCATTTTTGTAAGCGGGTTATTCGAGCGAGGTGAATGTGTTGAAAGCTGAATGCCTTCTACACTGTATGATCTCAAGCTATTTTCATTTTATAGGGTAGACTCAGAACTTTCTAACTTTTTTCAAGGTAATTAACAGTAATTTGATAATATGGAAAATACCTTAAACTATGAATCGCGTAACTTTCAAAAATATTTAAGCTGAAAAATCCATAATAATTTGACGTGATGAGTCTATTTCGAGCACGTTATCATATTCTGTATAAACAACGCAATTAACAGAGTGTGATAAATCTTTACCAAATCGTAATTCTAAACGTACAGAGCCAGTTTTTACCAAATTCCAATGTGCATTACTATTTGCCGAAAGATCAGGTGTTAAATCAAAAGCATACAGACAATAACCATGTGGGTATGATTCTCTTGAAATATTGTTTCCTTCGTTTGCAAAATGAATGCCTGTTCCACTAAATAAAGTCTGGAATGCATCAGAATACGTAGTCGGGTATTCAGGTTGAATGGGTTTACTGGGGACTTGCATACCATCGACAGTTAGTGCAAGGCAAGTAAGGTCAAAATGTTGAAAATTAAATGGATTCTTTTTTTTATCTCCGTTAAATGCCTTATTCGATACAAAACCAATTATAATTCGTTTAGGTAACTGACCCAAAATTATATTATCTAACGTTTCACCACTCGAGTTAGTGTAAGTGCTTTAGAATGAGCTAGGAGAACCCCTGGATTAATCTTAGCTCGTCGTACCCTTAATGATGCTTCTAAAAGGCGTACTTTTATATTCTCAATTTCATAATTGATTAGGCAGAACACGTCTTTCGAGCGAATAAGCCTGACTCTCATTTCTACACCGTTAAGTAGAAATTTTTCTTGATTAAACACATCACAATGTAGATGGCCTAGCAAATCCAGAGTTTTCCCTCCTTTTATAAAGCTATTACGTTTTTTAGCTCCCATATTAGCGGATAAATTTGGAGAAGTTGCGGTTAGTTTCGTTAAAGGTGCGTTCATTTGCCCGGGTGTGTCTTCGTACCATAAAGATGAAGTTAAATGTGATTTTTTAGCCTCACTGCTGTAATTTAATAATGTTTCAATATATGCGCGATACGCGTAAGCATTACTTGGAGGCGATACTGCTTTTTGATTGAAAAATACGTCACTTGGTTAAATAAACTGTGTAAAAAATTGTTTACTGGAGCAACTAAAGTATCCTCTTCTATTTCTTCACCATTTTGCTCAAGTCGTAGATGTAATCCTCAGAATTTCCAGGTATAAGAAATTCTAAATACGAGTCCTCTGAAATTGTAGTAACAGGTTTGTATTCAATCCATTGAGTAGATTCTATAGATGTTTGTGTCGGTGGTAGTGTGAACAAATCCAATTCGGATTTTGTACACTCACATGAGTGGGTGTGTAAAAAAGCCATTTTTGTTATTATGCCGGTCCGAAAATATCGCTAACTGGGCGTTTCTTTTTATTTTTCTTTGATTTTATTTTCTTCGATTTTTTTTTTATTTTTCGATTTACGCCCTCATGCACGCGAGACGTTAGCCTCTTACGACGTTTGGTTTTTGACTGATTCTTGCGCTTACGTACCTGTCTTTTATAGCCAGATCCCTGCATTAGACTTTCTATTTTCTCTTCTGCTTTGCGTTTCAGCTTATTACCAGACTGATGAACTCTACTTCGTAATGACTCTTTAAATGGTATTTGATGAGAACTAACATCGTCAATAATATTCATACCAGCTCGGAGAGCTTCTTTACCCACTGCTCGCGCACCACGTTTTAAAAAAGGGAGTGCCTTACGAAAAAAACCACCGAGAAATCTACCTATCCCACCGTGTCCTCTCTGAAATGGAGCCCCTGCGTAAACTTGTTCAATGCCTCCATTTCCAACCTGAGCATCGTAATATTCTATGTAATGACTCATTTTTTAATTTTTAATTTTTAATTTTAATTTTATTTTTATTAATACTACAATGAGCCCGTCTAAAATGAAGCGTCACTGTTGAAGTTCCACACTCGAATGGTACAACATGGCCAAGGTTATCTCTTATATCTATTAAAACAGTTCTAAAACTATTTCTTATAACGGGGGCGTAACTCACAGGTGTAAAAGTGTGATGCTGATTGGAGCCAAAAACATAATCTTTGTAATTCACAGGCGCTATACGTAATAGAGGTGATTGTACATCTCCAACTATACAAGGTTCACAAATATCCGAATAAATAAATAGTTGACGTGGCATAGCATTTAAAACATTTGCAGGGCGAGTAGCTACAGCCGGATTGGAATCTACATTTAGATAACTTTCCACATCGACAAAACCAAGAATATCTAAAATGGCACGGCTTATTTTTAACGAATGTTCATATCTACATGTTTCAGGTGTGCACGTTCTCTCGGCAAATACAAAAGTATTATTATGTTCTACTGAAAATCTAAATATAATATGAATACCGTCTATTGCAGTGTTTAGTACTTGTAGAAATTCCACAATGTTTACGTATATCCCATAAGGAATTTTACATTTTTTCACAATAATGTCATTATTTGTGGCATTATGTGTATCTCTAAATATTGGGGATAAATTATACGTAGCTGCAATGTCTCTTTTTTCTTCACGGATATGTAGAAATGAGCGAGGAAAATGAATTTCTGTTATACCCACTTCCCAATTACCGTGTAAATTAACTTCTTGAGGTAGCTTGGTTGTATAACACGCAGTAGTATTATCGGGGAATATGTTCATGCTACTGTTACTCGGTAGAACCATATAAAATTGATTTTTCATTTTTTAGATATTTTGCACGTCTGAAGCCAGCACCCAAGAATTAAATGTATTCGGGTATCCCACCCAGCTAACAAAATATTTTTTTCTCGAAGCAGTTCCAGTCGTTTTTAGAATCTTATCAATTTTATAACTTGCATTCGATATATTTTTATCAATGACTGATAGTTCTTCTTCGTAAAATATTCCATCTACAGTTTCACCGTTCAAGTCTTCTATTTCATAAACAGGTGGTTTTCTATGTTTTAAAACACGGATTATTTTAAAAATTTCTTCGGACCAATTAGCCATATAACCTTTCTCAAAGGTTCCTTTCGTTCGACTGATACGAACTAGATTACCTACAACGTATTTAGCCTTTCTCTCGACTGTTTTGTAACGAGAATCCATATTTTTCTTGGCTATAGAAGCATTAAAAACTGTCACACATGACGGCGCCATATTTATAGTAGAATGATAAGCATTGTTGTATCCTGTAACAAGATCTTGTAAAACATCTATGTAACGTCTTGAATTTTTGTATGTAAAATATCGCCACATTTTTTCTTTGAGTGTACGATTAAACCTTTCAACAATCGTAGCCTTAATGTCAGGGTTACGGATTACACGGTGAAGCATATTTTGAGATTTTAAAAACTGCTGCATAACTGTACCTGTGAATTCTTTCCCTTTATCAGTTTGAAATAATCGCGGAACTCTTTCACTACTTCTAGAAAGTATGTTTTTGAATGCCTTAGTAACTTGTGAGCATGACTTATCTTTTAACGGCTCTACCCACACGTATTTACTTAAAATGTCAATAACAACGAGTATGTATGAAAATTCATCATTATATGATTTCAATGAGCAAAGTTCTATAAGATCACCTTCCCACACAGAGTCGATTTCATTGACTCTATAATGAAGTCTTTGAAATTTTCGATGTACTGGTTTATGTAAAGTATAAGCATCTTGAGCACATAACCATTTATAAATTTTATTTTTATCTACCTTGTTTCTTATTTTATGTACAAGACGTCGTGCACCTGCAAATCCGACCTCGTTTGACGGTTCATAGTAGATTTTACAAAGTTCTCCATTTTCGTCGACAGCCATTTTTTTTTTGTTTTTCTTTTTTTATTTTTTTTATTTTATTTTATTTTATTTTATTTTTTGTTATTTTATTAGAAAGATAAAGTTAACCATCCACCTTTTTGATTTGGATATTTTTTACTTTTCTGTCTAGTGCTCCTCCTTCTAGTTATTACGAATGAACCATCCTCATCACTAGCAGCCTCTCTATTTATAACAGTATTCTCACCATCTGCTTCGCTTTCAAGAGATGCATTGCTTATGCGGTTTCTAGGCATTGGCGTGGAGTTATGTATGTATGCACCAGATGTATGTAAACACGAATCTGAAAAACTCGCATGAGGTGTTGAAGATGATATATTATTAAAATGTTGTGCTGCCTTATACAAACTCGTATTTCCAATAAATTCTAGTGGCATTCCAATGTCTCGTAAAAACCATGAAAAATGTTCTCTACCAATGGCTTTTATACCTTTTCTACTACGAACAACATCATTTATAAGATCTATAATATTTGAACCATCGAGTACTCTATTGTCAATAGAAACTATTCCTTTATTGTTCCATGTAATGCCTGAGGATATGCCTGGATTTTTTAAGTACTGCATCAACAACTCAGCCTTACGCCTGTACGTCACGGGTACAGATGATGTTATTGTATCAATACTTACACCGGTTAACGTTTCTTATTGAATTTTTAACTCAGCGGTGTTAACACTATTTCTCAAATTTCCCAAATAAGTTAAATACCGTTGTAAAGTTTGTTGATATTTTATCCATTTTGTACGTTCGTCAAATTCATTCGATTTCAGAATTTCACTCATTTCAGAATCCAATCTTGTTAAATGGCTGCCAGGTGTTTGAGTTGTTTCAATATTTTTACTGTTTTCATATTTTTTATTACCATTTTGTAAGTTCCCAGTTTCACATGTTCCAAAAAGTTTACCAATACTATCTTGCGGTACAAGAACCATTTTCCTGGCGTGTTCCATTATTACTATTATTATTATTATTATTATTTATCAGAGCGATAAGGTAAAAGAACTGATAAAACAGTTGATAATACAGGAGCCAGCAAGGCTGTGAGAAAACCCTCACCGTTCTGCACAATCAAACGTTTTTTACTTTTCCAGGAACGACAGTTTTTATCACACAATTTTCTTAATATGTGTCTATGTTTTATTAATTTTTTCTTTTGGACTGATGTGAGAGTAATTGTACCTTTTAATGTATTTAATGCACACTCGCAAATACCTTTAATCATACGATGATTTGCCGATTTTAAAATAGTCTTTCTCTGTTGTTTGTTTAAATGATACAGTGCGTGTAACTCATGCGCTGTTTTTCGATCGAGTGTCTTCCTTGTTCTTGACGACTCCATTATATACGCAATACTGGATATTTAGAGTCTCCGCTACCTCTTTTTATATTTTTAGGAACATAAACATATTGGTAAATATCATCGGGGAATATACTGGTGCGCACCCTACAACTTTCAGGTGTATTTTGTTTAAAGTCTAATAATAAATAGCCATGTGGCTTAGATGTAGCATCGTGATACGCTTCTTGTAAAAATTTTGAGTTTTCAGGATAAACTTGTCGTGCCATATGTTGTATTTGGGCACGATCTCTAGGGTTTTTAAAAATAACAATAAAGTTAGCATTAAGCGAAATATCTCTTTGTTTTGGACCTTGATGAAATAAGTTTTGTGTAATAAAAATAACACTAATATTTTTGTGATGACTTCCTTTCGTAAATAAATCAGTCACTATATTATTGGACGATTCACGCATTAAATCGTCAATTACAACCAACTTTGGTCGCGGATCTGATGAAAAATCTTCATTCTGTGGTAAGCCCTCGTGAAATTCTACATCTTTCCCATATTCTAAATAACCATCCTGCCATTCTGAATAGAACAACATTTTACGGGTAAAAGCAGTGTCTGACATACGATCAATGAAACGAAAAAATCTTTTTACAAAATAAGTTTTCCCACAACCGGTAGGACCACAAATCATGGAAGTCCATGGATGTTTCCAAGCAAGGTCCATTTTAAATTTATCTACGTAGTTTAAGTGTACTGTGTGATAGGTATCAAGGGAATGAATGATTTTACATGAAGAGAGGCAATATAAAGGATGTGTAACTGGGTGAACAAAATAGATGAAAAATTTACATTTTTAATAGTTTCTTTATTTTTACAAGTGTTTTTCTACAAACATTTTTTATTGAAAAGAAATACATAGTATATGTTTTACAAGTTTTTTTCTTTTTATAAATAATTCTTTTACAAAAATATTTTTAATTAAACTGATTGTGATATGCTATGTTTACAGCGAAAACTGATGCGTTTGGGCATGCGATTGCGTACACGGTATCTTACAAAATTTATAAAATTAAAAGGGCGAAAAAGTATTTATTGAAAAATCACAATTAAAATTAAAAATTATTTTATTTACTTTTTCTAATATATTTTTTTCGGACGAGAAACTAAATTTACGCATCAAAATTATCGAGTACCCAGGCATGGTTAATGCGTCCACCATAAATGTCTCTTCTAATAGGACCGCCACGATTTTCCCTATAAGTGAACATCTCATCGTTTATATGTATTGGACAAACAGGGTTTTCAGAAAAATAAGCTAAACATCCTGGCCTTGGAACGCTAAAATATATACTTTTGATTTTTTCTTCATCTTTTAAAACAAATAGAACATCTGAAATTTCAATTTTATCGTAGTATTGGACGCTCTCATACCACACCGCATCTAGCGGTCGATTACAATCGTTCTCACAACAGGTTATTGTCCTGCATGTACCGCAAAACACAATTTTTTTTAAAAGCACCATATGACATGAAATCTTAATATTATTGAACTTCGTTAATTTTTTTACTTTCTCCAATAAATTGAGAAATTTTTCTTCACTTTTTCTCTTCAAATCTACGAGCATGTGAATCGTCTTGTGCCACGCTAAACCTTGTAACGATTTTTTGTATGACGGGTAAAACTCACACGTAGGCACATTACAGTTCACACACTTCTTTCCCGTGGTACCCAGCTGCCATGAATCCTCATAGCTGTCTACTGTACAAGACAAAAAAAATTATAAATATATTTATTTTATGCTTTTTATTTTATTTTATAATTTATTTATGACATTTTTTGCCTTTTATAACCATATGGTATTGATGTGTTTTCAGAGCTAAATTTTCTTTTGAGACTGTTAGATTTTAAAGTTTTTGTTTCCTCTATGCTGATAACTGAATGTAGTTTTGTACGACGTATTGAATTATAATTATGAGTTATTTTTGCCTCTTTATCTAAAATTAATTTTTTTATCGTATTATAATTTACTTTCCCACCCGTTGATGTATTCAAAGTTAAACCTTTGACTTTACATACCTCATGTGTTTCTCCGTTCGGAGCTTTAACAATATAAGAATAAAATTTAGGTCCAGCGCTAACAAAATGTGAAATATAACTTCCCTCTCCGTACTCTTCGAGTTCATTTGTCATATCTCCTAAAAATGAACCGGTAGGGATTTTATACTCACCGGGTATATTTTCATTTATATATATATATACAGGAGTCTGTATCATAATACAGAACTCTCTCGCCTAATTTTTCTAAATATGTATATAATTTTAAACGAGCCTGTGCCGTTGTATACGCTGCTATCGCTACATTTGTAACAGACCAAGGCGTGAAATTATCCCCCTTGAAGCTCCAGTTAACGTAAAAAACATCGTTGTTAACTGGTAAAATATTTTTTATCTCTATTTTATCATTTAAAATTAATTTTTGAAGTTCTCCCCCGGTACGGACAACTTCGGTTGCACCCATATTCTCACGCTGACCAAATTTGCCCCAGAATGAGTTCAAACATAATTTAGAAAGGGAGCGTAAACCTGGATTTTTAGCAATTTTATCTTTTTCTAATAAAATATTTTCTTTTTCTTTATAATCGTTAATATATTTAACACGCGAATCCTCGTCAATACAATCTCTAGGCCAACCGCTGGCCTCTTGTTTTATTTTTAACAATGTATTGATATAATCTACGAATAATCCATTCGTTTTTAAATCAGCTTGATTGTTTGTAGGGTCGTACTGACATGTGTTGTATTGCCAGATTTCTTCAATTGGCATTATGATGTATCCGACCTCAACCGCTTTTTTTATCTCATCAGACACCCACGTACCGGACAACTCCCTATCTCGTACATGTTCATGAGTGCACTCATCGTTATTTAAATTTTTCACACATGACCAACATAAAGGAAATAATAGTTTACCGTGCATTCTTACGGGAAGCACTGGCAAAAACAAATCCCGTGGTGCAAGTATTTTGCATTTGATTAGTCCTTCTACTTTACTTATGTCATGAGATAAACCCGTCAACATTTTACAATTGTTGCCGACGTAAATTTGTGGATGACCTACGGGGAATTCCCCGATTTTACAAACAAATGGGTATAAAGAACATATATCTACGTACGCAATCGTTTGTCTGCCTGTAGTCTCGATTAACGAGACAATATTTTCCGTACGACCACCATAAAAAGCATCGCGCGGATTTAAAGTATCATTAAAAAGATACGGATGATTTTTAAGATACTCCTCAATTTTATTATTATTTCGGCGAATCTGCTTAAACTCACACTCCCAAATTTCCTCGAGAACATAACCATATGATTTTATACGGTTGGAGTTCTCAACTGTTTTTTTAAACCGTTCTTCGTACGAATCGCCATAAGCTTCAAACTTTTTATGACGATCCACTTCTTTAAAACAATTGGGACACCCGTGCCAGAAACAACCACGAAATTGGTACACGTATTGTACCCCATTTTCATCCTGACAATACCCATCCACAAGAATATTCTCTTTTAAACGAAATTCACTACTTCTACCAGCATAAATAATTTCACGCCCCGTCATATGTTCTTGAACAAGTAACCATTCCAGTGATACTCTGGAATGGTTATTTGTTTTTCTATACCCATGCGCTGGTATTACACCTATTATATCCGGCTTTAGATAATTTTTCCGGAAAATTTTAGAACATGCACTGGCTATAGTCGAAGCCTCTGTAAAGGGACATGTTCCACCAATTTTAATAACATTTTGCCTAAACGCCGAACATGCCTTTCTTAAAATGTTAACATCACTTAAACAATATTTTACAATTTCACTTGCAAAATTAAAAATATAATCCGTACTGCTCAGATGGTTAAACCAAGCGTCAAACTCTAATTTTTCGAGGGAGCTCATACACTCCGGAGTGTAATACTCCCTTGACGGTATAGGACCGATATAGTTTTGATTCTCAGACTTATTAAAAAGATGAGGGAACCACCCTTTGGCTGCCTCATCCTCAAAGCCAAAAGCTTGCAGTAAAGCCGAAAGTTTCATATGGAAATAATTCAGACTATCAAGAAATTTTATTTTATGCCCCAAAGTCATTAACATTATTTTTGTTCCATTCATTATCACTTTGGGAGTGATATTTAATATTTCTACTAAATATTTTAAAATAAATTGGGCATCAAACCCTTTACTATTATGCGCTATGCAAATGAGCTGTTTAATATTTCTCGGACGTGATTTTCCATCTAAAATAAATTCAATAAAATTTTTTAACGCGTTTTTTTTTTTAAATAATAAATTACGACCGCCTCCACAGTTTTCACAATCAGTATCTGTTTGAGAATACCATAAATTGGATGAGTAACATGCTGTGGGTGAATAAATAAGTATAGTCGTACACACTTTATATATAAACTTCAGATTATATTGTTTGAATTCATGGTTGGTTGATATAATTATTACATTTAATTTTAAGGTATATAAATAAACTCTTAGTATTATTACAACACTTAATTTAACAGATAAATGATTATAATGGTTCAATATATAAGTCAGAGAGTCTGAGCGACTAACTGTTATAGCGAATGTTTAAACTACACGATGAATTTACAGGAGCACTGGTTGAGTTTTCGTCCCCTCGTAGATAGCTATAATAAAGGTGCTTGAGTATAGAAATCCCTTCTAAGGGATTACTAACCTGTTGAGTGATTGAAGAAATTCCACTGAGTTGAGTTTGTCCGTTGTTGGTGGTAGAGTTTATCCAGATAACTCCTTGCTTGGCTCCCGCACACTGAAGCTTGCTTGCTTGCTGTTCATGAATAAGTGCAACTGATTATTATTGAATCAGTTGCCTTGCTGTAGCTTTGATTCACTTTGCACTGCGCACATGCCACCTGTATCACTACGTGGGTGGCAACTTAACCTCAAGTATGTGAGTGATTACCTTGCTGTAGCGTTGATTATACTAATCGCAGTATAAGCGCCTTGAGTGTTGCTTGAGTGATGAGCCCTTGATGAGAGTTGAGTGTAGCCTGTGTTGAAATTCCTCGTTGAGTTGAACCAGTGAAATCCGTGAGAAACCGTTGCTAATTGAGGAGATCAAGATGGCGAGATGTTCCTCGTGGCACGGCTGATGAGAGAGAGCGAGGCCTTGAACGCTTCCGTCTTCTTGGCCTTCACGATTCACTTCGCGAATCAAATCACAATCTCTCTCACATTTGTATGTGAGAGAGCGAGAGAGACCGAAACAGCGCGAATTCACCTTGTGAATCAGTGTAGTGTCTCGGCTGTTCCGCCGAGAGGTCGCGAGGTGCTGCCGCGCCGTGGCAGCGCCGTGAGTCGTACCGAGCCGAGCATAACCGCGGGAATTCAAATTACTGAATTCCCAAACAGTATCCATATCCGAATTTATACACTTTTCACAGCATAACTGTGCTACACACAAATTAACATTGTGATAAGTACATGAAGACATCGTGTCGATATGTTTTGTGTTTTGCGTAGTCTCAAAATCATAGAAAAGAAATGCATGTTCGGTTTTAGCAGCCTCTACAGTTTTCTTTTGAACTACCGGAATGTAACACTTGTGATTATAGGGACGTTTTCTACAACAAGTGCGACAATACATCTGACCACATTGATGCCCTGGGCCTTCGATCGAAATGTTGAGTCGGCAAACTAGACATTTTTTTATTGCATCGCAAACACTAATATTTTTTTTATAACTATGCGTCTCCCTGTGATTTTTAAAACATTCTTCACCGTAAAAATCATTAAAACATTTCGCACAGTTCACGAGCTCTACGCGTTTTTTACACAAATTGCTAAAACATTTAATACACTTATCCGGACACTTGTGAGTTGATACGCGTTTCGTACCTACATTACAGGTCGAACAAAAGTTTCTACATGCAGAAACCCCTGTAATATTTGTAATCATGTCATAATGTTGTAATTCGGGGTAGTATAAAATATTAAGTATTTTTTTACATTGATTCTTTCTTTTTTTAAAAAGGAAACGCCATTGAATAACGGAGGAACACCATTCCCGATACCATCTTTAAAATATACCATTATCGCAATCCCCTTATTTTTAAAATATTTCTGAAACGTTGTAATTTCAGGTATATCACAGCCTCTTTCCCTATTGAAATTAACACCGGCACATCTTATAAGCTCATTTGCTTTTAAAGTTGTGCGTTTCTATTACTTTTACGTATGTTTTCCCATTCTAACTTTAAGTCATTCGAGCAATTATCACCCGCCTCAAGTTTTTTGGCATGGACTAATGCCACTGCCAGAGCCCGAGGGAAACATTTACCGTCACTATTTTCTATTTTTATAATCGATTTTGAATTTACAATTCCGATTTTTTCGTCACGACCGAAGCCAACGGGCGCACGAACGGAACTATTTTTAAGGTAAAATTATTATCGACTTTGAACTCGCGAGCACTCTGGGAGATCGCTGAAATTATCGACCACATTTCCTCTGCATTATAATTTTTCAATTTTTTAAACGTATACACAGAACCCAACGGTAGGGTCTCTGTGTTCAATGTGATACCAATATAGTCTTCGGGGTCATATTTTCGTGTAATGTATAAAAATAAATTGGTCATACACGAATCTAAATCAGCTATGATGTTCCCCTATATATGCCTATCTCTAAATTTTAACAGAATTTCACGCACATTTGTACCGAACCTACTATAGAATATTTCATTTTCGCGAAGGATATTAAAAAACCCATCATTTATATATTCTCTGTTACCTCCAGCCTGGGCTTGTTCTTCATTTTGTTGTTGCTGTTACCGCTGCTGCTGCTGTTGCTGCTGTTGCCGCTGCTGCTGCTGTTGCTGCTGCTGCTGCTGCTGCTGCTGTTGCTGTTGTGATTGCTCTGGTACAGGGGATTCAGGATGTTCCGCGAACTGCTGCTCTTGCGCGGACTGTCTAGACGTACTAGCCTGAGGTTGCGTGCGGTCGAACTCCCCCGGGTACGTTCGGCGGCGGTTGGGTGCAGTCGACTCAGGATGTTCCTCGACCTGTTGCGCCTGCAGCCGTAGGTCTTGCGACTGCGGCTCCGAACGCTCCTGTGACTGTTGCTCCAGTTGCGGCACCTCCTGATGTTGTGGGTGCTCATCTGCTTCTTGAAAAAGATTATCGATCTCCAATGTGCGTTCTATAAAAAAAAAGGAGAATTTTAAAAATAATTTATATAAGTTAAAAATTAATATGTTAAAAAATGTTGTCAGATAAATATCTTGATAAATTACCTCGCAATAGTTCCGCATAAGCAGCTAATAAAGCTCGTGCCAGCTGCCTCTCAGCACTGCATCGCCCAAGGAGATGCACTGCGACCATTTCAAGAAACTCACTGTGCTCTCTAAAAATCCCTCTTAAAAATCTGCAATTTAAAAATCGGGCAGTCCTTGTTTCAACAAACGCCATGAAGCTAGCCACTGCTTCATTTGTAAATGCACGTATATAGTTTCTGACACATCGGTTTTCACGCCCGTAATCTCTCAACTGACATGTGCGTCTTCTTAAAATACATGCCAGAAGTCTTGCTTCTGTAACATCATTCTCCCGAGAGCGATTAATTGCTGCTACTGCTGATGATGATGCCATACGTGGTACTTCATCAAGCAGCGCATTGAAAACGACGAATACTTGCGGTACTAAATCCATTTTCACGTTTTAAAATAAAAAATTCTACAACTAGTAAAATAAAGAATGGCAGCGCGCCCAGATATAGACGAGTATACTGCTCGACAGAAAACTTCTGAATAACTGGAAAAGCATCGACCTCTGTTCATTTACACCCGCGGTGCATGTCTACATCACCATCACTTACTAGATTATTTTACAACGCTATATGAAATTAGCTCAGACGTTGTAGCAAAATGTTTTATTTTATATAGTAATAAAACGATCGTGATGAGATCACTGGATAGTCTGTATACTACTAAAAGACCTTAGTAAATGATTTTACAACAGGGTTAATGAAAAATCCTTACTTACACTCTCATATGAATATAGCATATAGTTTTCTAAATTTCACACACTAATAAAATCATTAGTTACCCCGTTATCGACATTCTTACATTCTCTCAAGTAGAGTAGAGATTAAAATGTTATCAATGGCACGAGAGAAACCATATGTTCATTTATTTTAAAAAGCTATTACAAATAACAGTTTTCTATTTGCATTACTCACGTTTTTCTCTTTCTCTATTTCCCTTAATTAGTATAGCTCAGTATTTAAGGAGAAGCCAAAATTGTACAAGATACATATTAGTTTGTGCTACGACTAATGTAGCATCTTATACTCGTTCAGTCGTATACTTCAAGAAGACAACACGCACAATATTTCAGTTTTTCTACATAATGTCTCAAACAACGAATCTCAAACGCATAAAAATGTCTTCGTTCAACTCGAGAGAGGAGGTAGTGCATTATTTAATAAATGCCCGAGTTAATCCTATAAATGCATCATGTACGAAGAAAATTTTAACCGGGCTCACCTCTCAAGGAAACGGCGATTTTACAAGTGTTGTGAAAATTATAAATCATTCATTTTCTGGAATCACGTTTACAAAAGAAGCTTGGGATGCGTTCAAGTTTTTTTTTTAAAGATATCAGTGAATATTTTAACACAAAAAACTCTTCTACTCCTCAGAAAAAACATTTAATGGAATCAATTTAACATACACAACAACGTTTGGTACAAAAACCATCGTCCTCGACAGAGAAGACTCACCGAGTACTTGTTTACTAGATTCAGATAATGATGGAAATTCAACATATTCTAAAAAGAGGAAACTTTATACGCCAGCCATAGTTATGCAAAAAACATCGTTTGACGGAATCATCACGCTGTCAAAGTGTATAGACAGCTGTATCAAAATGAACGAAAAACTATTACCATTAGTTTCAAAGTGCAACAAAAATATTATTGCCGATGTGTGTAAAAAATTTAACGAGAATATATTTTTACCAGAAAAAGATGTGTTTGTAAAACAATATTTATCCTCTCACGGTGAGAAAATAAAAAATAATATTGCAACTCTATTTAATGATAATGAGTTTTCCGAATATTATTTTGATATTGTATTTTATGAAATTATTAGTTTACACGCAAACTCAATAGTTAAAAATGTCATTTCTAAATGCGCCACTTAAAAAGTGTATAAAATGTACGTGTGTAAATAAATTTTCAATAAATATAATTTAAATGTATTTTCTCGAAGTATATATTTCTTTACCTGAACCTCACACCCCATGTTAATTATCATCACTATTTGTTCCTACCAAAGTTCATTATGAGCCCGACCGCACCCAAACTGAGGCGTCTCCACGCTCAGCTTTACATCCGTATGCAGCCATGCTAATGACCCTCACTAATTACCCCATGACGGCGCTCTCCGAGGGACTCGACCGCACCCTAACCACTCATCACCCACGTGGCCACCCATCCGCCCGCTCACCATCACCCGCGATCATCCGCTTCCCCTGCAGCCTCACCCGTCACCCACGCGGCCACTCATCACATCTGCTCACCACTCTCCACCCACCGCCTGCTCACCACCCACGCGGCCACCCACCGCCTGCTCACCACCCACGCGGCCACTCATCCGCCCGCTCACCATCACCCGCTACAACCCGATTCCCCGCAGCCTCACCCACGCAACCACCGCGCGGCGTCCTCCCACCGCCCGCTCTGGCCTCCCGCTCACAGCCGCTAATTACCACCACTAATTACCCCCCTGACGACGCTCATTAAGGGGAACCGATTGTGCCTTATATCCGCCCAGCGGCCATCTTGAACGGCCGCCATCTTTGCCCTATATCCGCCCATATGCTACTGACGTGTATACATGGCAAAATAATAATTTAAATAATTCTTAACCCCAAGTAGGCGAGGGATGCGAGTTCCTCGCGTATACGGGAGCGCGTCAGACGTGTATACAAGGCAAAATAATTATTTATATAATTCCTAACCGCAAGAAGGCGGGGGATGCAAGTTCCACACGTATACGGGAGCGCGATAGACTTGTATACATGGCAAAACAATTGTTTAAATAATTCTTAACTCCAGGGTGCTCATTCCACGCGAATACGGGAGCATTCCCTGCCTACATGAGTTTAAGAATTACTTGGATTTTGCCTTATTTAAACAATTATTTAAAGAATTTTTAAACCCAAGTAGCTGGGGCATATGAGGACCACGCATATAAGGGAGTCAAGTAGAAATGAAAAAATAAGCAAAACGATTATGTAAATAATTTTTAAACCCAAGTACGCGGGCATATGAGATCCACGCATATAAGGGAGTCATGTAGACATGAAAAAAAACCGCTGCTAATTGTTTGGCACTTAGCTTCCTCAAAATAATGTATCGATTCTTTTTATTAAATTGAAATTATAATAATAAATTTTTCACGAAAAAGAATAAAAAATTTTCTAAATCAAATTATCTCAAATTTATGACTTTTAATACCGTATTGTAACATGAATTATATAAAATATATTCTAAAAAATGTATAATTATTTAAAATAATAATATAAATATATTCAATATTATTAAATAACTGTATATATGTATTGCTTTATGTATCTCTTATTAGCCATATAATACTCTTTTTCAAATATCTTTAATCGTAATTGACCGATTTTTTTTGGCAACGAAATCGGTTCGAAGATATAAAAAAGCTGTCTCTGTGCCAAATTTCAAGACGATTGGTTGACTTTTACTCCTGTTATCGTGTCCAAAAGAAAAAACCACTTTTTTCAAAAATTTTTTTTTTCTCGAAAACAAATGAAGATAATCACTTTAAACTTTAACCAAATATAATCCTCAATGAGTGTGTTATAAATGGTTAAAATTTGTGGTCGATAAATCAACTATTCTCTGAAAAAACACAATTAGAAAATTAAAAAAAAAATTTTATCCTCAAATATCTTTATAGTAATTTACCGATTTTTTTCGGCAACGAACTCGGTTCGAAGATATAAAAAAGCTGTCTATGTGCCAAATTTCAAGACGATTGTTTGACTTTTACTCATTTTATCGTGTCCGAAAGAAAATTCACTTGTATTCAAAAATATTTTTTTTCTATGAAAAAAATGCAGATAATCACACTAAATTTTAACCAAATATAGTCGTCAATGAGGGTTATAAGTGATTAAAATTTTAGGTCGATAAATCAACAATTCTCTGAAAAAACGCAATTCGAAAATTAAAAAGAAAAATGTTTAACCTCAAATATCTTTAATCGTAATTGACCGATTTTTTTTGGCCAACGAACTCGGTTGGAAGATATAAAAAAGCTGTCTCTGTGCCAAATTTCAAGACGATTGGTTGACTTTTACTCCTGTTATTGCGTCCGAAAGAAAATTCCCTTGTTTTCAAAAATATTTTTTTTCTCTGAAACAAATGAAGATAATCACTTGAAATTTTAACCAAATATAGGCTTCAATGATTGTTATAAGTGGTTAAAATTTCAAGTCGATAAATAAAATATATTTTGAGAAATTAATTTATGAAATATAAAAATGTTTTCCTTAATAACAAATGACAGAGTAAAGATAATTCAACTTAACTTTTAAAAAAAGAAATTGTAGGTAATTTGAAGACCTTTCAAAAATAGTTTACTATATTATGTAATAATGGCTGTATGATATGAAAAAATACAAAAATCTAAAAATTCAAAATCGTTTTTTGGTTATAAAACAAAAGAAAAACGAGAAAATGTAAAAATAGGTTAAGCTATATCTCTTCTATGTCCAAACATAGAGAATAAGCCCTCATCGATGAAAATCGGTCAATTGGTTCAAAAGTTATAGCCGGCACACACATACACACACACACACACACACACACACACACACACACACACACACACACACACACACACACATACAGACACGAACATTTTTTTTCTCAAAAACATCGGATATTGGTGCCGCAAGTCTTAAAAAATATTTTTAAACATTTTTTGTTCGAAAAATTTTTTTCACCATTACAAAGCTTCCTCTTTGAGGAAGCAAAATTTTCGTGTGTGTGTGTGTGTGTGTGTGTGTGTGTGTGTGTGTGTGTGTGTGTGTGCGTGTGCACGCGCGTGTCTGCGTGTGTGCGTGTGTATACCGGCTATAACTTTTGAACCACTTGACTGATTTTCATCGATGAGGGCTTATTCTCTTCGTTTGGACATAGAATAGAGAGAGCTTAACCTATTTTTACATTTTCTCGTTTTTCTTTTGTTTTATAACCAAAAAACGATTTTGAATTTTTAGTTTTTTGTATTTTTTCATATCATACAGCCATTATTACATAATATAGTAAACTATTTTTGAAAGGTCTTCAAATTACCTACAATTTCTTTTTTTAAAAGTTAAGTTGAATTATCTTTACTCTGTCATTTGTTATTAAGGAAAACATTTTTATATTTCATAAATTAATTTCTCAAAATATATTTTATTTATCGACTTGAAATTTTAACCACTTATAACACTCATTGAAGACTATATTTGGTTAAAATTTCAAGTGATTATCTTCATTTGTTTCAGAGAAAAAAAATATATTTGAAAACAAGGGAATTTTCTTTCGGACGCGATAACAGGAGTAAAAGTCAACCAATCGTCTTGAAATTTGGCACAGAGACAGCTTTTTTATATCTTCCAACCGAGTTCGTTGGCCAAAAAAATCGGTCAATTACGATTAAAGATATTTAAGGTTAAACATTTTTCTTTTTAATTTTCGAATTGCGTTTTTTCAGAGAATTGTTGATTTATCGACCTCAAATTTTAACCACTTATAATACTCATTGAAGACTATATTTGGTTAAAATTTAAAGTGATGATCTTCATTTGTTTCCGAGAAATAAAATATTTTTGAAAACAAGGGAATTTTCTTTTGGATACGTTACCAGGAGTAAAAGTCAACCAATCGTCTTGAAATTTGGCACAGAGACAGCTTTTTTATATCTTCGAACCGAAAAAAAATCGCTCAATTACGATTAAAGATATTTGAGGTTAAAAATTTTTCTTTTTAATTTTCGAATTGCGTTTTTTCAGAGAATTGTTGATTTGTCGACCTAAAATTTTAACCACTTATAACACTCATTGAAGACTATATTTTGTTAAAATTTAAAGTGATTATCTTCATTTGTTTTCGAGAAATAAAATATTTTCGAAAACAAGGGAATTTTCTTTCGGATACGTTACCAGGAGTAAAAGTCAACCAATCGTCTTGAAATTTGGCACAGAGTCAGCTTTTTTATATCTTTGAACCGAGTTTGTTGCCAAAAAAAAATTGGTCAATTACGATTAAAGATATTTGAGGATAAAATTTTTTTTTTTTAATTTTCTAATTGTGTTTTTTCAGAGAATTGTTGATTTATCGACCTAAAATTTTAACCACTTATAACACTCATTGAAGACTATATTTGGTTAAAATTTAAAGTGATTATCTTCATTTTTTTCATAGAAAAAAAATATTTTTGAATACAAGTGAATTTTCTTTCGGACACGATAAAATGAGTAAAAGTCAAACAATCGTCTTGAAATTTGGCACATAGACAGCTTTATATATACAGCTATATATACAACGAACAGCGAGATACACGAGGAACAAGAGTCTGTACATCGCATATATAGATATAGTAATCCATGTTATTCTTGTTCTTTATATCTGTTCCTCAGGGACTCACGACAATTGAACCGTGCCGTACCGTGTTATGCCCTGCCGTGCCGTGCCGTACCGTCCGCATTTGAAAAACGCGTGTACCATCTACCAACTATATTGCGTCAGTGCTTTGATCTGAGATCATCCACGCTTTGATCATTGTTGCTTGGAGCACGGACGCAATAATCTTGGTAGACGGCACACTCATTTTTCAAAAGCGCATGGCACGACACGGCACGACACGGCACGGGTCATTTGTGGCGAGTCCATCAGAGATGTGAGAAGGCGCTAATCAGTACGGCTACGATTTTATATCTTCGAAACGAGTTAATTGCCAAAAAAAATCGGTTCATTACGACTAAAGATATTTGAGGATAAAATTTTTTTTTTCTGATGATCGTCTTTTTCATAAAAAATATTAAAATCATTAATTATTAATAACAAAACAGTTTCTTCTTCAATAAGATAAAATTAAAAAATTATGTTAATACAATCTTAAAAAAATATATTATATAAATATGAAAATGTATTAAAAGTCATAAATTTGAGATAATTTAATTAGGAAAAATTTTATTTTTTTTGTGAAAAATTTATTATTATAATTTCAATTTAATAAAAAGAATCGATAAATTATTTTGAGGAAGCTAAGTGCCAAAGAATTGGTAGCGGTCTTTTTCATGTCTACATGACTCTCATACATGCGTGGACCTCATGTCCCCCGCCTACTTGGGTTTAAAAATTATTTAAATAATCTTTTGGCTTATTGTTTCTCGTCTACGAAATTTTCTAATATGCGTGGACCTCATGTCCCCCGGCTACTTGGGTTTAAAAATTATTTAAATAATCGTTTTGCTTATTTTGTCATATCTAAATGACTCCCTTATAATCGTGCACCTCATATCCCCCGAGTACATGTTTCTAAATATTATTTAAATAATCTTTTTGCTTATATTTTCGTGTCTACATGACAACCTTATATGCGTGGACCTCATATCCCCGGCCTACTTTGGTTTAAAAATTATTTAAATAATCATTTTGCTTATTTTCTCATATCTAAATGACTCCCTCATATGCATGGACCTAATATCCACCGCCTACTTGGGTTTGAAAATTATTTAAAAAATCTTTTGGATTATTGTTGCACGTCTATGAAATTTCGTAATATGCGTGGAACTCATATGAAGAGCTCAGGGCAACAAACGGTCAGCTTCTTATGAAAATACATTATGAGCTGACTGTTTGTTGCCCTGAGCTCTTCATATCCCCCGTCTACTTGAGTTTAAAAATTATTCAAATAATCTTTTTGCTTATTTTTTCATGTCTACATTACTCTCTTATATGCGTGGACCTCATGTCTCCCGCCTACTTGGGTTTAAATATTATTTAAATAATTTTTTGGCTTATTGTTGCACGTCTACGAAATTTCCTAATATGCATGGACCTCATATCCACCGGCTACTTGGGTTAAAAATTAATTAAATAATCGTTTTGCTTATTTTTTCATGTCTACATGACTCCCATATATGCGTGGACCTCATATCCCCCGCCTACTTGGGTTTAAAATTATTTAAATAATCTTTTGGCTTATTGTTGCTCGTCTAGGAAATTTTCTAATATGCGTGGACCTCATGTCCCCCGGCTACTTGGGTTTAAAAATTATTTAAATAATCGTTTTGCTTATTGTTGCTCGTCTACGAAATTTTCTAATATGCGTGGACCTCATGTCTCCCTGATACTTGGGTTTAAAAATTAAAATTAATATGCATGGACCTCATATCCACCGGCTACTTGGGTTAAAAATTAATTAAATAATCGTTTTGCTTATTTTGTCATGTCTACATGACTCTCTTATATGCGTGGACCTCATGTCCCCCGCCTACTTGGGTTTAAATATTATTTAAATTTTGTTTTGGCTTATTGTTGCACGTCTACGAAATTTCCTAATATGCATGGACCTCATATCCACCGGCTACTTGGGTTTAAAAATTAATTAAATAATCGTTTTGCTTATTTTGTCATGTCTACATGACTCTCTTATATGCGTGGACCTCATGTCCCCCGCCTACTTGGGTTTAAATATTATTTAAATAATTTTTTGGCTTATTGTTGCACGTCTACGAAATTTCCTAATATGCATGGACCTCATATCCACCGGTTACTTGGGTTAAAAATTAATTAAATAATCGTTTTGCTTATTTTGTCATGTCTACATGACTCCCTTATATGCGTGGACCTCGTGTCCCCCGATACTTGGGTTTAAAAATTATTTAAATAATCGTTTGTCTTTCTTTTTCATGTCCACATGACTCCCTTATATTCGTGAACTCATATTCCTCGTCTACTTGAGTTTAAAAATTATTCAAATAATCATTTTGCTTATTTTTTCATGTCTACATGACTCCCTTATATGCGTGGACCTCATATCTCCCGCCTACTGGGGTTTAAAAATTATTTAAATAATATTTTGGCTTACTTTTTCATGTCTACATGACTCCCTTATGTGCGTGAAACTCATATCTCCCGCCTACTTGGTTTTAAATATTACTTAAATAATCGTTTGTCTTATTTTTCATGTCTGCATGACTCCCTTATATGCGTGGACCTCATATCCCCCGCCTACTTGAGTTTAAAAATTATTTAAATAATTGTTTGGGTAATTTTTTCATGTCTACATGACTCCCTTATATGCGTGGATTTCATATCCCTTTCCTACTTTGGTTTAAAAATTATTTAAATTATCGTTTTGCTGATTTTTTCATGTCTACATGACTCCCTTATATGCATAGACCTCATATCCCCCGCCTACGTCTGTTTTACTGTTACGGTTTCCCCTTTTCCATGAAAATCTTCCTCTTTTTTGTCATAATTTTCCTCTATTCCTCTTAAATAAAAAAACGTTCACGTTTCCTTATATTCGTAATATATTTAAAATGAATTCAAATTTGCTGACATTTTCTGTTGAATCAGATAATTCTTTTTGGAGAAGTTATGAAGATTTTCAGATATTCATTTTGTATTCATATTATATTCGTTTGAAGTCCCAGAATACATTTTGAATTCAATTTGACTTCATACTAATGAATTCTCAAAGAACACAGATTGCTGAATACTTTCTGAACACTTTCTGAAAATATGTCTGGGATACTGTTGCACGTCTACGTAATTCCCTTACACGCGTGGACCTTGCACCCAGCGGCCACTAGCTTAGGTTTTAAAATATTTTAAATAATTATTTTGCTTACTATTGCACTTTTACGTAATTTCATTATATGCAAAACCTCGTGTCACCTGTCTACTTGGGTTTGAAAATTATTTAAATAATCGAGTTGCAGGTCTGCGAAATTCCTTTATATGTGTGGATCTCGTGTGCCCCGTCTACTTGGGTTAAAAAATTATTTAAAAAATTGTCTTACTGTTACACATCTACGTAATTCCCTTATATACGTGGACCTCGCATCTCCCTAAGAGAATATTTTTGCTTTTTAAAGTTAAAAAAGAAATTAGCTAGCATAATTTCGTATTCGAAAAGAGTGTAATAATAAGTTCATTATGAGTACTTTTCTATATATAATATGAGCTCTTTGCTAAAACTTGGAATGAACTCTTTATGAACTCTTAGAGAATAGAGGGAGTCTCTTGAGCTCTTTGCAAAGAGTTTATAAATTAGAAAATCACGTAATGATCAAAAAGAATTTTTGTTGAACTCTTTAAGGTTACTTAAGGAACGCTTTTTCCATAAAAGTACTCCTAAAGAATTCTTGTGAAACGCTATTCTCGATACACAAGCTTCGGCTATTCCTCCGCTACGCTGCGCGCCGGTGCTGTTTTTTGCGGATAAACTGGAGTGCCAAGAGTATATAAGCCGTGTAATTCCGTCGTTGAAATGACTCTTGACGCAGAGTCCGAATTTACAAGGCTTGCCTTGTTTTTGTTATCTCTTTTACAAATAGGGACTAAAAACTTGATGACATGTCTGCGCAAAATAAATAAATTTTTTAATTTAAATTTCAGCTGCAAAACAAGATCGATTTTTGCAGTCTAAAAAATTGGAATGAACTGTTTAGGAACTCTAAGTGAATTTATTGCTTACATTAAAGTTAAATAAGAATTCACTAGAATAATTTCGTATGCGAAAAGAGTGTAATAATAGTTCATTACGAATTCCCAATGAATACTTTGATAACCAATTGTTCTTATTTTGCTAATTCAAGCAAACTCTTTCGAAGACTCCATGAATTCTTTAAGAATTGTCTGCTGTCTCGGATCATTACCATAATATGGGTTCAAGAAAAATTATTAATGAATTCTTTCATGAATCGAAAAAAGAACGTATGGCCTTCTTTAAAGGAATTCTCATGACAAGATATTAAATATTCTTAAAGCAGTATTATTGAATACTTTAAGTTACTTTGCAATAAATTGAAATATGTAGAATGAAGTCTCCCTGAACTCTAAAAGAATACTCTGCTGAAAACTCAATTTTTCAGCTTTTTATATGACTTAAAAAAGAGCACAATAATAATTGTTTTGTATTCGAAAATAGTGGAATTGTAGTTCATTATGAATTTTTTTTTTTTTAAATGAACTCTTTTACATGTTCAGTATTATTACTACAATATGACTTGAACAAAAATTATTAATGAATTCTTTATGAGTACTAAATCGAAAAAAGAACCTATGACGAACTTTAAATGAATTCTCGCGACCGGACATAGCACCAATTCTTAAAGAATTAAATATGATTACTTTGGGGATAAATACTTATTATTTCGCGAATTCATGCGAGCTCTTTCGAAGTCTTATAGAACTCTTTAAGAATTGTCGTTGCTCACTGATATACATAGATGATAACACCATTCAGATAAGTAGCCAAACTTCATAGAAAAATGACTAATTAAACTAGTGTCATGTTCTTCAGTACAGTTACTTTGTGGAAACTTTTTCACGGTGGATCAGGGGCCTGATCCTAAACCGACTGATAAACTGAAACAACAAAGGTAGAAGATAGAAAATCAGTGCGTAAGACAGAGACAAGAGATACGTTTTATCGGTTAAGAATCACCCCCCAGAAATGTAAATTAGTTCCAAGGGCATCGGAATAAAATAGCTTGGATGAAATGTACACACACACATGTACGTATAAACCTTATGTATGTAACAAACACATATGTCTAACCCATATATAATATTGTTTTTTATTTTTTACCAGTGACTACTAGAGAAAAGAGACATGTATCATCTACCTATTTATATTATATACATAAATGAAAACATTATTCAGATAAGTATAAAAATTTCATAGTTGCATAGAAAAATAAGTAACTAAACTAGCGTCAACTTCTTCAGTATATTTACTTTGTGGAAACTATTTTACGGTAGATTAGAAATGTAAATTAGTTACAAGGGCATCGGGATAAAATAGCTTTAAAGGAATGTACGCACACACATGTATATATAAACCTTATGTACGTAACAAGTACATATGTTTAAACCCATATAATATTGTTTTATCTTTTTACCAGGGATTACAAGAGAAAAGAGATATGTGTCATGTACCTATTTATATTATATACATACATGATAACATCATTCAGATAAGTACCAAACTTTCATTGAAAAATAAATAATTAAACTAGTGTCACGTTCTTAAGTACAGTAACTTTGTGGAAATTTATTGTTTTAACAGTGGATTAAAAATATAGATTATTGATAAGCGTATTGGAATGAAATAGTTTAGAATGTATAAGGAGACTTTATGATATATGTATATCTATAAGATATCTACGTGATATTACATTTTTCAAGAAATTTTTATCATTGTACAGATCACTCGTATGGAGATCAGAAAAAATGTTGTTAACACATAACTACGACAATTAGCAAGGATAATTGTTATTACATACTCTCAAAATTGTACTCAACCACTGTATGTTGTATAAAATTTTAATTGATAACCATCATAGAGAAAATATTTTTGTTCCCAAAAGTTAAAAACTGTTAGTATAAACAGTAATAAACTATTAAAAACATGTTTGTAACATTTTTTAACAGCTTTTAACAGTAACTAATAGCTATTACATTATTTAATAACTACTAAATATTAATTACTTATTATTAATAATTAATTATTAGTAATTAGTAATTAAATAAAAACTAAAAATTAAAGTATTAACTAATACAATTCATTATTAACTGACTTATATGAATATATAAATAATATGTCTATTAAAAAATTATTAATTATTAATTATTATTATTATTATTATTAATTAATTAATCATAACATTTTTCTTAAATATCAAATTCAAAATTATTTTAAACTACTAGAAACTGTTTTTAAACTTTTATAAACTATTATAATTAAAAAAAAAAGTCTAATATACTACATTTTGTAACATTTTTAAACAGTTTTAAACTGTTCCAAAAAGTTTTAAATAATTTTTAACAATTATTAACTGTTATTAACATTAATAATTTACGACAGGGCATGTTCGATGTCAATAATTTGTAAAAAGTACCTTTGTCAATGTCGATATCAAGGAATGTAAATGTGCAGAAAACTTGTGCTATGGTAATTACGTTTCAAAGATCTCATTACTAATGGACTACAACGTTCATTATTAATAAAATCATTCCTGTAAAAATAAAACATTATATTTTTAGAGAAACTGTTTATTTTCGAATATTGAACCATGTCACAAAAACAAATTTACTTTGAAGAACAATATTATTCACGGTGATTCGTTCGAGTAAATAACCATGTCCCCCCAGGCGGAGATAAATTATGCACACAATTGTTAATAACTAAATATAATTTATATTTGTCGTTATTTGCTATTATTTGCAATTTATAAATGCATGATTTGGGACGCTAAGAACACCTAATAATAGTTTTTAAGAATTATTTGATGTTAGTAATAGTTCTTTACAGTTATTGAAGTTATTAGCATTTATTTGTCTTTTTTTATTCTTCAAATGAAAGTCATGACAAAAAATGCTAATAACAGTTATTTGCATTTTTATTGAAAAAAAAAAATTACAGCAGATATAAATGATTATTATTTATAATTAAATATTAATATTGTTGTATAATTTATAACTTTATTACTATTATAACGATAATTTTACGATAATAATTGATAATTAACTACCGACAAATACTATTAACGTAAAATTGTTACTTAAAATCAATAAAGTTATAAAATGTATTAGATTTCTAAGTTACAAAGCAGTAGAAAATGGTACAAAATTTTACACAGTGACGGTTGTGACTCAAAGATTATCAGTCTAACAGCCAGAGTTAAGTGTATTTAAGTATCTATTGCAATATTGTGATTCAGAATTTCAAATTGATAAATATATTAGTTACAGAGATATACTTCTCTCAGTGCATTTAGCGAACATTTCCTTACCTGCTAAATTTATTTAAAACGCATTCGGAGTACTATTTGTTTTAACCCAATAAGTTCGAAATTATTAATGCGCCATTACTGCAGTTGCCATTAGATTTCTAATAGAAAACAATTATATTCCAATAAAAAAAAAAAATAATCTGCATGTAGCAGCTTGTTTAAAATCTCGAAGATTAAATCTTGGCAGATAACTAGAAAACACTCGAACTAGCAGCGTTCGCGCTCTCGTCTACGCGTATAGCACGGCGTTTAGATCATGCTGCGTGGTGCGTTAAATATGCGTTTGATGCACTTTCCTTGCAATTCGGATTAGGCTAACGATCATTGAAGTACTCTCCGATATGTGCAATTTTCACTTGCAAGTTCATTGTATACCTGCTGCGTAGCTTCACATGCAATTGTCTCCCCCCCAGAAAATGAACTGAATTATGAAATAGGCCGTGTAGTGACTCATATCATGTTCGTGATTGACCTAGCATTAATAAAGTAGAATTTCAGCAGAAGTAAAAAGATTTATTTACCATGGTCAATCGTGCACGAGTAATTCCTCCCACATCACCTAGTGCATGAAGCTCAAAACGTTTTCCAAAAGAAAATAACAAAAACGAAAGCACGATAGGCGGCTTGAATTGCAACGAAGTACTTTATTATTTAGATTTTGAGTTACATAACTACTCGGTCTTGTATTTCCCAACAAACCAAAGCCGCCAGCCGTGCTTGCGTCCTTGCTATTTTCATTATAACAGAGCTGTAGCTACATGCATAGTAGGCGATCAAGAAATCACGCGTGCACAAGTGCATTTTCTATTGAAACCTTAAAAATAAAGGCTGTCTTTCGCAGACGACTAAACAAACACTAGTCGAATGTGTACCTCGAATCAATTCAAGCCAACCGCTGAACTTACGTCCTTACTATTCTTATTATAACAGGGTTTTAGCTAACCCTAATGAAAAATCTCAGGTGAGATCTCAGGTCATTTCTCAGGTGATATCTCAGGTGATATCTTAGGTGAGATCTTATGTTAAAATCTCACCTGAAATTCTGCTTCAAATGTTGCGGTGTGACGTGGTTACCTGACCGATGCTCGCGTGCAATGGGCGGAATTTTCCGCCCAGGAGTTTTCTCTCTCTCCAGATCGAGAGATCGTACAGTCAGACTACCAACGCACAAAGAGACGGGGCGTTCGCCTCTACCACGCAATCAATCACGATCGTAGAAGTAGAATTAGGCGGAGGACAAGAACTTAGAATCCCCGAGCAAGTAATAAATTATTACGCGCCGGTACCAAACGAAGCGCAAGAAAACGAGTTAATAGAACAAGTCATGTTAGATCAAACGTCAGTTTTATTAGAAAATTCGTGACAGGCACACCGACACACATCGAATTTGATCACACACGGTAACACAAACGCGCAGAGAAATAGCGACACATGGGAACCGCGTAACTATATCGGGCAAACGCAACAGCACTGGCAACGCTAGCGCGACTTATCAAAAATAATTTCGGCATGGAAATTAACATTTACGGGAGAGAAAAGCGAGAACATAGAGGAATTTTTGCTACGTGTAAAAGAACACAGGAAGATCGCAACGCTGTCAGACGCAGAACTGTTACGCGCAATGCCAATTTTGTTGCCACTACCCGCGCTTAACTATTATAGAAATAATGAGCATAAATGGAAAACGTGGTCACAAATAGAACAAGCATTACGCGACCGATACAGAGACGAGTTTTACGCAGAAAGATTAGAAGAAAAAGTAAAAGAGCGAAAGCAGCGCGAAGATGAACCGGTATTTGAATACATCGCGGAAATGCAAGCGCTATATGAAAAGATGCCCGCGCCGCCGGAGAAAGATAGACAGATAAGACAAATTTACATTAATATGAGACCAGAATACTTGCCATTGATAGATCTCACTTACACAGTGACATGGAAAAATTTACAGAACGCGATGGAATTAGGCCGCGCATTCGATGCAGGAAAGCAAAACGCAACGAGTGCAACAGCAAATAAACTAAATACAGCCGCGATAGAAGTACCAACAATGGACGAACTTACGAAAATAAGGACGCGAGAATTAAGTAAATTAAAAGAATCAATAAAAAGCACAATTACCAGTCAAATCACGGCGCAACTCGCAAATTTAACGGAAAATAAAACAAGCGCGAATTCAGAAACACAAAACGCGCAAAATAATACACACAATAACGGCGGAAATAACGCGTACCGCCACCGTGGATACAATAGAGGAGGAAGTTATTCCCGAGGCCACGGACGAGGCCGAGGCGCGATTAATCATAATTATTACAACGATAGGCCCCCACAAAACGAACAAAATTGTATAGCAAATAACAATTTCAATAACGGCATTCCGCAACAAAACAGGCAAAATTGCACACCAATAAATAATTGGAATAATGCCAACTTCACACAAAACGGACAAACAGCTTTCGTGCCAAATAGTCATCCGCTAGAACACAACGCGCCACCAAATTTCAACCAAAGCAACGCCTGGCCACCGATTAGCAATTTCGGCAACGGTAGTTTTCCACAAAATAATATGAACAACGCAACGCCGAACTATGGACTCCCCGGGTATAACAGGCAAAATTTCGGGCCGAATATGAGTAGCGCACCGACGTACATTCAGCAAATAAACGGGCAACCGGGAAACAATTATAATAATAACGGAACAGACCGCGGACGCAGAAAATACCGGGGAAACAATCAAAACTATGGTAACGTTAATACAAATACTCAAATCACACATCAAATAATGAACGAAACACAAGTCGCACAGCCACAAAGCGCGACAGGACCCGCGAACAATAACATGGGAAACGGCAACAGACGGTGTAAACGGGACTGTCACACCGTCTCAAATCCAAAAGGTCTCGACAAAGATTAGCGAGGTTAAGCCAAAAAGCGTTGATCCGGGCGCCGCGCGTACAATATTAGGAGCGAAAGGATGCGAAATAGCTCAGGAAATAGGCGCGAAAATACAACCCGCCGCGGCCAAATACGCCGTACTAGCGAACAGCGTAGAAGTACCGGTCAAGGGTGAATTAAGCGCCCCGTTGGAAATATCAGGTATACGTAAACCGGTACGAATACTCGTGATACCCGACGTACCCACTGACTGTATCCTAGGCCTAGACCTAATACGAAATTTCGGCATGATAATAAATGCAAATTGCGACTCTTATACACTCGTAGACCTAAAAGACAGAAAAGAAATTGCATTTGATTTATGGTCAATAGGCACAAACGGCAATAAAGTAGATATCGCCAGCTGTGGCCTAAACAAGATCTCAGGCAGTCAACACTAGACAATTGACAAACTAATCGACGAACTACTCCCAAAAACGGTCCCAACGTGCAAAATTTTACCCACGACGGATTTACGTAATAGAGCACGAGATAAAATTAATAAATAGCACGAAACCCGTAAAACAGAAGTATTATCCGGTATCAGAAAAATTAGAAAAAGTAATGCACGATGAGTTAGAAAAACTACGCGAAGCAGGAATAGTCGATAAATCGACAAGTTTGTGGAATAGCCCAGTAGTAATGATTAAAAAGCCCAATAACTCATATAGAATGTGTATTGATTTAAAAGCAGTTAACGCGGTATCGGAAAAAGACGCTAACCCAACACCATACATGGACGTTATTCTAAATAAACTAAAGCGCGCAAGATTCATAACAACAATTGACTTAAAAAGCGCGTACCATCAAATAAGTTTAAAATCAGAATCGCGCCCAATAACTGCATTTACAATACCGGGTAAAGGTCATTGGCAATTCACGCGACTACCAATGGGTTTAAGCGGAGCAGGCGCGATATTTCAGAGACTTTTCGAAGAGATAATAGGAGACTTAGAACCGTACGCATATAACTACTTGGACGATATCGTTCTAGCAACTGAATCTTTCGAGGAGCACATGCAAATGCTCAGGAAATTAATCCTTAAAATCAAAGATTCAGGGCTAACGATAAATAGAGAGAAAAGTAAGTTTTGTTGCAACGAGGTTAAGGTTTTGGGTTTAAAATAAATGAGTACGGGTTAATGATAGATCCTGACAAGACGGCAGCGATCACGAACTACCCAAAGCCAAGAACCTTGTGACAGCTCCGCAGATTCTTAGGAATGGCTTCATGGTATACACGATTTATTAAAAATTACGCAACAATCGCGGACCGCGTTTGAAATAATTAGAAAAGCGATCAGCGAAGCACCTTTATTACATAGGCCCGACCCCAACGCGGAATTTTGCATCCAAACGGATGCATGCGATACTGGTCTCGGGGCAGTCATAACACAAGTTATAGACGGACTTGAGCGGAATCGCATTCGCGAGCAGAGCACTCCGTAAAAACGAGCTCGTATATAGTACAACAGAAAAGGAATGTCTCGCTATAAAATGGGCAATCGAGAAATTTAGGCCATATATAGAAGGGAGCGCATTTAAAGTAATAACTGATCACAGCGCGTTACAGTGGTTATTTAACAAGAAAAACCCCGTAGGTAGATTAGGCAGATGGTCTCATGAATTAATGGCGCACGATTTTAAAGTAATTCATAGAAAAGGCGCGAATAATGTAGTCCCAGATGCATTATCGAGAATGTACGAGGACGGAGTGGAAGCACCAATAATAAGCGCAATAGATATAACACAAACGACAACAGATCCGTGGTACAAAAAACGCGTATATCAAATAATGAAGCACCCATGCAGATACAGAGACTGGAAACTAGCAGAGGGAAAAATATACAAATTACGCACGGACGGAGAATTAAACCCAATTATGGAAGATTTAGATGAATGGAAACTAGTAGTACCGCGCGAAAAACGCGAAACAATTTTGAGAGAAATACATGACGAACCAACAGCAGGACATCCCGGCATAGATAAATCATACAAACGCGCCGCACAAACTTATTATTGGCCCGGCGTATATAAAGACATCGCGAACTACGTGCGAGCATGCGAAATGTGCCAAAAATGCAAAATTGATCAGCGGGAAAAAATAGGATTAATGTGGACGCGAGAAATAGACATGCCATGGAAAGTCGTCTCAACCGATTTAATGGGACCATTCCCCACAAGCAAATCGGGATATAAATGTTGATTAAAGGACACCCAAATTGGATAGAATAAAAGAGTTTATTTAATGAACTTAAGCTAAGATACAGTATGACTACACTCGGCGCGGGCCATTCTCGGTCTGACGACAAGTTTGCAGGAGCGTCGCGCTCGCCCGTCGGCTCTCACACGTTATGGGGTGGGGCACATGTGTACATACGTGTGTCGCGCGCTGTCTGTAGCTCATGGGAAGTTGAACTCTCAGGTTCCTTTCGCATGGAACCTGAGCACTGTACAATATAATATGTATATTTTCAACACGCCTCCTTACATTTATATTGTATATTCTCGTCGTTTTTATTTTACATTCAGTAATCCTCTAAATTTAACAAACTTATCTTTACATAATGCTTCCGTGAATACATCGGCTATATTATTATCTGAATCGATTTTTACAATTTCAATATCTTTATTTTTAACGCTCTGGTGTACATAATGGTAATGAATCTCAATGTGTTTTGAATTTTTCGTGAAGTTTCCAAAGTTCGCTATATTTATCGCACCTGAATTATCTTCATAAATCTTTATTGGTTTTTCAATATCTAAGTCAAACGTTTTTAATAATTCTTTTAGATATTTCAATTCGCTTACTATTTCAGATAACGCAACGTACTCTGCATATATCGAAGCCTTTGTTATACATTTTTGTTTTCGCGATATCCAATCAATTAGATTCCCAAAAACTCGAATTACATAACCTGATGTGGACTTCCTATCAACATTGACTCCAGCCCAATCTGCGTCTACATAGCCATCAATTATTTCACAATTTTTATTTCTCTTATATTGTAAACTTAATTTTTTCGTTAAATACAAATACTTCAAAATTCGTAATGTATATTTCCAATGTGTCTCGGTGTAACAATTTTGGAATCTATTTAAATAATTTACGCTATGACTAATGTCTGGTCGAGTGCCAGAACTAACATATAATAATGCGCCAATTAAATTCCTATATTTTATATTTGGTTCGAAATCTTTGGAATTTTCAATTTTTAAATTTGTCTCCATCGGAGTGCTATATAACTTACTATCTTTTATGCGAAATTTAGTTGCTAGTGACTCAATATATTTTTCTTGACTTAATTCCATTTTACCATTTATATAATCATGCTTTACGTTTATGCCTAGATACTCATCTGTTTGTTGAAAACCTCTCACAACTAGCCTAGCTTTGTACCTATTATCTGATTTTCTTGTGTAAACCCATTTTACATCTATAACTTTTTTATTTTGTACTCTATCGACTAATTTCCAAGTTTTATTTTTATTTATGCATTCGATTTCTTTATTCATGGCTTCTTGCCAATTTTTACTCTCTTTACTATTCATCGTCTCCTCAAATGTACAAGGCGTATCTCCTCTACAGTATCTTGCATAAATATTAAAGCTTCCCTTTTCTGGGTATCTTACAGGACTTTTCCTATCACGCGTAGATTTTCGCGGAACTTGCAATGTTGCTTTTCTGTATCTTTACATTTCCCCGAAGGTTGATGTAACGATAACTTATTCTTTTCTTTTACTTTACCTTGTTGCTCTTCGGATTCATTCGCGTTTTCAAAGACATTATCCGATAAATCATCGTTTGTACTTGCATCACTTTCTGTACTATCATAGTTATCAATATTATCTTTATAATCAATACCAATGCATTTAAAATCTCTTTCTATAATATCCACATGCCTTACAACAATTATTTTATTATTTATAAGTACTCTATAGCCTACATCGCTATAACCTAACAATATTACCATTTCAGCTTTTTGATCCCATTTAGACAATCTTTTTTGTTCCGGTTTTCTTACAAAAACTTTACTCCCGTACAAACGTAAATGTTCGACATTTGGTCTCTTTATAAAAAATATTTCATAAGGTGTTTTTCTTTCAATCGTATTTGCTAACGTACGATTTTTCAAATACGTCGCGGCACATATTATTTCTGGCCAGTAGCATTTGTGTACTTTTACCTCTGATAGTAAACATCGCGCTTTATCCATTATCGTTCTATTAAATCTTTCAGCTGTGTCGTTTAATTCGTGCACATACGTCGGACAATTATTAATAATAATACCCTTTTCTTTGGCAAATTTATAAAACCGATTATTTAAGTATTCTTTCCCGTTATCACATCTCAATATTTTTATTCTTTTTCCGGTTAAATTTTCAGTTTCAATTACAAATTGAAATAAACAATCAAAAACTTCCTCTTTAGTCTTTATGCAATAAACTTTAGCTATTTTACTATAATCATCAATACAAGAAACGAAATATTTTTCTCCGTTAAACCCAGTAGTTTTAAAGGGACCGCATACATCCGTATGTATAATTTCTAATATATCTTTCACCTTTGTTCTATTATTAGTAAATGGCAAGTTATGCATCTTATTTTCAATACAAGTTTTACATTTCATAAATTCAGATTCAAGTTCATTTGGAACGCCCGTTAATAACTGCTGTTTACATATCGTATCCAAATATCTAAAATTTACGTGACCTAACACTCTATGCCATCTTTCCTTTTGACTCATGTTATTATTCTGTTCGGCACTATTTACACAACTTATATTCCTTGCCAATTTACTTTTCATCTTATATGTATCATTAAATTTAAATGCTATTGCAGTTAATTTATTACCACTATCTATAATTTTTGTAACTTTTCCTTTCAAAATTACCGTATTCTTATTATACGTTAATTTTCCAACACTTATTAAATTAGCATTCATTTCCTTAGCAAAATAAACGTTATTAATATTAACTTTATTTTGCTTCCCGGAGGTAACAAAATAAAGAGATAGAGTTCCTATCTTTGTAGCTTTTATAGCTCTATTATCACCGTGATAAATATTTACCGGTTCATTTAAACTAATACATTTGTCAAAATAATTTTCGTTATTTATAATATGATCAGAACATCCGCTGTCGAGTATCCACTCTATCTCGCTCATACCTGACCTATTTGTTTCGTTGGTGTACGCAGCGTGTGTCGTCGCTATCCATGCGCTCGCACCTTCGCCGCTCTGTTCGCTCGTGCTTGCTCCTTGTTGTCCATGGAATTTTCCGCGTCCTCTGCCGTAATGGCTTCTTCCGGCTGGGCCTCGGCTACGACCATATGTCGATCCTCTCCATGAGCTGCCGTTGCTACCTGCTTGTCCTCCATCTTGGCAAACTCGTGCGAAATGACCTGGTTTTCCACACTTATAGCAGTTTCCCTTTCTTGCAGTAAATACATTCGTACTTCTCTCGTTATGCTCCTTTCGATTCTTCATTTCAGCTAGCTTAATTTTGTTTCTTATGTAATCAGCCGTTTCTTCTTCTTCTTCCAATGTATCAACCAAATCACCTATATAACTGTATGATTCTGGTAACGTGTTGAGCATATAATTCAATTTTTCTTTTTCGCTTATTTTAGCACCCGCGCCTTTTAATTCGTTTACTACTTTTTCAAAATCACTGAAAAATGCCTCGGAATCACTATAGTTTCTCAATCTTAATTTCTCCAGTCTATTCCCGCAGACTATTTGTAACGCCGTTGATTCTTTTAAATACATACTGTCTAGCTTCTTCATAATTTTGTATGCTATTTCTTCTTCACAAACAAATTCTAATTGTTTATCTGATATCGCACTATAAATTATATTTATTGCTTTCAAATCATTCTGTTTCCATTCTTCTACTTTGTCTGTTTCACTCTTTTCTCTTTCTATCACAATTTCACATTTTTTGAGCTTCATGTACATTTGGATCCTCCTTTTCCCCATACTGTAGTTTCCGCCATCGAATACTGGTATTGTTATATCTTTTCTTTCCATTTCGTCTTGTTGATTATTCTCGAATGTTCCTTCGTGTTCGGAATCTTCTTCTTCCTGCTTGACCTTCGGTGTTGTGGCTTCTTCCTTCGACTTGAGCGTTCTTTCGTGCTCGGAGTCTTTTTCTTCCCTTTTGTCAGGCGTCTTGATATAAGCACTCTATCTTTTCCCGAAGGTTAAGATAGAGAGCTGAGAAAGAACCACGCTCTACTACCATGTTGAATAAAGGACACACAAATTGGATATAATAAAAGAGTTTATTTAATGAACTTAAGCTAAGATACAGTATGACTACACTCGGCGCGGGCCATTCTCGGTCTGACGACAAGTTTGCAGGAGCGTCGCGCTCGCTCGTCGGCTCTCACACGTTATGGGGTGGGGAGACACACATGTGTACATACGTGTGTCGCGCGCTGTCTGTAGCTCACGTTCCCGTATGGGAACTTGAACTCTCAGGTTCCTTTCGCATGGAACCTGAGCACTGTACAATATAATATGTATATTTTCAACAATAAATATTTAATAATATTCGAAGATCTATTTTAAAAATATATAATCTGCTCGCCGTGTAAAAACAGAAAAGCAAACTTTATAGTAAAAGAATTAGAAAAACTATGCATAAATTACGGCACACCAGAAGTTTTCGTGTCAGACAACGCGAAAGAATTCAAAAGCGGCATACTAAAGAACTTTTTAACTGAAAGTGCGATAAAACACGAATTTACGCCAACGTATCACCCACAAAGCAATCCCGTAGAAAGAGTAAATAGAGATATTAAAATAAAAATAACAGCATATATAAACGAAACACACAAAGAATGGGATAAATACATCGCGCAATTTCAATTCGCACACAGCACAGACGTGCACAGCACGACTGGAAAAACCCTGGCTTTCTTAATTTTTGGTAGAGAATTACGAGCAGCCAAATGCTGGAAACGCGAAGCGGAAAACAACACAGAAAGAACAGACACGCGCGAAACATTTAACACGCTGCGCGAGTCACAAGACGAAGAAGACAACGCAACACATAATTACAACACGTGCAGCAACAATAAAAATAAACGCGACAATGACATAAACAACGAAAACAACACAAAATAGAGCAAAAATAACGCGGTAAGAGAATTCGAGACACAAAATAATCCTAGCACTGATCCTAGTGCGAAAAGCATTCAAAAAGGGGCAAACAGGATAGGAAAATTAGAACACGTATACGATGATACGATGAACCAAATCGAGAAAGCCAAGGGAAAGTACGAGGAACATTATAATAAAGGCAAACGCGAAGAAACATTTAAATCAGGCGATACGGTATAGAAAATTGACCGAGAGTTATCGAATGCGAGCAAAGATATAAGCGCGAAACTGAACACACATTATACCGGACCATTGAAAATTGTACGTGAAGCGGGCAAAGATATGTACGTAATTTCAGAGAAGGGAAAAACGCTCAAAAATGCACACCGTGCAAAAGACTTCAAAAGATGCAACGGAGTAAATAACAATCAACTAACGGAAAGGGAAGAAGACACCATAACACCACAACCGATGAAGAAAAAACCCGGAAGGCCAAGAAAAAGTTCACCGCGGCCAAGTGCCACAGCGAAGGAGCAAGCAGACGAGAACACCGAACAGATACATAACACCCAAGCTCCCGCGACAAGGGAAGAGGAGCGAGAGAGACAAGACGCCCCCACCTCACCGCCCACCCAAAATGAAAGCCGTGACACGAGAGAGCCCAGTAGGCCAAGCACCTTAGCGCGCGACGCATTGGCACGCAACAAAAAAACACACCATGGCAGAAAATAGCACCGCAAACGGCAAACCGCGAGAAATATCGCGAACAATAGTCATACAGTGCACAGTGCGAGATGCTGCAACCCAAACGGACGAGCAAATAGGAAAAGGCGCCATACCGCGAACAGGAGCGCGAACAGCAACGCGCAACGAATTGCGCAGGATACAGCGTGAATACAGAGAGGAGAAACAGAAAAAGAAGAAAGAAGAAGAAGAGTGGAAAGAAATGCGCGAAACATACAAAAAAGAAATAGAAGAGGACTACGCAAACAGTTAGAGGAAGTGAAGGATAAAAGAGTAAGTAAATACAGAGGAGAACGCGCACTAGAAATATTGGAGCGGGAAAAGAAAGAAGAAGAAGCCGCCGAGCTCCAGAAAATGATCCAGGAGTATAAAACATTCTACAAGGAAAAACTAATAGAAGAAGAGCAAGAGAAGGAAGAAGAACAGCAGAAGCAGAGAATACTGCAAGAGTTCCTAAAAAGAAAACCAATGATAGATGACGAGGTAAGAAAGGAAATGCAGCAGCAGAAAGCCGCCATGAACGCATTAGAAAAGCGCGGCAACAACATCGCGAAGGAAATCGAGGAAAGGCAGCGAGATGACGAATGGGCACGCCAACGAAGAATCCGCGAGAGAGCAGCGAAAGCGAAATAGAAGCAAGGAAACAAGCTAGTTCCACGAAAAAAGGCGGAGGCGGCGTACGCAGTAGCGCGCCACTCTGAAACCGATGACAACAACAGCACAGATACAGCGGTGGCGCATGAGAAGAAGCGCGACACACAGCGTGACGTAAACAGAAGCCAGGTAACAAAGCAAGATTGCGCGTGGAAATTCGTCGATCGCGAATTGCAAAACAGGACCAACGAAGAATTTAAAAGAAGAAAAGAGGAAGAGAGGCGACGATGTGAGGACGCAATGCTACTATCAGGGCAATGGATGCCACGTACGTACGAACAACGGCAACGACTCCAACACCTACGTGAAGAAAGAAAAAAGAAGAAATGAGAAAAAAGCGTGAAATTAAAAAGAACAGTAGCGAATAAGTGTGTGACATATATTATATTTAAAATTAACATTAAGTTTAAGACAAGCGCAACGTAATAAAAAAAAAAAAAGAAAATGCGTAACAATATATATGCAAAAGAAAAATTAGCAATAAAAAGTTTTATATACATCAAAGCGTTCGA
Organism: Torymus aiolomorphi; assembly: GCA_036365515.1. Classification (NCBI taxonomy): domain Eukaryota; kingdom Metazoa; phylum Arthropoda; class Insecta; order Hymenoptera; family Torymidae; genus Torymus; species Torymus aiolomorphi. The sequence goes on from CM070873.1 coordinate 178,808,425, forward strand.
ATCCCGTGTTAACTAAAAAAAAACCGAATAAGAGAGAGAGAGAGAAAGAGGTCGACATGCACTTGAAAATAAGTATGTGTGTGTGCAATAAATATAAATGCAAAAAAAAAATTTTTTCAACCAAAATACACCCAACGAAAACAAAAATAAAATGAAAAAAAAACACACACATATACTAGATACAAAAAAAGGAGTGCAAGTCAAGCACAAATTCGTCGTAGCGATATATTAGGAACACAAGGGTGCATGAGGCAAATCCGCCCGCGTAAGCGTGCACTCGCGCCCCTCACACGTTCGGAACCAGAGGGGGGGGGGCTTTGTGACGGAAATGTAACTCCACACACACACCCGCGTACTAACAGTACACGTAACATTCATACACACAAATACACGGCCAGCAGAATCGAGCAGCGAGGCAGCAGGAGCTGCGCGCGAGCGACACGCACACAAGAAGCGACAGGGAAAGTAAATAAATAAGGAATTAGAGAGATGGAGAGAGAGAGAGAGAGAGAGAGAGAGAGGGAGAGGGAGAGAGAGAGAGAGAGAGAGAGAGAGAGGGGGGGAGAGAGAGAGGGAGAGAGAGAGAGACAGAGAGAGAGACAGAGAGAGAGACAGAAGAGAGAAGAGGAGCAGGAGAAATGATGAAACGGGCAGTTCGGCCCAGGGCGCGAAAGCGAGCGATTTGGCAGCGCGAGGATCTACCGCGCCCAAGCCAACCAGAGGGGAGAAAGAGAAAGGGGCTCTACGGCGACGACGATCGTCACGACCGTCGCGGCGAGCCAGCGGAGGACGCAAGAGGAGGACAGCAGCTAGGGTGCCCACACTCCCCGCTCCTAGTCTGACGCCGAGCGAGCTTGCCCTCGAGGCTACGGGACGAACGGCCGCGCCGCCCGGGGGCATCTATCGAGACCGGGAGCCCCGTGCGCAGCGCCGCTGAGACCCGGCCCGTGTATCTTGGATGCGCCGACGCACACTGGGGCCGAAAGGTTCAAAACCACCTAGAGGTCATAATTCTCAACCGAATTTGAAAATTTAAAAACAGGAACTTTGGTGACAAAATACCAAAGACCGCTACGAAGCCTAATTTTGAAAATATGAACCTATAAACCTAATTTATAACCTACAACCCCAAAATTTACACTTGTGATTCCCAAAAATGCTATAAAACTTCAATTTATAAGTCCTTGACACATGCTCTCTTAACCTTGATTCATAAAATTGGTCTACAGATTAAGTCTTGGGCCATTCTGTCGGAAATAGTGTATATTATTAGGATATACATTGTATGTGGTTTAAATAACATTTTTCTCTTTTTTATAGCTGATTTTGGCCTCAGAAGCCACTAGGTGTAAGACCCCCTTAAGACTTATGAGGTTAGGGCTTATAGGTTTAGAGTTTATGAGTGCATGGCTTACTGGATCAAAGGTCAAGAGTTCACGAGTAAAGGGCTTACAAATTAAAGGTTTATCGTATTTTTGGGATTTGCAGGTCAAAAATTGAATTGATTGGTTGATGTGATAGGATTATATGACTCCTTAGATTTATAGGTTAATTTTTTGGAAAATCTGGCTTCGTAGGGCTCTTCGATATTTGATAACGAATGTTCCTAAGCAAAAATTTTCAGATTCCGTTGAGAATTGCGACCTCTAGGTGGTTTTGAACCAAAAAATCCGTATGGCCCCAGTGTGCGACGGCGACCGCGTCAAGCCTCCGAGACGCCCCGCTAGCTCCTGGCCCGCCGGAACCGAGGAGTCTGTGTGCGGCTTGCCGAGTGACCGGCCCACTTGTTATCAGCGCGCAGACGATGGCCGTGTCGAGCCTCCCGGATGCCCCGCTTGTACCTGGCCCGCCGAAGAGAGACACCCGGAGCCTCGCAGTTTGTAAGTGCTCTTGTTGTACACGCCAGCGGACCGAGCGTTATCCGATCGATCTCTCTCTCTCAGTCGCGGCCGCGGACACGAGGCGCGTTAAGATTCGTACTTGGAACTCTTCCGAGCTCCGTGTTCCTCGCAGAAAACTGCGCCGTTCTCCGCGTACCCGTCCGCGCGCACCCGCGCTTGCGTCGTACTCCGCAGGACTGTAGCGAGGGCTAGAGTGTGATCTGGGGCGTACCGCGGCGATCATCGACGCGTGAATGTACGCGCTGAACGCGGCGGCCAAAACCCTGTAAACTCATGTAAATAAAAACCCTCTTTATAAGTGCATTTCGAGTTAGCGCGTATTGATTTCGTAGGCGTAGTTACCCTTCCCTCCTGCGAACTTTGCATGACTTTTCAGAGAAACTTCGCGAGGCAGCAAACCAGATATTCCAGAAAGCTGTCGACAGGGACCCGCGACCATGGTCGGGTAGAGGCGAACGCCCCGTCTCTTTGTGCGTTGGTAGTCTGACCGTGCGATCTCTCGACCTGGAGAGAGAGAAAACTCCTGGGCGGAAAATTCCGCCCATTGCACGCGAGCATCGGTCAGATAACCACGTCACAGCGGAAAACATACCTAAATTAAAAAGCAGCTTTATCAGTACTGAAAATTGCCTATTAGGATGTTTTACCTCTCAGACGAACTCAAATATACACGTTTAGAAGCATTTTACAAAATTCTTCAATTTTTACAAATTCGGTAGGTGAGTTTTCAGGTAAAATCTCATGCACAAATTTCCATAAATTGAAAAATTATGTAAAATGCTTTTAAACATGTACATTTGAGTTCATCTGGTTGATCAAACATCCTAACAGGCAATTTCCAATAATGATAAAGCTGCTTTATCATTTAGATAAGCTTTCCGCAGCATCTATAGCAGAATCGCAGGTGCGATATTGACATGAGATCTCACCTGAGATGTCAGCTGAGATCTCACCTGAGATTTTTTAGTAGGGACATGCACAGTAGGTGATAAAGAACTCAAACTTGTACACGTACATTTTCTATTTAAACTTTAAAAATAAAAGCTTCCTTGCACAGGCGATTAAACGAAAACTATTCTGACGTGCACCTCTAATCAATTCAAGCCAGCCGCCGAGCTTTCGTTTTGATATTTTCATTATAACAGTGCTTTATTACATATATAGTTGGTAATAACTAAATCACGTGCGCTCAAGTGCATTTTCTATAGAATCCTTAAAAATAAAGGCTGCCTTGCAAAGGCGATTAAGCGCAAGCTAGTCGGACCTGTTATTCCTACCCGATTCAAGCCAGGCGCCGAGCTTTCGTTCTGATATTCTCATTACAACAGGACTTTAGCGCCATGCACAGTAGGTGATGAAGGAATCGTGCTTGCATAAGTGCATTTTCTATTGAAAACTTAAAAATAAGGCTGTATTTCGTAGGCGACTAAGTTAAACCTAGTCGAATGTGTACCTCTAATCAATTCTAGCAAGCCGCCGAGCTTGCACTATGATACGCTCATTGTAACAGAGTTTCAGCTACATGCACAGTAGGTGATGAAGGAATGCTTGAATTAGTGCTTTTGCATCTGAAACCTCAATAATAATTACTGCCCTACGCCGAAGATTAAGCGAAACATAGTCGAACGTGTGTCACTAATCAATTCAAGCAAGCCGCCCAGCTTTCCTTCTGATTCCCTCATTATAAGTGGACCTTAGCTCCATGCACAGTAGGTGATAAGTAATCAATCTTGTTTAAGAGCATTATCTATTGAAACCTTAAAAATAAAAACTACCTCGCGCAGGTAATTAGGCGAAGACTAGTCGAACGTGTACTTTCTACCGATTCAAGCCAGGAGCTGAGCTTTCGTTTTTATATTCTCATATAGCTTCAGCTATATGCACTGTAGGTGATAAAGTAATCACGCGTGTACAAGTGCATTATCTACTGCATACTCAAATATAGTCTTCCTTGCTCAGGCGATTAAGCGAAACCTGTCGAACGTGTGCCTCTAATCAATACAAGCAAGTTGCCGAGCTTTCATTTTAATTTTCTCATTATAACAGAGCTTCTGCTACATGCAAGTAGGTGATATGGTAATCAAGCGCGCCCAAGTGTATTTTCTATTGAAACCTCAAAAATGAAGGTTACCTTTACTTACCTTGCGCCGGCGATTAAGAGAAAACTAGTCGAACGTGTACCTTTAATCAATTGAAGCCAGCCACCCAGTTTTTGTTCTGATACTCTCATTATAAGAGGACTTTAGATCCACGAACAGTAGGTGATAAAGTAATGGGGCTTGCACAAATGCATTTTCTATTGAAACCTTAAAAATAAAGGCTACCTCGCGCAGGCCATTAAACGAAATCTAGTCGGACCTGCTCTTTCAACCAATTGAAGCCAGGCGCCGAGCTTTCGTTCTGACATTCTCATTATCACAGAGCTTCAGCAACATGCACAGTAGATTATAAATTAATCGGGCAAATAAATTCACAGATGTATTTCCTATTGAAACCTTAAAAATAAAGTCGTGCAGGCGATTTAGCGAAAACTAGTCGGACGTGTGCTTTCAACCGTTTGAAGCCACGCATAGAGCTTTCGTTCTGATACTCTCATTATAACAGGACTTTAGCTCCTTGCACAGTAGGTAATGAAGGAATCGTGCTTGCACAAGTGCATTTTAAATTGAAACCTTAAAAATAAACTCTGTCTTTCGTAGGCGATTAACTAAAACCTTGTCGAATGTGTACATCTAATCAATTCTATCAAGCCGCCTAGCTTGCACTCTGATACGCTCATTGTAACAGAATTTCAGCTACATGCACAGTAGGTGATGAAGGAATCGTGCTTGCATTAGTGCTTCTTCATCTAAAACCTTAAAAATAATTGCTGCCCTGCGCCGGAGATTAAGCGAAACCTGGTCGAACGAGTGTCACTAATCAATTCAAGCAAGCTGCCCAGCTTTCGTTTTGATTCTATCATTATATGTGGCTTTAGCTCCAGGCACAGTAGGTGATAACTAATCGATCTTGCATAAGAGCATTTTCAATTGAAACCTTAAAAATAAAGACTAACTTCCGCAGGTGATTAAGCGAAAACTAGTCGGACGTGTACTTTCTACCGATTCAAGCCAGGCGCTGAGCTTTCGTTTTTATATTCTCATTATAACATAGCTTCAGCTATATTCACCGTAGGTGATAAAGATATCACGCGTATACAAGTGCATTATCTACTGCATACTCAAAAATAAAGTCTGCCTTGCCCAGGCGATTAAGCGAAACCTAGTCGAACGTGTTTTCCTACCGATTAAAGCCAGGCGCCGAGCTTAGGTTTTGATATTCTCATTATAACAGAGCTTCAGCAACATGCACAGTAGGAGAAAGAATAATCGGGTTTGCTAAAGAGCATTTTCTATCGAAACCTTAAAAATAAAGGCTACCTCGCGCAGGCTATTAAAACGAAAAATAGTCGGACCTGTTCTGCCAACCAATTGAAGCCAGGCGCCGAGCTTTCGCTCTGACATTCTCATTATAACAGAGCTTCAACAACATGCACAGTAGATTATAACTTAATGGGGCTTGAACAGATGCATTTTCTATTGAAACCTTATAAATAGAGCCACCTCGCGCAGGTGATTAAGCGCAAACTATTCGGACGAGTACTTTCTACCGATTCAAGCCAGGCGCTGAGCTTTCGTTTTTATATTCTCATTATAACATAGCTTCAGCTATATGCACTGTAGGTGATCAAGTTATCACGCGTGTACAAGTGCATTATCTACTGCATACTGAAAAATAAAGTCTTCCTTGCTCAGGAGATTAAGGAAACCCTGTCGAACGTGTGCCTCTAATTAATACAAGGAAGTTGCCGCGCTTTCGTTTTGATTTTCTCATTATAACAGAGCTTCTTCTACATGCACAGTAGGTGATACTGTAATCACGCATGCCCAAGTGTATTTTCTATTGAAACCTGAAAAATAAAAGCTGCCTTGTGCAGGCGATTAAGCGAAACCCTGTCGAACGTGTGCTTTCTACCTTTTGAAGCCACGCGTAGAGCTTTCGTTCTGATACTCTCATTATACCAGGACTTTAGCTCCATGCACGGTAGGTGATGAAGGAATCGTGATTGCACAAGTGCATTTTCTATTGAAACCTTAAAAATAAAGGGTGTCTTTCGTATCCATTAAATAAAACCTAGTCGAATGTGTACCTCTAATCAATTCGATGAAGCCGCCGAGCTTGCACTCTGATACGATCGTTGTAACAGAGTTTCAGCTACATGCACAGTCTGCTTCGCTCAGGCGATTAAGCGTAACCTAGTCGAACGTGTTTTCCTACCGCTTCAAGCCAGGCGCATAGCTTACTTTTTTATATTCCCATTATAACAGAGCTTCAGCAACATGTATAGTAGGAGAAAAAATAACCGGGCTTGCTAAAGAGCATTTTCTATTGAAACCTTAAAAATAAAGGCTACCTCGTCGAGGCGATTAAACGAAAACTAGTCGGACCTGTTCTTCCAACCAATTGAAGCCAGGCGCCGAGCTTTCGTTCTGACATTCTCATTATAACAGAGCTTCAGCAACATGCAGAGTAGATTATAAATTAATCGGGCTTACACAGATGCATTTTCTATTGAAACCTAAAAAATAGATGCTACCTCGCCCAGGCGATTAAGCGAAAACTAGCCGCACCTGTTCTTTAACCAATTGAAGCGAGGCGCCGAGCTTTCGTTCTGACATTCTCATTATAACAGAGCTTCATCAACATGCACAGCGGATTATAAAGTAATCAGTCTTGCACAGATTCATTTTCTATTCAAATCTTAAAAATAAAGGCTGCTTCGCGCAGATGATTAATCGAAAACTGGTCGGACTTGTACTATCTACCGATTCAAGCCAGACGCTGAGCTTTCATTCTGATATTGTCTTTATAACAGGGCTTCGGCTACCTGCACGATATATAGTGGAGTAATCGAGATTGAACAAGTATATTTTCATCTGAAACATCAAAAATAATTGCTGTCTTACGCAAGCGATTAAGCGAAACTTAGTCGAACATGTTTGTCCTACCGATTGAAGCCAGGCGACTAGCTTTCATTCTGATATTCTTATTATAACATGACCTTAGCTCCATGCGCAGTAGGTGAAAACATAATCGGGCTTGCACAGATGCATATTCTATTCAAACCTTAAAAATAAAGGCTACTTCGCGCAGGTGATTAAGCGAAAACTAGTCGGACGTGTGCTTCCTACCGATTTAAGCCAGGAGCCGAGCATTCGTTCTGATATTGTCATTATAACAGGGCTTCGACAACCTGCACAGTAGGTGGTGGTGCCATAGAGCTAGAACTAGTGTATTTTCATCTAAATCCTTAAAAATAATTGCTGCCTTGCGCAAGCGATTAAGCGAAACTTAGTCGAACGTGTTTGTCCTACCGATTGAAGCCAGGCGACGAGCTTACATTCTGATATTCTTATTATAACATGACCTTAGCTCCATGCACAGTAGGTGAAAAAATAATCGGGTTTGCTTAAGAGCATTTTTTATTGAAACCTTAAAAATAAAGGCTGCCTTGCGAATCCGATTAAGCGAAAACTAGTCGAACGTGTGCTTCCTATCGATTTAAGCAAGGTGCCGATCATTCGTTCTGATATTCTCATTGTAACAGAGCTTTAGCTATATGCACAGTAAAAGATGAAGGTATCATGCTTGCGTAAGGGCATTTTCATATAGAACCTGAAAAATAATTGCTGCCCTCCGTAGGCGATTGATCGAAAATAAGTCGAATGTGCACCTTGAATCAATCCAAGCCAGGCGCGGAGCATTCGTTCTGATATTCTTATTATAACAGGGCTTCGGCTACCTGCACATTAGTTGATGAAGTAATCGAGCTTGAACAAGTTTATTTTCATCTTAAACCTCAAAAATAATTGCTTCCTTGCTCAGGTGATTAAGCAAAATTTAGTCGGACGTGTACATCTCATCAATTCAAGCAAACCGCCAAGTTTTCGTTGTGTTACTCTCATTATAACAGAAATTTTGCCCCATGCACAGTAGGTGATAAAGTAATAGGGATTGCGCAAATGCATTTTCTATTGAAACCTTAAGAATAAAGGCTGCCTTACGTAGCCGTTTAAACGAAAACTAGTCGGACGTGTTCTTCATATAGATTTAAGCTAGGAGCCGAGCATTCGCTCTGATATTCTTATTATAACAGAGCTTTAGCTATATGCACAATAAAAGATGAAGGAATCGTGCTTGCTTAAGGGCATTTTCATATCGAACCTGAATAATAATTGCTGCCCTCCGTAGGCGATTAAGCGAAACCTAGTCGCACGTGTGCCTCTAATCAATACAAACAAGAGGCCGAGCTTTCGTTGTGATTTTCTCATTATAACAAAGCTTCTGCTACATGCACACAAGGTAATAAGTTAATCGCGTGTGTATAAGTGTATTTTCTATTGAGACCTTAAAAATAAAGGCTGCCTTGCGCCGGCGAGCTTTCTTTCTGATACTCTAATTACAAGAGGACTTTAGATCCATGAACAGTAGGTGATAAAGTAATTCGGATTGCATAAATGCATTATCTATTGTAGTCTTAAAAATAAAGGTTGTCTTTCGCAGGCGATTAAGAGAAATCTATCCGGACCTGTTCATCATACCGATTCAAGCAAGGCACCGAACTTTCGTTCTGATATTCTCATATTAAGAGAGCTTCAGAAACATGTACAGTAGATGATAAAGTAATCGGGCTGGCACAAAGGCATTTTCCATTGAAACCCTAAAAATAAAGGCTTCCTTGCACAGGTGATTAAGCGAAAACTAGTCGGATGTGTACTTCCTACCGATTGGAGCCAGACGTATTGCTTTCGACCTGATACTCTCATTACAACAGAACATTAGCTCCATGCACAGTAAGTGGTAGAGTAATAGGGCTTGCACAAGTGCATTTTCTGTTGAAATATTTAAAATAAAGGGTGCCACGCGCGGGCAATTAGGCGAAAACTAGTCGGACGTCTACCTCCTATCAATTCAATCCGCCCGTTTAGCTTTTCTCCCTGGTAATGTCATTACAACAGGTCTTCGGTTCCATGCACAGAAGGTGACTGAGAAATTTATTTTACGTGCACAAATATAACTTTCTATTGGAATTATAAACATTATGGCCAACTGTGTGCAAGATCTGTAAATCAGATGGAGCGCGTACTTAAATGTAACTGACAAGCTATCACCGTTAATAATTCTCACCCGCCATTGAAAATATAACATTTTCTCTACTTACTGTGCGTAGAGCTAAAGACCTATTATAATAAGAATATCATGGAGGAATGTTCGGCGATCGGATTGATTTGCTAGGAAGTACACGTTTGACTAGGTTTCGCTTAATACTCTGGGCAAGGTAGCATTCATTTTTAATGTTTCAATAGAAAATGCGTCCGTGCAAACCCGATTACTTTATTAGCTACTGAGCATGTAGCTAAAACTCTGTTACTATAAGTATATCAGAACAATGCTCGGCTCCTGGCTTCAATCGGTAGGAAGCACGCGTTCGACTAGTTTCCGGTATATCGCCTTCGCAAGGCAGCTTTTATTTTTAATAAGTCAATAGAAAATGCTCTTAAGCAAGTCAGAATACTCTATCACCTACTGTGCATGGAGTTAAAGTCCTGTTATGGTGAGAATATCAGAACGAAAGTGCCGCGCCTGGCTTTCATCGGTAGGAACTACATGTCCAAATAGTTTTCGCATAATCGGCTGCGCATGGCAGCCTTTACTTTTAAGATTTCAATAGAAAATACACTTGTGCAAGCGTGATTACCTTATCACCTACGGTACATGTAGTTGAAGCTCTGTTATATTAAGAAAATAAGAACGAAAGCTCGGCAGCATGTCTGTATTGATTAGAGATACACATTCGACTAGGCTTCGCTTAATCACCTGCGCAAGGCAGATTTTATTTTTTAGGCTTCAATAGAAAATGCATCTGTGCAAGCCCGATGCATTTATAATCTACTGTGTATGTTACTGAAGCTCTATTATCATGGGAATGTCAGAATGAAAGCTCGGCGCCTGACCAATTGGTTGAAGAACAGGTGCAGCTAGGTTTCGCTTAATCGCCTGCACAATGCAGCCTTTATTTTTAAGGTTTCAATAGAAAATGCATCTGAGCAGGCCCGATTAATTTATAATCTACTGAGCAAGTTGCTGAAGCTCTGTTATAATGAGAATGTCAGAACGAAAGCTCGGCGCCTGGCTTCAATTGCTCGGAAGAACAGGTCCGACTAGTTTTCGTTTAATCGCCTGAGCGAGGTAACCTTTATTTTTGAGGTTTCAATGGAAAATGCATTTCTGCAAGTCCCATTACTTTATCACCTACTGTTCATGGATCTAAAGTCCTTCTATAATGAGAGTATCAGAACGAAAGCTGGGCGGCTGGCTTGTATTGATTAGAGGCATACGTTAGACAGGTTTCTCTTAATCGCCTGAGCAAGGAAGACTTCATTTTTGAGTATGCAGGAGATAATGCACTTGTACACGTGTGATTACTATATCACCTACAGTGTAATAGCTGAAGCAATATTATAATGAGAATATAAAAACAAAAGCTCAGCGCCTGGCTTGAATCGGTAGAAAGTACACGTCCGATTAGTTTTCTCTTAATCACCTGCGCGAGGCGGCCTTTATTTTTAAGGTTTCAATAGAAAATGGACTTTATCAAGCCCGGTTATTTTTTCTCCTACGTTGCATATAGCTGAGGTTATGATGAGAATATAAAAACGGAAGCTCAGCTCCTGACTTGAATCGGTAGAAAGTACACGTCCGACCAGTTTTTGCTTAATCACCTACGCGAGGTAGCCTTTATTTTTAAAGTTTCAATAGAAAATGCACTGAAGCAAGATCGAATACTTATCACCTACTCTGCATGGAGCAAAAGTCCACTTATAATGAGAGAATCAGAAGGAAAGCTGGGGGATTTGCTTCAATTTATTACTGACACACATTAGACTAGGTTTCGCTTAATCTCCGGCGTAGGGCAGCAATTCTTTTGGAGGTTTTTGGAGGTGCTAAAATAGCCGAAAATACATGGTAAATAACGTAAAAAAATCATCTCTCGCGAGTTTATTAATTTGGACAAATTTTATGTCTGGTATTTCTTCCATATATTCGCCGTAGCCTTGCCAAAAAATTGGGCATATGAAATTCGATACGGAAACTTTCGCTTAGTGGGTACCAAGGGGCTAAAATAGCCGAAAATACACGAAAAATAACATGAAAAAATCATCTCTTGCGAGATTATTAATTTAAGACAAATTTTATGGCTGATATTTCTTCCAGATGTTGTCATAGCCTTGCAAAAAGAATTGGCGATATGAAATTCGTTCCGGAACCTTTCGCTTAGGGGGTGCAAAGGGACTAAAATAGCGGAAAAGACTCGCAAAATACCGAGAAAAAAATCATCTCTCGCGAGTTGATTAAGTTAACACAAATTTTATAGCTGATATTTCTTCCAGATGTTGTCATAGCCTTGCAAAAAAATTGCGGATATGAAATTCGATCCGGAACCTTTCGTTTAGGGGGTGCAAAGGGACTAAAATAGCTGAAAATACACGAAAAATAACGTGAAAAAATCTTCATATCCCCAATTTTTTTTGCAAGGCTATGGCAACATCTGGAACAAATATCAGCCATAAAATTTGTCTTAAATTAATAAACTCGCGAGAGATGATTTTTAAACGTTATATTTCGCGTATTTTCGGGTATTTTAGCCCGTTTGTTTTCGGCTTTTTAGTCCCTTTGCACCCCCCAAGCGAAAGGTTCCGGATCGAATTTCATATCCCCAATTTTTTTGCAAGGCTATGACAACATCGGGAAGAAATATCAGCCATAAAATTTGTCTTAAATTAATAAACTCGCGAGAGATGATTTTTTCACTTTATTTTCGTGTATTTTCGGCTATTTTAGACCCTTTGCACTCCCTAAGCGAAAGGTTCCGGATCGAATTTCATACTCCCAATGTTTTTACAAGGCTATGGGAACATGTGGAAGAGATATCAGCCATAAAATTTGTCTTAAATTAATAAACGGGCGAGAGATGATTTTTTCACTTTAATTTTCGTGTACTTCCAGCTATTTTAGCTCCTTTGTACCCCCTAACGGAAAGGTTCCGGATCGAATTTCATATCCCCAATTTTTTTGCAAGACTATGACAACATGTGGAAGAAATATTGGCCATAAAATTTGTCTTAAATTAATAAACTCGCGAGAGATGATTTTTTCACGTTATATTTCATGTATTTTCGGCAAAATCCCCTTTACACCCCCTAAGCGAAAGGTTCCAGATCGAATTTGATATCCCAAATTTTTTTGCAAGGCTATGGCAACATCTGGAAGAAATATCAGCCATAAAATTTGATTTAAATTATTAAACTCGCGAGATATGATTTTTTTACGTTATTTTTCGTGTAATTTCGGCTATTTTTGAGCCTCTTGGCCTTCCTAAGCGAAAGGTTCCGTTCGAATTTGATATCCCCAATTTTTTTGCGAGGCTACGGCAACATCTAGAAGAAATAGCAACCATAAAATTTTTCTTAAATTAATAAACTCGCCGGAGACAATTTTTTTCTAAGCGATTTGCAGGTATTTTCCGCTATTTTAGTCCCTTTGCACCCCCCACGTGACACGTTCCGGATCGAATTTCTTATCGCCAATTTTTTTACAAGGCTATGGCAACATCTGCAGGAAATACCAGACATAAAATTCGTCTGAAATTAATAAACTCGCCAGAGACAATTTTTTTCTAAGCGCTTTACTAGTATTTTCGGCTATTTTAGACCATTTGCACCTCCCAAGCGATAGGTTCCGGATCGAATTTTATATCCCAAATTTTTTTGCACGGCTATGGCAACATCAGGAAGAAATATCAGCCATAAAATTTGTCTTAAATTAATAAACTCGCGAGAGATGATTTTTTTCTTGGTGTTTTGCGAGTATTTTCCGCTATTTTAGTCCCTTTGCACCCCCACGCGACACATTCCGGATCGAATTTCTTATCGCTAATTTTCTTACAAGGCTACGGCAACATGTGGAAGAAATATCAGCCATAGAATATGTCTTAAATTAATAAACTCGCGAGAGATGATTTTTTTCTCGGTGTTATGCGAGTATTTTCCACTATTTTTGTCCCTTTGCACCCCCGACGCGTTACGTTCCGGATCGAATTTCTTATCGCCAATTTTTTTACAAGGCTATGGCAACATCTGCAGGAAATATCAGCCATAAAATTTGTCTTAAATTAATAAACTCGCCAGAGACAATTTTTGTCTAGGCGCTTTGCAAGTATTTTCGGCTATTTTAGTCCCTTTGCACCCCCCCAAGCGACACGGCCCGCATCGAATTTCATATCCCCAATTTTTTTGCAAAGCTATGACAACATCTGGAAGAAATATCAGCCATAAAATTTATTTTAGATTAATAAACTCGCGAGCGATGATTTTTTCACCTTATTTTTCGTGTATTTTCGGCTACTTTATCCCCTTTGCATCCTCTAAGCGAAAGGTTCTGGATCGAATTTCATATCCCCAATTTTTTTGCCAGGCTGTAGCAACATGTAAAAGAAATACCAGCCATAAAAATTGTCCAAATTAATAAACTCGCGAGAGATGATTTTTTTCTCGGTGTTTTGCGAGTATTTTCCACTATTTTAGTCCCTTTGCACCCCCCACCCCCCCCCAAGCGACACGTTCCGCATCGAATTTCTTATCGCCAATTTTTTTACAAGGTTATGACAACATGTGGAAGAAATATCGGCCATAAAATTTGTCTTAAATTAATAAACTCGCGAGAGATGATTTTTTCACATTATTTTTCGTGTATTTTCGGCAATTTGAGCCCCTTGGCACCCCCTAAGCGAAAGGTTCCGGATCGAATTTGATATCCCCAATTCTTTTGCGAGGCTATCGCAATATCTGGAAGAAATAGCAGTCATAAAATTTGTCTTAAATTAATAAACTCGCGAGAGATGATTTTTTTCTTGGTGTTTTGCAAGTATTTTCAGCTATTTTAGTCCCTTTGCATCCCCCACGCGACACGTTCCGGATAGAATTTCTTACCGTCAATTTTCTTACAAGGCTATGGCAACATCTGGAAGAAATATCAGCCATAGAATTTGCCTTAAATTAATAAACTCGCGAGAGATGATTTTTTCACCTTATTTTTCGTGTATTTTCGGCTATTTTAGCCCCTTTGCACCCTCTAAGCGTAAGGTTCCGGATCGAATTTCATATCCCCAATTTTTTTGCAAGGCTATGACAACATCAGGAAGAAATATCAGCCATAAAATTTATCTTAAATTAATAAACTCGCCAGAGACAATTTTTTTCTTGGTGCTTTGCAAGTATTTTTGGCTATTTTAGTCCCTTTGCACCACCCAAGCGACACGTTCCGCATCGATGTTCTTATCCCCAATTTTTTTACAAGGCTATGGCAACATGTGCAAGAAATATCAGCCATAAAATTCGTCTTAAATTAATAAACTCGCCAGAGACCATTTTTTTCTAAGCGCTTTGCAAGTATTATCGACTATTTTAGTCCATTTGCACCCCCCAAGCGAAAGGTTCCGGATCGAATTTCATATCCCCAATTTTTTCGCAAGGCTATGACAACATCAGGAAGAAATATCAGCCATGAAATTTGTCTTAAATTAATAAACTCGCAAGAGATGATTCTTTTCTTGGTGTTTTGCGAGGATTTTCCGCTATTTTAGTCCCTTTGCAGCCCCCACGCGACACGTTCCGGATCGAATTTCTTATCGCTAATTTTCTTACAAGGCTACGGCAACATGTGGAAGAAATATCAGCCATAGAATTTGTCTTAAATTAATAAACTCGCGGGAGATGATTTTTTCACCTTATTTTTAGTGTATTTTCGGCTATTTTAACCCCTTTGCATCCTGTAAGCGAAAGGTTCCGGAACGAATTTCATAACCCCATTTCTTTTGCAAGGCTATGGCAACATCTGGAAGAAATAGCAGCCATAATATTTGTATCATATTAATAAACTCGCGAGAGATGATTTTTTTCTTTATGTTTTGCGAGTATTTTCCGCTATTTTAGTACCTTTGCACTCCCCACGCTACACGTTCCGGATCGAATTTCTTATCGCTAATTTTCTTACAAGGCTACGGCAACATGTGGAAGAAATATCAGCCATAGAATATGTCTTAAATTAATAAACTCGCGAGAGATGATTTTTTTCTCGGTGTTTTGCGAGTATTTTCCACTATTTTTGTCCCTTTGCACCCCCCACGCGTTACGTTCCAGATCGAATTTCTTATCGCCAATTTTTTTACAAGGCTATGGCAACATCTGCAGGAAATATCAGCCATAAAATTTGTCTTAAATTAATAAACTCGCCAGAGACAATTTTTGTCTAGGCGCTTTGCAAGTATTTTCGGCTATTTTAGTCCCTTTGCACCCCCCCAAGCGACACGGCCCGCATCGAATTTCATATCCCCAATTTTTTTGCAAAGCTATGACAACATCTGGAAGAAATATCAGCCATAAAATTTATTTTAGATTAATAAACTCGCGAGCGATGATTTTTTCACCTTATTTTTCGTGTATTTTCGGCTACTTTATCCCCTTTGCATCCTCTAAGCGAAAGGTTCTGGATCGAATTTCATATCCCCAATTTTTTTGCCAGGCTGTAGCAACATGTAAAAGAAATACCAGCCATAAAAATTGTCCAAATTAATAAACTCGCGAGAGATGATTTTTTTCTCGGTGTTTTGCGAGTATTTTCCACTATTTTAGTCCCTTTGCACCCCCCCCCCCCCAAGCGACACGTTCCGCATCGAATTTCTTATCGCCAATTTTTTTACAAGGTTATGACAACATGTGGAAGAAATATCGGCCATAAAATTTGTCTTAAATTAATAAACTCGCGAGAGATGATTTTTTCACATTATTTTTCGTGTATTTTCGGCAATTTGAGCCCCTTGGCACCCCCTAAGCGAAAGGTTCCGGATCGAATTTGATATCCCCAATTCTTTTGCGAGGCTATCGCAATATCTGGAAGAAATAGCAGTCATAAAATTTGTCTTAAATTAATAAACTCGCGAGAGATGATTTTTTTCTTGGTGTTTTGCAAGTATTTTCAGCTATTTTAGTCCCTTTGCATCCCCCACGCGACACGTTCCGGATAGAATTTCTTACCGTCAATTTTCTTACAAGTCTATGGCAACATCTGGAAGAAATATCAGCCATAGAATTTGCCTTAAATTAATAAACTCGCGAGAGATGATTTTTTCACCTTATTTTTCGTGTATTTTCGGCTATTTTAGCCCCTTTGCACCCTCTAAGCGTAAGGTTCCGGATCGAATTTCATATCCCCAATTTTTTTGCAAGGCTATGACAACATCAGGAAGAAATATCAGCCATAAAATTTATCTTAAATTAATAAACTCGCCAGAGACAATTTTTTTCTTGGTGCTTTGCAAGTATTTTTGGCTATTTTAGTCCCTTTGCACCACCCAAGCGACACGTTCCGCATCGATGTTCTTATCCCCAATTTTTTTACAAGGCTATGGCAACATGTGCAAGAAATATCAGCCATAAAATTCGTCTTAAATTAATAAACTCGCCAGAGACCATTTTTTTCTAAGCGCTTTGCAAGTATTATCGACTATTTTAGTCCATTTGCACCCCCCAAGCGAAAGGTTCCGGATCGAATTTCATATCCCCAATTTTTTCGCAAGGCTATGACAACATCAGGAAGAAATATCAGCCATGAAATTTGTCTTAAATTAATAAACTCGCAAGAGATGATTCTTTTCTTGGTGTTTTGGTAGGATTTTCCGCTATTTTTGTCCCTTTGCAGCCCCCACTCGGCACGTTCCGGATCGAATTTCTTATCGCTAATTTTCTTACAAGGCTACGGCAACATGTGGAAGAAATATCAGCCATAGAATTTGTCTTAAATTAATAAACTCGCGGGAGATGATTTTTTCACCTTATTTTTAGTGTATTTTCGGCTATTTTAACCCCTTTGCATCCTGTAAGCGAAAGGTTCCGGAACGAATTTCATAACCCCATTTCTTTTGCAAGGCTATGGCAACATCTGGAAGAAATAGCAGCCATAATATTTGTATCATATTAATAAACTCGCGAGAGATGATTTTTTTCTTTATGTTTTGCGAGTATTTTCCGCTATTTTAGTACCTTTGCACTCCCCACGCTACACGTTCCGGATCGAATTTCTTATCGCTAATTTTCTTACAAGGCTACGGCAACATGTGGAAGAAATATCAGCCATAGAATTTGTCTTAAATTAATAAACTCGCGGGAGATGATTTTTTCACCTTATTTTTCGTGTATTTTCGGCTATTTTAACCCCTTTGCATCCTCTAAGCGAAAGGTTCCGGAACGAATTTCATAACCCCATTTCTTATGCAAGGCTATGGCAACATCTGGAAGAAATAGCAGCCATAATATTTGTATCATATTAATAAACTCGCGAGAGATGATTTTTTTCTTTATGTTTTGCGAGGATTTTCCACTATTTTTGTCCCTTTGCACCCCCCACGCGTTACGTTCCGGATCAAATTACTTATCGCCAATTTTTTTACAAGGCTATGGCAACATCTGCAGGAAATACCAGCAACAAAATTTGTCTTAAATTAATAAACTTACCAGAGACAATTTTTTTCTAGGCGCTTTGCAAGTATTTTCGGCGATTTTAGTCCCATTGCACCCCCCCCCCCAAGCGACACGTTCCGCATCGAATTTCTTATCGCCAATTTTTTTACAAGGCTATGACAACATGTGGAAGAAATATCGGCCATAAAATTTGTCTTAAATTAATAAACTCGCGAGAGATGATTTTTTCACGTTATTTTTCGTGTATTTTCGGCTATTTTAGCCCCTTTGCACCCTCTAAGCGACACGTTCCGGATCGAATTTCATATCCCCAATTTTTTTGCAAAGCTATGGCAACATCAGGAAGAAATATCAGCCATAAATTTTCTTCTTGGTGTTTTGCGAGTATTTTCCGCTATTTTAGTCCATTTGTACCCCCCAATCGACAGGTATCGGAACGATTTTCGTATCGCCAATTTTTTTAAAACGCTATGGCAACATCTGGAAGAAATATAAGCCATAATATTTGTCTTAAATTAATAAACTCGCGAGAGATGATTTTTATGTCGGTGTTTTACGAGTATTTTCCACTATTTTTGTCCCTTTGCACCCCCCACGCGTTACGTTGCGGATCAAATTTCTTATCGCCAATTTTTTTATAAGGCTATGGCAACATCTGCAGGAAATACCAGCAACAAAATTTATCTTAAATTAATAAACTTACCAGAGACAATTTTTTTCTAGGCGCTTTGTAAGTCTTTTCGGCGATTTTAGACCCTTTGCACCCCCCCCCCCCAAGCGACACGTTCCGCATCGAATTTCTTATCGCCAATTTTTTTACAAGGCTATGACAACATGTGGAAGAAATATCGGCCTTAAAATTTGTCTTAAATTAATAAACTCGCGAGAGATGATTTTCTCACGTTATTTTTCGTGTATTTTCGGCTATTTTAGCCCCTTTGCAACCTCTAAGCGACACGTTCCGGATCGAATTTCATATCCCCAATTTTTTTGCAAAGCTATGGCAACATCAGGAAGAAATATCAGCCATAAATTTTCTTCTTGGTGTTTTGCGAGTATTTTCCGCTATTTTAGTCCATTTGTACCCCCCAATCGACAGGTATCGGAACGATTTTCGTATCGCCAATTTTCTTAAAACGCTATGGCAACATCTGGAAGAAATATAAGCCATAATATTTGTCTTAAATTAATAAACTCGGGAGAGATGATTTTTATGTCGGTGTTTTACGAGTATTTTCCGATATTTTAGTCCCTTTGCACCACCCAAGCGACAGGTTCAGGATCGAATTTCTTATCGCCAATTTTTTTACAAGGCTATGGCGTCATCTGGAAGAAATATCAGGCACAAAATTTGCCTTAAATTAATAAACTCGCTAAAGATGATTTTTTTCACGTTATTTTTCGTGTATTTTCGGCTTTTCATATCCACAATTTTTCTGTAAGGCTATGACAACATCTGGAAGAAATATCAGCCATAAAATTTGTCTTAAATTAATAAACTCGCGAGAGATGATTTTTTCACATTATTTTTCGTGTATTTTCGGCAATTTGAGCCCCTTGGCACCCCCTAAGCGAAAGGTTCCGGATCGAATTTGATATCCCCAATTCTTTTGCGAGGCTATGGCAATATCTGGAAGAAATAGCAGCCATAAAATTTGTCTTAAATTAATAAACTCGCGATAGATGATTTTTTTCTTGGTGTTTTACAAGTATTTTCAGCTATTTTAGTCCCTTTGCATCCCCCACGCGACACGTTCCGGATAGAATTTCTTACCGTCAATTTTCTTACAAGGCTATGGCAACATCTGGAAGAAATATCAGCCATAGAATTTGCCTTAAATTAATAAACTCGCGAGAGATGATTTTTTCACCTTATTTTTCGTGTATTTTCGGCTATTTTAGCCCCTTTGCACCCTCTAAGCGTAAGGTTCCGGATCGAATTTCATATCCCCAATTTTTTTGCAAGGCTATGACAGCATCAGGAAGAAATATCAGCCATGAAATTTGTCTTAAATTAATAAACTCGCAAGAGATGATTTTTTTCTTGGTGTTTTGCGAGGATTTTCCGCTATTTTAGTCCCTTTGCAGCCCCCACGCGACACGTTTCGGATCGAATTTCTTATCGCTAATTTTCTTACAAGGCTACGGCAACATGTGGAAGAAATATCAGCCATAGAATTTGTCTTAAATTAATAAACTCGCGGGAGATGATTTTTTCACCTTATTTTTCGTGTATTTTCGGCTATTTTAACCCCTTTGCATCCTCTAAGCGAAAGGTTCCGGAACGAATTTCATAACCCCATTTCTTTTGCAAGGCTATGGCAACATCTGGAAGAAATAGCAGCCATAATATTTGTATCATATTAATAAACTCGCGAGAGATGATTTTTTTCTTTATGTTTTGCGAGTATTTTCCGCTATTTTAGTACCTTTGCACTCCCCACGCTACACGTTCCGGATCGAATTTCTTATAGCTAATTTTCTTACAAGGCTACGGCAACATGTGGAAGAAATATCAGCCATAGAATTTGTCTTAAATTAATAAACTCGCGGGAGATGATTTTCTCACCTTATTTTTCGTGTATTTTCGGCTATTTTAACCCCTTTGCATCCTCTAAGCGAAAGGTTCCGGAACGAATTTCATAACCCCATTTCTTATGCAAGGCTATGGCAACATCTGGAAGAAATAGCAGCCATAATATTTGTATCATATTAATAAACTCGCGAGAGATGATTTTTTTCTTTATGTTTTGCGAGGATTTTCCACTATTTTTGTCCCTTTGCACCCCCCACGCGTTACGTTCCGGATCAAATTTCTTATCGCCAATTTTTTTACAAGGCTATGGCAACATCTGCAGGAAATACCAGCAATAAAATTTGTCTTAAATTAATAAACTTACCAGAGACAATTTTTTTCTAGGCGCTTTGCAAGTATTTTCGGCGATTTTAGTCCCTTTGCACCCCCCCCCCCCCCAAGCGACACGTTCCGCATCGAATTTCTTATCGCCAATTTTTTTACAAGGCTATGACAACATGTGGAAGAAATATCGGCCATAAAATTGGCTTAAATTAATAAACTCGCGAGAGATGATTTTTTCACGTTATTTTTCGTGTATTTTCGGCTATTTTAGCCCCTTTGCACCCTCTAAGCGACACGTTCCGGATCGAATTTCATATCCCCAATTTTTTGCAAAGCTATGGCAACATCTGGAAGAAATATCAGCCATAAATTTTCTTCTTGGTGTTTTGCGAGTATTTTCCGCTATTTTAGTCCATTTGTACCCCCCAATCGACAGGTATCGGAACGATTTTCGTAACGCCAATTTTTTTAAAACGCTATGGCAACATCTGGAAGAAATATAAGCCATAATATTTGTCTTAAATTAATAAACTCGCGAGAGATGATTTTTATGTCGGTGTTTTACGAGTATTTTCCGATATTTTAGTCCCTTTGCACCACCCAAGCGACAGGTTCAGGATCGAATTTCTTATCGCCAATTTTTTTACAAGGCTATGGCAACATCTGCAGGAAATACCAGCAACAAAATTTGTCTTAAATTAATAAACTTACCAGAGACAATTTTTTTCTAGGCGCTTTGCAAGTATTTTCGGCGATTTTAGTCCCTTTGCACCCCCCCCCCCCCCCCCAAGCAACACGTTCCGCATCGAATTTCTTATCGCCAATTTTTTCACAAGGCTATGACAACATGTGGAAGAAATATCGGCCATAAAATTTGTCTTAAATTAATAAACTCGCGAGAGATGATTTTTTCACGTTATTTTTCGTGTATTTTCGGCTATTTTAGCCCCTTTGCACCCTCTAAGCGACACGTTCCGGATCGAATTTCATATCCCCAATTTTTTTGCAAAGCTATGGCAACATCTGGAAGAAATATCAGCCATAAATTTTCTTCTTGGTGTTTTGCGAGTATTTTCCGCTATTTTAGTCCATTTGTACCCCCCAATCGACAGGTATCGGAACGATTTTCGTATCGCCAATTTTTTTAAAACGCTATGGCAACATCTGGAAGAAATATAAGCCATAATATTTGTCTTAAATTAATAAACTCGCTAAAGATGATTTTTTTCACGTTATTTTTCGTGTATTTTCGGCTACTTGAGCCCCTTTACACACTCCAAGCGAAAGGTTCCGGATCGAATTTCATATCCACAATTTTTTTGTAAGGCTATGACAACATCTGGAAAAAATATCAGCCATAAAATTTGTCTTAAATTAATAAACTCGCGAGATATGATTTTTTCACATTATTTTTCGTGTATTTTCGGCAATTTGAGCCCCTTGGCACCCACTAAGCGAAAGGTTCCGGATCGAATTTGATATCCCCAATTCTTTTGCGAGGCTATGGCAATATCTGGAAGAAATAGCAGCCATAAAATTTGTCTTAAATTAATAAACTCGCGAGAGATGATTTTTTTCTTGGTGTTTTGCAAGTATTTTCAGCTATTTTAGTCCCTTTGCATCCCCCACGCGACACGTTCCGGATAGAATTTCTTACCGTCAATTTTCTTACAAGGCTATGGCAACATCTGGAAGAAATAACAGCCATAGAATTTGCCTTAAATTAATAAACTCGCGAGAGATGATTTTTTCACCTTATTTTTCGTGTATTTTCGGCTATTTTAGCCCCTTTGCACCCTCTAAGCGTAAGGTTCCGGATCGAATTTCATATCCCCAATTTTTTTGCAAGGCTATGACAACATCAGGAAGAAATATCAGCCATAAAATTTATCTTAAATTAATAAACTCGCCAGAGACAATTTTTTTCTTGGTGCTTTGCAAGTATTTTCGGCTATTTTAGTCCCTTTGCACCACCCAAGCGACACGTTCCGCATCGATTTTCTTATCCCCAATTTTTTTACAAGGCTATGGCAACATGTGCAAGAAATATCAGCCATAAAATTCGTCTTAAATTAATAAACTCGCCAGAGACCATTTTTTTCTAAGCCCTTTGCAAGTATTTTCGACTATTTTAGTCCATTTGCACCCCCCAAGCGAAAGGTTCCGTATCGAATTTCATATCCCCAATTTTTTTGCAAGGCTATGACAAGATCAGGAAGAAATATCAACCATGAAATTTGTCTTAAATTAATAAACTCGCGAGAGATGATTTTTTTCTTGGTGTTTTGCGAGGATTTTCCGCTATTTTAGTCCCTTTGCAGCCCCCACGCGACACGTTCCGGATCGAATTTCTTATCGCTAATTTTCTTACACGGCTACGGCAACATGTGGAAGAAATATCAGCCATAGAATTTGTCTTAAATTAATAAACTCGCGGAAGATGATTTTTTCACCTTATTTTTCATGTATTTTCGGCTATTTTAACCCCTTTGCATCCTCTAAGCGAAAGGTTCCGGAACGAATTTCATAACCCCATTTCTTTTGCAAGGCTATGGCAACATCTGGAAGAAATAGCAGCCATAATATTTGTATCATATTAATAAACTCGCGAGAGATGATTTTTTTCTTTATGTTTTGCGAGTATTTTCCGCTATTTTAGTACCTTTGCACTCCCCACGCTACACGTTCCGGATCGAATTTCTTATCGCCAATTTTTTTACAAGGCTATGACAACATATGGAAGAAATATCGACCATAAAATTTGTCTTAAATTAATAAACTCGCGAGAGATGATTTTTTCACCTTATTTTTCGGCTACTTTAGCCCCTTTGCATCCTCTAAGCGAAAGGTTCCGGAACGAATTTCATAACCCCATTTCTTTTGCAAGGCTATGGCAACATCTGGAAGAAATAGCAGCCATAATATTTGTATCATATTAATAAACTCGCGAGAGATGATTTTTTTCTTTATGTTTTGCGAGTATTTTCCGCTATTTTAGTACCTTTGCACTCCCCACGCTACACGTTCCGGATCGAATTTCTTATCGCCAATTTTTTTACAAGGCTATGACAACATATGGAAGAAATATCGACCATAAAATTTGTCTTAAATTAATAAACTCGCGAGAGATGATTTTTTCACCTTATTTTTCGGCTACTTTAGCCCCTTTGCATCCTCTAAGCGAAAGGTTCCGGATCGAATTTCATATCCGCAATTTTTTTGCCAGGCTGCAGCAACATGTAAAAGAAATACCAGCCATAAAATTTGTCCAAATTAATAAACTCACGAGAGATGATTTTTTTCTTGGTGCTTTGCAAGTATTTTCAGCTATTTTAGTCCCTTTGCATCCCCCACTTATTTTCGTGTATTTTCGGCTATTTTAGACCGTTTGCACTCCCTAAGCGAAAGGTTCCGGATCGAATTTCATACTCCCAATGTTTTTGCAAGGCAATGACCATATCTGGAAGAAATATCAGCCATAAAATTTGTCTTAAATTAATATACTCGCGAGAGATGATTTTTTCACCTTATTTTTCGTGTATTTTCGGCTATTTAGCCCATTTGCACCCTCTAAGCGCAAGGTTCCGGATCGAATTTCATATCGCCAATTTTTTTACAAGGCTATGGCAACATCTGTGACAAATATCAGCCATAAAATTTGTCGTAAATTAATAAATTCGCTTGGACCGATTTTTCTCTAGGCGGTTTGCAAGTATTTTCGACTATTTTAGTCCCTTTGCACCCCCCAAGCGAATGGTTCCGGATCGAATTTCATATCCCCAATTTTTTTGCATGGCTATGGCAACATCGGGAGGAAATATCAGCCATAAAATTTGTCTTAAATTAATAAACTCGCGAGAGATGATTTTTTCACTTTATTTTCGTGTATTGTCGGCTATTTTAGACCCTTTGCACTCCCTAAGCGAAAGGTTCCGGATCGAATTTCATACTCCCAATGTTTTCGCAAGGCAATGACCATATCTGGAAGAAATATGAGCCATAAAATTTGTCTTAAATTAATAAACTCGCGAGAGATGATTTTTTCACCTTATTTTTCGTGTATTTTCGGCAATTTTAGCCCCTTTGCATCCTCTAAGCGCAAGGTTCCGGATCGAATTTCATATCGCCAATTTTTTTACAAGGCTATGGCAACATCTGTGACAAATATCAGCCATAAAATTTGTCTTAAAATAATAAATTCGCCAGAAACGATTTTTCTCTAGGCGGTTTGCAAGTATTTTCGACTATTTTAGTCCCTTTGCACCCCCCAAGCGAAAGGTTCTGGATCGAATTTCATATCTCCAATTTTTTTGCGAGGCTATTGCAAAATCGGGAAGAAATATCAGCCATAAAATTTGTCTTAAATTAACAAACTCGTGAGAGATGCTTTTTTCACGTTATTTTTCGTGTATTTTCGGCTATTTTAGCCCCTTTACATCCTCCAAGCGAAAGGTTCCGGATCGAATTTTTATATCCCCAATTATTTTGCAAGGCTATAAAAACATGTGGAATAAATATCGGCCATAAAATTTGTCTTAAATTAATAGCCTCGCGAGAGATGACTATTTTCTCGGTGTTTTTCGAGTTTTTTCCGCTATTTTAGTACCTTTGCAGCCCCCAAGCGACACGTACCGGAACGAATTTCGTATCGTCAATTTTTTTACAAGGCTATGGCAACATCTGGAAGAAATATTAGCCATAAAATTTGTCTTAAATTAATAAACTCGCGAGAGATGGTTTTTATCTCGGTGTTTTGGGAGACTTTTCCGCTATTTTTGTCCCTTTGCACCCCCAGCGCGTTACATTCCGGATCGAATTTCTTATCGCCAATTTTTTTACAAGGCTATCGCACATCTGCAAGAAATACCAGCAATAAAATTTGTCTTAAATTAATAAACTCAGGAGAGATATGATTTTATCACGTTGTTTTTCGTGTATTTTCAGCTATTTTAGCCCCTTGACATCCTCCAAGCGAAAGGTTCCGGATCGAATTTTTATATCCCCAATTATTTTACAAGGCTATAAAAACATGTGGAAGAGATATCGGCCATAAAATTTGTCTTAAAATAATAACCTCGCGAGAGATGATTATTTTCTCGGTGTTTTGCGAGTTTTTTCCGCTATTTTAGTACCTTTGCAGCCCCCAAGCGACACGTACCGGAACGAATTTCGTATCGTCAATTTTTTTACAAGGCTATGGCAACATCTGTGACAAATATCAGCCATAAAATTTGTCTTAAATTAATAAACTCGCGAGAGATGATTTTTATCTCGGTGTTTTGCGAGTATTTTCCGCTATTTTAGTCCTTTTGTACCTCCCAAGCGACACGTTCCGGATCGAATTTCTTATCGCTAATTTTTTCACAAGGCTATGGCGACTTCTGGAAGAAATATCAGGCACAAAATTTGTCTTAAATTAATAAACTCGCGAGAGATGATTTTTTCACTTTATTTTTCGTGTATGTTCGGCTATTTTAGCCCCTTTACATCCTCCAAGCGAAAGGTTCCGGATCGAATTTTTATATCCCCAATTATTTTGCAAGGCTATAAAAACATGTGGAATAAATATCGGCCATAAAATTTGTCTTAAATTAATAACCTCGCGAAAGATGATTATTTTCTCGGTGTTTTTCGTGTATTTTCGGCAATTTTAGCCCCTTGGCACCTCCTAAGCGAAAGGTTCCGGATCGAATTTGATATCCCCAATTTTTTTACGACGCTATAGCAACATCTGTAAGAAATATCAGCCATAAAATTTGTCTTAAATTAATAAACTCGCGAGAGATGATTTTTTTCTCTGTGTTTTGCGAGTATTTTCCGCTATTTTAGTTCCTTTGCACTCCCCACGCGACACGTTCCGGATCGAATTTCTTATCCCCAATTTTTTTTGCAAGGCTATGGCAACATCTCGAAGAAATATCAGCCATAAAATTTGTCTTAAATTAATAAACTCAGATGGTATCAATTTCTTTTGTAATTTATTGTCTATTCGGGGTGATTTTAGGGATGATTTGGGGGGATGATCACTTTGGAAATAACTTATTTTGCAGTTTATTCATGTTTTATGCATATCTCTAGGAGATAATATCAAGAAAACCGAATTTAGAAATTTTGGATATTTCATTCACGATGAACGTTGAGAATTTCAGATACATCTAATGTTATAATTTTCTGACGGTGGGAAACGTCAAAATGTTTCAGAGAAGTTGTCAGCAATTCTTAGTTCAGAAACTGATATTTTTACTTTTACAAGATGTGTGGCAATCATGGATAATTCAATGAATAATTATATCAAGATGTTTTACATTTGCTACTATAAAAGTATGTCGAGAAACCTTTTTTGGCTCAATGATTCTTAGTTCATAAACTTTTGTTTTTAATTTTGTAAGATGTGTCTGATCGGTTTTTAATTCAAGTGGTTTCTATTGAAAACTTCAACGAATTCAAGTGTTGAAAATTATTATTTTATAACTAATGATTGGCTTATGGTGAGGGGCGCCAAATGTTTCAGTGGAGCCTTCTGTTCTGTGAATATATGAGCAAGATATTGTTATTGAAGAGCAGAAGTACTGGTTATGGAAAAAAGAAGTGAATTGTACAATGCTAAAGATTCTAATACAGTTGTCAAAGTGGAATAGAAGTCTAGATATTTTATATTAACTTTATGTCACACGTGCACATAGTGTATTTGGAACGACTGATCGGAGGAACATAATATTAAATAGAACTAGAATTTATGATATATGCCAATATTATAATATTTTATTATATTTGAATAAAACATGAGAAGAATAATGATTTAAAAATGTGTTAAAAGTTTGAAATCAGTCTGATCAGTTGAAAATAATCTCAAATATGAAATAAGACTGCCATATATTTTATTTTATTATGATAATTTTTTAAAAGATTTGAAACAGATGATTGAAAATAATAAAGATACATACAATAAGATTGCTCGTCAAAGTGGAATAGAAGTTTAAATATTTTTTAAAATACATATTCCGAACAACATTTTTATTGATATTTTTATGTTTATGGGTTATTTTCATGAATTTGTCAAAATTAAATCGAACAAGTATGCTACATTAGAAAGTTTTATTAAATATCTAAAAAAACATTTTAAAAATGTTTAGACTAAGGCAAGTATTAGTTCCTCTCTCCCTCCCTGTCTCTTCCTCTCCCTCCCACTCTTTCCCTCCCCTCTCTCTCCCTCTCTCCCTCTCCCTCTCTCAACATCCGTCAAACTGAGTACCAAAAACTTTAATGAGAGCTTAAATATTTCTTTAAAACAATCAACACGTTTTTTAAAAGCTAATTTTTTTTAGGACGTTCTAACAACACAATTTGTCTAGTCCTTTTAATTCTTCTAATCTCATCTATTCAATAAGCTCTCTCTACAAATGGAAATAATTTTTTTCATGACTATACAAATAAATATAAAACTTTCTACGAAAGTATAAAATAAGGCAAGTATACACGTTTTTTCTGCATAATCTATAAAAAAACAGCACAATTTGCCTAGTCGTTTTATTTCTTCGAATCTCGAAATTTATTTAAATTTGTTCATCTTTCTGTACAAATTAAACACAAGAAAGTACTAAAATCAATTTATTGTAGTCAAGTACCCATAAGTTAACTTGACTGACATAATACAACTTTTCATACCTACTTATCAAACATATTCAGCGAGCGGGCATAAAGTACTACTTAACGCCTAACAGGCGCAATAGCTCTCATACTCCTACAGAACTTTATAGAACCTACGCACTTTACGCCCGTGTGGGCGAATATTATTTTAATTATATAACTGTTATGCCTTCTTTTTATTTCTAAAATTCATAAGAATTTGTTCAGATATTTACGAAAAGCCAAAGCCTATATAAAAAAATTACATAGTTACCACCACATTACCATTTTTCATTATTCTTTCTCAATTTTGAAATTTCTATAATATTACGCATCTTGGGAAGACAATAGAAGTCTATAGAGCTGCTCTAGCAGGGGTGGTCTTCCAATCTCCCATACATACTTGGCGGGCCCGATGGTTTGCAGTTTACCGGTGGGCTTTGTAAATGTAGAATACTAAATTTTTGCATAAAGTCCACTATAAATAATTACATTGTCACTAATTTTTAATTCATACCATTTAAATATAATATCCCTACATGTGCAAAATCTCATGATTTACTTCCATTACTCAAAATTTTTTTCCTTGTGTCCGTCTTTCTTAAGCGGGAATGAGATAAAAAATGCATATAAATTTATAGTCTACTCAAAAGTGCTTTTTACTAACCATTTTATAAGCCACCGATTTTTTATCCTTTTCCCGCGTGTAAATATCATATGAAATTTCATATGAGTATTTCAGACATCAGGTCTCATATGAGATATGATATATGTGATGTCATCTGCAATTTTATATATTATGGGATGTCATGATATCTCATATGAGATCTCATACGATATTTTCATACGGGTTTGCACTTTCTATTTAAAAACAGAGTAATACATTGAATACGTGTTAGTATTTAATATGTAGAAGCAACCTATTTATTCATTTTATCTGATCTGTAAACATATGAAAATATTTATATGAAAAAGACCATGTCTACACCTTAAACTGCAAACTGTCGGGCCCGCCAAGTATGTATGGGAGATTAGAGGACCACCCCTGCTAGAGCAGCTCTATAGACTTCTATTGTCCTCCCAAGAGGCGTAATATTATAGAAATTTCAAATCGAGAAAGAATTATGAAAAATGGTGATGTGGTGGTAACTATGTAATTTTTTTATATAGGCTTTGACTTTTCGTAAATATCTGAAAAAATTCTTATGAATTTTAGAAATAAAAAGAAGGCATAATAGTTATATAATTAAAATAATATTCACCTACACGGGCGCAAAGTGCGTAGGTTCTATAAAGTTCTGTGGGAGTATGAGAGCTATTGCGCCTGTTGGGAGTTAAGTAGTACTTTATGCCCGCTGGCTGAATATGTTTGATAAGTAGGTATGAAAAGTTGTATTATGTCAGTCAACTTAACTTATGGGTACTTGATTATATTTTCTTTAGAATCAGCATTTAGCAATGCGACTACCGAATTTAATACGATTGGAGACAATTACATTGCAAAATAAGATGATCTCAATCATCTTCAACCTAATTTAACCGCTTAATAAATACGGCGACTCTCAACACACAAATCAGTAATCGTGGACAGATCGCGAGCTCCGTACTACTCCAGCCGACAAAAGGAGTTGTTATTTGTATAGGCCAATAAGAGCCTAAATTATTTTATAAGTTAAAAAAATATCAGTTAATAAATACGAGCAGTAGAAATTCAATTTATTTAGTTCAATTTATTCGCAGAACCCTTCACCATAAAAGAGTAAGTATCCAAATATAACTAAAATAATAAAACCAAATATTCATACAAAAATACATATATATATAACAATTACATAGGAGTATTATCTCGACTGTCAGGACTTAACAGTGGTTCGGTACGAATCGAACATTAGTTCACTAGACTGTTTAAAATAAAAGAATAAAGATAACTATTTTTCGGACTTAACGTTGGTTCCGGTACAGGATCGAAATTTAGATTCATACAAAAAACAAGACTGGTATAAAGGGAAACAAATAGTATTTGTTCATACTAATAATTTATTACTAACTATTTCCGAGCTTCTTGCTTTGCAGTAAGAAGTTGGGGAGATCATTGTAGCATGAATCGCCCAAATTTCGGAAGATAAGCATGTACGGCTCGTCCAGACTATACTAACATATTAATAGATAAATAAAAACAGATAAATGTTATAGAAATAGGGAAAGAAGAAAGGATAACCCAAATACAAAATAATCAAATGTAAACGAATATAAAAAAGATTTCACATAAAGATAAAATCAAAATAAATAAATATATAAGTAAATAGCATCACGAAAATACATTTGACAAACAACAAATTAAAGTGAAAAAGTTGATGTAGAGAAAACATTAAGAAACAAATAAGTAAATAATATCAGTAAAAACAAATAACTAAAATATTAGTGGAAAAAAAAAATAAATGAATAAATAAATAAAAAAAAGTTTAAATAAATAAAACAAATCCAACACAAATGAGAAAAAAGAAATAATAATACAATATAATAATCATTGAATAGATAATTGTTATATTTTACATAAACAAGATATAAAGATATCAGGAAATCAATTAAAACGCATAAATAAGCGATACAGATATAAAAGTAACAAATAAATAAATTATATCATGAAATAAACAATTACAAAATATATACATGAAAATAGTTGAACTAATAATAAAAAGATATTTAAAAAGAAATATTAAGTATAGCATAGGCAAAAGAGTAATATATCATGTCATATCAGAAAAAGGCAGGAAATAAGGGAAACGAAGGGATTTTAACCAGACAGACGTCCCAGAGAAATCCAGAACTTAAAAAGCAAATAGACGAGAAAAGTGAAGAAGCTAATATTTTTTAAAGGAAACCGAGAGTACCAAGATCACCCCGAGCATAAACTTGCCTAAAAATTTATCAAATACTTACGTTAACGTACCAATTAACTCAAAAATAGAGGAAAAAACGGAAAAAGTTTCAATTCCAACGACTTCGAAAGCAGATCTTAAACGTATCAGAAAAAACAGATTCACAATTTTCAGTTAATTTAAACAAAAAACCGAATATTATAAAACCCACACAAGAGCAAGATATACAGCATAGTATATCACCAAATACATTTTATACGCCGAACGCACCAGGTCAAGGCCATGCATTTTTTAACGACTCAGCATATTTAGAGGACGACAAGCAACATGATTTTACAGACATAGGCGTATTACTTAATGAACAAAGCCTAATTTTAGCTAGAGATAATAACGTAAATAATAACGAAGAGGTAACAATTCAAATAAATGAAAATTTAATAAATTCCGAAACAGAAATCGCAAATCAACAGCTTAAACTACCACTAAAAGATGTCGCAAAAATAGTTCCAGAATTTGATGGAAAAAATATGGAATCAGAAGAATATATAGAAAGACTTCAACAGGCAAAAGACATTATTGACAACGCAGATGAAGAAAACTTAGTACGACTTTTGAAAATAAAATTAAAAGGAGAACCATATAAAGCCCTAAAAAAAGCAGATATTACTACTATTGACGTTTTAATTCAATCCATGCGGAAAATTTATCCGAGTAAGGAAGATATACATACACTATATAGAAAATTGATTAGAATAAATCAAGAACCATATGAAACAGTATTGGAATATGCTAACAATATTACAGAAATAGGTACCAAAATTAAAGAATTAAAAGCATTAGAACCAGATATCACAGAAGGAAACCTTAGAATTTTTAAAACTCAATTAAAAAAAGACATATTGAATTATTTTAAAGACGGTCTAAGAAGTGAAATACGATTTTCGTTAGGTGAACACGAAACCGCAAAAAGTGCAATACAAAAAGAAATATATCTAGAGGCAAATGCAGAAAAAAGAAGTATGATGAGGAAGGATAACGCAAATATATTATATAACTTTGGAAAACCAATTACAAACACCGCAAGAATATATCACTGCCAAATTTGCACAGATACCGAGCATGAAGCACTATTTTGTCTCAACGCATCATGTGTGTATTGCAAAAATAAAGATCACATGTCATATCTTTGCAATGTCGCAAAAGATAAAATAGAATTAATTTGTAAGTTTAGCAGCTCAAGGGGACATTCGATAGATACCTGTAAATTAAATCACTTAAAGGGAAGTCATTATCAATATTGCCAAGAAATGGATCACACGGTTACAACTTGCCCAATGATAATAAGATATGAACTCTGCTGGAAATGCAAAGAACGAGGTCACAGTCCGAATGTGTGTGAAAAAAGTGCTAACGTTGCCGAGGCTTGCGAGTTCTGTGGTAACACGAGCCACACGATAAAGAACTGCCCGTCGGTAGTATGTCAGAGGTGCAATAAACCCGGACATTTAATGAAATACTGCGAGGTAACGAGAAAAAGGATCTGGTGTACGATCTGTGCGTTAGAAGGACACGAAGCTTCGGATTGCCAGACGGCAGGAATTATGACTATGCAAGGTAAACAGTAGACGTATGGAAATAAAATAATTTGCCAAATTTGCGAGGCTGTCACACATACTGCAGCATATTGCCCAGATCGAAATACAAGTTTAAAAATGAATACCAATTACACGAATATTAGCCCAAATTATAGAAGTTTAGAAAACAAATACATGTACCACACACAAAGCAATTCAAGGAATACAAACGGATTAAATAACATCCAACAACAAAATTACAAACCAAGAAATGTGATTTTTAATAATCAACAACCCAATACAGTAAATAGAAAAAGAATTCAATGTGATTATTGCAAAAGAATCGGGCATGACATCGACAACGGCAGAAAACTTAAAAATCTTATAATGCAATATAATGCAATGCGAAATCATTGTGATCTTTGTAAAAATCCAGATCATATTACTGAAGAATGTGAGGAAATCAGACAATATCCAAGTATTAATACTGATGAATCATACCATAATGTTACAAAAGAAACAATTAGCGAATCAAAAATTCAGAAAAACAAAGTTAATACAACGAATATTGAAAGGTATAATGGTAATGAACTAATTACAGAAAATAAAGTAAATAAAAATAAACAGGTAACTAATATCATAGAGGAATCTACATTAATTAATGATGATAAAGAAATCAATTTAATTATCGAACCTTTTATAAAAATACATGAAATCACTGTTGAACCAAAGGATGATAATATAATTATAAAAAATCATGAAAATACTAATGAAATTAATTTTATAGGCATTAACGAAATTTGCAAAAATACTCATGAAATTAAAGAAATTATGGAAACAAATTTAATTGATTTTATTGAATCTACTGTAAAAAAATTATGAGACTAATGAAGAAATGAATTTCAACGAATCTAATATAAAAACTCATGAGGATTGTGATGAAATTAATGTAATTGATTTTATTGAATCTGATATAAATAACCAAAAGCATGAACTTTCGAATAAAAATAATAAAGAAGATAATAATTCGTTGGAAACAGTAACTTTTTATGATGATCTTAAAGTCATTTTAGACATAACTTTTACTTTAGCTGAACCATTTGAATCCGAAGATGATCAAATGGAAACTAAATTCCAACAAAATTCGCTTGAAAATTTGTTAAAAGAGAATATAGGATCTATACATTCTGAAGAGTCTTTATTAAATGATACAAAAAATCTAAAGAACTTATTAAATAATAGTAAAGTAGTTTTTGAAAATGAAAATCAACGAAAAGATATGTTTGATAATCAAAAACTTTAAAAACATCTAGAGAATAAAGGTCATCTAAAAATATTTGATAACCAAGAACACCAAGAACAGCTTGAGAATGAAAGTCAACTAAAAGAAACCTTTGATAATCAAGACGATAACGTAAAAATCAATCTAAATACAAATCCTAATAAAGTACATCAATTGCAGTTAGTTTTAATCAAAGTAACATAATAAAAACGTCAAAAAACTAAAATGGATATCTAATAATAAAAAATATCTAAAAGAATTATCAAAAATTACAAGATTAAAATTTAAAGATTACTACAATAAATTTACTATCAGAAAAAAGTTTAAAAAAGGAGACAAAACATGGCCTATTAAAAAACCAAATATGAATAAATTTCAAAAGGATCAGCATAATAAGAATTTTCAACGCTATTAAAATGAACAAAATAATATCTTATTCAATTATGGGAATTAAGCACAGACAATATTATAAAAAATAATAACATAACATTTTTGTTTTAGGATATGGACAACATACTCAATATTAACATCTATCATAATTTCTTCTTATTTTTCCAAATTTAATACAGAAATAGAGAATTATAATTGCAGCTGAACTTTTCCATTTGAAGCAAAACCATCCTACTTCTTGGTCAACTAACCCTAAGGTGATCCAGATTTTACCAAATATACAATTTAAAATTATAACCTCTTATCCATTTGTCTACAATTGTTCGTATCAACTTGTCAGAATTTTGTGAAAAGCAACTATATATCCTAAGAAAGTTAATAAATTTTAAAAAATGCGATCGGAATAATATACGTTTGAATAATGAAATTCTAAGAAATTTTTACGAAGAAAGGAAAAAGATTCATACACGAAAGATTTTAAAAGTAATGCTACGACTAACAATAACATCGTTGACAATTAAAAAAAATATATATATATTGTTCTTTTCTTTTTTAACAACAACAAACAAAATTATTGCGATTACATGTTAAAATACCTCAGTTTTTGTTTGCTAATGAAACAAGCAAAAGTTTTATTTGTAAAAATTATGTGTTATTAAATAATAGAAATATTTAATTAATTATTTAGTCACAACGTAGAAAACATTTCAGGGATCAATTTAATAACTTATTATTCTATCTATAGCTTTGAATAAGAAATTATAGAACTAATTCAAAGGAAAAAGAAAATAAAACTATTCCTAAACCTTGCAACCCTAACAAACATAGATAAAAATAATTTGACTGTAATTTTATGCAAAATTATGCTGTATTTGCCTTCAGAAAAATTGTTCGCACTTATAAGAACAAAAGGAAGAAATCAGGTAGCTATACTCACATTGTTAAAATTAAATCGAATACAATGTATTGGAAGTGATCAATTTCATCATATACTGACATGATCATCCTACAAGATACACTATTCGACACTGTATTGAGCAAAACAATTTTCTACTCTAACGCACTGCGTACTCTATAATGCAAATATGTGAATACTACTTATGCCAGAAAAAATCTAGAGTTTTAAAATGAACTTTTAAAATGGCTGAAAATTTTCAAAGAAAGGCAATACAATGATGCATAAGAGCAATAACAAGTCAAAATTAACAAAAATCACTCCGTCCTATTAACCTTCCTTGTTATCAAAAATACTTGTCAATATAATAAAATTTTTCTTTTGGAAATAATTATAATTTTTCTCAGTATACGGTTGAAAAATATTTTTTTTATAATAATAATATCAAAAACCCTTTAATGTACTTAATCTACTTAAACAAAGAGGAAAAAATAATATATCTTTTGCCAAATATCTCAGCAGGGAGGGAAGTGAATGATCACTTGAATGATTCCCTATATATTTCTCATATTTCTCCTCCCATTTTATTTTCTACAAAATTATTTAATGCGCACATTATTTCTAAACTTAATCAATGATTCTATTTTTCTTTTTTTTGAAAATACAGCAAAACAACAAAATTATTACACATTAGCGATAATAAAATAATTTAATTAATATCAAGATATATGTTCCTATACAAATTCTAATGCATAACGTATGCTATATTTATTACGTAACGTTTTATTAATTCATGTTATTTTTACACCGAAGGTTTTTGTAATTTATTTATAATTTAATTAAGAATTTATTGTAAAAGTGTTTTCTTAAAAGTGAATGATATTAAATCATAGATTTAGTGTAAGTTTGATAATAATACATTATGTGCTGAATTATCACATAACGAAGTAACAGTACCCGTTTATTCCGTAGTAATCGGCACCGCCATTTGAACGCTAGGAAAAATCGGCGTTCAACATGCAATACAAAGCAAAACCGTAGGTTAAGTGTAGTCTAGTGTTAGGAACAAAATAAATAATTTACTTTATAGAAATTTATAGACGATACGAAATTTTGTTTAAATTTATTGAATTTTTATTATTGTTTTTGTTATTGTTTATATATATAAATTTTTATTATGGATTTAATGATATGAATTTTTAGTATTGTTTTTATTATTTGAATTGTTAGTATTATTGAACCTTTTGTAACAAGAAATTGCTGATCGTTCAACTATTCCTGTAATTGTTGAATCTCTACGATATTCAACAGTCTAAGGAGGGAGGTGTTACGTCCGTGACGTATCCCTAAATTAAATTTGATATTTATATTCTCATCAGTAATTTCTTGATCCACAAAATTATGTGTTTGCAAATTTCTTGACACCCTCGTATCAACTAGCATAGAGAAAAAATTGCAACACAGGGAAATTGTAAACATTCTTGTACGAAATGAACCACAATTTTAAACGAACCATATTGAAATTATTTAAAAATTTCTCAAAACATTTTATGAAAGACGTTGTTGTATTTATAGTTAACTTTCCATCTTATAATTGTAATTTGAAATTATTGTAACAGAAAATTACTGATGGCTAACTATTATTATACTTGTTGAATCTCTACAATATTCAACAATCTAAGGGTGGAAGTGTTACGTTTGTGACGTATCTCTAAAATCAAATTAACAATGCATATTTATCGCCAGTAATTTTCTGACATACAAATGTCGTATATGAGGCGTTTCGCCTCAACTCTCCCAGCGCGGCGCGCGAGTGTCAAATCATGCTATTTTCAAGTCTTGTTTACGATATCAATATGAATTTCAAAAAATTATGTGATAAGCGTTTCCGACGTATTTTTTCCTCAGCTTTCCAATGGTGTAAGTGGTTTTTCCGAAATTTTCCATTTTCACCCTCAAAAAGTATAAAACATACTATATCTCGGAAAGTATATTTTTAATATTTTTTTTGATCATCTAGATCGAAAGCTGAGCATTTTTTACGTCGGAAAGGATTTTTTGCAAAATTTGCTCGAATGTTTTTCTTAGAAAAACAGAACGCGAAAGAGCAGACGCCGCGTCTCCTTCGTGCGCGGTATGCGGCGCGCTGTACAGCGCGTGGACTAGATGTATTTCGCTCTCTACTAACCTTATTATTTTTATTTATCATTTTTAATTCTTTATGGAATATCTTTTTGCACTTCGAATTTCACTTATATGCACGATTGACATTTTCATAGGTTATTTCGCAAAAAAAAAACCGCTGCCAATTCTTTGGCACTTAGCTTCCTCAAACTAATTCATCGTTTCCTAATTAAAAATTGAAATTCTGAAAACACATTTTTCATAAAAAAGAATGCTAAAGAATTTCAATAATACTTTGAACCGATGCGTCTTATACCAGTTTCTTACAAAATAGTATATTACGTACCTATTTTAAAAAAAGCTTTGACAGACCACCAAGTTTAAAAAAAATTGAGATTAAAAAGAGATAAAAGAAGAGGCTAAAAATGGCACTATTAATACGTTTTGATATTTTAATTTACTACATTATATAAAAATATTAAAATGATAGTTCTCGAAAATAAATGTATAATATATATTCATATAGATAATCACTTAAAATTGCAACACAATATTGCCACCAACAAGTGTAATAAGTAACAGTTAAAATTTCAAGTCGATAAATAAATTATTTTTTGAGATATTAATTTTTTAAATATAAAAAAGTTTTCATTAATAACAAATGACAGAGTGAAGATATTTTAAATTTTAAATTTAAAAAAAAGAAAATGTAGGTAATTTGAATAACTTTTAAGAGAAGTATATTATTTTATGTAATAATTACTATAAGATACGAAAAAATCAAAAAAACTAAAAATTCAAAATCGTTTTTTGGTTATAAAACAAAAGAAAATCAATAAAATCCCAAATCCATCAGGGTACTTTCCTTTTGCCGCAAGACGAAGCGAATAAGCTTTACCCGACGAAAATCGGTTGATTAGTTTCGGAGATATTAAGAGTTGAAATATACACACACACACACACGCACACACACACATACAAACATCCACGAAATCAAAAATCATCAAAATCAAATAATATACACATATACCACCATAAAACATCTTTTTGAAGACTTTTTTTTCGAAAATTTTTTTCACCGTTACAAAGCTTCCTCTTTGAGGAAGCAAAAACATTACAATCAATTTGAAATAGCAGACGCAACGCTTCTCACTTACTTTTTACCCGATAGGTGGCTTGCGTATAGAAAATTTTTGCCCGAGAGTAATTTGTTGTATCCAATTATATAAGTGTGATGAATTTTCGATCTTTGTTATCCTTGAAATTGTTTAAGAATTTTAACGCTGTTTCCGTTATATTTGTGTTCTTCGTGTGTTTGCTGATTAAATCATAATTTATTTTTGGTTTATTTATTGCATTTATTTTCTCGCTACTGAAATGGATCCAGCTTTGAAGCTGAAATGCATAAATCCTTTTAATAAAATTAATCACTCTGTGCGTAAAAATTTGTCGAATTTTCCTTCAATATTTAGGAGTGCGTATCCCCTCGTACCAGAAAACGCGAAAATTTGTTCCAACTGTCAACGTCAACTTTATAAACATAAGTTAGATTTACCTTCATGCGATGCCAGAAAAGCTAAAATTGAATGTACTGATGAATATCATAAAGCAGGCGTGGCAGTTCTCAACCAATTAAAAAAAAAAATTTTAGAATCACCGGGTAAGGAAGATAAAATTCAGCTACTCACGCTTGCTCCTGATTTTTGGTCTCGCAGAGACTTAATCAGAGAGTTCGGTTGTACTGAGTGGGAAGCTCGAGAAGCGAAAAAGTTAGTAACTGAAAGTGGAATTTTTTCAAAACCTGAAAAGAAAAGGGGCAAAATATTTCCAGTTGAAAGTGTAGATTCAGTTAAACGTTTTTATGAG
The DNA here is from genome assembly GCA_036365515.1 of Torymus aiolomorphi. Classification (NCBI taxonomy): domain Eukaryota; kingdom Metazoa; phylum Arthropoda; class Insecta; order Hymenoptera; family Torymidae; genus Torymus; species Torymus aiolomorphi. Next base: position 178,847,457 of record CM070873.1, read on the forward strand.
AGGGACGATATTAGTCGTGTAATGCCCGGATTAAAAGATTTTATATCTGTTAAGCAGGATAATGGTAAAAGAGAACATGTACAGAAAAGGTTACTACTTGGTAATTTACGTGAAATTTATTGTTTATTTAAAAAAGAGCATGAATTTGTTAATATTGGCTTCACTAAATTTACTCAATTGAGGCCGCCGCATTGTGTTCTAGCGGGAAGCAGTGGTACGCATAATGTATGCGTATGTGTACACCACGAAAATATCAAGCTGATGTTAAATACTATTAATTTACAGAGTTTAACTGAAGGTACTCGACTATTTCTTAAAAACTACCACGATTGCATCCAAGCAATCGTATGTAGTAATGCTAGTTCGAAATGTTACTTGGGAGACTGTTTAGATTGCCCCAATATGCCTGTATTACGGAAACATTTGCTTGAATGTTTTGAGAGAAATGATATTTTTCAAATACAGTATGAGTCATGGCTTCAGACAGATCGTTGCACAATAGTATCTACAACTGTAAATGTTTATGAATTCATGAACATACTGGGAGAAAAATTAATAAAATTTAAAACTCGTGACTTCTTTGCGAGAGAACAATATCTTTTCTTAAGCGATTTGAAAAAAACCTTCAAAAAGGAGAATTCCTTGTTTGTTGTGATTTTGCAGAAAACTATGCATTTATAGTGCAAAATTCAACACAATCGTTCCACTGGAACAATAATCAAGCAACAGTTTTTACAACAGTGGTATATTATAACGAAAATCAAGATCTTAAACGTATAAGCATTGCTATAATTTCTGATAATCTAAATCACGATACTGTTGCTGTTTATGAATATCAAAAATTTATAATATCGTATTTAAAAAGTAATTTCATAGTCAAGAAAATTTATTACTTAACTGATGGAGCAGGTCAGCATTTTAAGAACAAGTCTACCTTCCAAAATCTTCTGTTTCATCAAAAAGATTTTGGAGTTCCTGCTGAATGGCATTTTCATGCAACAGCGCACGGTAAAGGTGCGTGCGATGGTATAGGCGCAAATTTGAAAAGAGGGGCGAAAAGAGCAAGTCTTCAACTCTCTTCGAGTAATCATATTTTAACACCAGAAGGCCTTTACAACTGGGCTTTATGTAATTGCAAAGAAACTAAAGTTTTTTACAGCACTAAAGAGACCTATGAAAAAGCCGTTTTGAAACTAAAATCAAGGTTAAGTAAAATTAAATCTGTACCGGGAACTTTACAGTACCATGCCGTTATTCCAATGAATAAAACAACATTAATACTAAAAAAAACGTCAATGAGTTCAGAATATCAAATCTTCCCTAAAAAACCCGTAAAACAAAACAAAATAAAATTATCTACTTTTAAAAAAAAGAATTATTAATATAAATACTAGTTTATTGTTGCTATTATTAAGGAAATCAAAATTTTAAGTGGTTGTTAGAGAGCGAAATGCATCTAGTCCACGCGGTGTACAGCGCGCCGAAAACCGCGCGCGAAGGAGACGCTGCGTCTGCTCTTTCGCGTTCTGTTTCTCTAAGAAAACATTCGAGCAAATTCTGAAAAAAATCCTTTCCGACGTAAAAAATGCTCAGCTTTCGATCTAGGGGGTAAAAAAAATATTAAAAATATACTTTTCGAGATATAGTATGTTTTATACTTGTTGGGGGGGAAAATGAAAAATTTCGGAAAAACCACCTATGCCATTGGAAAGCTGAGGAAAAAATACGTCGGAAACGCTTATCACATAATTTTTTGAAATGCATATTGATATCGTAAACACGACTTGAAAATAGCATGATTTGACGCTAGCGCGCCGCGCTGGGAGAGTTGAGGCGAAACGCCTCATATGCGAATTTTGACAACGTTGCTTTTTAATGCAAGCGGCACCACGCCGAAGCGAGCGAACTTTACAACGCTGAAATTTTTTAATACGAGGCAATCGTGACGTAGTAGTAGGTCATCAAACTTGCGTATTATATTTTCTTTAGAATCAGCATTTCGCAATGCGACTACTGAATTTAATACGATTGGAGACAATTACATTGCAATATAAGATGATCTCAATCATCTTCAACCTAATTTAACCGCTTAATAAATACGGCGACTCTCAACACACAAATCAGTAATCGTTGACAGATCGCGAGCTCCGTACAACTCCAGCCGACAAAAGGAGTAGTTATTTGTAAAGGCCAATAAGAGCCTAAATTATTTTATAAGTTAAAAAAGTGTCAGTTAATAAATACGAGCAGTATAAATTCAATTTATTTAGTTCAATTTATTCGCAGAACCCTTCACCATAAAAGAGTAAGTATCCAAATATAACTAAAATGATAAAACCAAATATTCATACAAAAATACATATATATATATATATATATAACAATTAAATAAGAGTATTATCTCGACTGTCAGGACTTCACACCGTATAGAAGACACACAATTTTTAAAAATGTCGTACAAAAAAACCATGGAGAAGATTAAAAAATAACATAATAATAATAATAAAAATTTTCTAATGGATTTTTATGCTTATTGTGGTCCTCCTCAATCTATTATTATGCCATTCCTATCGCTAAGACTCTATGAGGAACGCACGTTATCGAGTAGGTGTCCGCTGCGCCAGTAACACACAACGAGATAGAGGATACCTTTTGTGCCACTTCTTGAGGCTATGCTTGCCGGATGCTTGGCAGGCTCTTATAGCTTATGCTCAGCACTTCTCCCTCTCCCGTTCACCCTCCCCTCTGTCATGTCTTCTCATTTTTTATATAATTTGCGACCAGCAGTATAAATAGGGGTGTTGCAAACCTTTTTTCTTTAGTGCTTGTACATATAACGTTTAAAATGAGTTTACTTAGTATGTACGATTTATTCGATTTGAATAACAATAAAGTTATTGTATTTCGCATAAGACTAGCATAATGTGACGCATAATATTTAAGGTAACAATTTATATTTTAAAATATTGTAATTTTGTACTAAGTTTGTAAATATTGAAAATAAATATATTTATTGTGCTTTTGTATAGCCCTGAAGAAGGAAGTAATAAAACTTACGAAACGTTGGCAATTTTTTAAAATAAATGCTGTTACAAAAGTTCGTCCGGTGTCCGTAAATTTCATTAAATCATATACTACGAACGTTATCAACTACAAGAGAAATATTATTTGAGAAAAATACAAAAAATATTTCACAGAAGATTTTATTGAACAAAAAGAAGATAAAGCACTTGCACACATAAATCAAATTTTAAGTACTGAAGATATGGGCAATTCTCAGGTTGTTTTGATTTTTATGTCATAGTGCGATTTTTATACTTAAACGTTATTTACACTTATTATCTAGGTAATAGTAGATTATCTACGTAGCCCAGAACACGTAGAAAAAATAGTAATATTATTGCAAGCATTTTAAAGTTAAATGTGTATATAATATGCAAAGAAAGCGGTCAAATTTGCAGAAAACACGATGTCACTCTCCAAATTTTTTAAAATTTTCTTGCCATAAAAATTGGTGCGTTCACATGAATACTTAAACTCACCAAAAAATTTCAAGATTTTGCTGTGCGGAATCGAATGCAACCTGTTAGAATTGCGTGCTCTTGATAGAAAAAAAGCTATAAAGGCTGAAAGTAGTGTCACACTTTTTTTAAGTTTTCAACATTTTTTACTTCTATAGAATCTGACCGTTGGTGCACATCTTAAATATTTATAAGTAATTATAGACTGTATTCTAGGGCTAAAAATGAACAATTCTAGATGTGTACGAAGTATGTGCTGCTTCAATAAGATGAAAAAATCAAAGTTATATTTAAAGAAATAAAACGTGCACAGTAGTAAAAATGGATATTTTTTATTGGCACATCGTCTGATCTTAAAAAAATCTTGTTTTTTATACCTGTGCTCTATTATTTAATAAATTTTAGAAATACTATTCAAGCGCACTGTCCATCTATAGTTTTCCTAAAAAGTTATAGAGAAAAACTAAAATTATCAAAAATTGAAAAAATCGAAAAAAAACATTTTAGTTTTATCTATCAAAGATACTTCATACACTTTAAGAAAATCTTAAAATGCAGTACATTTTTTTTCCAATTAATGCATTTTTCAGCTATTACTTCGAACTATTTAAATATATATATATATATATATATATATATATATATATATATATATATATATATATATATATATATATATATATATAAAACTTTTTTATATATATATTTAATATTATATTATATTTAATATTATTTATTTATATATATATATATATAAAACTTTTTTATATCTATATTACTTACATCTATAGATATAAGTAAAATAAGTTAAGAGAATACGACTTGTCTTTCTTTCTTTGATTTTTCGAACTTGTATATATTATATATACATAATATTATATGTGTATTATGTGCTCATAAAGGAGAAGTGTATTGTGAAAATGAATTATACTAAGTCGGAATTTTCAGATACTTTTCGTAAATATCTAAAAGTTCTAAGAGTCGATTCTCAAAATGTTCTCTTACATTGTTTACTTTTAATCGCCGGCGTAAACAGTAGCTTACAGTTGTGTCGCGAATTCCGACTGTGGGAGACCTGTGGTAGTGTTGTCCGTAGGATGAACAAGTATTCATGAAAATTTATCTACTATTATAATTCTGTAAAATGAGTAAGTATTTGATATCAAATTATACTAAAATTATCAAATTCTAATAAATTAATAAAAAATCTACTTTGTGTGGAGTTTGGGCAGAGGTTCGTAAAGAAAGTAAATATTCAGAAGAACAACTGCGACTACAGCGAGAAAATATTAAAAAAAACGAGTTGAAACTGTTCTTAAATACAAACAGGAGTACAGCAGAAAAAGAAGATGGAAGAAAGAGAATGCAGTTACAAAAAGCGAACAAAATGAGATACAGTAAGTTAATTTTCAATTTTGAATTATATAAGTTTGTTTAAATTGAAATAATATCCTATAGTATCGAAGTTTCATAGAGCTTTCAAAAAAGTATGTAGATTCGCGTCAATAATTCTATTTGTAGTTCCGGATAATGTACGTAGTGGTATGTGTGCTATATTTTATGTACCTTAAAAGTGTATTTTCGTGCTGTATACATTCATTCTGGGCTTAGAATAATATGTTCTTGTAAACGTTCATTATTTATTTAACACGTGCATGGAAAATGGAAAATGAATGAAAGAAGTGAATGGAAAATCGAACTTTTCGTGCGTCTGGCGAGTTTTCCCGCAGTAGCGGAAGGACAAGTACCTTTCCTCCCGCTACTACTTTTCCTCCCGCTATATGACGACTCGATATATCCGATCTCCCATTCACTTTTCATGCAAAAAAGGTCCAATTCCTGCGCTTTTTAAAAAAAGTACTATGTGTAACAAGGGAGCAATTGATTTTTTCAGACTCGGATGATGATTTTGAGCACTCGTGCATCACTCAGGCGCCCGAGTGAACCACTCGTGCTCAATTATCATCCTCGCTAGAAAAAGCCAATTTTCCTCCCTAGTTGCACAATGTACTATTTTTATAATTCATGGTTATTTTTATTGCACACTACATTTTTCAATATATTATATCGCTATATTATCGTTCTAATCTATTATTACATTTTAAAATGTCAAGTGTTTCAACGTTCAATCCGAAAAGATCCTTATCATCTTGCGGTGGTGTAGTAACCAGATCTCGAACAAGATTGAATGATTCGACTCCTATTCATCGGGAATTCTCCTCATCCTGCGATAGTACGCTGAGAGAATCACATAATAAAGATGTTGATACGGAGAGTATTGAACAACAAAATACACTTTATTATACGTTCAGTTCGGAAAAATCTGTATTATCTCGCAGCGCGGGTAAGGTAACTAGATCTCGAACAAGATTGATTAATTCGACTCGTAATCAACAGAAATCCTCATCCTACAATAGTACGGTAAGCGAATCACAGTGTAATGACGTTCACACGGAGAGTATTGAACAACAAGATATACTTTATTTTAATACAAATAAATACTGTTCTTAGAAATCTAGAAAATAATCATGTTAACGCTGAAAGTACTGCACTAAATTCGATATACCACCCCAAAGTTGGTAATAAAAATGAGAAGTACAGTGAAGCGCGTTTTTCAGAATTAAAAGCACGGTCCAAAAGAAAAGATCAACAGTTACGCAGAGAAATTATAAATATAAATAATATTATTAAAGAGAAAGATAGAATAATTAATCGGTGGAGAAGAAAATATTACAGACTGAGAAAACCACTTTCAGATAGCGATGGTATTCTAAAAAATGTAAAAAAAATTGAGTGTAAAGATAAAAAATCTATTCGAGCACGATTAGTATACTGTGAAAGGTTGGAACAACAACTTCTAGAAAACAAAAAAAAATTAAAGGGTGAAAAAGAAAAATCTATCTTTTCTCAAGTGATATCTGGAAAAATTATTAAAAAATATCAAAATATGACAAAAACATCGGGTGTCGTCAGTAAATATTTTCTGAATAAACATCTTCAAAATAAATCATTAGTTTTCAATAGAAATACTACGAACCAAAAAAATAAATTGAAAAAATTAGAAAAATCGGTTCAAACTTTTCTAGAAAGAGATGAAAATTCCATGGTGGCGCCCGGTGCAAATGATACTATAGTAAAAAATAAAGAAAAACAAAGAAAAAGATATTTAACAGATACTATATCCAATTTGTATGAAAAATATAAGACAGAAGGTTTGATGCAAATGTCTTGCGCAACATTTTATCGTCTTAAGCCATTTAATGGATTGTTTCAAAACCGATTTCCGCTCGCGACACTACTATGTGCAAAATACACACAAACATGAGGTATTTAATAGAAAAGTGCGCTTTTCTCAAAATCATAAATGATAAGACTCCAACAAGTTTTGTAAATTCACGTACTTGTAATCCTGAAAATAAAGATTGTTTTTACGACGATTGTTCAAGTTGTAAAGATAAACAGATACCTGCAAGTAAAAATGTAAATGAAACTTGGTATTATAAATGGATTACCCAAAATGTTGAAAGACCAGGAGCAAAAGGTCGAATTTACTCTGTAAAAGTTACATCGAAAGAAAAAATCAGTTGTACAATTAGCCAATTAGTCAATGAGATAAATGACCAGATGCCTTATTATTTCAAACATATTTATGATACTTTGCATCAACATAAAGCGATTGCAAGTATAAAGGAAAATCTCAAAGAAAATGAAGTTTTTATTGTAATGGATTTTTCGCAAAATTATCTTTGCAAATATAATGAAGAAATTCATAGCGCTCATTTTGGTGCTTCCAAAAACCAAGTAACGTTGCACACTGGTACTTTTTTCTATAGAAATTCAAAATCAAATCAAGTTGAATACGTTTCTTTCTGCACAGTTTCAGAATCTTTGAGGCACGATGCATCAGCTGTATGGGCACACCTACAGCCTATTCTGCGATTAATAAAGCACACTGTACCAAAAGTAACAATTTTCCATTTTCAAAGTGACGGCCCCACTACACAATATAAAAATAGAACCAACTTCTTTTTGTTTCAAAGTTTTTGCGAAAGTAACGGATTAGACCATGCTACATACAGTATAACTTCTCCGAGTCATGGTAAAAGTACTGCAGATAGAGTTGGAGGTACTATTAAAAGCCTGTGTGACCGAGCAGTCACTAATGGAAAAGATGTAACTTCAGCTCAACAAATGATAAATATCGTCGAGTCGATTAAATCAAAAGTAAAAATGTTCTTGATTTTGGAAGATAATATTAATAAAATTGATTTATTAGTAAATGCTAATATAAAATCAGTCCCTAATACAAAAGAAGTTTTTCAATTAATTTGGACAAAAGAAGAAACAAAAATATTAAAACTTAATTATTTAACGTGTTCATATTGTGTAGTGAACGGCTTTTATTATCCTTCGTGTAATCATTTTTCGTTGCAGCCCAACAGCTGGTCTGTCGAACTCAATACTAAACAAAAAAAAGAGCCTTAACGTCAAAAAATGGCGAGAAAAAAAAACACAAAAATTGAAAACAAACCACAGACTAAAATACTAGTAAATGTACAAACAAAAAAATCTGATCGGTTCGTAAATTTATTATTAGTGCAATAAGGTGTAAAATGCGTTTTTACACTCTAGTTGCACACTACAGTACGGCCCCTCAATAAGCGCGCTATGTATCCTTTTCTATCCACAGAAATTACTCATTGGAGTAATAAAAACACACCTAGTGCGTTTATTGAGAGGTCGGACTGTATTATTTAATGTATTATTTTTTGATACGCATGTATAAAATTTGTGTTTTATGCATTGAAACGGGAAGCCTGGGGAAATCTTTTGTAATTTCGCGAACCGAACCCTAGAACACGGTGCCGTCGAGTGCTACTTCTACGACGAGCACTCGGGGTTGATGTTCTCTGGATCCCTGTTTACAAATGTCGAGTTCACGATTGAACTCGACTTTTCCGTGTGCCGGAAAGGGTTAATACTCGCGCTAGCTAGACGCGAGGCGCGGCCACTCAGAATGATCGTCGTCTCGGTTCGACGATCCCGCGGAGGCGGCGGTATCCGGGAGAAGGTTAGGTGAAGGTTAATAAATAACGAGTGGTCTTGGTTACATTCAAAACTATAACAAGATCTATTCTCAGTTATCCTATACAAAATACGCGTCGCGTTGCGCGTTGACAAGAAGGCGGGAGATCCGCCGCTCGGCGCGGGCGGATCGATGTGATTGTTTTTCGCTGGGCCGGCGATCAAGACACCGGCCGCTCGCCGCTGCGAGCCGAAAATACAAATCAATCGCTGCGCGGAAAATAGGCGAAGAGTCTTACCGGGAGGGGAGTGCACTCCCCTCGTCGCTCGCTCACGAATCCGCTCCTGCGTCAGGCCTTATCCTCCGGTCGACTTCGGAGTGTTCAGGCCGAGTCCTAACGTCCAGCGTTCACCTACAGACGCTTCGGACCCCAGGAGTGGCTCGGATTGCTCACGTGCGCTGCTCTTCGTGGTCGGTACGTGTACGGGCGCTGCTCTGCACCGGCGAGGACGCACGATACCGTTTTCTTCGCGGACGATCAAATTAACTCGCGTACGCGCGGTTTGACAGCCCGAGAGAATCTGATTCAAAAAAAGAATCGGGCGCGACTTAGCAACGGTCAAAGTCGCGCCTGCCCCGCGCGTAGCTAACGCGAATACATCGTCCGAGCGATGTCAACACACGCTCGAGATACACGAATTCGCGGGAACGAGAGCCTAACGTGTTCGATAGAATACGGAGGACCGAGATACTTATCTTCTCCGTATTTTATCTTGGAACCTCGTTATACCCCTCTCCCAGACGTTGCGTAGCGGAAGAGAAGCAACTCGATACTGAGGCTCTCGTTCGATTCGAGTTTATGTCGTCATCAGCGGCAGAGACGACAGTTCCGGATACGCGCGAATCAGCTCGTGCACTAAACGGCTGATGAAACGATCCACATCGAGGGATCGTCCCGCGCACGCACACGGTGGGTCGCTCATCACCGTAATTCCGCTGCATTCCAACGGCGGTCGGGACCAGTCCCATGACGATTGATGGACCGGAGACGGTTGGCACTTCTGACGCTGGGGCTCCGGTCGACAACTGCCGTCATTCCTCCTAGGTTGACTTGGCAGGTCGTCTTGCCTTCTTCTTGTCTCACTCTTCGGGCCCTTTTTCCGCTCCGGGCAGGCCCAGTGAAGATGCGTTGGTGACCTACACGTCCAACACATTTTCTGGTTGGACTCGGTGGTGGGGAGTTATATGCTCCGAGCGCGTTCCTCGATCTTGACGAGCGGTATACTCGACTATCCAACCCCTGCTGGATATACCGCTGTTTGGGACGTCGAGAGGCTACCGTCGTCCAAGGATTCGAACCTGTTCCTTGATTCGAACCCAGTCCACTCGAGGGTTTTCTGCCTTTATCTCTTTTGGATAACTTTGGAGGTCGTTGCATGGCCGCTGCATACGCCTCTTTTTTCCCTGTCGAGCTGGACTTTTGAAGACTTCGGGACGACTTCTTGTTGTCTTTAGTCCCTAGGTCCGATCGAGGTTGCTTTGCAGAGTGTTTGGCTGCACCTGCGGCTCGTTTCTTATTAGGCACAGCGGAATTGTGAAGCGACGACATTTGCGCGCGTAGCTGGCGCAGCTCGTCGTGCAGTCGCCTTACCTCTTCGCTTAGGCGCCTAACTTTCTCCTCCTCCAATTTACGCGTCTGATTACATTCGCATTCGCAATGACGCTCGCCTTCTGCTTGCGTCGATACGTCGCGAAATTGCGAAGTAATCAGCGTTCTGTCCACCGGTTGTGTCGTCACTAGACTATTAATCTCTTCCTCGTTGCTCCTTGGAAGGCTTGTCTGCTCTTCGTCTTCAGGAGTCTGGGAATGAGTAATACAGCCGTCCGATGCCGATGTATTCCATAAACGGGCCATATCGGACGCTTCGGATCGGGGGAAGCTTGGAAAATCTCCCTTCCCCCAGGCTGCATTTGCTCCGTCGTCGTGAGCTTGGGAGTATTCAGCACAGCCGTTCGGTGCCCTCAGGCGGTCTGTATACGCCAAGCGACGTGAAGTATCAGACTTCTCGAACAGGGGGAAGCTTGGAGAATCTCCCCTCCCCCAGGCTGTGCTTACTCCGACGTCGATTTCGTGGATGGAAGCTGAAGATGATGGCGATGGTGCGGTTGCTGCACAGCTGTCCGAAATCCATGTGCGGTCTGCATTCCCCGAGTGACTCGCGTTCTCGGATTCTTCGGACTGGAAGGAGATCGGGGAATCTCCCCTCCCCCAAGCTGTGCTGCACCTTAGGTGCACCTGGACTTCACCCGGTCCTCCCGCTGGAGATAAAGTGCTCCGTGGTGACGTAAGAGCCTCGTGTCTTACGTCTGGAGGACTACCTGCTCTCTGTTCCATATTCTGGTAGACGTATCTCCGTATGGAACTCAGCAAGTTGTTGTCTACTGCTTTATTCAACATCAGTTGCTGAAACAGGCTGTGGGTCAAGGGGTCGGCGATTCGGTTCACTTCTGGAGCGCCGCTTGCATTGAGGGTCGTCGTGTTGACGAACTTATTCCTCCAATCGAGCCTCCTTGTGAACTGCTCGTAAGCACTTCCACTTATTTCTTGTGTGAAGTGGGCTGGGTTGTAACTTCCCATTAGCCACTGAGCGATTCGCTTAGAATCCCCTCGAGATGTCCGGTGCTTCTTAAATCTAGAGCTATATTTGCTTCTATTACAGCTTCAAAGCTCAGCTCTAGATTTTTGCGCCAATGCTCCATCCTTTCGGCTAGTTCTTCTGGGGTCGATGATTCCATCTTGCGAAGCTAGACCGACTGTATAAAATTGTGTGACGAATTGTGTGTGTATGCGCAACTAACTGCTGAGATTCTCTCTCAAATTGGCCGTCTGTTACGCAAATTACAATGTTAGAATTCTAACTACCACACACAATTGTCCCAAGCTGCTCGAGAACGACGTATCTCGATGCAGCTAGCTAGGAGAGAGCGTGGCTATTCCAAAAAAAATTCGCGACGATAACGATTTAAATAATTCCCGCAACCAAAAAAAAAGGATGAAAGTATTCTCACTTTCGACCGGCTGCACGCACAGGCACGGTCAAACCAAAAAAAAAATCGCGTGAAAATCGCTTTAAATCTCGCGTCAAAAAAAGGAATTTAATTTTCGCCACATATGACGACGAAAACAACGATAATCGTCGTTTAAATGCTCTCGCCCTGGCTTTACAGCAGTTTAAAAGACTCGGGACAAGTATACACAATACTGCCCGAGCATAAACATAAACACCTACAAAAACAAGCAATCTGCTGTTTTGTGTTTATGTTTCTATGCGCGCCGCGAGTCTTCTTGTCTGTTTGTTTACGCCCGGCACCTCGACTTGGCGAGTTTAAATCACTGCGCCTATCAGCTGTAACGGCTTATGGCCACTGGCCGTCTGCTGATTAGTCCGGTGCAGTGATTTGCGCGCGGGCGAATTTAAACGAAACGCGATTTGAATAGGCCGGTTTCGAATGTACCGGCCTCTAACCTTCTCCTTAAACCCAACACGTTAGGGCGCCATTTGAAACGGGACTAAAAAAAGACTTTACAGAAAAATAACTCGACGCGTTACGCGTTGCCAAGAAGACGTGATCCGCTGACGGCGCGGGCGGATCAATGTATTTATTCTCGCTGGGCCGGCGATCAAGACACCGGCCGCTCGCCGCTGCGAGCCGAAAATACAAATCAATCGCTGCGCGGAAAATAGGCGAAGAGTCTTACCGGGAGGGGAGTGCACTCCCCTCGTCGCTCGCTCACGAATCCGCTCCTGCGTCAGGCCTTATCCTCCGGTCGACTTCGGAGTGTTCAGGCCGAGTCCTAACGTCCAGCGTTCACCTACAGACGCTTCGGACCCCAGGAGTGGCTCGGATTGCTCACGTGCGCTGCTCTTCGTGGTCGGTACGTGTACGGGCGCTGCTCTGCACCGGCGAGGACGCACGATACCGTTTTCTTCGCGGACGATCAAATTAACTCGCGTACGCGCGGTTTGACAGCCCGAGAGAATCTGATTCAAAAAAAGAATCGGGCGCGACTTAGCAACGGTCAAAGTCGCGCCTGCCCCGCGCGTAGCTAACGCGAATACATCGTCCGAGCGATGTCAACACACGCTCGAGATACACGAATTCGCGGGAACGAGAGCCTAACGTGTTCGATAGAATACGGAGGACCGAGATACTTATCTTCTCCGTATTTTATCTTGGAACCTCGTTATAGCATGTTGTGACAAAGAAGTTGTTCTGTTATTGTTGATATAATAATACAATTATTTTTTGTTAATTTTCTTGTTAATAAAGAAACTCTCAGGGAAAAAATTATAAATAATTATAAATTATAATTGTAAACAAACTATTGTAAATAAAAGTAATACAAAACGTCGTATGTATACTCAAAAATATCAGAAATAAAGTTATTTTCTGATTCTTTTAAACAATTTAGTTATTATATTTTCAATTTCTGCATTGTTGTATGTTTACAAAATTATTTTATTTGAGCAGTACTTGAACCGTACCGAAGTTGGGAGCAGTTCTAGAGTTGAAATATAGGGGAAGGTGGGGCACCGTGAGCATGTCGGGTCAGTTGGGCATTTTAATATTAAAGCCGTAAAGGGTTCTTTAAAAACAAATGTTCATAAAAATGCATAAAGAACTATACTAGTTTTTATATTCGAGTATTTCATACGAAAAAAAACTCATATGAATTAATTTCATAAGGTTGAAATTCGGAGCAGTGAAAATACGATGGCTTGATTTTTGGCTTTACTGACAAAGAGCGAATATATCTCGGATTAATATGAAACGAAATCCATTTGAAAGCTTAAGTTTTAAACTTTCAAGTACATTTCTTGTTTATCTCGATAGATATTTGTAAAATATAAACCAATGATTTTAAAACCCGTTGTTCATGGGGCACGCCGGGCCCCCCGGTGGGGCACGGGGAGCACACAGCGAGGCGCCGGCCGACGGCAGCTGTTATTTCGGAGTGACAGTCTAACCTCACCAACCTGCAAATCGGAGCAAGATTGCTATGATCTCATCCACTTTTTAGTGTTGAGTTATATTAATTAAATAGTTTTAAAAATAGTTTATAATATTTTTATTAAAAAATTTTTAATTTTAAAAATAGTTTTAACCCAAATTATTATGCATTAGAACGTGCTACTCGTGCCCCACCCCCGTGCCACATGTGCCCCACTAGTGGGGCACGGAGAGCATTTTCAAAGGTTTTACTTTCCAATTGTGTATTACAAAATATAAGTCAATATAATTTTTTTAATTGATTGACTCCGTTTCCAAATGGTATTGACTATTTATTACAATTTTTTTTAGAATTAAAATCCATAGATCTTTAATATAATCATGAATTAAAGTTAAGGTGCCCGTGACGCCCCACCTTACCCTATACAAAATATGTTTGTGTGTGTGTTTTAACTACATTCAGTTAGTTATATTCCAGATACAATATGAAATTTACATAAAATTAAAAAAAAGTGTAAAAACGTTAATAACAGGTCGTGTGTTGTTCAAAAACCTAGCACCACGTTAAATTCTCTATTAGTATGATTGTTGAAACACGTATGCAAAAGTTCAGCAATGTGCTTCAAGATTTAAAAAATTTTTTTTCCTTCGTTAAAAATTAAAAGTACCTGAGAATTCTCCATATATCATGTAAAGATGTTGGGTTACCTGAACCAAACAAGATTGATATATAAGAAACAGATAAAAATGACATAGAAATAATTAACTATTGTAAACAGTAATTTAACAGCTCATATGCTCAGTTGAATGATGACCAAACATTTATTTTTGAGCAAATAAAAAATAGTGAACATAAAATTTATTTTATAGATGGTCCAGGTGGATCTAGGAAAACATTTTTATATAAAACATTAATTTACTATTTTACAATTATAAAAAAAAAATTTTTTATCAATGGCATGGACAGGAATAGCTTCTATTTTATAACCTAAAGGAATAACAAGTCATCGTACATTTAGATTACCATTAGATTTAAACAATATTGAAAATGCATTTCTAAAACATGATTCTGATAAAAAAAGATTAAGAGAAGCAGATATCATTATATATTAGATAAAAAAGCATTAGAAATAGTAGACAATACTTTAAAGGATGTATGTTCTACGGATTGTAACTTTGGAGGAAAATTGATTATACTAGGTGGAGATTTCAGACAAATTTTACCAGTATTGAAACATGAATTTAGAAATACAATCGTAGAAGAGTGTATAAAAAATTCTTATCTTTGCCTTTGTTTAAAATTTTCCATTTAAAAATCAATATCCGTACTCAAGATAATGATTTTGCATCATTTCTATTAGATATCGGAGAAGGAAAAATTGATGAATTTAAAATTCCAGACAAATGGAAAAAAATGATGTTTGTCATGAAATATATAAACATATTAATAACAATTATCATTTTTCAAAAAGCGTAATATTAAGTTCATATAATGAAAAAGTAAATATATTAAATAATAAAATATTAAATTTAATTGAACATAAAACAATAACTTATTATAGTATAGATTACACAACACATAAAGGAGTAGATCAAACGGATGAAAATATACATTTAAATTTTCCGATAGAAATGTTAAATAATATACGAGAAGGTTTAACTCCACATGAAATTAAATTGAAAAAAATGCAATTGTTATGTTAATTCGTAATCTTAGTATAGTTGATGGACTATGTAACGGAACACGGTTAAAAATAACAAATTTATATAAATATAACATTGAAGCTGAAATTATTACTGGAGAAAATAAAGGAAATAAAGTATTTATACCACGCATTACATTAAGTACTTGTGAGTCATCATCGTTACCATTCATTTTATATAGATAACAATTTCCAATTGTATTAGCATTTGCTATAACTATTAATAAATCACAAGGACAAAGTTTTAACAGTGTAGGAATATTTAAAAAAAAAATTATTTTCCCATGGACAATTGTATATAGCGCTTTCACGATGTAAAAATCCAAACAATATATATATATATATATATATATATATATATATATATATATATATATATATATATATATATATATATATATATATATATATATATATATATAAAATGAATCTGAAAATAAAACAGAAGTAACAAATATTGTTTGGAAAGAAATATTAGATAACTAATTTTCTCTATAAGATAACGATATTTTGATATAATATAAATAAAATAATAACATAAATAAACAATGTTAAAATAATAACACAATATAATTGATCAAAGTAATTTATGAAAAAAATATCAGAAAATAATTCATCAAATTTAATTCAAATTTAAATTTCATATAAAATAATTTACTTAATCTAATTAACTATTATTTTGTAAAATACAAGATGGCTGAACAAGGTGATTCAAGACCCAGTTCATTAAGATGGGATCCTGTACAAAATATATATATATTGAAATGAGTAGTATACAACACGCAAGAGAATTAGATGAATTAAATGAACAGTTACAGAATCACATAAATGAATAAGACAAATATGAAAGATATTTAAATAATCAAATCAACGAATACATTAATAATGTTACGATACAAGCACCGTTAATTTGGGATCCGACACAAAATAAATACGTAGAAGTATATAATTTAAAAGACGCTATAAAACTAGACAAATTGAATGAAATAATAGAAGCCTATGAAAAAGAAGAAAATAGGTATAATGACTATTATAATAATTTACTCAGAGAATATGATTTAATTTCTTTACAAAATTTAATTGAAAAATATGAAAAATAAAATTAACGAGTATCAAAAGCAAAGATAATATTTTCAATATACAATTTCAACTCAATTTTTTAGTATAAGATATTTGAAATTTCACAAAAATTGTATTAACCTATATTAATTTCTAAATCTATTATTTTACATTTATTTCTTTCACGTATCCAATAAAATGTTTAAAAGCATAAATGTATATAACAAAAACAATAAAAATATATGTTTCCATATTATAAATAGCTTACAAAAACGTTACAGGATATGTTAAAGACAAGAAATTAAAAAATTGATTTGTCATAAATATTTTTGTCAAATTAAATAGATGTAAAGTATAAAGTAAAATATAAAAGTATATACAAAAATATATACATATATAAGCTATAAAAGAAAATTATTCTTAAGTAAATTATTATTACATATTAATATGAAATATTTGAAATTTTACGAAAATTTAACTATATTAATTTTTAAATCTACTCCAGTAGACTACATTGTATTAGATTCGTTCACATATCGAACATAATGTTTAAAAGCACAAATACATATAACTGGAACAATAAATATATATGTTTCCAAATTATAAAAAGCTTACAAAAACAATTAAGGATATATTAAAGATAATATAAATAAAAACAATATATTTTTAATAAATTTCTATGCAACAATTTTCGATAAGTATTTTGGTAAATTTCAAATAGAAATCAAATATAATGTAAATCATATAAAAATATATTTAATAATTACAAAATTCTAAGCTACAGTGGTAATGTAGGGCTACTGGCGAAGGATGCCGCTTAAAATAACAATCCAACGCGTTCATGAACAGTACCCCCAGGGTGACGTGGAAAACTGTTCGTTCCATCAACCAATCTTCTTTCTTCTCATTCATCACTGTTAAATGGGGGTTGACGAGCGGAGCGAGTAGGGGGGTACCCCCCAAGTATATATATATATATATATATATATCATTGTCGTATTTCTTTTTTAATTTAGATATTAAAACTCGAGTATTCATAGGTGTTTCGCCCATAAATGTCTTTAGATCGTTGAACGTATATTTATACTGTCCACTGTTCTCTATAAAATTACAAATTTCTTTCAAAATGTCAGCGTTTTTCAGAGTTAATCCTTAAGTCGTTTTTTTAGTCCCGCAGCAGAATAAAATTGAGTAACACCGGCGGTGATACGAAGGTTTCGCATTCGCAGAGCTGATTAAATATTTTAACCTTACAATAAAATCTGCATACTTCTCTTCATTATCAGATATGAAGTCTAACATTCTTTCGAGTACGTGAGGCATCGTTATACAACTAAATTCTTTACGAATATTACCCAAGTTTTTTCCACATATAAAACACAGAGTAGCCTAGTCAAATGAGTTGTCTTCTATATTTGAGGTATTAGCAGACGAAAGAGATGGTTGCACATCGTCTTGTGGATTTGACTGCCGTTGAGCAGCTGGAATTTTGTTAGCAGTATATTGTTTTCTGCATGGGTCATGGAAATTTACAGAACTTTTTCCCTCCCACACACGCCACTTACCATCATGAAGATCTCGACTTTTGGAAATCATAGTTTGCAATCCTTCCGTTTTGACATTTACAACGACATCCGAATAGTCGTGTAGAAGTTTGTTACAATGTGTACAAACGTTCTCCATGACGACGAAACTGAAAAAAAAATTAATTTTTATTCAATAAATATAAAAATTTGGCATGTTATGTATAAAAAAATTTGTTTAATTGTCTCCTCACACTCGCTGTTTCCATGAATAACTAATGCGCATGGAAATTTCATGAAACGTTTTGTATATTTTGTCTGTTCTTTATTTGTGTTACACAACAACGTAGATTGAATAAAATATTAATCGAAATTCAAATAATATTATAGGCATCTATGTCATTCGAAAATAGCAACAACGTAAATGTTTTACAATATTGCAACTAACTATAATTTACCTGTAAATACTTTCAAAGTTCAAAAGGATTTTTGTCTGTGGTTCTTCTACAAATTTTACTACAACACTATGTAGCGCTCCAACTGAAAGATGCTGAAGGACTGAATGCTGAAACGGACATGCACATGAATATATACACAATTTGTTAGTATATCCACAGTACAATCTAATTGTAATGAAATTATAATTGCAACAGTGTTTAAATATCAATTAAAATGTAATTATCTGTTAATTGCTTTAATTAATATTTTACCCTACTGGAAATCGCCTATTTTTTTCCATTTATGAAATGATTTTTTCACATTTTCTAGTCATTGACTAGTGATTTCTGTCATTTGGCCATAAAATGGCTAGAAAATTTGAGAAAAATCGTTTCATAAATGGAAGAAAAATGAGCGATTTTCCCCGGGGTTTTAGTAATTATAATGCAATTAGTGTGTAACTCGTTACTCTAATGTAATAATTCATTCACTGTCGATGCAATTAAAGGCTAATTATTTAAATGACAACTACATTTCTAATAATCACATTACATTGTCAATTGGAGTGTAACGAAATTCAAACAAACGTATACTTCTTTTTATATTTGCAAAGAATGCAAACAGTTTACTTCATTACAATGGTTTTAACACTCTTTACTTGTATTTATATAAGTATATACATTTACGCTTGTTTAAATGAATTTAGTCAAAATTATCTTTTCGTACATACAATCTCCTTTAAGACACCCTTTATTTGTGCCTATTGAACGTCACAGATGCACAAGATACTTGAGGTAATGTTTATCTGCTCCGGATACCAGGAAACTACTGACTACCCTTGTAGAACATAGACACTAACACATCCTTGTAGGTGAACGTTAGCAACGGCTCTGCAGCTGGCTTAGTTTGAAATTATACTTCGGAATACAGCGCTCCCTCAATTAGAGTGAAGCAAACACTTTTTGAGCGCAAAATTTGATTTTTGTTTTTTATTCGATAATATTTTGTATATAATCATAGACTATGTGCATTGAATATGTAACTATGTTGACTACTAAAAAAAATGGATCCATAACTTTTAGAGAATAGCATATTTAGAAATATTTTTTACAGTTGTTAATATCTTGCTTGCTGAAGATAAAAAAAACTAATAGCAGTGAATTTAAGAACAACACATTTATTGTGCTCAACTTAGTTTAGATCTATATTCATTTTTCAAAAAGAAAAAAAAATGTGTCGATAATTTTTTTAAATTACATATTGAGAATCTTTTTTTAGAGCCATGGATAATGAATGTTTTAAATACAGTAATTTTTATTGAATAATATTAAAATTTTCGTTCATACATGCAGCAATTTACTTTTCTTTCAAAAAAAAAATTCTTTTTTGGGATCCTGGTGATCAAGAAACAATCGTCGATGTTGCCGAGAAAACCATTTTTCTCAAAAACATTTTTTTTGTCGAATTATGACAAAAATCTATCATTTTCATAAAAATTTTACCCTAAATTGGGACTACACTCAATCGATAGGGAATTCTCGATAGCATAAAAAAAGTAATTCCCTCGGAGACACATTTTTTCCCCGTCGGAACATTTTTCGAACTTAGAAAAATTTTCGAGAGCGGCTTGGCAGTTGAAAATTGAAAATTCGCTCGAGATCGAGTTGTGTTATACAGCTCCCTCCTTGCCTCGCCTCTCTCTCTCTCTCTCTCTCTCTCTCTCTCTCTCTCTCTCTCTCTCTCTCTCTCTCTCTCTCTCTCTCTCTCTCTCTCTATCTCTCCGCTGCTTGTCTCTCTCTCCCTCTCTCTCCCTCTCCCTCTCCGCCCCCCCTCTCTCTCTCATACCGCGAATACGCAGCAGCGATGCGGTGCACAGTGGGACCAAACTGCAAAAGTGGTATAAATTCCCGCTTTATTAGAATTTTGCATAAAAAATTTCTTTTCAAGAGGAATTACCTACTTATACCACATTTTCATAAACCGTTTCCCTCGCAATATGCATTTATGGTTATTAGGACCACATAAAAACATTTCAGCTCACAATCTCTACTTGGCTTATATTTAGAAATGTAAGTTCTAATTTTAATCGAAAATAGGTGATACTATTGTTACATTTACATATTTCAAGTAATTATATTATATATTATATCTATAATTACAGGTCCTCATATAATATCATATAACAACTATATATACTTACAACTATACGCATGAATGATTGACTACATAACTATACATATACTATGCATAGTATATATAAACATGTATGCATATATGTGCACTTGCACGCACACCCACGCCCACGCCCACACACACCCACATCCACACCTACGCCCACATACAGACACACACACACACACACACACACACACACACACACACACACACACACACACACACACACACACACACACACACACACACACACACACACATACACACACACACACACACACACACACACCAAATGGGTGCCCTCAGTAGAGGGGTTAATCCCACCACCGATTCCGATCGGGTGAAAACCCTGGTGGTCGGTGCAGGCTCCACGGATTTTGGAAGGAGCCAGATACGCTATAGAGATGATAAACTTTTGGCCCTTACTGCGGCTCAAAAGACGAGCGAAGACGCAAAGATGGAAATAGTGTACGAAATGGAAGACCAAGGAAAGGAGCAGGATAAAGAGACTTGGTCGTTAAAGCTCCTTAAAGAGAAAGTCGAAGCTCTGATGGCGTTTATCTTGGATAAGAAAAACATACACACAGAGTTGAAGACTATGGCAAAGGCTACTAGCAGAGCACTAAAGGACTTTACGAAGACCAAAGCAGGTACTCAGTCGAAGATCAGAAGTAGCAAGGATCGAGAGAGCCAAGCCTTTCCCTCCTTCGTCCGGAGGCAGATGGAGCAGACTCCTAACAAGCGTTGTAGAACATCACCGCTGCAGAACACGACGATCAGGAAGAAGACGAAAAGGGAGGCAACGACGCAGTCCCCACCATCCTCCCTAGCCAGAGAGACACCTTGGGAGGTGGCTGAAAAACGGAAGACGAAGAGGAAGAAGAAGAATAAAGAGGAAGACAAAGGGAACAATGGTATCTTAAGTCAAAAAGGCACCAGAAACCAAAGACCGCCACGGACAAGACCAACCCGACCGGATGCCCTTATGATAAGGGCTACCGACGGTGAGTCATATGCTGATATCTTGAGGAAGATGAAGGCGGATCCAACACTGAAGGTAGTTGGCGAAAGCGTAAACAGGGTACACAAGACGGCGGCTGGAGACCTGCTTCTGGAACTTCAACGCACAGCAGAGGGGAAGGCAACGGAACTTCAACAAGTGGTACAAGGAGTGCTAGAAGAGGGTACCAAAGTAAGGACCCTACAAGACGTAGGAGTCTTTGAAATAAAGGACCTTGATGTACTAACTAGCAAGGAGGACATTGTAGAGGCGGTACGCAATGAGTTCCAAGATAGCGACCTATCCCCAGCTGAGGAGATGATAATAAAGTCATTGCGGAAGGCATACGGTGATACGCAGACTGCTATCATTCAAATGCCATCAAAAATGGCTCAAAAGATAATAGTAAAGCAGAAAATCAGGATAGGCTGGGTAGTATGCAGAATACGAGAGGTGAAGCGGAACGCACGTCCACTTCGCTGTTATAAATGTCTAGGATTTGGACATATCGGCAAAAACTGCACAATAACACAGGATCGAAGTAATCTCTGTTACAAGTGTGGAACCGAAGGGCATAAAGCAAGAGACTGTGAAAACAAACCGAGCTGCGTACTCTGCCAGGACAGAGGTGCAGTAGGAAAAATGGACCATGCTGCCGGTTGTTATGCATGCCCAGTCTACCGAGCGGCAGTAGCAGTACTAGATAGACGAAAAAAATGAAAATAGCGCAGTTAAATCTAAATCATTGTGCGACTGCACAGGACCTACTGACCAGTACGTCCGCAAAACAGAGGTGGATATAGCAATCGTGTGCGAACAGTACAAAGATCTAGACAAACCATCGTGGGATATGGACAGCACTAGTAAAGCAGCGATCTGGGCATGCGGTGATACTGCTTTTCAGGAAAAAATGATAGACCGTGAAGAAGGATTTGTACGCGTTAAGGTAGCAGGTATACATATTTACAGCTGCTACGCTTCCCCCAATGCGTCAATCGAGCAGTTCGAACATCTGTTAGATCGGCTTGTGCAAGATGCTGCAGGAAGGAAACCGATACTGATCGCAGGTGACTTCAATGCCTGGGCTGTGGAGTGGGGCAGTCAAAGGACAAATCAGAGAGGTCGAATACTATTGGAAGCATTCGGGCTCTTAGATTTGGTCTTAGTTAACCAGGGATCTACTTACACCTTTAGAAGAGGAGACACCAGGTCTGTGGTAGATCTGACTTATGTTAGCAGCTGCCTTATTGGCGCAGTTGATGCATGGACAGTGAGTGAATACTACACAAATAGTGATCACCAGGCCATAATAATGGAGATAGAAAAAACAATAAAAGGATCCAGCGTTAGTGTACAGACCAAGAGAGTCGGTCGGAAAATGAAGGACTATGATAAGGAGATGTTTCTGTTGGCACTGGAAGAAATGGAGCTGTCTGGGACGGCGAACAATAAGGCGAAACTGGCGATGGAAATAATCACTAGAGCCTGTGACGCTGCTATGCCAAGAAGAGTGACCAGCCATATGCGACCACCAGTATACTGGTGGGACATGGACGTCGAGAGTGCCCGCAGCGAGTGTCACCGAACTAGGAGGCAGGAGCAACGGGCAAGGAAGAAATACTACAAGACTGGTCGAAGTCAGGAAATAGTGGAAGCCCGAAATCAGGAAATGAAAGACGCTAAATGGAAACTCAAGAAGAAAATCCGGGACAGCAAACGACGGTGTGTTAAAGTATTACAGGACGAGGTAGAGTTGGATCCCTGGGGTCGACCGTACAAGGTGGTGATGAAGAAAATAAAGGGTAGCTATGTACCCCCTCCCAAGTGCCCGGAACTATTACACCGGATTGTGACTACTCTGTTTCCCAGACAGCTGGAGGAACCATGTGTTATCAAAGCGGGGATAAGTGAGGACGCCGCTCCCCAAATCACAGAGGAGGAACTGCTAGCTGCATGCAAAAGGGTAGGAAACAAGAAGGCTCGGAGCCCAGATGGCATTCCCAATATGGCATTGAAAGATGCTATCTGCGCACACCCAGAGGTTTTTGTAGACTTGTACAACTCATGTCTCGAAGAAGGAAAATTCCCCACTATTTGGAAGACACAGCGCTTGGTGCTACTGCGAAAAGGAAAGAAGCCGCCTGATGACTCAGCCTCGTACGGACCACTCTGCATGCTGGACACACCGGGGAAGATCCTAGAAGGCATACTCTGCGTTAGAATGGACCAGGCTATTGAAGCCGCAGGAGGACTGGCGGAACACCAGTATGGTTTTCGCAAGGAGCGTTCTACCATGGACGCAGCTGTTCTGGTAATTGACACTGCGCGAACAGCGATAAATGGAGACAGATGGAAAGGAGGAACAAAGAAGTACTGCGCTATTGTTATACTGGATGTAAAAATGCATTTAACTCAGCCAAATGGAGTAAAATACATGAGGTGCTCCGAAAGCGAAATGTGCCTCTCTACATAAGGAGGATGATGTCCGACTATTTAAAGGACAGAATCTTACTATATGACACTGAGAATGGTACTGAGAGTTATGAAGTCACAGGAGGCGTTCCCCAAGGTTCAGTGCTTGGTCCACCGACTTGGAATATCATGTACGATGGAGTACCTAGACTACGACTACCTGAAGGGGCAACCGTAATAGGATTTGCAGACGACATAGCTATAGTGATGGTAGCGAAGCACATAGATGATGTTAAAACAATAGCAGACGAGGCAATTTGTATAATACACGATTGGCTAACAGAAACAGGGCTGGAATTAGCCAGCCACAAGACAGAAGTTATCCTGATTTCGAGTAGGAAGAAGCTAGATACGGTAACACTGATGGTGGATGGACATGAGATTGTATCTCAACCGAGCATCAAGTACTTAGGCATCACCATCGACGCAAGAATGACATTCAAACAGCACCTTGAAATTGTGAGCGATAAGGCAGCGAAAGTGGGCGCCGCTCTATCACGATTGATGCCAAATGTAGGAGGGCAAGTCAAAATCGATGGTTACTCTTAGCCAATGTAACCACATCGATTATGCTGTACGGGAACCCAGTATGGGCTGATGCCATGCTGGTAAAAACCTATGCACGAGCGATGGCTACCGTGTATAGGTGAATGGCGTTAAGGGTGGCGTCGGCTTATCGTACGGTATCGGACGAGGCGGTGTACATCATAGCAGGTACACCGCCCATTGACCTCTTAGCCATGGAGAGAAAGGACGTATACGAAGCAAGAAGATGTGCAAACGACAACATCCGGAGGGAAATCTGGGAGGTCGCAAGAAAGACGACGATGACTGTACGGCAAGCAAGATGGGATGCCAGCGAAAAGGGGCGATGGACACACCGTCTCATACCAAAGTTAGAGGACTGGATTGACAGAAGACACGGGGAAGTTAATTACTACCTCACACAACTTCTCACCGGACATGGATGCTTTCGAGCTTACCTGTACCGGTTTAAGCTAGAAGATTCTCCAAGCTGCCCAGTATGTTTGGATGCAAACGAAGATGCAGAGCATGTCTTCTGTGACTGCTCGCGATACCGACAGGAGCGAGAAGAACTCGAGAGTTATCTCCAGATCAGAGTGACTCCCGAGTCTATTATGACGACGATGCTGACTTCAGAGGATGGATGGAGCGCTGTCAGTAATTATGCTGCGAGCATACTCAAAAAGGTCAGGAAAGACGAGGAAGGAAGAAGAAGACGAGAGATTCGGCACGAAGCTAACGACCGGACGATGCGGTAAGAAGTAGACGGAAGAAGTAAAAGTACAGGAAGGGCTGCAAGATGCAAGAAATGACAACCTCATGCAACAAGAGTAGGCAGAAGCCATACACTCCCCCGCGAAGGATTGCTTTGCGGCTGTACCGCGGGGATACTGAGCTAAGAAGATAAGAGGTGGAGTTTTAGTGGGTATACCTGGCGCTGGCCTGTACCAGGGGATTCCCACACGAGGGGAGTCCCGTACGGCTCCTATCAGTGCATTAAGCATTTCACACCCACACCCACCC
Source organism: Torymus aiolomorphi (assembly GCA_036365515.1). NCBI lineage: Eukaryota > Metazoa > Arthropoda > Insecta > Hymenoptera > Torymidae > Torymus > Torymus aiolomorphi. The sequence continues at coordinate 178,872,935 of CM070873.1, forward strand.
ACCCACATACACACACACACACACACACAAATACAGAATATGCTATTCCTCTTCATTTTCTAAAAAATCAGTCTCTAGCTCTGTAACAAATAAAAAGATAGAGTAATATTTTAATTATTATAAATAATAATTATTCACAAAAGTACGTAAAATACATTTTTACTATGAAAATAAAATATAAATGCTAAACTTAGTGTAGATAGTTGGTATATAGCTTATAATCATGTGTATTATTAGTTTAAAATAAGGACAAAGTAATTTAATTATCATAAATATTATTGTCTTGTTATCCTAGAAATACTGGACGAATATACGCCATTCAAAGAGCGGCCTATTCGCCGAAATCTTGTACCGTGGTTTAACATAACCCTCCCTCAGAAATTTAAACAGCGAGATCACCTTTACATACTTACGATGCGATCAAATAGCAAAGCTCTGGAAGCTCGATACAAGCTAGTGCGTAACCGGCTAAAGCGTGAAATGCGGTATGCGCGCGAAAAATTTTTCGCAGCGAAGCTGGGGAATTCCCTCGACCCGTCCTTAGGTTAGTCTCTACTTAGAAAAATTGGAGCCATCGGATCGTAAAAAATCCACCGCTTTCCACTTTCAGCGCTGATGAATTAAACCAGCACTATGCTAAGGTGGCGACAGTCCACCCCCTGTGCTCCGATTTCGAGCTCAAGACTATTCTAAGCATACCAATAAACCGTTATGTTATTCTTTGATTCCGCTCTTACTTATCTGAGAGGACTCAAGCTGTTACTGACGTACAAGGATCCACTTCAAAACTCACTGAACTAACTTCTGGTATTCCTCAGGGCTCCAACCCCGAACCAGTTGCTTTCCTTATACTCATAAATAGTATTGTCACATGTCTTCAGCACTGCTCTAAAACCTGCATGTTATTTGCAGATGATTTTCAAATCTATATCCGATGCAAGCGTAGTGATCTACCTGTGTGTGTTGGAAAACTTAATGACGATATTAACGAGGTGGTTGGTTGTGCCACTGCCAATGATCTCCAGCTGAATATATGTAAAACTACTGCTATAATATTTGGTTCTACACAGACTCTAATGAGGCTTGACCCCGCTGACTTCCTCCCTATCCTAGTAAACAGCACAAGAGTCCCATTGGTGAAGTCCAGTAAGAATTGAGGAGTTATATTTTGCGAAGAACTTACCGGTAACTCGCATATGTCGAATAACTGTATGAGGGTCCATGGTGTTCTAAAATGCCTACGGCACCGTGCTCATTATCAAATTACTTGCAAATGCGCTAATTCTGCTACTGTTTGACTATGCATGCCTGATTTTTTGCAACATATCAGGCTATTTAGCTACTAAACTGCAGCGGCTCCAGAAGTTTGCTGTTAGGTTCATCTTCCGTTTCCGACGTGATGCCACGCTTTCTGGTTAAGGGGGTTAGTGCGGTAACATACAAGCCAAAAGTACAGCTGGTCGAACGCCGTACGCCTCACGCTCTCTCGAGTCTCCCCACTCTCAAAATTTCACGCGAGACTGTCCACGCACACATAGCGCCACTTCATCTGTGTGTACATACCCATAGAAGCGCTACGTCTGTGTAGACACACACGCAGCGAGCCTTCGTTTGTTTACACGCACACAAGGACACGCGCGGCGTCGTCTACACTGAGGCTACGTACTTTAAACAACTGTATCTCGAAAACGGTGAAGCTAGGCTTCCTGAAATTTGCAGAGGACATTCAAAGTATTGTCCTTAGTAACATATCTCTTTTTCTTTCAAGTCTTAAGAAAACTTTCCAAGTTATTGACGAAAACGTTCATTTTTTTACATTTCATGACGACGGTCCCATAAGACACCGTGTTAAATTTCGTAACTTTGGGAGCTTATATCTCACAAACGGGGAAGCTAGGCTTTCTGAAATTTACAGATACTGCGTATAATAGTAATATGAGTCTACCCTGCAAGTTTCAAGAAATTCTTAAGAAAAGCCAATATCGCACTAACCCCCTTAATATGCCAAATTAAATTGGCTGGCGATAGCCTCTCAATATGGTGTAAATACTTCATGGCTGTTCGCATCTATAAGTTATTCGCTCAGTGCAGGCTGTCAAACGTAATGCCTTTTCTCCCGTTGCTGAGCGCCGATATAAGGCGCTCTGGTAGGACGCAAACTTCTGTGCCCTCATCGCTTTTGTCACTAATACATCTCCACACTTATTGGTTCTTCGACGTGTTTTGACCTGATTATAACTATATTATAAAATTTAAACTTAAGCTTTACTATTTTAATATTCTAATTAGCATTAAAGAAGCCTAGTCAGAAAGCTAGCGACACCCAAATGTTTTGATAATTTTATTTTATTTTGTATTTAGCGTGCGATTTGCAATATCTAGCGAAACCCGAAAAGTGATGACAATTTTATTTTACTATGTGCTTAGCGTGTGAGTTGAGTGCCAAAAACTTGCATAGAGACTCATGCGTTATTCGACTTTTTTTTGTTCCTGTAGAGAGCAAAACTATTATATTTTTCTTTATTCATTGTTAATCAACATTCTTATTGTTATTTTTTTCTTTCTTCTAAATAATTATTTACCTATTTATAAAATAATTATTTTACCGTTGTAAGCTGCTTACGGTCTACGCGGTCTATAAGACCACAGAAGAAATAAATACAATTTTCAATCAATCTCTCTCCACTGTCGCCGTACACGAGAACGCACGAAAACACTAAACTAGACGCTCACGCCGAACGCAAAGAAAACTCTCACTACGCGACACGATGTCCGCGAATTAGGCGCTTTCGCATGCGCACACATTCATCCCAGATCTCTCCCTCTACTGTCGCCGCGCACGATGCTGCACGATACTCTTCCGTAAAGGCAGAAAACCGCCGCAGCGCGATTCGAAGAATCACCGCGCACAAATCTCTCTATCCTGGACGGTGCTCATAGCTCACACACGACTTCCCCGATGAACGCTCTCATTCTCTCCCTGCCTCTCCCTCGCCCCTCTGCTCTGGCCGTTCTTCCTCTCGTTCTGGCTGCTACTCCTCACACTGCGAATCTTCACGAAAGCTCGCGGGGGACTCGACGGCCGCTCGCGAGAGCGCGAATTTCAAATGCGCTGCCAGCTCTCTCTCTGTCTGTCTCCACTGTACCTATATACTTACTCGCAGAGCGGCGATCGCATCAGCGTCCATTTTCTTCTTGTCATCTCCTCACTCGTTGCATCGCCAGTGTGACCAGGTTGTGGCGATAAATCGCCACTTTTACATGCGTAGTATTACGATATATATTGTTTACCTAGCCACACTGTGCATCGCGACGGGCCAAGTATGACAAAAGAAATAAAGAATGCCCCCTCCCTGTTAATAAGACAGCTTCGGTATTTTCGACGGTAACACCGACCGACGCGAGTCGAGAGAGAAAAGGGAAAACAGACAAAGTATATCGTTACATATTTTATTTATTGTAAAAAGTAGTTTACAAACTTAAATAGAAGGTATAAAATATTTCTAATATAAAAATCTTATAATATTTTAAAATACATCGTAAAACGGTCTTATTTAAAATTTAATGGAAGACAATGACTCATTTCAGTCCCTTAAATTAATACTGATTGTGAAATACCACAGTCTAAACTTAAGGCTATATAATACTGAGTAGTAAGTCAAAATTAAAACAGTGATATCACAGATGGAAGATAGTGTAGAATAATTTAAAATGACTCGAAATTAGATTGACTATAATACGTCGATAACTAAACTTTTTAATTAAATTATCTATCACTGAAGTTATCAGATCGTTATTAAAGCCATGTACTAACAATAAGTAAAAGACATATGTGTACAAACATCTCACATTCTCTCTCACCAGTCACGCTAATAAATACATTCATGCATTCATACATATAATATAAAGCGTTGTATATGGGACGATACATAAAATGTATTTACATGTAGAGCATTTCGCAGGAGGTTAGTCAAGGTCAAGAAGGTGCCTTCCCAGTGTAGTTTTAAATCTGCTGAGAGATGAAAAGTTTCTTATCGTAGCAGGCAGAGAATTCCATATGCGTAAACCTTGCATTCGAAAAGATCTGTCTCTAGTTTTGGTGTACGTCAAGGGTATTGTTAATTCTTTAATTTCACCCCTAGCAGTAGCTCTGGGTACATACCTAGATAAGAGACTTTCTAGATAGTCCGGAGTATGCATGCGCATCATCTTGTACATAAGTACCGCCATGAAATAGTGTCTCCTCGTATCAGTGCGCAGCCAGCCCAGAGTTAATCTATGAGGTGAAATATGATCATACCGTCTTACACCAAACATGCATCTCACACCGGAGTTTTGAAGTTTGATAGTTCTTGAGATGTAGCAAGGAAAGCAACCGAGCAGTAATCCAAATGCGGGAACAACAGAGCAGCCACGAGGTGTTTCCTTACAGTCTAAGTGGTATACTGTGTCACACTCTGCTGAGTATCAGGGCAGAGGTACGCGGGTAATTACACAAGTAAACACAAGTCGGGTAAAACAGCTATTAATTCATTATATTACCGAATTATAATGTAATAAATAAAACAATTAGGGCACCAGGTGGACGCGTCGATTGCACCAAATCTACTTGTTCGCGGGCTAGCGTAAGCCGGGAGTGAAACTCGATCTCTAGGCTTCACCTACAGCTCGTTCTGTAGCTTGCGCGAATTCGGAGTCCCGTGACTCCCGACGAGGACGCGCACACAAACACGGTAGAAAAACGCACGGGTGGATGAAATTAGACGAACACAAACCTCGGCCAGGGGAGACGATCTCGCGCTGACTCTCGTTCTCTCTATCTCCCACCGGCTCTGCCACACTCCTCGGACGGCGAACTTACAGGCGCCGAGGATAACGTCACCTTCGCGGCGGCTGTGTTGAGGGAGAGGACACACGAGGAGCGGTTGGGCTGTATTTCGTAGACGCGATTTAAACGAGCACGCGGCACGGCGGTAGCTGACGAAATGCCGGGCGGTTGCGTGCGCGCTGTTCCGCCGCTATCTAGTTCACCGATCGGTCGCCTTCTTCACTGCGGCGCGAGCAAGTAGCCCGTATGCACGGACATAGCTCGCGCACGCCGTACCACAGACAGTTGAGACGACGCTGCCGCGCAGTGTCTCTCTCACCTGCTCTCTACCTCCTCCTCCTCCGGTGTCGGCTGCTGCTGTCAGCCGCATGGGCACTGCGACCGCGATGCTCGGTTTTGCTCCAACTCCGGCTTGTCCTCGCTGTAGCTGCTGCTTGCTTCTTCGTACTCTTGGCTAGCTGACCGCATCATAGGTGGGGAAGGGCCTAGAAGAGGAATCGCGCGCGGGGAAAAGGTAGCGGGACACACGGACGCGCGCATGTGTGTATGTACAACGTCGCGTGTGTATCTACGTTTCGCGCTCTCTTATGTAACAGGCGATTTGCCACGTTACAACTCCCCCCTCCTAAACTAAAAGTAGTCTGTGAACTACCTTCGCACGTTTACTACCATCTTAACTATCTTCTCACTTGCTCTAACTAACTTACACTAAGCTAATCGGTATTAGCTACAGCGGTGTGAGTGTAATTGTTTGTGTTTTATTCATCTTCTTTTGCAGCTGGGATACGAGTGAATCTATGAGAGTGTAACCCGTTAAGTGTGTATCCTAGTCTATGCACCCTGGCGCCAGTAATTTTCCACAATTATAGCATTACGCAATTACCGAACGCAATCGCGAACTCTCACACTGCACTCCAACTTCTCTCACTCACTCATGATTCTAAACAAGTAAATTTGTGGCAACATCATCTTACCTGGCCGATCCCTTGAAGTACTGCTCCTTTTGAGCCGCGTTCTGGCCACCTAGACAGCATGCTGATTCTCGCGAGTAAGGCAACAAATTTAGCCAAATGATTCGTTTTTAAATTTTCAACTTATTGTGAATTGTTTTATGCTTAGCGTGTGAGGAGAGAATGCGATCACTTGAATTGCAGGAACAAGTGGAAGTGGAAAAAGGATAAATGACTAAGGTTAAAGAGACTGCCTTATTAAGCTTTCGGCACTCCCCACCGACAGACATAGTCACACATAACTCTGGAGGCTCTCTCTCTCTCTCTCTCTCTCTCTCTCTCTCTCTCTCTCTCTCTCTCTCTCTCTCTCTCTCTCTCTCTCTCTCTCTCTCTCTCTCTCTCTCTCTCTCTCAGAATCAGAAGCATGTCGGGAAAGTGGCGATGGTGAGGCTTCGGTAACACAGATGCACTGGCGGAGGCGGGGGCAGTCGACACGACTGTGCCCAAACGCGCCACAGTTCCAGCAGCCAGGCCAGACAGACTCGCGCGACGGTCGGGCTCTCTCCATCTCTCAGTGCGGCTGCTCCTTTTCTACCCACTCCGGTGGCGGACCGGCGACGTCGAACGCGTCCCCTGCACCGGTCGGCGCACAGTGATGCCTATCTACTCAAAAGTGATGAAAATTCGTGCTTTAGCACAATAAGGCTCAAAAAATTTTTATAAAATACGTTTGGGACTCCTGAAGTCATTTTCTACGATAAATCGTTTCCCTCATGCCTGTAGCATTGCTCATTTTTTTAGTAATGAATACGTTAAATGCCGTTTTTTAGAGTTTATTTTTTTTTCTTTTTCTTTTGAAGTAGGATTAATTTTTTTTTTTTTTATAATAAGAGCCCATTTTTATAAATATAATTTTTTTCAAAATTCTAGGACTTATGCAGTTGTTAGAAAAAAAATTATATTTATAAAAAATGGGCGCTTATTATAAAACAAAAAAAAAATTAATCCTACTTGAAAACAAAAAAAAAACCGCTGCCAATTCATTGGCACGTAGCTTTCTCAAACTTAATTTACTGATTCCTTTAATTAATTTTTAATTCCAATATTTAAAATTTAATACTTCAGAAAGACAGAAATAACAAAACTCCAACATAATTTATTCAAATTTTTATAGATTATATAGATTCTGACCAATCACCATGATCATTTCTGACCAATCACCAAAGCTCAATGACTGTCAGTTTTGTATTCATGGATTGTAAATTATATCTATTAGTTATTTTCAAATTGTTGTAAAAATGACCGTCATGTAAGCAATGTTGGTAATTTTTATATTTATGTATTGTAAATTATGACTATCAATGACGATAAAGTTATTGTCAAAATTACTTTAAAGTTAGAAAATTTTGTCAAACGATCATTCCACATTAATGCACAACTTTTTACGTAATTTTCATCTCGTAAGAGATAGATGAAATTATACATTTTCATATAAAATTAAAATTCGAAACATAAATTTTTCACGAAAAAAATTGGAAAAATTTTATGGAAAATATTAACTTGTAATTTTTTTATGGCCAATTCATATTCAGTGGTAGAACTGTACCCATTCTGCACCACTACCACTGAGTATGAAATTGGTAGATGTCGGACAACAAATTTATTTTCGTGTTACGTTGAACATTGAACGTGTTATATTGAATGCGTTATGTGGAAGAGCTTTTATAATGTGAGGGGATGTATTTTAAAAATTTTGATAAAGACAGATTTTTGTTTTCATTTTTCAATTTTTCAAGTTTTACATTTTCGTTAGTAACAAAAACCGCAATAACTAAAAAATTTTTCTTTTTAGAAAATATAAATATTTTAATTCTCTTTCAAATGCTATCCATCCCATTCAGATACACAGAGCCATCCTCAAGAAATAGATTTTAAAAATGTCTAGAAAAATTTTAACCTCAAATATCTCTGAAATTTATGAACCAATCACTTTGCCAAAAGAACTCATCCGAGAACTATCAATAATATACCTCTACAATGAATTTTGAAGCGAATAAGACAATTTTACTCTTGTAATAGTTGAACATATAAAACTCATTTTTTTCATTTTTCAATTTTTACGTTTTTGTTAATAACAAAAGAACCGTGATAGCTAGAGAATTAGTTTTATTTGAAAAATATAGGTAATTTAATTCTCTTTCGAATACCACCCACCCCATTTAGATACATAGAGCCGTTCTCGAGAAATTACGTTTTAAAAAAAAATTGAAAAAAATTTTAACCTCAAATATCTTCGAAATTTATGTATCAATCCTTTTGCCCAAAGAACTCACTCGATTGGTATACAAAATCTACCCCTACAAAGAATTTCAAAGTGATTAAGCCAATTTTACTATAGTTAATAAACGACAAAAAAAATCACTTTTTTTTATAAATTATTTTTTTTCTCAAAAAATAATGAATAAAAACCCTCAAAATTTAGTAAGTTATAGTACTTAATATCCTTTATAACCAAAACAATATTCATGTTAATATCTTTTTTTAATTTCGAAATATAACCTATTTACAAAAAATTACGTTTTCATAAATAACTTATGACGAAATATAGCTACCGACTTTTTTTTTTTTAAATTGTAGATAATTTTATCCTACATACAGAGAATTCATGATATATAAACAATATCTGTTCTAAATATTAAAAAAATTAAAAAAGAAAAAAATTTTGAAAATTAAAAAATGGCTATAAAAAAAAAATTAAATTTTACAAAAATAGAATTTTAACCCCAATTGTGGAAGCAAAATCTAAAAAAAATGATCACTCTCCCGTTAAAATTGGTCGAGTAGATCATGAGATATCAACGTATACGGACATACATACACACACACACACACACACACACACACACACACACATCCATACGGACATTTTCTAAAAATCGTGTATTTCGATTCCAAATTTGCTAAATAACATTTCTAACACATTATCTCATAAACTTTTTTTTTTTTACTATCACAAAGCTTCCACTATAAGGAAGCAATAAATAAACTCCAAACAAACGGCATTTAACGTATTCCTTACTATAAAAAGAGCAATGCTACAGCCATGAGGGAAACGATTTATCGTAGGAAATTACTTCACGAATCCAAAACGTATTTTATAAAAATTTTTTGAGCCTTATTGTACTAAAGCACGAATTTTCATCACTTTTGCATCGATCGGCACCACTGTGCGGCGGGCCGGCGAGGTTAGACAGTGGCCTTCCTCTCCCGCGACTCTTCGGCAGGACCCTTGCGTAGACGATCTCGTCCACGGCGCGTCGTGGTAGCAGGACCGGTGCGGGCGGAAACGGGGCCATTCCCGACAGGAGCGGAAGATTTGGAGGGCGATCTTGCCCTCGTCATCTTCCCACTTGTCTGGGTACTGATGACGGCGGGCGCGCCAGGTGAGCGGCCCATCCTATTGGGTGAAAGAGAAGATACTCCTCGCCCGACGCGTCCAGAATCTGCAACAATTTGTGAGGATATAGCTTGAGCTTTCAGCTGTTGCGTCCCTCTCGGCAGCGTGTACATTTTTAGATTGTTGACGAATACTTTCATCCGCCGCTTCGAATCGAGGTTTTCCACCAACTAGTCTACCGGAGAGTAGACTTCTACCATCTTAGTCGTCCAACAAATCTCGGCACTTCCTTAGCTGCAAATCGGTCCTCCGCCAACGAACGTACATGATTCCGGCGCCTCACGAGATCTCTGATGTGGTAGAGGACCTCTCGTCATATCTTGCTATAGTTTTTTGCTTGCCTTGCTACAGCTTTATCCATGTATCTGCGCACCAAATCATGCAAGGCAGGCAAGCAGCTGGCTCAGTTTTTCTACTTATCTAAATCGGGAGGTGAGGTAGGAAGAGGATTTTCGATGTGATTTCGGAGTAAGGTGGAGGGAACAGAATTTCGCCTCAAATTAAGAAACGTGGGAGGAACGCCTAACGACGAGTGTACAGCACTATTTAACGCGAAACACAGTTAGTTCAAGTGCAAGTCCCAATATACCAGTATTTCTTTTATCACAACTGTATTCAATATTTTTTACTGTAGTTATTATATCTTTTTTTATTAAATTACGCTTTATGTTAAAGTTAGGACCTAAGGAAACTACATCCATAACTTCCTGTGGTATGATAATACTAGAAAGATTTTTTAACCAATTTTTTCTGTTATGTTTTTGCATAATATGCTCATTTTTCTTTAGACCGTGAACAATTTTTTTATTCTTGTAATAAAGTCCTCAAAGAATGCAACATTCAATGTGTCCCGTTGATGAACCACAAAATGAATAATATTGTTAAGTTAGGCAAAGATAGAACGGACAAATGGAATGAGACTAGTGTGATCTATAAATTTAACTGTGAGAAATGTAATCGCGTATATATAGGCGAAACAAAAAGATGCTTGAAAACGAGAATTAATGAGCACAAAAAATCTGTAATAGATGGATTAAAATTAGACCCCTATAAATTACTTCCTGTTCCACAACATATCAAAGAAAATCCTACACACAATTTTGATTGGGCCAACACATTAATATTAGATAGAGAATGTAATAGGGAAAAACGACTTATATCTGAAATGCTACATATAAATTGGATTGATAACACAATTAACAGACAGGAAGACACGCAATTTTTAAACAGTCAGTATAAAAGATTGAAGAGAATTTTGAATAAATTTGATATTAGAGGGAAGAAAAATCATCTTGCTACACTATAGCTATGATAAGCACGCCAGTTTTCATCGTTTATACATTTATAATATGTTTTGATTCGTAGTCAAGCATTGGTTTGTTTATGTTTTCTTAGAAATCGAGAGTTATATATCTAATACTCAGTGTAATAGTCGTCGGCGGCGATGTAGTCTGTATAGAGGTTCTGACACAGAGCTTCGGCTCTTAAAATATCTGTTAACGAGTTATGTAATGTATGTAATTTTATTTGTTTTCATATGTGTACAACGAAAAATGACCATGTTGCGATTATATTGTTTTTACTTTTTGTTATGTAGTGTAATAAATGTTCACCTGAAGAGGCTAGAAAAGCAGACTAGCGAAACGTTGTGATTTTAGAATGAAACTTTGAGTTGTGATTTTTTACATCCTGGGTTGACCCTCACCATCGTTTCTTAATATTTTCAATGTACTATGGAGGGTGGATACTACAAAAATTAAGTCACGATGTGCTCGATGTGGAGAGTAATATCAGCTAATGACATTTTCAATAAGCTGTACAGCCATGACGGTTATATATTGACGAAGTAACGCCTAAGTTGCTATGTTCATAATTTTTCTAAAGCTCTGATGAAGACAGTCAAAAAAACTGCGAAACGTCGGATTTGAATTTCCAAATCAACAATAAAATGGTTCGATGTGATCGATCGAGTAAATTATTTATCTTAAATATTTAATTTATTACTGGAAATGCGACAGTCGAATTATGCGAAAATCTAGCAGCGCTCGGGTGGGCGCAGTATTTTAGAGTCGGAGCACACGGTTACTTTGGTTATCAAGAACTTGCTATCTTCTCAATGTCTCGAAAATATCCGATCATGTCCCTGCTTTAATGAAACTCAAGTTTTACGCGCGTGCGTAGTGTTTGAAAGACAAAGAGTGCCGCAAATGTGGAGCTCAAGTACTGGTCTCCTTTTAATATCCTTGAAATTCAAAACATAGAGCTCGGATTTTTCAAATATGTTGTGGTGCTACCGCCAACTCGGTGTTTTAATGTCAGAGTATGGGATGATTTCGAAGTCCACGGACATGCCGCTTTTAAATAACTTCAAAATATCAAATATCGATCTTAAGTTTAGGTTAAATCTACTTGCGTTCGCGCTTCCCCATAATTACAAATTTTAAATGCATAATGAGCGCGCGCATTGACTTTCGAGATTAAAAGTAAGGACTTTTTTTTAAGTACTAGAAGTTGAAAGCGCTATGCGCATCTTCACTCGTTTTCCGCGTCAAATCTATCTCTGTCTCTCTTCCACGATGCCATTATATTACGTCATGAGATGCGCGCGCAATACAGCATAATGTGACAATCGTTTTTTTATAGAGGGATTTTGAATTTAACCCGACATCCAACTCAGCTTTGATGGAAACCTAATCGCGTTTACGCCTGCGCACTATTTTATTTCCAGAACAAGCCTCGTAATTATCCTTCAAATACATAACATTGAGCTCGCCTTTAAACAAAAATTTCGGTTGCCCTCGAGCCTACAGATACTTCAAATTTATGACGTTTTCAGTCAAAGAATGTTCTTTGAAATATTGAAATTCATCTTCTTAGACCATCCAAAAACTGATAATAACCGTGTTTCTTCTGGTCTCACTCTTAAAACCATTCTCACGAATTTTTGTATAAAATACAACTTTGAAGTTAACTTCGAAACTCACGCACATGCCGCTTTGAAATATCCTTGAAATATGAAAGTTCAGGCAAAGCCACACGATTTCTATTTTGTAAAAATATAAAATTTAATGTCGCCATCCAAAAAGAGTAATCAAACAAAAAAAAAAGAAAAAATTTCTACGTATAAGAAGGTACGCAGACGTGAAACAGTAAGCGAGTCAAATATTTAAAAAACTTTTGAACAGAGTAGCCGAGGGACGCAAGGCCCATGCACAAACAGGCAGTTGCGCAGAATTTTTTTTAAATAACCGACTTAATTACTGTTGCATGCCGGTGTAATTTCCTCTTTTTTAGGTGGATCTGGCGTTCTCCTGTTTAAGACTTTTTGAAATAATCAAGTCGCTTACTATTTCACGTCTGCGTACTTTTCTCTTTTACATAAATTTCGCGTGTCCTGGCCATTTGTGTTTCAAATTTTTTTTTGATACCCGACTAGCTTACTGTCGCATGCGTACGTAACTCAGTTTTCTGCAACTTTTTCATGGACCTCGCGCCCTCTGATTGTCAGGGTTTAAGACCGATTCGCCTACATTCACACGTCTTCGTGCCTTCGTCTTCAATGTAGACCTCGCGTCCCTCGGCTATTTGGGTTTCAGTTTTTTTCTTAATTATTGACTGGCTTACTCTTGCACATCTGCGTAACTCCCTTTTTTGTGGGGCACTCGCGTATCCAGGTTATTTACGTTTAGGAATTTTTGGTTTGTATACATGAACATAAAAGAGATGTTTAATTAGTTGACTTTATAACATCTAAAAAATTTATTTATTAAATTATAGTAAGCGACATGATAATTTTAAATTGACAATTCGGTAAGTTAAAGTTATCTTTAATATTTTTATAATATCTAACATCGAACTCACGGTTAGCGAAAAGCACGCCGATATACTGGACTTGTCTTTTCAAATAGCGATGATGGAGCTCACTTATACCGATCATCTAATCACGCTTGCGCATGCAATGTCCTCTCTCTCTCACTCTCCCTCTCTCTCCCTCCCACCTTCCCTCTCACTCCCTCACACTTTCCCTCTCTCTCTCCCTCTCTCCCCCTCTCCCTCTCTCCCTCTTCCTCCCTCCCTCCCACCCTCTCCCTCTCCATCCAGGGGCGGATCCAGTCCTGGGACATAGGGGGGGCGATTGCGAAGGAGTATATCCGATGACCTTTTTTTAAGGAAGTGATGTGAAAAAAAAACCAACAATTTTTAAACCCAAGTAGGCGGGGGATATGAGGTCCACGCATGTAAAGGAAATTACGTAGACGTGCAACAATAAGCAAGATAATCATATAAACAATTTTTAAACCCAAGTAGGCGGAGGATATATGAGGTCCACGCATATAAAGGAGTCGTGTAGACATGAAAAAATAAGCCAAACGATTATTTAAATAGGTTTAAACCAAAATAGCCGGGGGATATGAGGTCCACGCATATAAGGTAGTCGTGTAGACAAGAAAAAATAAGCAAAACGATTATTTAAATAATTTTTAAACCCAAGTAGCCGGATGATATGAGATCCACGCATATAAGGGAGTCACGTAGACATGAAGAATAAGAAAAACGATTATTTAAATAAGTTTTAAACCCAAGTAGCCGGGGGATATGAGGTCCACGCGCATAAGGAAGTCATGTAGACAAGAAAAAATAAGCAAAACGATTATTTAAATAAGTTTTAAACCCAAGTAGCCGGGGGATATGAGGTCCACGCATATACAGGAGTCATGTAGACATGAAAAAATAAGCAAAACGCTTATTAAAATAATTTTTAAACCCAAGTAGCCGGGGACGCGAGGTTCAGTCATATTAGGGAATTACGTAGACGTGCAACCACAATCAACACAATTATTTAAACAATTTTTAAACCCAAGTAGCCGAGGAATATGAGGTCCACGCATATAAGGGAGCCATGAGGACATGAAACAAAAAGTAAACGATTATTTAAATAATTTTTAAACCCAAGTAAGCGGGGGATATGAGGCCCACGTATATAAGGGAGTCATATTATAGGCACCAAAAAATAAGCATAACGATTATTTAAATAATTTTTAAACACAAGTAGCCGGGGGATACGAGATCCACGCATATTAGAGAATTACGTAGACGTGCAACAATAAGCAAGATAATTATTTAAATAATTTTTCAACGCAAGTAGGCGGGCGATATGAGATCCACGCATACGAGGGTCATTTGATAAGTACCTAGCCTACAAATGAAAACACCGAAATTTTACAAAAAATAAAATTTATTTTTCAATGTAGTCTCCTTTTAGTTGCATACACTTGGTCCAGCGGTGTTCCAATTTTTTTAACCCCGTTGAAAAAAATGTTTTCTCTTGGTTTGCAAAATAGGCCTCCGTGCCGGCGATTATTTCGTTATTGGAGTGGAATCTCTTCCCGGCGAGCGAATTTTTTAGGTTCGGAAACAGAAAAAAGTTGCACGGAGCCAAATCTGGAGAATACGGTGGATGGGGCAGCAGTTCGTAGCGTAATTCGACCAATTTAGCCGTGGCGAGTGCAGAAGTGTGAGCCGGTGCATTATCGTGGTGGAAAACCACTTGTTTTTTAGACAAATGGGGCCGTTTTTCTTCTAACACGGCGTCAAATCAGCTCAATAGTTCGGCGTAGTACTGTCCTGTGACCGTTTTGCCCTTCTCCAGATAGTCAATAAAAATCACACCTTGAGAATCCCAGAAAACAGTGGCCATCACCTTTCCGGCCGACGGGACCGTCTTCGCCTTCTTCGGAGCAGGTTCACCGGGTAAGGTCCACTGTTTTGACTGCTCCTTGGTCTCTAGAGTGTAGTAGTGAATCCATGTTTCGTCGCCGGTCACGTAACGACGCAAAAACTCTTTTGGATTGCCATTAAACAGCTCCAAACACTGCTCTGAACTGGTCACACGGATGCGCTTGTTGTCTGCAGTCAGCAAACGCGGCACCCACCTTGCTGACAGCTTCCTCATGCCTAAAATCTCATGTAGGATATGCCACACGCGTTCTTCTGAGATGCCTACTATCGCAGCTATCTCGCGCACCTCTAATCGGCGGTCTGACAAAACGATATCGTGTATTTTTGTCACGTTCTCCTCCGTAGTGGCTGTTTTCGGAGCACCTGGGCGTGGATCATCAAAAACCGACGTACGACCACGTTGAAACTCGTTATACCAAAATTTAACGGTCGCCATCGAAGGAGAAGCATCCCCATACACTGCATCCAAGCGTTCTTTAATTTCACTGCGCGATTTCCCTTCCAAAAACAAGAATCGAATCACCGACCGATATTGTTCTTTCTCCATTTTTCAAAAATCAACGGACACATTTGCTTTCACACGCTCTCAAAAATAAACTACAACTCCGATCCGGCTGAAATTTCGTCTGTAACCGTTTACAGGAAGATACTGCACTGTAGTGTATTTCTGGTGCGATAGTGGCACCATCTGGCGGTGAGGCTAGGTACTTGTCAAATGACCTTCGTATAAGGGAGTCATGTGCATAACTCCGTTATATGCGTGGACTTCATATCCCCCGGCTACTTGGGTTTAAAAATTATTTAAATAATCGTTTGGTTTTTTTTTCATGTCTACATGACTCCCTTATATGCGTGGATCTCATATCCCCCAGCTACTTAGGTTTAAAAATTATTTAAATAATTGTTTGGATTATTTTTTCATGTCTACATGACTCGCTTATATGCGTGGACCTCATATGCCCCGGCTACTTTGGTTTAAAAATTATTTAAATAATCGTTAGGCTTATTTTGTTATGTCTACATGACTCTCTTATATGCGTGGACTTCATATCCCCCACATACTTGGGTTTAAAAATGGTTTAATTGTCTTGCTTATTGTTGCACATCTACGTAATTCCCTAATATGCGTGGACCTCACATCCCCCGGATATTTGGGTTTATTTCATAATCAACTTGCTTCCTCCCAATCGTCTGCGTGCGGTCTTTAGGGCGGGGGGGGGGGGTCGCCCCCATCGCCCCCCTTGGATCCGCCACTGTCTCCATCCCTCCCTTTTCCTCTCTCTGCCGCCTCCTCTGTCTCTCTCTCTCAGTACCAAGCACGCACCCCCGAACTCAGACCGGAGGCATCTTACCTCCTGGAGCGCCCTGCTTAACTAAGCCGAGCAGCTGTGCTGCCGGTCTTTTATAGCCCCCAAGGCTAGGCAATCACGTATCTGCGCACCTCTCCTTTCTCTCTCTCCTCTCTCACTTCTTAGTAATACACATCTATCTATCTCTTTCTATTTTTCGCGTGGCGCCCGAATGTTGCACAGATATTAATATGCAGGGGATTATTTTATTAGCGAGTGTGTTTTTTCGTCGTATGCGTGTTCTTTCGAGCAATCTCAGCACGATTATTTGTTGCCGTGAATAGTCAGTTAGTTCGCTGTCACAACGTTGGTAGTTCCCGAGTCGTTACTGTTGTTGCTGTTGTTGCTCTTCTTGACCTCCCCGTTCCAAGATTAGAGCCTTTAGTCCCGGAGTGGCTCCGTTACAGTGTGGATAAGGTAATAATAGCGGAAATGAGTGTATTAGTGCTCGGTTTTGAGTCACCGTTGGTAAGAGGGGACTCAACTGGGTTGTATAATCAAGCACAACGTCAGAGTTTTAAACATTTTTTGTCTCAAAATTTTTTTTCACATTTACAAAGCTTCCTCTTGAGGAAGAGATCATTTAAATTATTTTACTTTCTACTGCTAACGTAATATTTTTAACATAATGTATAATAATTTTATGTAATTTTAATAATAAAATATATGCTAATGTTTATTTATCAGTTTCATTGGTAGATTGTTAGTTTTTTATTTATTGATTCATAATTAAATTAAAGAGTTTGCTCCAAAATAAACGAGAACAGCAATATTAGCTAAGTCTATAGTTCATGGCACAACGACATAACTTCATACTTTTACGAGTTTCCACGGAGCAGAAAATGTATCACCTAGCCATACCACCGTGTAAATATGTATCTTGTTTGTGTCTATTGACTAGTACAGTACCGGGCCCTATTTCGTTTTTTCCGATCTTACATATAAGTTTGTACAATAAAACCTTTTTTCTCAAAAACTCGATAAGTGGACTTATGAGATTATACCTCAAGCCACAGATTTATATTCACACGGACAAAAAGATATTCATTATAATCACTGTTTAAGTCGTTCCCCCACCATGGCTTCGGCCAAGTACCAAGTAGCTGTAAACAATAGCTAAAAAGTAGTAAATGGTAGCTAAGTAGTTGTAAACAATAGTACTTATGCTACTGATTACGCACTTAACTACCGTTTACATCCTCTTAGGTACCGTTTCTAACACTTTGCTACCCTAATCATTTAGCTTTTGTAAACACTTGCGATACTTGTGCCAGGGGACACTTGACTTGCTATACCAGCCCATATACTACTTACCATTTTTATTTTACTAATCAATATTTCATATTTTTTTAAACAATAACGCAAATTGTTATTTATTAGATCGGTCATTACTTACCTTATGCTTTTAATCGCATAGTAGTTTAAAGTTTGGAACATGCAATTGCTCGTCGTCTATACAGAGAGAACAAGCAAATTCGCGATATCATGCTAAAAATGCAACTATTGCAAGTTAATTAATGTATGCCTGCTTCGATGAAAATGGTTTTTCAAAATATATTATAAAAGAAAGCAAATAAAATATATTTAAAATTTCTTTATGCTAAAGTTAAGTAAATTAAGAAATATCTTCGCCCACTGTGCGTTGGTAGTATAAACCAACAGACCGCTCCGCACTGATTTCGGAAGCCTCTCGCATTCGGTGCCATTAGTTTATGATGCCGCTGAATTTCTAGACCAGCAGTCCATTAAGTTGCTGCTGTTTTAGGTCGATGGTTAAATAAATCATTAGCCTCAAAATCCAGTGGTGTACAAATTGAATAACCCAAAATTCCCAGTAATCTAGAATTCCCAAAGCGTATCAATAACAGTAACTAAATTATACAGCGTAGCCAGTAGAGTCATTCACTTAGCGTCTTTTGGAGCGATTACGAGGACTAGTGCACAAACAGCCAAGTGACTGGAGAAGCACAAGGATTACCGCCAGGCTCACATCCAGGAAGTAGGAAGGGGTTATGTAAGGCATAATTTTCTCTGAAAAATGTTTGTTCCTATTTTTCCCATGGTAATCATTAATAACATGATATTTCATTTATAATTAATTTTAATTTCTTATAATTATTTTATTTTCACGTCATATCTTAAATCCTCTTAATTGAACGGGATTGACCTTTTTTTTTTATCAATTCCTGTGTATAAAGTGATACTGTTCTTCATGTGCTCATTTTCTGCCCTCTAATAAAATAGACTACTGACTGAAATCGATGTAATAGAGTCTACTTAACGGATAGTAGTAAGAAAAATAATGTTTGATACTCGGATGTAAAATCCTACATTAGCCCATTTTGATACATGCATGTATCAAACCCCACTATTAATACTTACGCATAATATATTAAAAAAAACCGCTGCCAATTTATTAGTACGTAGCTTCCTCAAACTTAATTTATTGATCCCTTTAATTAATTTTTACTTCTAATATTAAAATTTTAATACTTTATCTTGTACGGTTAGACCAACAAGAAGAGGGTCATGGGTCCGGATTCAGCTTAAACTGTGGTATATGTTTTTGGATATACAAATATGAAGAAAGCTGCAATATTAGACCCTAACGTTAAAAACATAAAGTTCTGGGAACTTTTAGCTTTATTTTGAAGAAAATGTTGAAAAAAACATTCTCTAAAAATGGCAACTAATAAACTTTAGAAAGTCTTAAATATGATTCCAAGAAGAGAAAATAAAACTAGAGAAAACGCGCTTTCATTTGCGTTTTTAAAGAATAAAAAATCAAGGAGCGCGGGAGCGCTCCGAAGGCATGTATACAAGAGCCTTAGGAGTGACCGCGCGATGATATACATTGAAATGGATGTACGAGAAAAATCAATGCACTTATATACCTATTGCGTTAGTTTCAACTATATAACATACCCTCTTAATCGAAAGCCATTTCGTTACTCTACACAAATCAAAAGATTTTATTTAAAAAGATTATCTCGTTTAAAAGATATAGAGAGCTGAATTTTTTTATGTCCACTTTCCGATTCTAAATTTTCTCCATAGTTTCAGACTCTCATCCGGTGTTGCGACTTCCTGTCACGTGACACACACACACATATATATATATATTTATCTGCAACGGTTCTATGCATAGTATATATACTATGCATAGTATATATAAACATGTATGCATATATGTGCACTTGCACGCACACCCACGCCCACGCCCACACACACCCACATCCACACCTACGCCCACATACAGACACACACACACACACACACACACACACACACACACACACACACACACACACACACACACACACACACACACACACACACACACACACACACACATACACACAATATCACGGATGATTGTTTATAGTATAGGTATATATATTCGTTTCAATAATCAAAGATCTGATGAAGTCGACTGACGAAAAGAATAAAAGAATTTATTTACGAGCATCAATGAGGCAACAACATTTTTTAGATAAGTATTAAAACGACTGAATGTTAAATAGTAAGTTTTTAAAGAATTGATACTTTGTGAAAATTTTTATTTACAGATAAGTAGTCAAGATTAATATATATTCAAAGATCTCAAGTAGTCAACTGGTTATCGAAGAATTCATCTATTCATGTATCAATCAACGGGCGAATAATATATGGCCAAATCCATTTCAAATCAGGTGAACCGCGTATGCCTATGTCACCGATCATTTTGGAATTAAAGTATTCATGTTCTTCTCCAAAAATTATTTGACCCGTATATTTTTATTTTTTTGTTGCATCAAAATTTCATGCGTTCAGCAATGGCAAAAAATTCCGAGAAAAACCTTACTTAGAAAAAGAATTTTTCAATGTAATTTTCAAACCGCTACTGCTTCACCAGTTTTTTAAGCTTTTTAGCGTGTAACACATAATTTCACTAAGATTTGAGCCCTCTTTCACGTTCTTTATGTTATTTAAAAAAAAAATAAAAAATGCACGAGTTATGTACTTTTTACTGAAAAATGCACTTTTTAGAAAAGTGCATTTTTGTCAAAAACGCCATTTTTTTTTGCTCAATTTTTTTTGTCCTGATAGAGAACCTAAATACCTATCTAGACGCATTTGTGAAATTCCCGACTCGTGCCCAGGAATAGCGATCATTAATGAGATAATACACAAACAAATTTTTCACGCTTAATCCTTACATATATTCAATGGTATAACAGTCAATATAAAGGTTTTTATCTTTGTGCGTAAGCAATATACAAGTACACATAGTATCTGTTGTATTTTTTATTTTTGTCTTTTAGATTTTTTATTTTTATAACTACCTTTGTTTTTAGTAGTTAAGTAATACATATATGTACATGAGCGTAAGTAATACATATATGTACACGTATGAGTTTATGTACTTATACATTGGTCCGCTAGATGGCTATCGTTAGATCTTTTATGTACCAAGAAAAGTTCGGTTTCTGCTATAAGTACACCTCCAGTATTTTTTAAAACTATCATATTTTTGAAAATTATTATATATTTCACCTGATTAACTTAACTACGATGTCTCAAAATTATTCAACGAAGAGAATCAAATGTGCAGATTTTTTAAATAAGCACAAAAAAAATTTTTACGAACCTAATTCCGTGCGTTTTAAACAACTTGAGAATCTTGCTCATTCATTGAAGCTTCTCTATCCTGATTTACCTTTGACCCCCTCTACATATCTGTGTAGACGTTGTTACGAGCATGCTTTAGAATTGGTGACTAGCACTGACAATGAATTTTCAACGGATGATAATTTTATCGACAACGGAATCGATAGAGATGAACATTTTTTGCCAAGTACTCCAGAACGCGTGGAAGAATTTAATAATAAAATAATTACATTTTTCTCAGTATGTGTATCGTCTCTTAAGAGGAAAAATCTTATACGTGAAAAATCAATTGAAAATTACGTAACAAAGAAAACGAAAAATATACTTTCAACATTGTCTAATGCCCTCGATGTGAAGTTGAATAATGTTTATGACGTTTCTATAAAAGCAAACGAATCAACTGCATGCCGTTGTACAGAATGGGTACAAAATGTTAGTTTAGCCTTGCAAAAGTGTTCTACGGTATCAGAAAAAGTAAAAATTCTGACTTTGCTACCCTCATCCTTAACGAAAAATGAAATTTTATCATTATTTCCAGACATAACATTGTACATGATAAAAAGAGCGAAAAGTCCTGCACAAGAAAAGGGAGTTTATTCAGAACCAGAAGCGTACACAGGCCATCCAATTGACGAAAGGACCGAACAAATTGTTATGGAATATTATATAAATGACGATTTTAATTGTTCAAGAGAGAGTCCTAATAAGAGTGACGTTATTACCGTTAAAATAAATGATAAAAAAGAGAAGAAAGTTAAACGTTTTCTTACTCAAAGTCTGAAAGCAACGTATAAAGCATTAAAAAATGATTATCCGGAATTAAAAATTGGTAAATCGAAGTTTTATAGTTTGCGATCAAAATATGTTTTACTTAGCCCCATCAAAGAAGTTTGTCTCTGTGTCTATTGCGCAAATTAGGATTTATTTCTTACGAGCTTGATTAATTTCAGAAGGAGTAACATTACAGAGTTGGATGAACTTCGGTCAGAAATAATAAACGCAACAAAGTGTTCTGAGCCATCTGATTTATGTTATTTGCAGGAATGTAAAATTTGTCCAGGCAGTAGCGGAATTACGTTTCATGTTCTAAAACTGCAAGATGTAGAAAGCACAGAAGAAATTACGTATGCTTTGTGGGAAAATGGTAACTTGATTAAAAAAACGGTGCCAATTTCTGCTTTTAAAGAGGAACTTTCGGTTTGGACCATGAAGATTAGTACTCACATGTATGTAAAAAATATACAACGCAAAGCTATAAAAGCAGAAAGAGAAAATGCTAAAAAAGACCCACATCGTTTAGTTCTTCAAATAGACTTCGCTGAAAACTGGGCTGTAATTCATAATAAAGCTGTTCAAGGAAATCATTGGACTAATGATCAAATTTCTATTTTCACAGCAGTATCTTATCAAGGGGATTCGACACAAAGTTTCGCACTCATAAGTGATGACCGAAAACATGATTCAGCGTATGCTTTGCTAGCAATAGAAAACATTATAATCTACTTGAAAGACAATTGTCGTGATTCAATCAAAAAAATTACCATTGTATCAGATGGCGCCGCTAGCCACTTTAAAAATCGCTTTCAATTATATGAATTAAAACGAGCACCATTTGATATAAAATGGTTGTTCTCTGCTATTGAGCACGGCAAAGGAGCTGTAGATGGTGTGGGTGGACTTATAAAGCATTATGCTACTTCGCATAATCTTCGAGGTCTCCATGAAAAATCCATTCAAAATGCTAATGATTTTGTAGAGCACGTTCAAAAATATACAGATGCAATTAAAATAATACATTTACAAGACGTTGACGTAGAAGAGTTTAGAAAAGTAAAAAATGTTGATTGGCTTGCTACTCCTAAGTATCATGGAATTCAAAAAACGCATTTATGGATTAAAGAAACGTGCAATGATAAAGTACATTGTTTAACAGCAAAGACCGCTGATTGTCCCCTTACTGAAGTAAGAACAATGAAGCAGAAAAAGAAAGGTAGATATAAAAATAAAAAATCTAAAAGACAAAAATAAAAAATACAACAGATACTATGTGTACTTGTATATTGCTTACGCACAAAGATAAAAACCTTTATATTGACTGTTATAACATTGAATATATGTAAGGGTTAAGCGTGAAAAAGTTGTTTGTGTATTATCTCATTAATGATCGCTATTCCTGGGCACGGGTCAGGAATTTCACAAATACGTCTAGATAGGTATTTAGCTCCTCTATCAGGACAAAAAAAATTGAGCAAAAAAAAAATGGCGTTTTTGAGAAAAATGCACTTATCTAAAAAGTGCATTTTTCAGTAAAAAGTACATAGGCATACGCGGTCCACCTGATTTGAAATGGATTCGGCCATATATTCTCTTGTCCTATATATATATATATATATTCCCTTGTGTTATATATATATATATATATATATATATATATATTCCCTTGTCTTATATATATATATATATATATATATATATTCCCGAGGCTGGGTGATGACGACCTAACCTTACACATCTTTACACACACAGATGTTACAAATGTTATCATATCGTCGTGAGTTAGTTTAAAATTAAAATTAGTTAATTAATTATTCAAAGATTTCAAGTAGGCAACTGGTGATAGAAGAATTCATCTATTCATATATCAATCAACGGGCGTTTTATTAGAAAGTATTGAACAGCAAAATGTTAAATGGCTACAATCATTTTTAAAAAATTGATACTTTGTGTGAATTTTTTTTATATTTACAGATTATATAAGATTTGTTTACAGTCATTGAAATTCGATTTTGAATTAACTTGGATGGTTGTAAAACGTAGACAAATGCTGAAAGCCTTATTTTCATTCTATTTTGAATATGTAATATAGCCAATAAAGTTGAGGAGTTCTAATTGTGTACTGTCGAAAAATATAATTTTGAATCAGCAAAAATGAACGAGTGCCCTCATGACCCTGCTGGTTATTTTATTATTAATGGACAAGAAAAAGTTATTTTAATACAAGAACAGGCGCTTAGGAATAGACTTATATTAAAGAAGATAGTAAGAATATAGTACTAATCAAGAAAGAAAAAAAAAACCAATATTAGCCTATGGAAGAGCAGGCAAATACTATTTACAATACAATATTTTTCAAGGTGTATCTATATATTCTCAACATGAAAATTTTTCATGAGATATAATTTTAGAAGAATATTAACAATTTGTCTTCGTATTTGACAGGACGAATAGAGGACTTGGATGTCCATGAAGAAAATGACAGTTTTATTGCTTTCAATGAATAACAGATAAAACAAACAACAACTAAGATGTTTATTTAGATAGTATTGGATTCAATGTACGAAAAAAGTATTGTTTTGAAGTAAGTTTTTAAAAATAGGAACAAAAATTGTGATTTTCATAGTTCGTCTATCTAGTTGAAAATTATATTCATAATAAAATTTTTGCGATTATTAAAAAATTACATCTAATCAGTGTTTTGCGTAATAAATAAAATAAAATACCGGTATGATGTGTTGCATGAAGTGCATATATAATCAAATGACATGATAACAAATAACATAGTGATTAAAAAATAAATCAGTGTTTTGTGTAATATAAAAAAAATAAAATACTGGTAAAATGTGTTGCACGAAGTGTTATATCAAATTTTAAAACTTGTACTTAAAATCAGTTTGAAATGTTTTGAGAATAGAACATGTGTGTATTAATAAATAATTATGTGTTATGAGGTTCCTAAACTTCATAATAAGCTTTTGCATAGAAGAAAATATTGCTGATTGACACACGAGGTTATAAATATACAATATAATTTTCAGGGTTTTGTCTAATAATAAATAAAATATAGTACTGGTATGACGTGTTACGTGAAGTGTTTATAATCAAATTTTAAAACCTCTATTAAAAATCAGTTTCAAATGTTTTGAAAATAGCTCAAGTGTGTATTAATAAATAATTACCCATTATGAGGTTCATACACTTCATAATAAGCTTTGGCATAGAAGAAAATATTGCTGAGTGATACGTGAGGATATAAATATACAATATAATTTATGATGGCTATTTGAAATATTGGTCTGAGCCTTGATTAAAAAAGCATCTGTCATCTTTAAAAAACTTAGTCGATATCAGTGCTGTACTGTTGTACGTATTTATTCAAGTGCCAATGAAAAGATTATGTCTAATGAACATGGAAGTACTGGAAAGAGCAAAAATGATGTGTTATTGCGAAAATTTCAAGGAATGAAAGTAATCAGTAATCTATTTTATGATTTTCTCATGGTAAGCGATGTCAAAATGTTTCAGAGAAGTTTTTAGTACATATTTTTCTATACAAGATTCAGATAATAATAATGTTTAATTCATCAACTGGTTGTGTTTTTAATTTTACAAGATTATGTGTATGATGAAAAAAAATATTATGAAAAAGAAATATGTGGTTACCAAAATAATGAAACGAATTCCAGCTTTAGAATGTGCAATAGAAGGCTAGAGGTAAATTTTAGCACAAATTTAATAATGTAATAATAATTTGTCAAAAAAACAAGAGCAAATGGATGCATAAGAGTGTTTTGTGAATAAACTTAGTATCAGGTGCTGTTACATAATGGTAGTTAACTTGGCAAACTTTGAGCTTCGCATTTTTAAGCTAGAGGATTAAGTGATTTCAGAGAAATAGATGCGAAAGAGTAGTTTTTAAAAACTTTGTACCGCCTGCTGCTACGGAAATAGCAGTTGACATGCGAACTCAACTTTTCAGCCAACTTTGAGCTTCGAGTTTTATAAAAGCAAGAGAATCAGCTGGTAATACAGAGATTTGACTTGTAATTCTGATAACTTCTGCTTTTGTCTTTTATTCCTTGCAATAGCTACAAAGAAAAAATATATTATTGTTATCTTTTTTAACAACTTTAAATTCTCTGTTGAAATACTAATATAAGTTTAATGTTTTTATCCAAACAATCTTGCTCTCAACAACTGTCCAACTCTCTACAAAGAACTTGACAGAAGCTTAAATGTTTTTTTGAAACAATTGTATAATAAACACTTTTAAAACATATTTTTTAAACTATTTTCTATAATTCCTATAAAAACATTTTCTATTTCTCACAAAACTGACTTTTGCTATTTAAATTATCTCTTTATCTCTTTACAATATTTGTTTGTATGTATTTGCTATGAAAATGTTTTCTTTTTCTTACAAAAATCATTTTTCTTATCTGTAGTATTACTCATTAAATTAAAACCGTACTTTCAATAACAGAATCATTTCTGTAAATTATTCATTATTATATTTTCTCTACAAAATATCTCTAAAAATGGTCCATCACTACATCTTAAAAAATCCTTTAATAAATTATTTTACAAAACTTCTACAATCCTTTAATAGTATATTACGCACCAAGGAAGGAAAAAACTTGGATATTCCACAACTCGTGTAAATTGCCACCTGAGCCGAAAGCAAACACGAGCTGTGGGCTGGCCAATTTTACTCCCGTGGAGCGTATACTATTTTTTTGCCTAGCGAGGTCGAAAATACAACCTTCGCGATCGGGCGCCGGGAGCGCAAGTTCTACTTTCGGCCCGCTAGTCAAAAAAAACTTTTGCAAGCAACGAGAAATTCTTTTCCAAAACTTTTACAATCACTTTACAAAAACTTTTACAAACGATAAGAATTTTTTCGGAAACCATAGGAATTATTTTCCGAAACCTATACAATATCCTAAAAAATTATTTACGTTTTATTTTATGAAAAGGAATTCTACAAATCAATAATAAATTTTTGCGTTCTAAAGTCAAACTAAATTTCTTACACGCGGATACTGAAAGTCAAACCCAAAAAAGTTGTGAAATCAATTAAAGTGTAGTTCTATACTTAACAAACATTATTTATAATGTACTTTTACTCTTAAAAAGTTGTGAAATCTCTCTAAAAAATTTGTTTACAAAAGTAAAAACTTATATTTCTTAAGGGAATCGATGAAATGATGAGTACACAAGATAATTTAATTCATTCTGAGCATGAATGAATTAAATTATCTTGTGTACTCATTATTTCATCGAATCCCTTAAGAAATACAATGAACATGGGTGATAAAGTCAACTATAGTAAAAACTTATAGGCAAGAATAAGTTTGGTTACTATTCCATGTAGTTTTATACTTAACAAACATTATTTATATTGTACTTTTACTCTTAATTAAAAAGTTGTGAAATCTCGATCTCTAAAAAATTTTTTTACAAAAGTAAAAACTAAACTCTCGGAAACTACTGTATGACTGTTCTCAGAAATGTATTCAAATTTGTTCATCTTTCTATACAAATTAAACACAAGAAAGTACTGAAATAATATAAAACTTTCTGCGAAAGTATAAAATAAGGCAAGTATAGACGTTTTTTCTGTATAATCTATAAAATAATAATATTTATGATTTTTTAAAAGAAATCAAATAAATACCAATCAAAAAGTCTTTCACTTCTTTGAGTCATTGTATGCTGAACAAATTATATGTAAGCATTCAAATTGTTTACTGCAAATCAAACAAACAAAAGTTGTGAAATCAACTATCAATAGTCAAGTAATGCAAACATCTCTCGGAAACAACTGTATGACTGTTTTCAGAAATGTATTCAAATTTGTTTATCCTTCTATACAAATTAAACACAAGAAAGTACTGAAATCAATTTATTGTAGTCAAGTACCCATAAGATAACTTGACTGACATAATAGAACTTTTCGTACCTTTTGCGTGTAAAATTACATTTTATGCCCACGTTGTAACTTCAAAAATATTCAGCTAGTGGGCATAAAGTATTACTTAACGCCTAAGAGGAGCAATAGCTCACATACTCCTATACAAAACCTTATAGAACCTACGCACTTTACGCCCGTATAGGTGAAAATTATTTTATGACTATTATGCTTTCTTTTCATTTCTAAAATTGATAAGAATTTTTTCAGATATTTACGAAAAGTCAAAGTTTTGAACTTTCTATAATATTACGCATCTTCGGAGGACAAGAGAAGTCTAGAGCTGCTCTAGCAGGGGTGGTTCTCCAATCTCCCACACATACTTGGCGGGCCCGACGGTTTGCAGTTCAAGGTATAGACATGGTCATTTTCATATATAAAGATCAGATAAAATGTATAAATGGGTTGCATTTACATATTAAATACTCATCCATGAATGTATATCACTCTGTTTTTAAATAGAAATTGCAAACCCGCGTGAAAATATCATATGAGATCTCATATATGTGAATATCGGACATCAGATCTCATATGAGATTTCATATGAGATCCCATAATATATAAAATTGCAGAGTTTGTAAATTGGTACTTTTGAGGAGATGTGAACCTTTCGCTCAGAGTTCGGACAATGTGACTAAAGAAATAATGACCCTCAGGTTACCGACTCTGGGAAAAGGGGGTATAGATTTCTCCTCAAAAGTCGCGATTCTTGCTTTGAGAAATTTGAGGAGTCTCTTCAAAATGACGACATCTCTTCATAAGTACCGATCTATACGTTGATATCTCTTCAAATATACCAATTCCCATAGTTATGATATATATATATATATATATATATATATATATATATATATATATATATATATATATATATATGTGTGTGTGTGTGATTTCATATGAGATCTGATGGCTGAAATACTCACATGAGATCTTATATGATATTTACACGCGGGAAAAGGATAAAAAATAGGTGGCTTATAAAATGGTTAGTAAAATCTAAAGCACTTTTGAGTAGATTTTTTAGTACAATTTATAAGCATTTTTATTTCATTCCTGTTTAAAAACGACGGACACAAGGAAAAATATTTTGGGCATATCAATTTCTTCCAAAGTTACAAAAGTTTGAAATTGATCGCCGAAAGTGCTCCTGTTTTGCTCTTGTTATCGTGCGACAATTAAAACACAAATTTTTTCTAAAATGATTTGTTTCTAAAAAACCAATGAAGATAATCTCTTGAAATTTGAACAACATATAGTCTTCAATGAGTGTAATAAGTGGTTAAAATTTTAAGTCGATAAATCAAATATTCTTTAAGAAAACGCGATTCGAAAATTTTTTAAAAAATTTTTAACCACAAATATATTTTTTCGTAATGGACCGATTTTTTTGGGCAACGAACTCGATCTGAAGATATATAAAAAACTACATCTGTGCGAAAGGCTATAGCGGGATAAGATGGTCAAAATTGCACTCACCTGGATTCTTTTTTGGGATTGACCATTCGAAAGTACATTGTTGAAAACCTCTCTAGCCAAATTTTCAGCTTCCTAAGTGATGATTTGAATCTCCTAAACTAAAAAACGTATTTATAACCGAAAAAATTCGCGGACGTGTGTTTTTGAGCAAGAAAACCGCCTGATTGTTTTCAGATTTTTAAAAAAACAATTGAGCTCAGGAAAAATTTTATTTTTCAATTATTTTTTAGGTTATGTAGGTAATTTTTTGATAACTTGTAAATAATGATTTTTAGTGTATTTTTTCCCATTCTTTCAAATGGCGGCGTCCGAATTTGCATTTTCGAGCCGGAACATACTCAAAATTCGAAAAAACCGATTTTTTAAGCATTTTTCCCATGTTTTTGGCACATAAACTCAAAACCAATAGCTAAATAAGTGCTTATGAACAATTTTTTTCAATTTCTTTCTATATCTTCGAATTCCACTGTCAGAACTACCATTTTCATCAAATAATGCTATAAAATCAAATTATAAACATTTTTTTCGTGTTTTTACCATGTTTTTGGAACATCACCTCAAAGAAGATCGATGAATACGTGTTAGGGCATACAAAAATATTCTAAAAATTTTTAGAATCGAGTATTACTTCGTCGGTAGCTACAATTATTTTTATTCAAATTCATTTGTAGATAAATAAAAATGAGTAAATATTTCTAATAGAAATTAATTATTATAAATATGTTATGAATATTTTTGTGCTTTTATTAAAACAATAAAATAAGGATGTACCATTTCATATTTGTCCTTTATTCTTGCGAGAATTGTTTTTAGAAGTTCTATTTGACAAAATTACATGAGTAATAATTTTTAATATTGAATTATAATAATATTTTTAATCCTCGTCACTATCTTCGTCTATTACAGGACCAATATCTGAAGTAGTAAATAATTCGGAAAGAACTTTCGCTGGTCTAATAATTTTTGACTTATATCTTGCATTACTGAGATAATATATGACTGCAGCAATGTGAGAACAGGATCCTACAGTTCGTAATCCATTGGCACAGTCACACGAATGGCGTAGGATACCGCTGTATCCATTTGAGTTAGGTTTGTATTCGATGTAGCATTTGTAAGTCTTACTGTTAATATGCCTGGACCTTATTAATACTTTAATGATATTTGGTTTGATCTTAATATATTCCAAATTGATATTGTTACTATCATCCATTAACTCAGCCAAATAACATACGGCTTGACCTAATTGATAGGTACCTGAAAAAAATATTTTGAGATCTCTTTCAGTCATCTCCGGAAAGTCAATGATTTCTTGGGATGTAGCTTGATCGTAGTAGTGGGCCGTCTAGACCATCTAGTTGTCTCAGGTTCTAATGCTAAAGTATTTTCACTTTGATTAGAATTTAACATTATTTCGATGATATACCTTGTAAGCCACCGTCATCTTTATCGCTATTCAAACGCTTACCAAAAAGGTTGTTGAGAAAACATGCAATTCTACAATATGCACCAGCTTTTAGTAAAAGTTTATTATCTAATTGCTGGTGAAGAAGCTTATACTTTTTACCAAGAATACCATGAACAGCCTCTACAACCCATTTCAATTTCGTAACGTAACGAGATTCATTCGATTCAGTCGTACTCAAGTTGGGTCTATTTCCCTTTAAGGCAGGCCTGAGAATCTTAAAGCCAAGACTTTTTAAATAAGGTATCACATCCCTAAAACCTCTATCTACAACGCAAACATCATCTTCTCTCATGATAGTTCTTATACCATCTGGATCATCCATTACGTTCTTCATGATGCTTGCATCATTTTCTGTGGCTAAAAACGGACCAGGGACATCAACAACGAATCCGTCTGTGGTGCAAATAGTGAATGGCTTGGCCACAGGATATTTCTCCTGACCTGAATATGAATTTCTTTGGTATTCATTATTTTTACTTTTTTAAGTAAGTTCCATCAAAAACCAAAACAAGCACGTTCTCTAATTTAAACAGTTTTTTTGCATAAATGGAAGTGTGATCACGTATGAGATCCTCCATTTTAATACTTTTTACTCCAAAATATTTCGGTAGGACATCTTTTTCAAATGAATTAATTACTGATTCACAAAAATCTGAAACTTTTATTTCGTTTTCTATTGCGAAAATAGACGAAATGAAATTATTTGACGATCCAGTTCGTAATTTGAATAAACATATAACCAGGGGTTGTGTAACGTCTCTAGAATCCGATGATCTCATGGAAACTAATAATTTTCTCAGCTCTTGCAATTGATCAGTCGAAAGACTGATTGAGAATAATTGTTTTTCGCTAAGCTCTGATGATTTTATTTTATCTAAAAATGTTTCCGAGGCTACATCTGAAATTTTTTTTAAAAATAAACATATTTCATCTGCAGTTAAAAAACTCGTGTTACTGTATATCTGTATTAGTTTCAGGTCATCATCAAAAAAATCGTTTTTTTATTAAATGTTCGGTACAAACTCGATTGCCATTTGGAATAAAGATTTGCATTTCTTTGAAACATTGCAGTCTTGCAGTCAATGGTACACATGTCAAGTTATTTTTGTTTCTACAAACGCAACATGCTGTATGAGAAATCATAGTTCTTTTGAGGGGCAACTCGGTGGAAGTTTTTTTTTCCTACAGTTGGTTTTAATACTACCTCAACAACGCTCCCTGAACTCTGAGAGCTGGGTATTTCCGAGTTTGACTGTGAACTCATTGGCTGACTTTTATCACTGTTGAAGGTTCTACTTTTCGTGTCCCAAAAAAAAACAAGTCTTCTACATTTATCGCAAAGTTTAAACCCAATGTCAGCATTATCTACATTTAACTGCTCACAAACTGCTTCGACTTCACTAGCTGAATTAATGACCTTAATCTGAGCTGATATTTTACTGAGATTTCGCTTGAAGCAGTTGCAACATTGATCAGTATCATCAAATTCATCCATGTTCGAAGTGAAAACTAAAATGGAGAATATTTAAGATATATTATGGGATCATGAATATAATTACAAAAAATATCGGTGATCTTTAAACAGTTGCTTGTGTAATAATCAATCTTTTCTAAAGCTAAGACATTATGTAATTATCACAAAATTAATGAATTTGATTATTATTTTATATTAAAATGATTTTTTTCACCAAAAAATATAATGCACTTAAAACTATTTTGATAACAATTAATAAATGGTAAAAAATTAAATATTTCTTGAAATGTGGACTGTATTCTGTTTTTTGTTAGGTATTGTCGGAAATTGAGATGACGATCTATTCTAATTGAGTCGAAAGTACAAGTGTAGACATAGATAATTTAAGCAAAACGAAACCTTTATTAAGTGAGGGTTCTCTATTAAGAGAGAGCTTTTAAATACACTTCTTTTAACGCACACCTTCGTAAGAATGAGATTATCTATATTGTTGACGTCATCACGTCATATAAGGCGATATTCGGCTCCCGCAGGTGCGCAGCTAGTCAGTGCTCTCCACGCAGTCCTCCCTTACCGCCCCTCCAACTACCAAGGCACGCCGACGGCACTTCGCAGCGCCGGCCGGCTCCAGTTCAGCACGCGACGGCAGAGAGAACAACAACACCTGTACGCTTACAGTGGCGCGACGGCAGATTCAATAATTCACTTTTATCTCTAAACGGAAGTTTTTCAATTTACGAACCAGCCTAATTCACGATCCATCATCCTTCATTACATCATAAAACAATTGGTCCTTTGAGCCGGATCGTGGGATATCATCAACATCGCCATGGCCACATCGATGAAGAAAACTTCTCCTATCTTCTACGTCCACTCTCGAGTGGCTCAGAGATAGCACTTCCTCTTTCAGGTACGCATCAAAGTGTTCGTGGTCGTGAGTGCCGATATAGTCGCATGCTCCACATGTCGACTTCGCGCGTACGTTTCTTTCTCTCTCTCTCTCTCTCGCTAGAAACTCGCCGTCGCGTGTACTCGGAAGCCACCTTCTAAGGCTTCCGAGGGGAAATAGCACATCAATTGCTATTCTCCCCATTTCTGAAAGCGCCTTGGAGTGCGTGTCTATCGACTCCAAGACGTCGCCAAGAGCGTGTGCTGTAAAGCCAGCTCTAGAATCACCGCGCTCGTACGGTGATCGGCAACCTTCTCTTTGTAGCCAGGAGCGTGCGCTGTCAAGCCAGCTCTAGAATCATCGCGTTCGTACGATGATCGGCAGTTCTAGAATCACCTCCTTCGTACGGTGATCGGCAGCCATCTTGTTGCAGCCTAAGAGTAACAAGTGGCAATCTCGAACCGGGAAGAGCTTACGTTGTAAAAACC
This sequence comes from Torymus aiolomorphi, assembly GCA_036365515.1. Taxonomy (NCBI): domain Eukaryota; kingdom Metazoa; phylum Arthropoda; class Insecta; order Hymenoptera; family Torymidae; genus Torymus; species Torymus aiolomorphi. Next base: position 178,906,451 of record CM070873.1, read on the forward strand.
GCCCAAGAGTCATCGCCTTCGTACGATGACCAATTAAACGTTGCAATGAAGGGCAACTACTCTCGGGGCTCAAACGAGCCAGCATACGGACAACCCGCGTGGAGCCTACACGCTACGGGACTCACACGAGTCAAGCCACAGAGTACCCGCGTGGACATCGCTCGCTACAGCACCGAGGAGCGAGGCGTTCACCGGGCATATAGGGAGCTTTCCACGAAGAAGGAAGAGATAATTTCAAGAGGACGACCATAAGGACGCGTTACGTTCAAGACGCCACGTACGACGTCACCAAGCATAATTGGAGGGGACAAGTCCATTTTCATAAGCCAGGGGGCGCGTCAGCGGAACAGAGCTGTACATGGACGAGTCCATCTGCTTCGCTCGCTCCAGCCGGTTGAACCCACCTGTACCGCGCTAGGATTGCGCCAGGATGCTACGTCCTAATACTTGGCCATACGTATCGTTCCAATTTTATTTGAATTTATTTGTGCGACTTTTTCTAGTCTCTTCATGCAATACTAAGAAAATTTATTGATCTTATTTAGTCAATGTTACTTAAATTCAAATTGCGTAAATTAATTTGAGATTAATACAACTTAATTGAGTTTGAGTTATTATAAAATTAATTATAATATTTAACTTGTCTTGAGAAAGTTGAATGCAATATCTGACTTAGCAAATACTTATGTTATGTGACCTTGCAGTTTCATTGGACGACGACTGCGCTTAATAAGAGGTTTCATTGCTTTCAACTGAGGATCACGACTGATGGATTGCTGATTCAGTTGCTGACTACGCTGTAGGGATAGCTGAATACATCGTCGGCAGTAACTTCACTTCGTGCAGTCAACGCTGTGGATCATCAGCTGATTCACCGTGGGAACGTTAGAAGACGCATTCAACGCTGTATCTTCAAGCGCATCTCTACGTTCATACTAGCATAAGTATTATAACCTAGGTTAAGACTTAGATGTAATAACTCTCACTATTTCTTGTTCTACTGTCGAGTGGGCAAGAATAGTTAACTCAATACCAAAGTTTAAATAGTCAAATTCGTTACTAGTCCAATTATTTGATCTCAAAATGGAGGCGTTTCATGCTAAGCAGATGAAGCTTCAAGTTAAAATTGCAAATTCTTTTAAAAATTTCAAATCTAAGCTAGGGTAAAGATAACATGACGAAAGGTTACGCAGAATCGCGTTTAGCCGGACTTGAAGCAAATTATACGACTTTTCGTGAGAATCACGAGAAACTCATGTTCAATGAAGGTCTTGATAAAAAACATGCCTATTTTACAACTAATCTCTGTGATCTGGTTCAGGATAGTTTCTACGACCGCAGAGGAGATTTTCTTGACTTCTTAGAATCTATTAAAACTAGAGATGCTGCTCAAAGTTCTTCTAATTCGAATGCTGCCCCAGTTATTACAGGTTCAGCCCAATCAACTAACGTTTCGTTTCAATAGTTACCAAAGATAGATTTTGCAAAATTTTCATGTAAATTCTCTGATTGGGAGAATTTTAGGGATGTCTTTCGCTCAGTCATACATCGTTGCGAAGACTTAACGCCTGTTTTGAAATTGCATTATCTTCGCACTCACCTCGCAGGAGAGTCACTTGAGAAAATTAAATCTCTTCCCATTTCGGGTGATAATTATGAACGAGCATGGAGAGCACTAATCGAGTATTACGAAAATCAACGTCGAATTGTTAGCTCTCATATTTAAGAAATTTTCTCAGTCAAAGCCATGAAGGCAGACTTCATTGGAAAATAAGCGAACTTATAGGGAAATTTTCAATCCCATCGCTAGTCTGGCATCCCTTGATAGAACTGATTCGTTTGGTAGTGATTTAATCGTTCATTTAACGCTGAATCGTCTTGATTTAAATACTCGTAAAGAATGGGAGAAGCATCTAGGTGATAGTGTCGATCCTCTGACAATGGAACAACTTCAAGCTTTTCTTCGTAGTCAAACCCTCACTCTAGAGGCCATCGAAGCTGCCACTAGATCGTCGTCAACACATAATTCAAAAGCTCAATCCACAAATTCAAAACCTCGTAAATCAGAGCATGACAATGCTCAGTCGGTTTATTCGCATCAAACCTCATCTTCGAACCCAACAAAAAAGAAATGTTCGATTTCTAATCAACACCATTTTACAAATAGATGTGAACGATTTCTCAATAAAACGATTCCTGAGCGAAAGGAATTGATCAGATCTTCTAATCTTTGTTACAATTGTTTAGGAAAGCACAACGTTAAAAATTGTACTTCCACGTACCGATGCTTTCTTTGCAGAGCTAAGCATCACACTATGGTGCACACTGACAGCAATCAAGTAATCAGTTCATCGCAGACTGATCAGATTGACTCTGTGTCCAGCACCCCTAGCCCAAACTGTGGCAATCTTCTCATTTCAAAAGACATTCAATCTGCTCATCAAGCAGTCTCCCTTAATCGTGGAGAAAGTACTAAATGTACAGGAGTACTTTTAGCTACCGCCAGGGTTAACGCCCTTGGTCCTAACGGAACCAAAGTTCAAGTTCGTGCGCTCATCGACCCCGGATCTCAAATCTCACTTGTTACACAAGCTTTGTGTAACTTGCTCTCATTAGATTGTAGAATCAATCATACGCACATTCAAGGTATAGGCGAAAAGACAGCTGCCGTGTCCTCGAAGGTAGCTTGTCTCACTATACAACCTCATTTTGATCTAACTTATTCTCTAGAAGTGGATACGATAAGCTTACCAAGATTATCTTCGTATAAGCCTCCCGTCGTAGGTGGTAATACAAATTTCGAATACTTAAGAGGGCTGCAACTAGCAGACCCCAAGTATCTCGAACCTTCACGTATCGATATTCTACTCGGTGCTAGCGTTTATGCGCAAATCATTGAAAATCAAATAGTTAAGGGCCAAAGTCTTCAGCCGATAGCACTTAGTTCCAAACTTGGATGGCTCTAGACAGGTAATCTCTCTTTTTCAACTTCAGAACTAGGGCTAGAATCAATATCTCTTGATTGTTCAAACAGCTGCGAGCATGAAGCCAAACTTTTGGAGCTTGTACAAGATTTTTGGAGGGCGGAGGAAATACCTGTCGACAAAAAATCTTACTCACCTGACGAACAAGCGTGCGAGGATTTTTATCAAAAAACCACTCGACAGGATGAGTCGGGTCGGTACATAGTAAGTCTGCCTTGGAAGAATCGAGAAACTCTGAGCTCTGCTCACCTCGAAGGCTCATATTCTGCCGCTTTACGCGCTCTCAATCGTCTTGAAACTAACTTCACTAAGGATGAAAAGCTGAAAACAGCGTATATTGAATTCATCAAAGAGTACATTGACTTAGGTCATATGACTCTTACCACTTATTTAGATTCATTTCCTAAGAATCAAGCCTTCTTACCACATCACGGTGTATGGAAGGAAACCAGTACGACGACCAAATTGCGTACTGTGCTTAACGGCTTGAGCAAGAGCAAATTAGGAATTTCGGTTAATGACCTTCTACACATTGGCCCTAATCGTCTTCAAAATCCCGTCGCGTTGATCTGTGCTTGGCGTAGGTAGAGGTCGCTCTTTCAGCCGACGTGGAGAAAATGTTTCGGCAGATTGGTGTGGAACAATTTGATCAATCCTACCAGTCAATCTTATGGCGTTTCAATAAGGATGAAACTGTTCACACTTATCGTCTGACTACCGTGACATATGGCTTGGCTTGTTCACCTTTTCTAGCCATACGCAGGCTTCTGAAACTTCCGAAGACTACGGCAAAACTTATCCAATAGCAGCTGAAGCCGTTCGTTCAGAAATGTATTCGGATAATTTACCTTCTGGTGCTCAGTCTCTAGAGAAAGCTTCGCAGAAGAAGGAAGAGTTAATTCAACTTTTTGAACGAGGTCACTTTAATCTTCATAAGTGGACATCAAACACACCAGAAGTACTTGCTAGTTTGCCCCCGAATATGTTAGCTTCTGATTCGATCTCGCTTTTTGCCTGAGAAACATCAGTACCAATATTAGGTATAGATTGGCACCCTCAAGGTGATTGTTTCAGTTTCTACATCGAGAATACTTCCTTTGATTTGTCTGTTACTAAACGCTCTGTTCTGTCTAGAATAGCTCGTCTTTTTGACCCTATGGATTGGTTAGCTCCCATCGTAGTCACTGCCAAGATTATCCTGCAATCGTTGTGCCTTCTAAAAATTAGTTGGGATGAGGAACTTCCCTCTGAAATATCTAGTCGTTGGCAGAATTGGTTGCAAGATCTTCATTTGATCAGTCATATTAAAATCCCGCGTTGGAGTGGATTTACACCTAATTGCGAATTAATCGAAATTCACGGGTTTGCTGACGCATCGAAGTTTGCATATGGTGCCGTTCTTTATCTTCGAATGATTCAGAATCAAAATACTCTAGTCACACTTCAAGTGGCTAAAACAAAGGTAGCTCCAATTAAGACGCTAACTATACCTCGTTTGGAACTTTGCGCAGCGTTGCTACTTGCTCGCCTCATTCAAATGTTTATCGAAGCTTTCCCAATAAAGGTTGAGAGTGTTCACCTTTGGTCAGATTCAGCGGATGTGCTTTTTTGTCTGAAAGACCACTCTTCAAGATGGGGTGTTTTCGTAGCTAATAGGTGCTCAGAAATTCATACCCTATTGCCTGACGCATATTGGCATCATGTGCGATCAGCTGACATCCCCGCCGATGTCATATCACGAGGAATTGAGCCCTCAAAACTAGCTTCGCATAGCTTATGGTGAGAAGGTGCCGTTTGGGTTTCTGATAGCCATGAACCTTGGTCAAGGTCTCATGATGAACTCAATTTCTCGGTAAATAGTTTGAATATTCAATCTAGTCATACTCTAGTCGCTAGAAAAGACATGCCAAATTTTGTCGAGAATACACCAGAAATTTGGAGTCTTATTAAAAAATATTCGTCATTAAATAAGTTATATCGTATGGCATCGTACTGCTTTAGATTCATCTTCAGAATCTGCTCGAAAACTGAACGCGAAGCGACTTCAAGTTCGGTTTTTAGTTTTCGTACTGTTCTTCAATCCCTAATATGCTATCACACTCCGACTTCGGCGGAAATAAGTGCTAGTGAGATTGAGAACACCAGACTTTGTCTAATCTATCTAGTTCAAACAGCGTATTGTAAATTTGAGCTCCAACAGTTACAGCGAAAAGGTAAACTTTCAACGAAGAGTACTCTTTTGCCATTAAATACCATGATACAAAATCATTTGCTCAGGGTGGGCGGTCGACTCTCTCACTCTCTTCTCGAGGAAGATGCTAAGCATCCACTAATTTTACCTGCTAATTGTCACTTTACAACGTTGTTAATTAAAGATGCTCATCATCGCACTCTTCATGGTGGCACTCAGTTAACTCTTGCCACACTCAGACGTCAGTACTGGGTAGTGAAAGGTCGATCCGCGGTTAGGAAAGTCATCAGAGCCTGCCTCACATGCTCACGCCAGGCTGCTCGGGTGCCTACTCAATTAATGGGCGAGCTACCCAAGTCACGCGTGAGACCTTCCTCGCGCTTTGAACGTTCTGGTGTCGATTACGCCGGTCCTATCAACGTTCGGCTTACAAAAATGAGAGGTAAAGGCACAATGAAGGGGTATATTGCTATATTCATCTGCATGGCTACTAGAGCCGTCCACATAGAAGTAGTGGAGGATTATTCCAGTGAAGCCTTTATTGCAGCGTTTCATCGATTCACCGCTCGTAGAGGTCATTGTAAAGAGCTTTATTCCGATCAAAGAACAAACTTCGTAGGTGCTGACGCTCAGTTAAGAATAATGGTTGATGAGTCATCTCCTTTTTATTCACAAGTCAACAAATCGCATGCTCAAGAAAGTACGGTATGGATCTTTAATCCTCCCAGTGCACCTCACTTTGGAGGCATTTGAGAAGCAGCAGTTAAATCGGCTAAGCATCACTTACGCCGTGTCGTAGGAGATCAAGTTCTCACATTTTCGGAACGATCTTTCATTCACGGATGATCTTTCTGATCTTGATTTTCTGTCACCGTCACATTTTCTTATACAGCGTTCGTCATTTCTAGAGCCGGAAGAAGACCTCACCAAAGTCAATCTGCCTCCAGGAAAACGCTGGCTTTTGATCAGTCAGATGACGCATCATTTCTGGGCCAGATGGTCCACAGAGTACTTGACGACTCTGCAGTCACGTATGAAGTGGAGACAGCCACAACCCTCAGTCACTGTGGGCGAACTCGTTCTCGTTCGCAACGAGCTCACGCCACCATCCAAATGGCCCATAGCTCGCATCATAGCCATCCATCCAGGTAGTGATGGCCTCACCCGTGTCGTCGATCTTCGTACCGCCACCACCGCTCTCCGTCGTCCCATCGCCAAGGTCGTAAGCCTCCTTCCAGCGGATTGAGGTTCGTTCGTCAATTTGACGGAGGTGAGCGAAATGTTGGCGATCCAACGCCTCGAATATTCGAGACGCTGACGTCATTACGCCATATAAGGCGATATTCGGCTCCCGCAGGTGCGCAGCCAGTCAGCGCTCTCCACGCGGTCCTCTCTTACCGCCCCTCCAACTACCAAGGCACGTCGACGACACTTCGCAGCGCCGGCCGGCTCCAGTTCAGCACGCGACGGCAGAGAGAACAGCAACACCTGTACGCTTACAGTGGCGCGACGGCAGATTCAATAAATCACTTTTATCTCTACACGGAAGTTTTTCAATTTACGAACCAGCCTAACTCACGATCCATCATCCTTCATTACATCATAAAACATATACATAAATATTTTTTTGGCAACTTGCTTGCGGAAAGCTAAGCAACATCTAGTGATTACAATCCCATACAATCACTAAAAAAAAGAGATATGTTCTTAATTATTTATAATATTGTTTAAAACCTGGACCATCATTATAATCAATTTCCTTTAATATTAACTACTATTAAAATACTATTACAATACTAATAACATGTTGTGAAATTATATCGTGCAATATTTCATTATATGTAGGCTAGGCTTAAAACTGTGCATGACAATGCCTGATAGCAAGTTCTTATAAATAAAATATATGTTTTCAATGAAAAGATTTGATCTTTTTTTATTGGTTAATAAAAAATTCATTGGATTTGCAACATATTCCAAGAAACTAAAAGTTAATTAAATCTATACAATATTGTACTTAATCATCAATTAAGTTACCAAATATGTTGCACAATGGGTGCATTTCTCAATTTAATAAAAACCTCTACTCATTGGAAAAAGCCATTTCATTTATGAGAAGATGATATTAAGTATAGTGATACGAATTCTTAAATCCCACATCTAATATTTTTAAAAACTTTTCAGAGAAAAAAAGCTCGATTTATGACTGCATTACACAATGTTATTTCACAACGCATTCAAAAAAATTAGTAAACTGTTCAAGATTTGTTTAGGTTATACAACATGGTAAATGAGATAAAATTAAAAAAAAATTGTGATCGCTTTACCTAGAAAGCATTAAAAGTTTACAGAAATGAAATATTTAATAAACTCGATGCTAGTAGATTTCATATATTTTGATAATCACCAATTTCTATCAATAGTAAGTTCGTGTACTTATCAAATTCAATTTTGCAATAAACAGTGGTTTGCAGAGTGGTTTTCCAAAACATACTTTAAAAATGTACAAACCGGCAATTAAATATTTAGTTTGTGTAATGGTGCAAAATAACCGATACTTTCCTTTGATAAAATTAAATAAGAAAAAAAAGTATAGTAATATTCTTCATACATATATCCGGAACATACAAAACAGATGCAAAAACTAGCTGGCTTTGCAACAAAAGTTGTACTTAAATATTTGAGAAAAAATTAATAAGTTTTCGACTATCCTTTTAAATAGACTTGCAACTAGCAAGAAATTGTGATGTACTTTTTTAGTAGCAGGTATTTAAAAAGGTATTGTTCTTCATTTTAGATAAACAATATAGTCACTCAAACTCATTTCAATAGGTCCGTTACACTCAAAAAAATATAAGGACCCGATATGGAAATACTATGGGTTTTTATATCTATATATATGAGGAACAGTGCTTATTCCCGCTGTTCCTCGTATATATAGATATACTAACCCATATTATTTCTGTTCGTTTCACAAGTGAACAGACCATTCCGGTCGTTTCTCCTGTCTAATTAACAAAATAAATTAGTTAAAATAGACAATTTGAGTTAAATAGAATGAAGAAAAGTAATATTTTTTTATTTTATTTTATTATATTTTAACACAATTTGTCTATTTCAACTCTTTTTATAACTAGACAGCAGAATCGACCGAAATAGTCGGTTCACTAGCGAAACGATCGATAAAAAAAACGCACCCCACATGTTGATAATCAAGTACTGAACTATTTCAATCGTTTGTTGCTTTAAAGCATATTTTATCATTATAATTATGCAGATCGGTAGTTGAAGGACAGATGAATATATACTCCATGCGGCATTTGACTATCTGCATATCAACTCATAATAATTAATATTGATGCATAGTTACGAATACATACATATGTTCATATGTTTCACGAATAATTCTGTAATATGCAGTTTCCCTGCACTGGAGAAGTAATACTCAATTCTAAAAAATTTTTTTCATTAGAAAAATTTTTAGAATATTTTTGTATGACCTAACACGTATTGAACGATCTTCTTTGAGGTTATGTTCCGAAAACATGGTAAAAAACACGAAAAAAATGTTTATAATTTAATTTTATAGCATTATTTGATGCAAAAATGGTAGTTCTGACAGTGGAATTTGAAGATATAGAAAGAAATTGAAAAAAAATTGTTCATAAACACTTATTTAGCTATTGGTTTTGAGGTTATGTGCCAAAAACATGGGAAAAATGCGTAAAAAATGGGTTTTTTCGAATTTTAAATATGTTCCGGCTCGAAAACGCAAATTCGTACACAGCCATTTGAAAGAACGGGAAAAAAATACACAAAAAATCATTATTTACAAGTTAGCCAAAAATTACCTACATAACCTAAAAAATCATTGAAAAATTAAAAATTTTTTTCTCAGCTCAATTTTTTTTTTAAATCTGAAAAAAATCAGGCTGTTTTCTTACTCAAAAACACATGTCTGTGAATTTTTTCAGATTTTTTTAATGAAAGGGTCGAGCGGAAAAAAATTTTTTCGAAAAAACACGTTTTTTGGGTAGGAGACTCAAATCATCACCTAGGGAGCTGAAAATTTGGCTAGAGAGGTTTTTAATAATGTACTTTCGAATGGTCAATCCCAAAAAAAAATCCAGGTGAGTGCAATTTTGACCATCTTATCCCGCTATAGCCTTTCAGGACGATTGGATAATTTTTGCTCTTGTTATCGTGCGACAATGAAAACGCAAATTTTTTCTAAAATAATTTTTTTCTAAAATACAAATGACGATAATCTCCTGAAATTTTAACCAAATATAGTCTTCTATAAATTTAATAAATGGTTAAAATTTTAATTCGATAAATCGAGTATTCTTTGAGAAAACGCGACTCGAAATTTTTTTTTTTTAATTTTTAACCTCAAATATCTTTTTTCGTAATGGACCGACTTTTTTGGGCAACGAACTCGATCTGAAGATATATAAAAGCTACATCTGTGCCAAATTTCAAGACGATTGGATAATTTTTGTTCTAGTTATCGTACGACAATGAAAACGAAAATTTTTCTAAAATAATTCTTTCTAAAAAACAAGTGAAGATAATCTTTTGAAATTTTAACCAAATATAGTCTTCAATTAGTGTAATAACTGGTTAAAATTTCAAGTCGATAAATAAAATATTTTTTGAAAAATTAGTTTACGAAATATAAAAAAGTTTTCCTTAATGACAAATGACAGAGTAAAGATATTTTAAATTTAAAAAAAAGAAAATATAGGTTATTTAAATACCATTCAAGAAAAGTTTATTATATTATGTAATAATGGCTGTAAGATATGAAAAAATCAAAAAAACTAAAAATGCAAAATCGTTTTTTGGTTATAAAACAAAAGAAAATCAATAGAAACTCAAATCCATTAAGGTACCTCTTTTTCCCGCGAGACGAAGAGAATAAGCTTTATCCGACGAAAATCGGTTGATTCGTTTCGGAGATATGAAGAGTTTACACACGCGTGCGCGCACACACACACGCACACGCACACGCACATACACACGCACGCACGCACGCACGCACGCACGCACGCACACACGCACACACATCTACGAAAACAAAAGTTATCTAAATCAAATAATATACACATATATCGCCTGAAAACCTCTTTTTGAACATTTTTTTTTTCGAAAATTTTTTTCACCGTTACAAAGCTTCCTCTATGAGGAAGCAAAATATTATTATTATTAATTATAATTATTTGTCAATTCACGGAGCGGAAAAAATTATTGTTACCACTAATGAGCTAAAAAATTCTACTTTATTGTAGTATTTGTGAAATATAAAATGTACGTACCTTACTCTGAGTGATGAAAAATGTTTGTTGATTGTGACCAAAAATGTATAAAGAATTGGCTGTTTGAGATATAAATGCTAAAACAGGTACAAATGGACATATAAGAATTTTAAGAAGTCTAAAACGTCTATGCTTGGCCATGGGTGTTTCATTAATTTTATCCCACCATGAATTCATTATATACTAGTTAGATGATAAAGTATATTCACGATTAATTTTAAGCCCAATATATCTCAAAGCTTCAAAATATGATATTCGAGAATTTTGCTAAAAAAATAAATACAATATAATTTTTGTTCTTATCAAAATTATTTGAATATTTAAAATATAGCATAAAATAAACTATAACTATGCAGAACTTTCTTTATTGATAATTACATAAAAATAAAATCATTTCAAATAATAAAAAAAGCTTATTTGAATTAAAAATGATACCTGTTTCTTAGCCCTTTTATACCTTCAAAAGGGGAGTATGAAAACTCCCGAAACGTTGGACAGAATAAATTACTAAAGACTTGAAATCTTGGTTCATCTAATGTTCACTACATTTCCGATCATCGAGATACTTTTCTGTTCAGTGCGGTATATGAGTGCGACTAGATACAATTAGCATAGGCTTACCTAATCGCAGCACAACTGAAGTGAGAAAATAACACAAGCTGTTCCGTCAACGTCCTAATTCAAACCGTATCAGTCTTTATACGGTCTACAGATAACAAATAAGCTTAAAATCACGTACACGATGATTAAAGCTAACGTGTCAGGATATGTAATTGTACAAAAAACCACTGCTAACTGCTTTAGCAGAATGCTTTCTCAAAGAGAATTGATAAATTACATGAAATAATTTTTCTAAATGTACATTATAATATAAAATTTCATTCTTTCTGCATATCCAATTTTCCATAAATACAATTATTCAAAATGAACAATTTCAAGACTTTTAAGAAAATGTGACTACTTCCAACGGATATCCAAACCCAACGCCGTAAAAAAATATTTTCGATTTTTCCATATATTTCTTTATTTTTTTTAACCGACTTAATATTATCCGATCAATTATATAATTGAACTTGCACAACTTCAGAATAAGCTTTAAATACCTGCCAAAGATAAACTTGATATCTCTGGCCAGTTTCGAGTTATGCTGCGGACAAATTTATAAAACACACACACACACTCACACACACACACACACACACACACACGCGCGCGCACACGCACACGTTCACGCACACGCGTGCACACACATACCCACAGACATTTTCTAGAAAATGCATATCTCGACTCAGGGAGCTCAGAAATATCGAAAATCATCGAAATCTCGAGGTCGAAAAATTTTACCGTTACCAAGCTTTCTCTTTGAGAAAGCAAAAACATCTAAACATGGATTAAAGAAATATTTGTATAAACATAATTTATAACATTCCAAGACACTTGATAATACTTAAATATAGAATCCTTTTATGCTGTATCATATCTACTTCTACAGCAAAAACTGTTAATCACCAATTAACTCAAATAAAAACAAAGATAAAACCACTGCCAATACATTGGTACTTAGCTTCCTCAAACTAACGTATTTATTACTTTTTAACACATCCCATTGTAAATTTCGTACTTTATTCCCGTCGAAGCGGGAAAAAAGTACGTCGTTCATTCCCCACCCCCACTCTGGTACCCAGCACCACGCACATGTGCCCACGCCTTTGGCTCGGGCACAAACAGTGCGTTGCGCTGGCAACAAGAGTGAGGTTAGGGAATAAATATGCAGCACTTTTTCCCTTTTCGGCAAGGAGCGAGTACGAATTTTACGATAGTTGTGTTAAATAATCGTATATTGCATTCGTGAATAAAGTGGGTTGTGCGAACCTGCGCGTTTGTCACCCTCACTTTGTTCGCGCGATAACTCTCGCGTAGGGTGCACACAATCCACTTTATTCCCTTGGTGCATAATATACTATTTTTTTAAATTTCTCATGATAATAATTAATTGTATCATACCAAAATTTTCTCTATGAATATTCGCAATAAAACTAAAATATATTTGTCGAAAATGCACGTTTTAAATGTAAATACACTCCTTTTCTCATGCCCAAATACGTGTGTGTGGGGTGAAAGGGGGGGGGGGGGCATGTATGTACAAATAAAAATATCTTTCAGTCTCTAATAGCATAATTTAATTTACAATAAATGTTTATTCATTATGGAGATTTATTCTAAATCACACATTTCAAAATCTGTCAATCAATTACGAAAGGTACGCCATCAATAAAATTTGAATGTAAATACACTATTTTCCTCAAATGATTTTGCGTTGATAAATCAAATGTTTTCTGAGAAAATGCTACTCGAAAATATTCAAAATAAGTTTTTAATCTGAAATATATTTGCTCGTTAAGATAGAACTTTGTAGGCAAGACACAAGGGGAGCAACAGTACTGCGGATTCTGGTCTAGCTGAAACTATAGGAGGCACTTCTTTATGGTAAATATTGAGATACGTACCTCAGACGACCATCCCAAGTAGTCTTACTGCCGCACGCGGGGCCCTGTATCAGTGTGCCTCGCTTCCCTAGCTACTCGTGGGACTCAAATGGATCACAATTTTAAAATAGTGAACGAGGGAGGAAGGAGTGATGAAGCACCAGGCTGCGGGCGGTAACGCCTAGTACACCCGGGGTGAAGGCACTCCCAGAAGAAAAGGGTAAGCGGAGATCCGGATCCTAGAAACTCAACCCGCTTCTCCAGTAGTTGTCTAGAAAAGGAGGTCATTCGGAAACTCAGACGCCGGACAACCCAAATGCGATCGCGAGCGCGAATAGGAACCTCAGCAAGGAGGGTACCGGGGAGTCCTCGAAGAACCCGGGCGGATCCTGGCTCGGGAGAGGGGATGGCGCTTAGCAAATCAACCATGTCCGATGCAGGGTGGGCACGACCCCATGAAGCGGTCCAGAATCTCGAGGGAAAACCAGAGACATCGGCGGAGGGGGGCTCATCGAAGAACCCTGATGTCGATGCCATCACAAACCAGCTGAAGGAGCTTCAACTCGCCCTGACAGCAGATGCTTTCTGGAGCTCAGAGATGGAAGCTCCTTAATCAAAGACGGAAGCTGAAGGTGGTTAAGAGGACCGGGGCAGTGGAGCCATCGGCAAAGCGGGACCGTGACACCAAACCGCCATGCATTCCGATACTGAGGACGGTGGTACCGGAGGGTGTGCCGGGGGCCTCGGGCATCAAGCAGATGGGTATTCTGACGTGGAGCTGTTGCCTCATCACGCAGTTTACATCAGCGATGCGGTCCAGGCGGAGATGGAGAAGATCGAGTAATACCAAGGAGGGCGGCCTGGGACTTGGCAGCTCTTATAGTTACACTTGAGAGAACCAGGTGGGCCATAGGCAACTTCAAGCTCTTTAAGGCTCCGGAAGCAGAAGTAGTGTTTCCGATCTTCCTGCAGGAAGGAATACAGGTACTCATCGGGCACCTGGTTAAAGTCTTTAGGGCTAGCATTGCCCTGGCACACGTGCCACGTGCATGGAAACGGGGGGAACTGTCTTCATTTCGAAAGCAGGAAACCAATCCATACGACTGTTAAAAACTTTAGGCCAATGAGTGTGACCACCTTCGACTTGAAGACATTGGAGATGATAGTAGATTGATACCTACAGGATGAAGTGCTGACAGTTAGGACCTTACACCCCAACCAGCCCGCTGATGCAGCAGCTGGAGAAATGGGAAATCATGGTGGGGGTGATCTTGGATGTGGAAGGGGCGTTCAATCGCACCTCCACAAGAACCATTCGAGAGGAGGCAAGGAGACATGGGGTGCCCAAGTCACTAGTAAATTGTCTTGGGAGCATGCTGACCCGTCGAACGGTGGAAACAAAGTCGGGCGCAACCAAAGCCACAGGGATGATTAGTAGTGTGTGCGCGCAGGACGATGTATCCTTCACTACCATCTGGTGTCTGGTAGCCAACGGACTGCTAGAGACACTGAATGATGGGGGCCTAAGCAAACGACTTTTTGATTCTCATTAAGGAAAGACGCATAGAGGCGACCAGGAACTCTATGCAGTTTGCACTCAAACGGGCGGAACGTTGAGTCGAGGCTACGAGACTCTCTGTAAATCCAGAGAAGATCGAGCTCGTCGTTTTCACCCGGTATAAACTCGAATAATACAGGGTGCCCACACTAGAGAGGAAGATCCTGGAGGTGAGAAATGCAGCCAAATACCTTGTGGTAACTCTGAACAGAAAGTTGACCTGGGACAGGCGCGTTCTTACCCAACGTGATGAGTTCCTATCGGCTTCCTGGATGTGCCAAAGGGCGATTAGCAGCCCTTGACGCCTCAATCATCCAGTGACTCTATAGGGCTATACAGATGCCCAGGCTTGTCTATGCTGCTGCGGTCTGGTAGCGCAGAACAGAGATGACCAGGGTTAGGCGAATATTGGAGGGGCTTCGAGGCTTGTATTGAGGGGAAGCCACAGGCACCATGCATAACAAGCCCACAAGGGCGCTGGGTGCAGTGGCGGGCATTCAGCCCCTCAGGGAAAGTGGGAACATGATACGAGACATACTCAGTTTCCCGAAGAACTGGGTTCCTCACTGGTTTTGTCTGTGTCATCGGATGTGATGATCCCTAAAATACCTTTGGAAGGAGGTACGGGTTCTCTGCGTGCGTGCGTGCGTGCCTGCGTGCGTGTGTGTGTGGGGGGTGGGTGTGGGTGTGTGTGTGTATGTGTGTGTGTGTGTGTGTGTGTGTGTGTGTGTGTGTGTGTGTGTGTGTGTGTGTGCGTGTGTGTGTGTGTGTGTGTATGTTTGTGTGCCGTTTTATCTCAGGATCTATTCGATCGATTTTAACCGCACAGGTCTCATTTTTTTTTTGTTTTTCTTGTGTGAATGCGGGAAGGAAATCCTCTTTTTGATTCGCCGATCCCTTTTTGTTTTATTTCCAATTTTCAATTTTCTTATTTGAATCGGACAGATAGCATTCGAAAGAGCATATAAAAACCTGTATTTTCCAAATAAAATACATTAGCTATTGCGGTTCTTTTGTTATTAACAAAAACGTGTTTTTTTTAAAAAGCTTATAACTTCAAAAATAAGCGGTCAATTTTTTTTGAAAAATATCATGATAATGCAGAATATAAATAGCTATAATCTCTAAAAATTTGAATCCATTCTGTCGTCTAATTTTTGAGAAGAAAATTTAAAAAATGCGTTTTATAACGTTTAAATACAGGTTCTGTTCAGCACCGCGGCGAGAACAACGACGAGAAGCATGATTCGTCTATTCTGGGTACCGGGGCATACTATGATAAGAGGGAACGTGATGCAGAGAGACTCGCTGGACTGGGAGCTAACTCTTCCACAGACGAGGACAAGATAAGGAGGTGGAAAGCAGGGCGTGGGAGACTGCAGTATATAGAGTATACCTTCAGGCTGGCTCATTACACCACGAGGTTGACTTACAATGTTTCCCGTGCTTTTCGCCAGGAGGTTGACTCTTGATCTCACTTCTTCCCCACCATGCTTCTATTATTCCGCGTGCGCGAAGAAAAAGGTTCAGCATGTGCGCGTACTTCGGGCATGCCGTGTATAAAACAGCAACACTGCGCAGGCAAAATAAGTGTGAAAAAGCGAGTTTCGTATACTCCGTTAAAAAGAAATCCTTTTTTTGACAGTTCGTGCATGAAGCTCGATTTCGCGCACGCTTAAATAAAAAAGCATGCGCTAAATGAAGCTTTGTACACATCGTGTTAAAAAATACTGTTCGATACACGAGCGAGAGGGTGATTTTAGCCGCGTGTGATCTTTTCACCCTCGCTCCGCTCGAACGCAAATAACCACACGATAAAATCACTTTCACGCACTAGTATCGAAATGTGCTATTAGCAAGCTGAACGAATGCAGAAAATTTACCTGCATGATGTTTCCGCCAATCAAATGGATTATGGTTGTAAGAAATACTGGGCTCATAGACATGCTCCCAACCCTTGCGGACAAATAGGATCTTCTTTCTCATGATTAAAGAAATCTTTTCCAGCTAGTGTTAGCCCCTATTCTTGAGCACGCCCTTTTAAGGTGACCTTCTATCATTTTGAGCATTTTTGCAATATCTTGACGAATTCTCGATCATTTTAAATCGGGGCTACGGGAAATTAAAGCCACGAAATTAAAATGTTTTAACCATTCGAAATATTCAAATTACTGCATTTTAAATATTACGACAATGTCTTGAAAAAATATATTTTATGTATTTTCTGTCAAATTATCAGAAAATATTCTTTCCCGATTTTTAAAATTGGTGCAAAGTGGTTAAAGAAACCTAAAACCCGTTTTTTTCCTATTTTCCGGTATTTTTACTCATCGTATGACATGAGATTCGCCAAAAAAGGTTTGTATTTTCTTATGTTTTTGTGAAGATAAGTTTGATGGATCGTGGACTGGAGAAGTTCAATAAATTGACGTTGTTTCGTGTGGAGAATAATGATGGGACTTTATTAAGCAGTCCGTCGTGCCCCTTGGCGTACAATCATTGCTGTCTCTCGGCCGTCGTGCATGGAACAGATGCCGGCCGGCGCTGCGAAGTGCGATCAGCGTGCCTGGTAGTAGGGGGGCGGTAGAGAGACGCGTGGAGAGCGCTGACTGGCACGGCTCTCTCACGCATGTATTGTATAGGTGGCCGGAGTAGAGGAATGCTCTGGGCTGGTCACGTTGAATCCCGAACATTCCGCCCACCTTCGCCAAACTGGCGAATGGTCCTTATTCAGCAAGGTGAAGACGGACGACCTTGACGATGGGGCGACGAAGAGTTGTGGTCTAATTAAGAGCCAGCGCTTTCCTGCTGGGACGTTGTAGTTAGTGACATCCCCTTCAGGCACTATAAATGAGGATCTTTGTATGAGAAAATGAGATGGTGACAGAAAATCAAGATCAGAAGGATCGTCAGTGAGAGCGGTTAATGGTCTGAAGTTAAGGCACGCTACAATGCGGCACATAATAGTCGCGAGCTCAGAAAATGTGAGAATTTGATCTCCTGTGACACGGCGTAAATGACGTTTTGCTGACTTAACTGCAGCTTCCCAAATGTCTCCAAAATGGGGTGCACTGGGAGGATTGAAAATCCAGGAGGATCCTCCTTGTTGAGTTAGAGACCGAACAACGCGAGAAGTGACAATTGACGAAGCGTTTATCATTTGTCTTAATTAAGCATCTGCCCCAACGAAGTTAGTACCTTGGTCACTGAATAACTCTTTACAATGACCTCGACGAGCCGTGAAACGATGAAAGGCGGCGATGAATGCCTCACTTGAGTAATCCTCAACTACCTCGATATGAACGGCTCTAGTGGCCATACAAATGAAGATAGCTATGTAACCCTTCATCGTGCCTTTACCTCTAGATTTAGTGAGGCGCAAATGAATAGGCCCGGCGTAATCGACGCATGAGCGTTCGAAAGGTGGCGACTGACGAACACAAGCTGTGGGTAACTCGCCCATTAATTGAATGGGCACCCGAGCGGCGTGTCGTGAGCATGTGATGCATGCCCTGATGACCCTTTTGTAGTGAAATGACACTTAGCAGGTAAAATAAGAGGATGCTTAGCATCTTCTTCGAGAAGAGAGTGAGAAAGGCGACCGCCCACCCTGAGTAAATGATTTTGTATCATGGGATTTAACGGTAAGAGATTACTTTTCGTTAAAAGTTTACCTTTTCTCTGTAATTGTTGGAGTTCAAGTTTAAAATACGCAGCTTGCACTAGATAAGTCAGACACAGTCGGGTGTTCTCAATCTCACTAGCACTTATCTCCTTAGAGCACGGGGTGTGATGGCTTAGTAGGGATTGAAGAACAGTGATAAAACTAACAACGGAACTTGAAGTCTCCTTATCCTCAGTTTTCGAGTGGATTCTGAAGATGAACCTAAAGCAGTACGAAGCCATTCGTAACAACCTATCAAACGATGAGTACTTATTAATAAGACTCCAAATTTCTGGAGTATTCTCAACAGAATTTGAAGTACTTTTACTAGCGACTAGAGTATGACTAGGTTGAAGATTCAGACTATTTACAGTAAAATTGAGCTTGTCATGAGACCTTGACCAGGGTTCATAGCTATCAGAGAGCCAAGCGGGACCTTTCCACCATAATCTGTGCGAAGCTAGTTTAGAAAGCTCAATACCTCGCGATATGACATCAGCAGGGTTGTCCGCTGATCGCATATGATGCCAATGTGCGTCAGGTAATAGAGTCTGAATTTCCGAACACCTATTAGCTACGAACACTCCCCATCTAGATGGGTGGTCCTTTAGCCAGAAGAGGACATCCGCTGAGTCTGACCATAGATGAATACTTTCAACCTTAATTGGGAATGATTCCTTGAACGTTTGTGTAAGTCGAGCAAGTAGCAACGCAGCACAAAGCTCTAAGCGAGGTATGCTTAGCGTTTTAAGTGGAGCTACTCGCGTTTTAGCCACTTGAAGTGTGACAAGCACTCCTTGTGTTTGGATTAAACGCAGGTAGACTACTGCTTCATACGCAAATTTAGAAGCATCTGTGGATCCGTGGATTTCAATGAATTCGCATTGTGGCATGTATCCACTCCAGCGAGGGATTTTAATAAGACTGATCGAAGGAAGATCTTGCAACCAATTCTGCCAGCGATTACTAATTTTTAGAAGCCACAACGATTGCAGAATAATCTTAGCAGTGATTATGATGGGAGCTAGCCAGCCCATAGGGTCAAAGATACGAGCTATTCTAGACAGCACAGTTCGCTTGGTAAATAGCAGTTCGACTGAAGAGTCTTCGAAATGAAAACTAAAGCAATCATTATTGGAATTCCAATTCACATCCAAGATTGGTACGGAGGTTTCATAGGTAAATAGTGAGATTGAATCTGAAACTAACATATTGAGTGGTAAGCAGGTCAGTACTTCCGCATTGTTTGATGTCCACTTACTAAGATTCAAGTGGGCTTGCTTGAAGTGCTGTATCAACTCATTTTGTTTCTGTAAGGCTTCCTCAAGAGAGTGAGCGCCAGAAAGAACATTATCCGAATACATTTCGATTCGCACAGATTCTGCTGCAATCGGATAATTTTTGCCGCAATCTTCAGCCAGTTTAAGCAGTGTGCGTATGGCTAGGTAAGGCGAACATGCCAATCTATACGTCACAGTAGTCAATCGATAAGTTTGAATGGGTTCATGAGAATTGAAACGCCACAAAATAGATTGATAAGGATGATCAAATTGTTCGACACCAATTTGCCGAAACATTTTCTCCACATCAGCTGAAAGAGCCATCTTATATCTACGCCAGGCACAGATCAAAGCGACGGGATTCTGAAGAAGATTAGGCCCAACATATAGGAGGTCGTTGACCGAGACTCATGATTTAGTTTTACTTGAGCCATTAAATACAGTACGTAACTTGGTCGTAGTACTTGTTTCTTTCCACACACCATGTTTAGGTAAGAAGGCTTGAGAGGTGTTAGATAACGAATCAAGGTTTGCGAGTGACATATGACCTAGGTCAATGTACTCCTTAATGAAGTCGATATAAGCTAATTTCAATTTTTCGTCTTTAGCGCAGCTTGCTTCGAGACGATTGAGTGCACGCAATGCGGCAGAATGGGAGCTCTCGAGATGAGCAGACCTCAACTGGTCTCGACTTTTCCAGGGTAGACTTACTATATATTGCCCTTTTTCATCTTGACGAGCTGTTTTTTGATAGAAATCCTCTCATGCTTGTTCGTCAGGCGAGTAAGATTTTTTATAGACTGTTATTTCCTCCGCCCTCCAAAAATCTTGTACGAGCTCCAAAAGTTTGTCTTCATACACACATTCATTTGAGCAATGAAGAGACAATGGATCTGACCCGATTTCTGGGGTTGAAGTGGAAATATTGCCTGTTAAGAGCCGACCGAATTTAGAGCTTAGTGCTATCGGCTGAAGGCTCTGACCCTTAACAATTTGGCTTTGAATGATTTGCGCATAAGCGCTTGCACCGAGAAGAATATCGATGCGTTAGGGTTTGAAGTACTTGGGGTTTGCTAGCTGCAGCCCTCTAGTATTCGAAGTAAGTATTCGAGGTTACAAATACCACCTACGAGGGGGGGGGGGGGGGCTTATAAGAAGATAGTCTTGGCAAGACTATAGAATCAACTTCTAGAGAATAAGTTGAATCAAAATGAGGTTGTATAGAAAGACGAGCTACTTTAGAAGACACGGCAGCTGTCTTTTCACCTATACCTTGAATGTGCGTATGACTAGTTCTACAATTTAGAGAAAGCAAGTTACACAAAGCTTGTGTAACAAGTGAGATTGGAGATCCAGGATCGATGAGCGCACGAACTTGAATTTTGGTTCCGTTAGGACCAAGGGCGTTAACCCTAGCGGTGGCTAAAAGTACTCCTGTATATTTAGTACTTACTCCACTATTAAGGGAGTCTGCTTGAAAAGCAGATTGATCGTCCGCTGAAAAGACGAAATTGCCACAGTTTTGAGCTAAAGGCGGTTGATACTGAGTCAATCTGATCAGTCTGCGATGAACTGATTACTTGATTGCTGTCAGTGTGCACCAAAGTGTGATGCTTAGATATACAAAGAATGCATCGGTACGTAGAAGAACAATTTTTTATATGGTGCTTCCCAAAACAATTAAAGCAAAGATTGAAAGATTTAAGACACTCTTTCCGCTCGGGAATCGATTTATTAAGAAATTGTTCACATCGATTTATGTAATTCGGTTCATTACATAGCAAACATTTCCGTTTCTGATTGTTTTTTGCGTTTTGCGGCGACGCTTGATGAGAATAAGCTGTATGAGCATTGTCATGTTCTGGCTTACGCGATTTTGAGTTGGGTGATGAAGTTTTAGGATTATTGTTCGAAGAGGTTCTAGTACCTGCTTCTATGGCCTCTAGAGTGAGTGTTTGACTTCGAAGAAATGCTTGAAGTTGTTCTATTGTCGGTGGATCGACACTATCACCTAGATGCTTTTCCCATTCTTTACGAGTATTTAAATCAAGACGATTCAGCGTAAAATGAACAATTATATCACTACCTAAAGAAGCGGCTCTATTTAGAGAGGTCAGACTAGCGATGGGATTGAAAATTTCCCTATAAATCCGTTTGATTTCCGACGAAGAATCTGCCTTCATGAATTTAACTGAAAAGATTTCTGAGATGTGAGAGCTAACAATGCGACGTTGATTCTCGTAATATTCGATTAAAGCTGTCCATGCTCGGTCATAATTATCACCAGATATTCTCCTGTAAGGTGAGGCGAAGATAATGCAATTTTAGAACAAGCGTTAAGTCATCGCGACGATGTATGACTGAACGAACGACGTCTCTAAAATTTTCCCAATTCGAGAATTTCCCTGAAAACTTTGGTAAATCTACCTTCGGTAAAGATTGAAACGAAACGTTAGTTGCATGAGCAGGACTAGTGGCAACTGGGGCGACATTCGAATTGGAGGAGCCTTGATTGGCATCTCTTTTTCTGATAGCCTTTAAGAAATCAAGAAATTCTTCTCGACGGACATAAAAGCTATCCTCAACCATATCACAGAGGTTAGTTGTAAAATAGGCGTGATTTTTATCAAGAGCCTCGAGCTTCAGAACTGACTTGTGATGTTACTGAAAAGTTGCATAATTTGCTTCAAGTCCGGCGAGACATGATTCCGCGTAACCTTCTGTCATGTTATCCTTACCTTTAGATTTGAAATTTTGAAATGAATTATTAATCCTAGCTTGGAGTAACAACTGTCTAGTATGTAGTCCCTCCATTTTGAGATCAAGTTAAGTAGACTAGTAACAAATTTGACTTTAACCTTTGGTATTGAGTTAACTATTCTTGCCCACTCGAGAGTAGAACAAGAAATAGTGAGAGTTACTACATCTAAGTCTTAACCTAGGTTATAATACTTATGCTAGTATGAACGTAGATGCGCTTGAAGATGCAACGTTGAGTGCATCTGCTAACGTTCCCACGGTGAATCAGCTAATGATCCACAGCGTTGACTGCACGAAGTGAAGTTACTACCGACGATGTATTCAGCTATCCCTGCAGCGTAGTCAGCAACTGAATCAGCAATGCATCAGTCGTGATCCTCAGTTGAAAGCAATGAAACCTCTTATTAAGCGCAGTCGTCGTCCAATGAAACTGCAAGGTCACATAACATAAGTATTTGCTAAGTCAAATATTGCATTCAACTTTCTCAAGACAAGTTAAATATTATAATTCATTTTATAATAACTCAAACTCAATTAAGTTGTATTAATCTCAAATTAATTTACGCAAGTTGAATTAAAGTAACATTGACTAAATAAAGATCAATAAATTTTCTTAGTATTGCATGAAGAGACTAGAAAAAGTCGCACAAATAAATTTAAATAAAATTGGAACGCTATGTGTGTCCATCTAAAGTGCCAAAATATCCAAGCACAATTGGATCAGCGATGAGAGCGAAGTAGATGGACTCGTCGTCATACTTCTTCAATCCGTTGATGCGCTCCCTCTTGTGGTGAGTGTTGGACTCGTCCGCCTCCTAATCTTCTTGGCGACGACGTATTCGGCTTCCCTGATGTCACACGGCCTGATGGTCGACTTCTTGTTGCCAATTCTTCTTTTCTTGTGTAAAGCTTGCTATATGCACGGCGAGCTTCTCGCGCCGTGTTGCTGTAGCGAGAGATGTCCACGCAGGTACTACATGGATGAACTGGCGTGGACCCCGTAGCGCGTATAGGCGCCACGCGGGTACTCCTTGATCTGACTGTTGTGGACCCTGTAGCGTGTACACTGCACGCGGGTTGTCCGTATGCTGGCTCGTTTGAGCCCCGAAAATAGTTGCCCTTGATTGCAACGTTTAATTGATCATCGTACGAAGGCGATGACTCGTGAGCGGGTTTCACAACGCACGCTCTTCTCAGTTTGAGATTGCCACTTGTTACTCTTGGCTGCAACAAGATGGCTGCCGATCACCGTGCGAGCGTGGTAACTCTAGAGCTGGCTTTACAGCGCACGCTCTTGGCGACGTCTTGAAGTCGGTAGACACGCACACTCCAAGGCGTTTTCGGAAATGGAGAGAATAGCAATTGATGTGCTATTTCCCCTAGGAAGCCTTAGAAGGTGGCTTCCGAGTACGCGCGACGGCGGAACAAATGAGAGAGAGACAGCAACGTACGCGCGAAGTCGGCATGCGGGCACATGCGACTGTATCGGCACTCACAACCACAACCACTTTGATGCGTACCTGTGAAGAAGAAATGACTATCTCTACGCCACTCGAAAGTAGACGTAGAAGATAGAGAGAGTTTTCTTCTGCGCTATGGCCATGTCGCTGTTGATGATCTCCCACGACCCGGCTCGAAGGACCAAATGTTTTTGTGAAGATAAGTTGGATGGATCGTGGACTGGAGAGGTTCAATAAATTGACGTTGTTTCGTGTCGAGAATAATGATGGGGCTTTATTAAGCAGTTCGTCGTGCCCCTTGGCGTACAATCATTGCTGTCTCTCGGCCGTCGTGCGTGGAGCAGACGCCGGCCAGCGCTGCGAAGTGCGATCGGCGTGTCTGGTAGTAGGGGGGCGGTAGAGAGACGCGTGGAGAGCGCTGACTGGTACAGCTCTCTCACGCATGTATAGGTGGCCGGAGTAGGGGAATGCTCTCGGCTGGTCACGTTGAATCCCGAACACCTTATTTTATATGGAAATTATATATTTCTATCTTTAATATGTGGTTTGGAAAGATAAAACATGGAATATGAAAAAAAATAAAGTATTAATCTATTTTCCCTACGGTTTTTCACATAACATCGAGATTTTTTATATTATTCTAATGTTTAGAAGGACGCGAAAATCAATCTCCTTAATATAAAGCCCTTCAAAGTACATTGGTGCATTCAATTGCATGGGTGCTGTTTTCACGCCAACATTAAGGTACTGCTATAGGCCCGTTAGATTATTATTAGTATCTTTCGCCAATAGCCAAAAGTTACAGCTACTTCATAATAAGTTAAGTTATTCTAACGATTTTTATCAAAGTTGTCATTGCGTTTTAATATCATTTTCACTTCTCTTGGTACAGATTTATTACACAACCCGAATGGAAAAAATAAACAGTACTGTAACGGAAATTATCGTATACTTCTGTATGTCTGCGTCCAATTAGGTACATTTCGGTACGTTTGCGTACGTTTTAATGTAGATCATTTTTTTATACATTGACAGATGAATTTGAAGAGGAAAGTCAAAAGTATAAATAAATAATTAATTATTCTTAAAAAATGTTGGTATTATTAATATTTGTAACTAGAATATTATTTTTAAATAAAAATATTACTATTTATATTAAAAAAATTTTTTCAATTTATTTTTCATATATATATTTAACTCTTGTTTGTACTAACATAGAAGAATTGCATTAATTTTTAACTATATATTTAACTCTTGTTTGTACTAATATAGAAGAACTACATTAATTTTTAACTATATATTTAACTCTTGTTTGTACTAAGATAGAAGAACTGCATTAATTTATATATATATATATATATATATACACACAGCGACAGAGCGACAACTTTTCTACCATGAAATCGCACCTTAAAGGTTACTCCTGCGGTCTATTCGACTATATGTACTTGTATATATATATATATATATATATACATATATATATATATATATATATATATATATATATATATATAAAGACCTATACACGTTATTTCTGGTAATCTACAGGGTCCTATAGTTTATCTCTTCAGAGTTCCCTATATAAGCGCGTGACTAAAGAAATAATATCCCTGGGGTTATTGACTCTAGACGCGTCCCAGAAATAACGCTTACGCACAGAAAAATTTCCGGGACGTCCCGGAAAAAACAGCGCGTCCCGGAAATAACAGCGATGTACAGTGTAAACGTCCCGGAACGAACCGTTGCAGATAAATATATATATATATATATATATATATATATATATATATATATATATATATATATATATACGCCTTAGCTATCGATACAATCACTTAGTGAGTGATGGTAAAGTAGTATTCACCCTGACCGCATAAATTTAAATTTCATATAATGAGTAAGAAGACTGATAAAGTTATCCCCTCCAGTTTATTACAATTCTTTATAAAAACGTGAGTAGTCTACAGTGAATCATCAGTATTCATTTTAACTTTACCAATTCAAGATAGAAACTATGACTGAAGAAATTATAAGTGAATGTCTTGAACAAGTGCACCTGTTAAATAAAGGTGTAGACTTACTTTGTGCACAGAACGTGGATATAAATACAATCAACCGATGGAAAAAACATTGTCTTTCATCTAAAAAAAATTTGAAACGTATTCTTAAATATAATATTAATATATAAATTTAGTAGTTTCACAGAAGCAAAATATTTTACATGCAATGGGACGACTTATATGCCTTATTATTAGACTAGATACTCTATTAAAACGAGGTGCAGGAGTTGCACAGCAAACAATTAAAAATAGAGTACGTTGGATAGACATTGATAGTGCTTTTGGAAAACGTATGCGGACAAGTATCGTTGCAAATATTGCGCACATTGATGTCCATTCTTTTTTAGATGACGTCAAAATTTTATTTACCCGTTATGTAAAAAAATTATTTAAAGAAAATTATATTGATGCTTTAAAAATTAACGCAGTTCTTCTATGTAAGTACAAACAAGAGTTAAACAGCAACGGTGAAAAAGAAGAAAAAATTGAAGAGAAGCATTTTAATACAAAAAATGCTGAAATTTTTCTTTCAACAGATCTTGAGCAATGGTTCAATGAGAATAATAAAACTCCTCTGACATCTGACATTGAAGAATTTCAAGATAGAGATTCAGGTTGGTCTCTGCACTCCATACTAAATATTCAGATTAATATAACTAAATATAATCCTATGCGTAGTGGTAGTTCATACATTCCTTTGCCAAAATTTATTCAAAACAAGAAGGCTTGTGTTAACGTACAAAATAGTAATAATCAGTGTTTTAAGTGGTCTATTTTAGCAGCTTTACATCCAATACCTACAAAAATAATCCTCACAGATTAATAAATTATTTATCACACGCCGAAGAACTAAATATGAAAAATATAGACTTTCCTGTTCCCTTAGGACAAATACAGAAATTTGAGAAACAGAATTCTGAAATATCAGTTAATGTTTTTGGACTTAATGGTAAAAATATTGTACCATTATACTTAACATCTAGTAAAAAAACTAAACCATGTAAATCTTCTTTTGATTGAAGAAATGGGTGATGAAAATGAAATGTTTCAAGATACAATATTTCATTACGTCTACATAAAAAACTTGTCCAGACTTGTAGGGAGAAGCCTTTCAGATCATAAAGAAAAATGTTATATTTGTGATAGATGTTTACATTTTTTTAATGATTCAAATAGTCTAGCTAAACATGAAATATACTGTAGTCAACTTAATAACGGTAGAATTAATCTACCTGAAGACGATAAAAATATCATAGAATTTAAAAATAACAAACATAAAAAAAAAATACCTTTTATAATTTCTGCTGATTGTGAATGTTTATTGAAGTCTGCTATTGAGTGTAAAAATGAAGAAAGTAATACAGCTGTTTTTCAAAGACATGAAATATTTAGTATTGGTTGTTACTTAAAATGCAGTTATAATGATTGTCTTTCATATTATAGAAGCTATAGAGGTAAAAATGCAGCTCTTTGATTCGCTACAGAATTAAAATGTATAGCAAAATTGATTGAAAATATATATTGTAATGCAGAACCTATGGAAACGCTAACATTAGAGCAAAATGTTGCATTTTTTCAAGCTGAAACATGGCATATATGTTGTAAGCCATTCAATAATACTAGCATTAAAGTTCATGATCATTCACACCTTGATAAAACATATAGAGCACCAGCTCATGCATCTTGTAATCTTAATTATAAAGATTCACGAATTATACCTGTAGTATTTCATAATCTTAGTGGGTATGATGCTCATTTTATTATACAAGATGTTTCTAATCATTTTCCCGAAAAAGTTGATTTGCTGCCTTTAAACAAGGAAAGATATATTGCTTTTACAAAACATATAGAAAATAGTAATATAAAATTACGATTTATTGATTCTTTTAAATTTATGGCTTCTTCGTTAGATAAATTAGCATCTTATCTCGATGAATACAATATTATATACTCTCAACTTCCAGGCTTGGATGAAAAAAAAGTTAAATTGCTTACAAGAAAAGGTATTTTACCATATGAATATATTGATTCTTGGGAAAAATTAGATGAAACAAAATTACCAGCAAAGGATAAACTTTATAGTACACATAATGATTCAAACATATCAGATGAAGATTATAACCCTATTGAAAAATATCGCGCGATGATCGTGCCAGTTTATCGACCATTTTCTGGCGCGATAATCGTGCGATAATCGCGCGAGTTAACCGAAATTCAACATTAAAAAATAAGTTTTATTTCCACAACTGTGTACGTGCTTGCGTAATTGACAAACATTATGACTGTAAATGTATTAGTGTGTAACTACAGTGTTAATGTACACCCGAGGGAAGTTAATTCTTTCCGAACGTGCCGGGTGAATTCAAAATCTTGCAATCCCATTGGACTATTGAAATGTTATTAATCGCGGGATTAATCGGAAAATTTTTATAAAAACAATTACACCAAAAATATGTATAAAAATTACTTTTAATAAGAACGAATTACTTCAAAAGTTATAGTTTATACTGAAAAAAATTTAGCTGATTGTAGCTGGACAGCATGCCAAAACGTCACCTGATTATCAAGTGATTAGCACCTAAAAATCATGTTGATATTATCTCTTAAATAACATGGTTTTTACATTTTGCTATGAAAAATCGAGTTTTTCTCGCAGTCAAAGCAATTAATTAAAATTTTAAACTTTTATCTATGATTAACATATGTATTAAAACCATGACCACATAAAAATATTTCATAAGTTCTTACGTAAGAACTTACGTAAGCTCTCATCACTCGGTGTGCGAATAAGTAAATTAAAAATTAAAAAATAAAGACATGTAACATACCTGTATATTGGAATAATATTATCATAAATGATATTGTTCTTAATGTGGAGAAAGGATAAATGATGTTTAATGAGCAACGTGCTCGCGCTACTCGACACCGACCCATGATATAGCAAATTTACACGAGGCCGGAGCCGAGCGCGCCCACATGTACTCGATATTAGCTGCTACCAGAACAGTTGCGATGACGTCGGCCACAGTGCCAGGAGGCGATATCTTGGCGATGATATTGCTATTAAAAGAACAGAGAAGATACTTCACGTGGGGTCAGCAGATCAAATTTTAGAATCGTTAAGGCTTTGTGAGTTATAACTATAATAATTTTTATTCAACAAAAATGTTTCTGATTCTTTATTAAAAACTATTTAAAATGTGCCCAGGAACAATATTGTAAACCCTCTTGAAAAGAATTCTATACTTTTTAAATATCAATAGAAACCAATAATTGGTATTTTTGTCAACCCGCTGAATTTCAGATCATAATATTATTCATATATCTCATGTTATGGATCTTGCCGCTGAAGTTTCTCAAAGCATGAAAAATCCATTAAACATCTATTTTCAACAATATTTTCAACAGACTTATAAGTAATAGCACTTATATTTACTTTTCTAAATTTCCAATGGGAGCCGTTTACACTGTTAATAAACTCTCTTTGTAATCTTCATATCTATTCCAAATTCAATTTCATAAGTAATCTATTATTATATGTGCAAAAGCCAAAAGTAAAGTAATATGTAAAAAAGTTGCGATCAAAGTAGTTGAAAAACGATTTAGCAATTGTATACTCCAATGCGCAGACAAATACTTCTTACTCATTAATTTTCAAATACAATATGGTGTTCTTAGTAAGTCTTCGCTTCATGTGAAATTTCATAAATTATGTAAATTACAATCTTATAAATCATTAAGATCCATAATCCAATTATTTAATTGTAATTTACACTGAATAGTTTATGAAATTTCATGATGCGAAGGTTTAATAAGAAAACCATATTTTACTTGAAAATTATTGAGTAAGAAGTTCTTGTCTGGGCATTGGAATATACAATTGCTAAATTATTTTTCAACTACGTTGATTGCAACTTGTTTACATAGTAATTTACTTTTAGCTTTCGCACACATAATAATAGATTACTTATAAAATTCTGTTTCGAGTAGATATCAAGAATACATGTAGAGTTTATTAACAGTGTAAGCGGCTTCCATTGAAAATGTAGGAAAGTAAATATAAATTTTATTACTTACAAGCCTTTCAAAAATATTGTTGAAAATAGATATTTAATGTATTTTTCATTTTATGACAATATTCAGCAACAAAATCCTCAAACTTTGCAAATGGATCATAAAATAAATATAAACATATTCTACAAATAAAAAGCAAATTTTTTCCCAATGCTACAAATTACAAGCCACATTTTTAGCTAAAGCTAAAAGTAAATTAGTATAAAAAAGTTGCAATCAAAGTAGTTGAAAAACAATTTAGCAATTGTATACTCCATTACGCAGACAAATATTTCTTACTCAATAATTTTCAAATAAAATATGGTGCTCTTATTAAGCATTCGCTTCATGTGAAAATTCATAAATTATGTAATTTACAATCTTACAAATCATTAAGATCCATAAGTCAATTATTTAATTGTAGTTTACACTGAAAAGTTTATCAAATTTCATGATGCGAAGGTTTAGTAAGAAAACCATATTTTATTTGAAAATTATTGAGTAAGAAGTTCTGGTATGGGTATTGGAATATACAATTGCTAAATTATTTTTCAACTACTTTGATTGCAGCTTTTTTACATAGTAATTTACTTTTAGCTTCGGCACACATAATAATAGATTATTTATAAAATTCTGTTTCGAATAGATATCAAGAATACTTGTAGAGTTTATTAACAGTGTAAGCGGCTTCCATTGAAAATGTAGGAAAGTAAATATAAATTTTATTACTTACAAGCCTTTCAAAAATATTGTTGAAAATAGATATTTAATGTATTTTTCATTTTATGACAATATTCAGCAACAAAATCCTCAATCTTTGCAAATAGATCATAAAATAAATATAAACATATTCTACAAATAAAAAGCAAATTTTTTCCTAATGCCACATTTTTTGCCAAAGCTAAAAGTAAATTACTGTAAAAAAGTTGCAATCAAAGTAGTTGAAAAACAATTTAGCAGTTGTATACTCCATTACACAGACAAATATTTCTTACTCAATAATTTTCAAATAAAATGTGGTGCTCTTATTAAGCCCTCGCTTCATGTGAAAATTCATAAATTATGTAATTTACAATCTTACAAATCATTAAGATCCATAAGACAATTATTTAATTGTAGTTTACACTAAAAAGTTTATCAAATTTCATGATGCGAAGGTTTAGTAAGAAAACCATATTTTATTTGAAAATTATTGAGAAAAAGTTCTTGTGTGGGTATTAGAATATACAATTGCTAAATTGTTTTTCAACTACTTTGATTGCAACTTTTTTACATAGTAATTTACTTTTAGCTTTCGCACACATAATAATAGATATTACTTATAAGATTCAGGTTTGAGTAGATATCAAGAATACATATAGAGTTTATTAACAGTGTAAGCCGCTGAATAAGTTAAAATTCATGTATGTAAATTCTGATATTACTAGCTTACATGTTATACGTTCAAAATAAGCAATGAAGGGGCCAACCCGTTACCACACCACATCCACTGAAAGCGAAGGCCAGATCGAGGCACATATTGGTACTTAGTAGCACTACATACTGTTGAGAACATCCTCAGCCTGATGGTTGAGAATCATTCATCTCTTCTGCTGATTCAGATACCTCCAACAAGAGAAAAGTACAAACAGCCCACCCACCCATTAAAAAGGTTAGGAGTGAGAAAGAACTTACATAATCTATGCTTTACCGCCGACTCCGCTGTCTTACTGTCTGAGAGGAGTCACCACCAAACGATGGACGTGAAGAAGGAACCAATTTACCCACCAGGACACCGTACTGCAGCAGCCGCTGTCATCGTTGCGAATGCCGAACAAGACACGTGCACGGCAGCGTCGGACAGCCTTCTTAGGGACGAGACGATTATACCCCAAGCGGCCGGGAGCGCCACCAGCTGACTGAATTGTTTGTATAGGTAGACCAACGTCCGACGCTGCCGTACACGTGTCTTGTTCGACATTCGCAACGATATGACAGCGGCTGCTGCAGTACGGTGTCCTGGTGGGTGTTGGTTCATTCTTCGCGTCCATCGTTCGGTGGTGATTCATCTGAGACAATAAAACAACGCAGTCGGCGGTAACGCATAGATTCTGTAAGTTCGTTCTCACTCCTAACCTCTTTAATGGGTGGGTGGGCTGTTTGTACTTTTCTCTTGTTGGAGGTACCTGAGGCAGCAGAAAAGATGAATGATTCTCAACCATCAGACTGAGGATGTTCTCAACAGTATGTAGTGCTACTAAGTACCAATATGTGCCTCGATCTGGCCTTGGCTTTCAATGGATGTGGTGTGGTAACGGGTTGGCCCCTTCATTGCTTATTTTGAACGTATAACATGTAAGCTAGTAATATCAGAATTTACATACATGAATTTTAACTTATTCAGCGGCTTACACTGTTAATAAACTCTATATGTATTCTTGATATCTACTCAAACCTGAATCTTATAAGTAATCTATTATTATGTGTGCGAAAGCTAAAAGTAAATTACTATGTAAAAAGTTGAAATCAAAGTAATTGAAAAACAATTTAGCAATTGTATATTCCAATACCCAGACAAGAACTTTTTCTCAATAATTTTCAAATAAAATATGGTTTTCTTACTTAACCTTTGCATCATGAAATTTGATAAACTTTTCAGTGTAAACTACAATTAAATAATTGACTTATGGATCTTAATGATTTGTAAGATTGTAAATTACATAATTTATGAATTTTCACATGAAGCGAAGGCTTAATAAGAGCACCATATTTTATTTGAAAATTATTGAGTAAGAAATATTTGTCTGCGTAATGGAGTATACAATTGCTAAATTGTTTTTCAACTACTTTGATTCCAACTTTTTTACACTAATTTACTTTTAGCTTTGGCAAAAAATGTGGCATTAGGAAAAAATTTGCTTTTTATTTGTAGAATATGTTTATATTTATTTTATGATCCATTTGCAAAGGTTGAGGATTTTGTTGCTGAATATTGTCATAAAATGAAAAATACATTAAATATCTATTTTCAACAATATTTTTGAAAGGCTTGTAAGTAATAAAATTTATATTTACTTTCCTACATTTTCAATGGAAGCCGCTTACACTGTTAATAAACTCTACATGTATTCTTGATATCTACACGAAACAGAATTTTATAAATAATCTATTATTATGTGTGCCGAAGCTAAAAGTAAATTACTATGTAAAAAAGTTGCAATCAAAGTAGTTGAAAAATAATTTAGCCATTTATATTCCAATACCCAGACCAGAACTTCTTACTCAATAATTTTCAAATAAAATATGGTTTTCTTACTAAACCTTCGCATCATGAAATTTGATAAACTTTTTAGTGTAAACTACAATTAAATAATTGACTTATGGATCTTAATGATTTGTAAGATTGTAAATTACATAATTTATGAATTTTCACATGAAGCGAATGCTTAATAAGAGCACCATATTTTATTTGAAAATTATTGAGTAAGAAATATTTGTCTGCGTAATGGAGTATACAATTGCTAAATTGTTTTTCAACTACTTTGATTGCAACTTTTATACTAATTTACTTTTAGCTTTAGCTAAAAATGTGGCTTGTAATTTGTAGCATTGGGAAAAAATTTGCTTTTTATTTGTAGAATATGTTTATATTTATTTTATGATCCATTTGCATAGTTTGAGGATTTTGTTGCTGAATATTGTCATAAAATGAAAAATACATTAAATATCTATTTTCAATAATATTTTTGAAAGGCTTGTAAGTAATAAAATTTATATTTACTTTCCTACATTTTCAATGGAAGCCGCTTACACTGTTAATAAACTCTACATGTATTCTTGATATCTACTCGAAACAGAATTTTATAAGTAATCTATTATTATGTGTGCCAAAGCTAAAAGTAAATTACTATGTAAAAAAGTTGCAAACAACGTAGTTGAAAAATAATTTAGCAATTGTATATTTCAATGCCCAGACAAGAACTTCTTACTCAATAATTTTCAAGTAAAATATGGTTTTCTTATTAAACCTTCGCATCATGAAATTTCATAAACTATTCAGTGTAAATTACAATTAAATAATTGGATTATGGATCTTAATGATTTATAAGATTGTAATTTACATAATTTATGAAATTTCACATGAAGCGAAGACTTACTAAGAACACCATATTGTATTTGAAAATTAATGAGTAAGAAGTATTTGTCTGCGCATTGGAGTATACAATTGCTAAATCGTTTTTCAACTACTTTGATTGCAACATTTTTACATATTAATTTACTTTTGGCTTTTGCACATATAATAATAGATTACTTATGAAATTGAATTTGGAATAGATATGAAGATTAGAAAGAGAGTTTATTAACAGTGTAAATGGCTCCCATTGGAAATTTAGGAAAGTAAATATAAGTGTTATTACTTATAAGTCTGTTGAAAATATTGTTGAAAATAGATGTTTAATGGATTTTTCATGCTTTGAGCAACTTTAGCGGCAAGATCCATAACATGAGATATATGAATAATATTATGATCTGAAATCCAGCGGGTTGACAAAAATACCAATTATTGGTTTATATTGATATTTAAAAAATAAAGAATTCTTTTCAAGACGGTTTACCAATATTGTTCCTGCACACATTTTAAATAGTTTGTAATAAAGAGTCAGAAACATTTTTGTTGAATAAAAATTATTATAGTTATAATTCACAAAGCCTAAAGGATTCAAAAATTTGATCTGCTGACCCCATGTGAAATATCTTCTCTGTTCTTTTAATATCAATATCATCGTCAAGATTTCGCCTCCTCGTAGTGTGGCCGACGTCGTCGCAACTGTTCATGGTAGCAGCTAATATCGAAGTACACGTGGGCGCGCTCGGCTCCGACCTCGTGTAAATTTGCTATATCACGGGTCGGTGTCGAGTAGCGCGAGCACGTGGCTCATTAAACATCATTTATCCTTTCTCCACATTAAGAACAATATCATTTATGATAATATTATTCCAATATACATGTATGTTACATGTCTTTATTTTTTAATTTTTAATTTACTTATTCGCACACCGAGTGATGAGAGCTTACGTAAGTTCTCACGTAAGAACTTACGAAATATTTTTATGTGGGCATGGTTATAATACATATGTTAATCATAGATAAAAGTTTAAAAATTTAATTAATTGCTTTGACTGCGAGAAAAACTCGATTTTTCATAGCAAAATGTAAAAACAATGTTATTTAAGAGATAATATCAACATGATTTTTAGGTGCTAATCACCTGATAATCAGGTGACGTTTTGGCATGATGTCCAGCTGAAATCAGCTAAATTTTTTCAGTATAATCTATAACTTTTGAAAGTAATTCGTTCTTATTAAAAGTAATTTTTATACATATTTTTGGTGTAATTGTTTTTATAAAAATTTTCCGATTAATCGCGCGATTAATAACACTTGAATAGTCCAATGGGATTGCAAGATTTTGAATTCACCCGGCACGTTCGGAAAGAATTAACTTCCCTCGGGTGTACACGGAAAAAAATTAACGACTGGAAAAGCACTTATGATACAAGACTGCTTCGTTAAATAAGAATTAGTGACACGACAGCTCTGAATTTTGAGCGCGTAAAGCTTGTTGTCAAAAGTGCCGAAAAAGATAGAAGACCATCGCTGTTTTAGCACTCGCTCCGAACAGAACAAGCTCGTTGTGTTTAATGCCGGATGGGATATTTCGAGAGAGCGCGTCCAGCTCGAAACAAGTACCGACAGAGTTTGTCACCGCGGCGAGGTATACGAGCTCAGCGTACTAGTCGAATAGGCTCACGGGGCTGGCCGGGAGAGCACAGGGCATTTCGAGCGACGTGCCGTCGGGCGGCAGAGCGCGCTCAGCACGAGACGAGTAGGGGAGAGCGCTCCCTACTCCAACTAATCCAGGAGCCTACCGAAAAGTGGCCGCTCGCCACTTGCGACTGTTTGGAAGACCTCGCGGCGCTCGGAGCCCCATACGATCGTCTAGCAGAGCGCGTTCAGTAGGGTAAGAGTGGCGACAGCCCTCCGCACTACAGCTACCTTTGTCAGCTCGATCAACTTGTGCATTTGTCTACCGCGGCAGACATCGTTTATTAAATCGGCTTCGCAGAGAAGAAATTCGTTTATTAAATCGGTTTAATTTATTATATTTATTGCTTTTACATTTATGAATATGTTAGGTAATAAACAAAAACAAATTTTTCAGAAAATGCTTTTATTGGACAAATAAGTAAAAATTATAATTTTTGAAAAACCTTATTACAAATATATTGAAATGAAAGAAAAACAATTTATCTCGATTGATTTATATTTTCAATATTTTCAATAATAATGCATAACTACTATATTTCTTCAATTCATTTCAAAATGCAGCGCAATCATTACACTCACATTTTGTTATCTTTCCTATAAAATAAAATTAGTAAGTAGTTTTTCTATTACTGATCTAGGGAATATGCAAATAAAAAGGGTTTCATCGTGCTGTTAATTAGACAGTTATACTATCTATTTTCTAACTTATTAGCCTTTTCATATAAATAAATTTCTACTTAGATAATGTGGCTTCAGTTATACCTGTATTAAATTGAATAAACAAGGTATCAATTCAGAAATCTTATTTCCGTGATTCTAGTAATCAATTATAATAGTTTATTGTTGATCGCTGCATAATATTCACTTACAAAATTGTATACGTTTCTATTACAATCTACGTAATTCCCACAAATACACAATTTTTTTGCGAAAGAGCGAAAATTTAAAATTGATTTCAAATCCTCGCTAAAGAGCACGCCCAGCGCGCTTGAACTGGCTAATCTTTTTAAACATATGAACTGCATCGCATTCTCTTATCCCCATCGACAGATTCAGATATTTCTTTAAAATAAGTGTTTTAAACTTATTTTTATTACATTATTATAAAGTATTTCCTTGATTACATTCATATTGTAAATATTATCTTCTATATTTTCGAGAAGTATAATTTATATGGAAGACTTTATTATATATAAGTATTTTTATACCACTCTAATCTTAACATCATAACTTTAATCATTATTCGGCTCTCGTGGTATAAAATACGGTCCGAAACTGCGGTGCTTATGAGAATTTTTACTTCATGCGACTTTTGGCACGAAAAATTTGTCTTCATCTTGAGTGATTAAATGGATTGTATTTTTAACCCTTTTCTTACGTTACCTTTGATTGCTTATATTTTCCTGAAAAATCAATATTTTTTAACGAATCAGAGCTTAAATTTTAGCTCTTACTATCCACTTTTATAATTTTTTTTCTCGTTTTCGTATCTTAAATACTTGCAATGTGACAGTCAATACAAGAGACACCATTTTTTTAACGAAATAGAGGATATTTGAGATGAGATTGCCCATATCTCAAGAAAAAGAGCCTATGAGATGGAATTTGTCAGACTGGGCTTCATTTTTAGGTACCAGAAATCGACTCTCCAATGCTCACGAAAATCTGATTCCCGGAGGGTGTGCACTCTCCTTGTAAGATCTCAAAACGTTTTCACAAAAGTCATTTTTT
Organism: Torymus aiolomorphi; assembly: GCA_036365515.1. NCBI lineage: Eukaryota > Metazoa > Arthropoda > Insecta > Hymenoptera > Torymidae > Torymus > Torymus aiolomorphi. The sequence goes on from CM070873.1 coordinate 178,943,805, forward strand.
TAATAGTTTAAAGAAATAAAAAATTCATCCAAGTGCGCACAGAAATAATGAAAAATTGATGTTTGTTTTTAGTTTCATGAAAGTGCGTTCGTTCATAATTACCTTTATAGCAGGACATGTTCATACAACCATAATTTAGTAAAATTTCTTTTTCTTCGTCCCCTAGCCGAAAGTACGGTCTTCCCGGCTCGATTTGGCGCCGGGAAGAGCGACTTTTGTGGCCGCTCTTTGTTGATCGTTGCGTGGCAACGTCCGCGACAGCGCACGTGTTGTAACCTAAACTATGCTAAACCTTCCAAATGTGATGACAAGAAAATCATTTGTAAAATCGGAAAATTGAAAAGATATAGGCGTATTAAATTAATTTTATGTTATTATTAACATATTGAACAATATATTTATAACTCTGATAATCAATTATGTTCTTATATTGCATACACGTTGTCAGAAAGCTTCTATACATATATAGACATGATGTTTACATTTTGAGTTTCAAGACATGGTGTAGCTATATACTTATATGTGAAAGTTTGTTGACTCTCATGCTATAATGTATGGCTTATGGGATAGAAAAAGACAAACAGAGAAACCATTGAGAGGTTGTTCTGTAGTTGAAATGAGTATCAATTAAGTATGTACATATTGTTGGTCCATCATCTTTTTTAAGTATTTGTTGCTAGTGTTTTTGATGCCCGTCCATATTTCTATGTTTCAAAAATGTACTTGTCTATATAAAATAATAATTGATTCCACTTCTTTCATGTGTTTGTTTTAAACTATAATATTCTTTTGGGGGTGAGAGGGAGAGAAAGAGAGAGATGGTGAGAAAGGGTGAGAAAGAGAGAGGAGAGAGAGGGAGGGAGAGAGAGAGAGAGAGGGAGAGAGAGATTACAAATACATTTATACTCGCCAAAATTTTATTTTTTTTAAAAAGTGTTATTTTAGGGAGATTTCACAAGTTTCTAAGAGTTTCAATAATAATTACAAAGTTTTATAACGGTAAAGGATGATGATACCATATTTCATAGATTTAATTTTCGTGTGGGTACATGATGATAATTGCATCGTGTGAGGCTGCTGTATTTGTAAAAAAAATTGAATAACACTTTCATTGTATCAAGAAATCCCTTTTGCTATATATAATAATAGTATATATACTCTTCTTTTTATAGACAAATTAATTTATTGTATAGAACCGGTAAGATAATATTGTCAGAAGAAAATAATTATTTATTATTAGAATTCCTTTTCATAGATTAAGTTTTTCATTCATATTTTTATATATTACAGAAACACCTTATACTTGCCTTATATTATACTTTCGTAGAAAGTTTTGTTATAAAAATAAACATTGCTATCTTCATAATTGTAAGTAAAATAAAATAATTTGAATTTTTTTTCATATCCGTTGTAATGACTACTTTTTAACAAATGACTTATGGAAATAATTCATTCCAGTACAACTTTTCGAACCTATGATTAAAATGAAGAACTATAAAGAACTATATGATTAAAATAAAGGACTATTTGTTTCCATTTTTAAATAGTGTATTATTATATATTTACCTCAATCAGTAATGCAAACTGTTATACTTATTAACAGTTTGGATTTTACATCCCTCACCCAATTAGTTATATAACAAAAGCCATATATTGAAAATACCTTACGGATACATTATATGGTTTTAAGATTTAACATCTATAGCTGTTATATTAACAGCTTTGGATTTTACATCAGATATCCCCTTCAAGAATGAAGAAAATATATAGTTAGAATTAATTGCAAGTAATTTCTCACATTTGACATTATCTCTCATAATGTAAGCTAAGTGAGAAGCTCCAAAACCTATTTCATTGATCGTAAAGGATTTTCAATGTTTTATTTATGCAACATGACCAGTCGGGTGAAGGCTAAAAAAATAAAAACAGAACTACATCTTGATCACTCATTTTACCCAACATTCAAAATGCAAAGATAAAGTTGCGTACTGGACTCTTGCCAGTATTTTCAACGATTACCAGTTTGTTTGGTGATCTTGGTTATATTTGTGAATGCAATTAAATCAATGGTTCTGTCGACGTTCTTGAACAAAAATAACATAAATAAAAATATTTTTGGTTGACAGACAACATAACCCTCTCTCTCTCCGCAAGCACACACTGACACAGACTCTCTCTCTCTCTCTCTCTCTCTCTCTCTCTCTCTCTCTCTCTCTCTCTCTCTCTCTCTCTCTCTCTCTCTCTCTCTCTCTCTCTCTCTCTCTCTCTCTCTCTTTCTCTTTCTCTCTCTCTCTCTGTCTCTCTCCCCCCCATGATCAAGAATCAAGCGCAGTAGCGCCGCACTTCGTACGCCGTTAGTACTGAAATATAACTATATTCTGATACGATTTGACATCAACTACAGCCAGGCTGTCTTTCCCCCAGGCTGCGAAAAATTTTCACTAGAGGCTGAAGGAAAAAAATATTTTGATTTCGCGGCGACAAAAACTTTATAGCTTGATAGCTTCAATACGAAAGCATCTTTCACGAAGAAACTTCACAAGTACACGGAAAAAAATAAACAGTAGGTCTTACTGTTTCGCACAAGTAAAATCTACTTTCTTAAGAAAAAGTAAAAATTGCTTTATAAAATCAGTAAAATCAACATTTCATACAGTAAAAACTACAGTTTATTTGAAAAGTAGAATCTACTTTTTAAAAAAGTAGAATATACTTTTTAAAAAAATAGAATCTACTTTTTAAAAAAGGAGAATCTACTGTTAAGATGAATTAAGTTCTAGATGCTCATTGTTAATGAATTTGCAATGGTTTTATAAAAAATTATAAATAAATAAAAATTATAAAAAATTACATGCTAACACATACTGCGTGAATATGAAATGTTTTTATTGGTACATGAGCAAATCTTTGAAACCGTCACAGTTTTTGTGTCACAGAACTCGAAAAAAATTTTTTTTGGAGCACATCTTTCGGACAAGTTTTTTCTCAATCTCTATACCATATATTATAAGAAAAAATAGTTGAACAAGCGAAAGCGGGTTTGTGACAAAGTTTTAAATGCATATGAATTTTTGTTTGGGAATTTAACATGGGAAAAATTGACGAAAAGTGGTCATTGATGAATAACCAATAACAAGCTATTCAGTAAGCCAAACCAAATTCCACAAAGAAGCGATTCAAGTTGAACAATAGAGCTTTAATTTAAGTTGTGAATCGCTAAAATCGATCGATTCTGTGCAAAACTATGTGAAATTGAAAATGGCGAAAAATGACAAAAATTTGGAAAATTACGCGGACTTAGAAAAAATCGCTCATTCCGAAATTCCATTTTAGAAAAAGTAGAAACTACTTTTCAGAAAAAGTAGAAACTAATTTTTACTCCAGAAAGCAGATATTATTTTACCGAAAAGTAAATTCTACTTTACTATAAAGCTGTTTCTACTGATACTTATGAAAGTAAAATTAACTTGCCATTTTACAGTAAAATTTACTGTCTAAAAAGTAGAATTTACTGTTTATTTTTTCCCTGTAGAATGTAAATGAAAAATGCTTTCTAATTGAGTACCTCATGCGCGGTATCTCCGTATATAAAAAATGATAAGGTAAATATGACAAAAAAAAGTAGGGTTAGAATATCACACTAAAGAATAAAGGGTGCGCCGACGCCCCGCTTGCTCGTCTGTCACTTCGTTCCTTATACTTGCCAAGCAGGGCGCTGCCGCGCCCTTTGATAATGAAATAAAAGAAACTGAGTCAAAATTGAGTTTAGCAGGGAGAATTACTATATATGGAGACTCAAATTGTATTGATGATAGTCATTTCCAGAAATTTTTTATCACCATCCAAATTTTTATAAATTTTATTATTGGTGGTATAGCATGCTTCTGGATGTTCGATGCAATTTTGGAATATACTACTACTGGACGAATTCCATCAGTCTTTATAGAGGAAGAAAATAGGATTAAAAACAAAAAAAAATATTATGGCATTAGGCGCAACAGCCCTTCCCAGACGCATGGAAGATAGTCACCTCAACCGTCATAGTAAAGTGTTAGAACCACCAGGTTCAGACAAGGTTTATTGAATACTCCCTTTGTGTACAATTTCAACTTTGGCCACACCAGAACCAGTTAACGAAACTGCACCAGTGTAAATATATTATTTAAATAATCAAAGATCTCAGGAAGTTGACTGATTAAAATAATTTTTATCTTTGAGCATCAACGGGGAAAATCAATTTTTTTAGATAAGTATATTAAATGGCTAAATGTTAAAGGCTAAAATTATTTTAAAACATAAAAGAATTGATACTTTGTGAGAATTTTTTATTATTTTTTACAGATATATATCTACAAGAAGATTTTTTTTGAATCATTAAAAGCTCACTAGTGTATTGGAAAAAGAATCTATAAAAAAATCTTTGAATAAATATCAATGGGCAATATCGATCATGTATCTTATAATATTATTAAATAATGTGGGATGATAATATGCATTTTTTTTTTGCTAAGCTTTCTTTATTGCAAAGTCTTGTGTCAAGTGAAGTAAATCTGTGAGCTTTTCTGTCAACGGAATATAGTGCAGTTCATCTTTGTTTTTTACTTAAAGTAATAGTAATATTTGATTTTATCACGCTAATTTTGATTTCATGCTGATGCTGTTTGCCCATATGGAGGAAATGGAAAAAATTTGGATTTCATGCTAATGCTGTTTGTCCATATGGAAGAAATGGAAATCTACAAGCGACGTACAAGAAAATAACTTAGAAATATCCTGATTTGATTCTCCAATATGTAACAAGATCTAATAGATTCTCAAAATGTGAGAAGAGCTATTAGAAAGCAACAACTAAGATGTTTTAGACAGTATTATACAGAAAGTAAGAAATAAAAAGTATTATGAAAATGGTAGAATTTGAATTAGAATACAAGTTTTGGAAAGTTATAAGTTTTCAAAATAAAAAAAGGAAATATAAAGCTGTTGAAGTTTTTTGAAGACTTATGGAACAAACTCAGCCTGTACTTTTCTTGAGGGATTTTGAAAACTCACTGATAACACAAATAGTGTAGTGACCTGCCCGATACAAATATATTATTGTGTTCATAAATATAATATAATTAAAGTGAAGTGTCAGTGCGAGTTCCCAGATATAATAAAATGTTGTGTGTAATAAATAAATTATTTTTATTTTATACAAGATCGGAGTTGCTAAAAAACATGGAATTCCATGAAAATTTCAATGGTGGCAGGCAGTTATCAATGATTCCATTACCACTTGATGGTAGAGCAAACTCAATTCTGGCAGTTTTAACATCAGATTGTACATTAAATTAAAAAAATTCATAATTTTAGCTACATCTAATATTGAAAATTGTTGTGAATTAGAAAATAGAATGAAAAAAGTTATTATTTCCCAAAAAGGCCATTATGTATATATTAGTAAACATAGCTTTTTAGATATTATTCTTTTGGACACAATACTAAAAGTAAAACTTAGGTCGAGTACGGAAAAATCAAGAGAACAGAAAAGAATACATACTCAAAAACTTGTGTATTATTGTCCATGCTTTTTCAGTAATCGAAAAAACAAGCAGCAATGGTTACTCGTAAAATATTTGCAGCTGGGACTTACTCTAACCAAATGCCTGCGTTAAGAGCTTTTTGGATTTGGTAAAATTAAAGAACAAAAAACTATTTGTATCAGCTGCTGTTATGAAAATGGTAGTTGGCATGAGAACTCAACTTCTTCGTCAACTTTTAGATTCAAGCCTTGTAAAAGCTAGAGTGTAGAATGATATTTTGTTTATAACTATAAATAAATCTTGAAAATAGATCCATGGCTTGTGTAACATTGAGGCTGATCATTATCTTGTAAATATTGATAGAATCACTGCTCACACAAATTATATATTCTTAACCCCTGGTAGAAAATTAACCATAAGTTGGCCAGAATATGCTTAACCAGCATATGGCTTAGCCATATTCTGGCCAACTTATGATTAATTTTCTACCAGGGACATATAAAATATAATTGAATATATGTCATATTTCATTAATCAAATTAAAACTATTTATAAAAAAGACAAATGTAATTGAAAATAATCTCTATATTTATTATTAATAAAATTTCATATTATATATTTTGAATTACAAAAGTTAAAAGTACATAAAAAAATATTTTTTTTACAAAAGTAAAAACTTAGGCAAGAATAAGTTTGGTTTAGTATTTCATATATGTACTAAATTCCTTACTAACAAACACCTTAACTATTGCCAACTAGGTCTATAAAAATTTTTTCAAAAATTTTGTATGAAAACAAATGATTTCTTAACAATAATTATTATGAAAGATCTACAGAATCTATGAAAAATTTTCCTTCAAAAAGAAAGCATTAACATCTTTTTCTCTAAAATATATTTAATTTATTTGTTTATCATTTATCTAAAATTAATTTGTAGAAATCAGAAAACTTTCTACGAAAGTATCAAATAAGGCAAGTATAAGTTTTACCAGGAATCTATAAGAATTAATAGTACATTTCGATACTAGTGCGAGGATTTGATTTTCCCCTCGTGTGACTGTTTGCACCCGAGCGAAGCGAGGGTGAAAAGGTCACACGAGGAGAAAATCAACTTCTCACACAAGTGTCGAACCGTATTTTTTGACACGACGTGCGAGAAGTGAGATTTTTGCACGCATGGTTTAACGCATCGTGCGAGAAATCAAATTTCTCGCACTGAGTTTCAAAAAAGAATTATTTTCATATGACTTTACAACTTCCCTGCCTTTCTCCCACCCTCTCTCTCTCTCTCTCTCTCTCTCTCTCACTCTCTCTCTCTCTCGCTCCCCTCTCTTTCCCTTCCTCTCCCTCTTTCTCTCCCTCAACATGTGTCAAACTCTGTACTAAGAACTTTAATGTGGGCCTAAATATTTTTTTAAAACAATCAGAAAATAAATAGTATTGTTAATAAAACTTTCTACAAAAGTATAAACTAATGCAAGTACAAGTTTTCTCTGTATAATTAATACTTTTACTCTTAAAAAGTTGTGAAATCTCTCTAAAAGAATTTTTTAACAAAAGTAAAAACTTAAACAATTATACACAATGTACGAGGGTCATTTGACAAGTACCTAGCCTCACCGCCAGATGGTGCCACTATCGCACCAGAAATACACTACAGTGCAGTATCTTCCTGTAAACGGTTACAGACGAAATTTCAGCCGGATCGGAGTTGTAGTTTATTTTTGAGAGCGTGTGAAAGCAAATGTGTCCGTTGATTTTTAAAAAAATGGAGAAAGAACAATATCGGTAGGTGATTCGATTCTTGTTTTTGGAAGGGAAATCGCGCAGTGAAATTAAAGAACGCTTGGATGCAGTGTATGGGGATGATTCTCCTTCGATGGCGACCATTAAATTTTGGTATAACGAGTTTCAACGTGGTCGTACGTCGGTTTTTGATGATCCACGCCCAGGTGCTCCGAAAACAGCCACTACGGAGGAGAACGTGACAAAAATACACGATATCGTTTTGTCAGACCGCCGATTAAAGGTGCACGAGATAGCTGCGATAGTAGGCATCTCAAAAGAACGCGTGTGGCATATCCTACATGAGATTTTAGGCATGAGGAAGCTGTCAGCAAGGTGGATGCCGCGTTTGCTGACTGCAGACAACAAGCGCATCCGTGTGACCAGTTCAGAGCAGTGTTTGGAGCTGTTTAATCGCAATCCAAAAGAGTTTTTGCGTCGTTACGTGACCGTCGACGAAACATGGATTCACTACTACACTCCAGAGACCAAGGAGCAGTCAAAACAGTGGACCTTACCCGGTGAACCTGCTCCGAAGAAGGCGAAGACGGTCCCGTCGGCCGGAAAGGTGATGGCCACTGTTTTCTAGGATTCTCAAGGTGTGATTTTTATTGACTATCTGGAGAAGGGCAAAACGGTCACAGGACAGTACTACGCCGAACTATTGAGCCGATTTGACGCCGTGTTAGAAGAAAAACGGCCCCATTTGTCTAAAAAGAAAGTGCTTTTCCACCACGATAATGCACCGGCTCACACTTCTGCACTCGCCACGGCTAAATTGGTCGAATTACGCTACGAACTGCTGCCCCATCCACCGTATTCTCCAGATTTGGCTCCGTGCGACTTTTTTTTGTTTCCGAACCTAAAAAATTCGCTCGCCGGGAAGAGATTCCACTCCAATAACGAAATAATCGCCGCCACGGAGGCCTATTTTGCAAACCAAGAGAAAACATTTTTTTCAACGGGGTTAAAAAAATTGAAACACCGCTGGACCAAGTGTATTCAACTAAAAGGAGACGACATTGAAAAATAAATTTTATTTTTTGTAAAATTTTGGTGTTTTCATTTGTAGGCTAGGTACTTATCAAATGACCCTCGTAATTATCACCCCTCCCTCTCCACCTCTCTCTCTCGATCGCTTGCTCCCACGATCTCACTCTCTCTCAACATATGTCACACTCTGATCCAAGAACTTTAATGAGAACCTAAATATTTTTTTCAAACAATCAACACGTTTTTTAAAATCTAATTTTTTAAGTACGTTCTATAACAACATAATTTGTCTAGTCCTTTTAATTCTTCTACTCTCTTCTATTCAATAAGTACTCTTTACAAATGGTAATAATTTTTTTCAAGACTGTACAAAGAAGAATATTGCTAGAATATAAAACTTTCTACGAAAGTATAAAATAAGGCAAGTATAGACGTTTTTTCTGGATAATCTATAAAAAACAACACAATTTGTCTAGTCCTTTTATGTCTTCGAATCTCATCTATTCAATAAGCACTCTCTACAGATGGTAATAATTTTTTTCGTGACTGTACAAATAATCTATAAAATAATAATATTTATGATTTTGTAAAAGAAATCAAATAAATACGAATGAAAAAGTCTTTTAATTCTTTGAGTCATTGTATGCTGAACAAATTATATGTAAGTAAGTACATTCAAATTGTTCACTGCAAATCAAACAAACGAAAGTTGGGAAATCAATTATCGATAGTCAAGTAATGCAAACAACTCTCGGAAACTACTGTAGGACTGTTCTCAGAAATGTATTCAAATTTGTTCATCTTGGGAGATCGGAGGACCACCCATGCTAGAGCAGCTCTAGACTTCTCTTTTCCTCCCAAGGTGCGTAATATTATAGAAAGTTCAAAATTGAGAAAGAATAATGAAAAATAGTGATGTGTTGGTAACTATGCAATTTTTTTTATATAGGCTTTGACTTTTCGTAAATATCTGAAAAATTCTTATGAATTTTAGAAATAAAGAAAAGGCATTATAGTTATATAATTAAAATAATTTTCACCCACACGGGCTTAAAGTGCGTAGGTTCTATAAAGTTTTGTAAGAGTATGTGAGCTATTGGACCTCTTGGGCAGTAAGTAGTATTTTATGACCGCTGGCTGAATAATTTTGAAGTTACAACGTGGGCGTAAAATGTAATTTTACACGCTAGATACGAAAAGTTCTATTATGTCAGTCAAGTTAAAAGGGTGTGGTACTCATGTACTCTATTTTACCGGCTGAACACGGTAAATTCTATATTATTAAAATAAATATATCGAATTACGTCTTATAAAGAGATAGTTGCCCTGCGCAATGTAATAATCTACCAGCCTACGCAGTTTTGAGCTCAAATGTTAACGGCACCCTAAAAAATTTTGCGAAAAAAATAACCGAAATTTCGTTCGCAAAATTTTTTAGGGTGTCCTTGATATTTGGGCTCAAAACTGCGCAGGCTGGTAGATTATTACATTGCACAGGGCAACTATCTCTTTATAAGATGTAATTCGATATATTTATTTTAATAATATAGAATTTACCGAGTTCTACCGGTAAAATAGAGTGCATGAGTACCACACCCCCTTAACTTATGGCCCGTACTTGACTACAATAAATTGATTTCAGTACTTTCTTGTGTTTAATTTGTATAGCTCAGAAAGATGAACAAATTTGAATACATTTCTGAGAACAGTCCTACAGTAGTTTCCGGGAGTTGTTTGCATTACTTGACTATCGATAATTCATTTCACAACTTTCGTTTGTTGGATTTGCAGTGAACAATTTGAATGTACTTACTTACATATAATTTCTTCAGCATACAATGACTCAAAGAATTAAAAGACTTTTTCATTCGTATTTATTTGATTTCTTTTACAAAATCATAAATATTATTATTTTATAGATTATTTGTACAGTCACGAAAAAAATTATTACCATTTGTAGAGAGTGCTTATTGAATAGATGAGATTCGAAGACATAAAAGGACTAGACAAATTGTGTTGTTTTTTATAGATTATCCAGGAAAACGTCTATTCTTGCCTTATTTTATACTTTCGTAGAAAGTTTTATATTCTAGCAATATTATTCTAGTCTTGAAAAAAATTATTACAATTTGTAAAGAGTACTTATTGAATAGAAGAGAGTAGAAGAATTAAAAGGACTAGACAAATTATGTTGTTATAGAACGTACTTAAAAAATTAGTTTTTTAAAAACGTGTTGATTGTTTAAAAAAAATATTTAAGCTCTCATTAAAGTTTGTTGGTACTCAGTTTCACAGATGTTGAGAGAGAGGGAGAGAGAGGTTAATAATACTATTTGTTTTACTGATTGTTTTAAAAAAATATTTAGGTTCTCATTAAAGTTCTTGGATCAGAGTGTGACATATGTTGAGGGAGAGTGAAATCGTGGGAGCAAGCGATCGAGAGAGAAAGGGGGGAGAGGGAGGGGTGATAATTACATTGTGTATAATTGTTTAAGTTTTTACTTTTGTTAAAAAATTCTTTTAGAGAGATTTCACAACTTTTTAAGAGTAAAAGTATTAATTATACAGAGAAAACTTGTACTTGCATTAGTTTATACTTTTGTAGAAAGTTTTATTAACAATACTATTGGTTTTACTGATTGTTTTAAAAAAATATTTAGGCCCACATTAAAGTTCTTGGATCAGAGTGTGACATATGTTGAGGGAGAGTGAGATGGAGGGAGCAAGCGATCGGAGAGAGAGGGGTGGGAGAGGGAGAGGTGATAATTACATTGTGTATAATTTTTTAAGTTTTTACTTTTGTTAAAAAATTCTTTTAGAGAGATTTCACAACTTTTTAAGAGTAAAAGTATAAATTATACAGTGAAAACTCGTACTTGCATTAGTTTATACTTTTCTAGAAAGTTTTATTAACAATACTATTTGTTTTAATGATTGTTTTAAAATAGTATATTACGATACGTGTGACTAAAGTGGCTCTTTTTGGCACGGCGTGAGGTTAGTGCCCGAGCGCAGCGAGGGCGCTAAACGCCGTGCAATAAAGAGCCACTAAGTCACGAGTATCGTATACTATTTTATAGCACTGCCTGCCCAAAGCCCGCTGTCACGCCTATCCGTGGCTAAAGTCGTCCTTTTTTGCATTTAGCGTACGAGCGTAGCGAGTGTGATAAACACGGTGCAAAAAAGGACTATTTTAGCCACGGATAGGCGTGACTAAAGTGCGGACTTTGGTCACACCGTGCTATAAAAATATTTAGGCCCACATTAAAGTTCTTAGTACAGAGTTTGACACATGTTGAGGAAGAGAAAGAGGGAGAGGGAAGGAAAGAGAGGGGAGCGACAGAGAGAGAGAGAGAGAGAGGGTGGGAGAAAGGGAGGGAAGTTGTAAAGTCATATGAAAATAATTCTTTTAATTCTTATAGATTCCTGGTAAAACTTATACTTGCCTTATTTTATACTTTCGTAGAAAGTTTTCTGATTTCTACAAATTAATTTTAGATAAATGATAAACAAATAAATTAAATATAATTTAAAGAATCGTACTTACTACCGCACATATATATGTAATTCCCTTACATACGTAGACCCCGCGTACCCTGGCGACGTGGGAAAAAATTATTAAAAAAATCATGTTGCACGTCTACGTAATTCCCTTATATACGTGTACCTCGCAACCCCCATCTACTTGGGTTTAAAAATTATTTGAATAATCGTATTGCTTACTATTACATGTCTACATGAATTATTCCTTATATGCGTGGACCTCGTGTTCTCCGTCTATTTAGATTTAATTAATTTTGAAAATTTCAAAAAATTTCTGAGGCTGGCGGGAGGTGGCGATCACTCTCTCCGCCTCCCGCTGGATATGCCACTAATTTTAATATAAATGTTTAGTAATATAAAGTGATATTAACTACGCATATCTCTTTTTAGATGGTGTATGATATACTACTGTGCTTGATGTTTAATTTTGTGACTATTTCTTGTGAAATCTTTCAAATATTAAAAGTTATAATATTTTAAAAATGTATAACTCTTTGAATATTGATTTTTCGTGCATGTTTTATAGAATATTTAAAAACCACTATTATTTTGTGAAATTGGGTTTTGTTTAAACAAATGCATTAAAATTAAGATGAAAATTTTTGCACTTTTCTGCAATTCAATCATTGATATACGTCGGAACATAAGCAAACATTTTCCCGGTGTTTGGGCTAGCCTGAATCGCTGTAAGTATAGAAACCGAAAAACGGCTGGCGAGATTAGGTAAAGAAACTCAGTCCATGTATAACAACATAGCAGCCAGCAGTGACTCGGGGAATCCCTCCACTGCCAATAGTTCAGTCGGATTAGACTTTAAAAAAAAATATCGTTAAAAGGCAATTTTTTTCTTGGAGGTGCTTTGGAAAGGTGTCAGGATATTAGGAAAAATGTTTGCGGTCAGTTGCAGGTGGTGGAACATTGTTTAAATAATTTATGAATGTGCGAAAACCCGTTTTTTGCTTATAGCTTTTGAACCGTTGCTGCTATTGAAAAACTAAAAGTACCGTTTTTTAGGTATAAAAAATACCTACAAAAGGAGCTAAGGCGCGTCAAAATGTGATTATTAGTTGTTTTGCAAAACGCGAAAAACAGCTATTTTCAGCAATTTTTAGAATTTCAGTAGTATGGGCTATGGGGCTTCTGGAACTTTATCCTCCCTACCTTGCCGACCACGGGTTCTACTCCTCGCTAACTTACCAACAGTCGATACCGACCGATTTCCCCGGCCGGTAGTGCATGCGCCTGCAATACCAACCGGTTTTCATTTACCATGCCGATCGCGACCGAGATTTCCCCGGCCGGTAGTGCATGCGCCTGCAGTACCAACCGGTTTTCATCTACCATACCGATCGCGGCCGATTTCCCCCTGATGGTAATCGATCAGATCGATTTACCAGCGAGCATCGGGATGTCTCATGTGTCTTGAGTAATATTCCTTTACATATGTAATAAAATGAATATAAATGAGTATTAAATTATATTATTTTAATATTAACTACAAATTGAAAAGATATTCAAACTTTTGTTATGTATGATAAGACGACAGAGTCAATGAAATAAATAAGTTGTGTGAAACATATTGAATACCTCTCATTCTTATCATTATTTTATAATACTTTATCAAAGTATGTAATATACTTTACATAAAATGTAAAATCATTATTGAAATGGATGTGTGTTTTTACCCATCGTTAAAATTAATAAAAGTTTTGGTTAAATGTAGCCAATGGTAGGTTTTGGTGTAGTTATAGAATTTGTAGCTAATGGCCGTACTACCAAGGTGTTTTTTATAAGTAAAACAATTATTTACAACGTTTCGGACATTTTATTACGTCCCTCTTCAGGTTCTAAATACAACAATTAAACAATTATTTTCTACAATTCACAATAACTTAATTTCGCATTAATAAATCAAACTTACATTTAAAACGTATTGTCAGATTCTTTTACGGAAAGTAATCCGTTCGTCACTGCTTACAATTAGGATTTTTCATCGTATTTATACAAATGTTACGCATATATGTGTGTGTATAAGAAGCGCGTACAGTGGTGGGGATGCAATAGACGATTTTCGAAGCGACACAGCGGGTGTGCTATCAGGAGAGTATGTCTAAGTAGAGGGGGGACCCCAACCAATGTTACAAAATTCTCGACAACGAGCAATCCTACGACACCGTGGGCGTGCGTGGTAACTCTACCTCAGCATGTTCTCCTGTTCTCCTTCACTTGCTGCTTTCAGTATTTTCCTCTTATAAGCACATAAATTGACAATTATTTATTAGAGTGGTATATTCTTTTGGTAAACTATTAATTTCGAATTGTTTATTCATATATCTTGATTGTGTGTGTATGAATACAGCTTCCGAAAATAATCTTTTTCCTCTATTAATTTCTGTATCTAGAATTTTTACATTATTGAAATCTATTTTATGATTATTGTTTTTTGTGTGTAGATATAATGATGAATTATCATCTTTCCTAGTGTATTTTTAGAGTGTTCATTAATTCGTACATTTAAACGTCTACCTGTCTGGCCAACGTACGAAGCCTCACAATCTTCGCAATTAATTTTATAAACAACATTCGCTTTATCACAGATTTTAGTATTATCTTTACCTAATTTAATAATATTATTGAGTTTATTCTTGGTACTATATATGATATTTGTATTGTGTTGTTTAAACAAAATATTCATGGATCTTTCTAATTCTTTAACATATGGAAGTGTAATAAACATTTTTTTATTTTTCTCATTGCATCGATTGTTATTACTATTTCTTAATTTATTTAGGCGTTTTTTTATAAAAAGACCAACTTGCACCATGGATTCAACATCTTTAACATTACAAACAAGTATGTTTTACAATTCACAAAAGGAATTATTAGCGCACTATCTAAGAACACGCATAGATATTAAAGTGAATTTAATCTTATATTTAATGTATAAAGTGTTTAATTTAGAGACAAAAAAGATTTTCCAAAAACTTTGTAATATATTACGTAAAGAAAGTTGTTATCGGGAGAGATTAAAATTTCTTATAAATCAAGGAACGCGGGAGCGTTCCGAAGGCAAGTATAGAAGAGCCTTAGGACGACCGCGTGATTATATACTTTGAAATGGATGTACGAGAAATTCAATGCGATTATATACCTATTGCGTTAGTTTTAACTATATAACATATCCCTATTAATCGAAAGCCATTTCATTGCTCTACTCAAATCGAAAGGTTTCATTTAAAAAGATTGTCTCATTCAAAAGATTTAGAGATCTGAATATTTTTATGTACTATTTCCGAATCTCCGAATCTCCATATTCTTCAGTACGCACAAACTATACATTTTTGTCCGACCGGTACATAGTATAGCATTTTTGTCCGACCGACTGGCAAAAGAGAGAGAGAGAGTGAGTGAGGGGGTAGAGTGAGAGAGAGGGAAAGAGAAGAGCGACGGAGAGAGAGAGAGAGAGAGAGGGAAAGAGAAGAGCGACGGAGAGAGAGAGAGAGAGAGGGAAAGAGAAGAGCGACGGAGAGAGAGAGAGAGAGAGAGATCCGTATATGGTATATATATATATATATATCTGGTCAACCAACCTAACCTTATTATTTTATGTATACATAAAACTTTCAATATTACGCATTGGTCCATATACAATCATCATTTATATACAAGTTATATTCAAGACTTTTTACATCATTGAAATTCGATAGATATTAAATGGACTTGGTATATCTCAGATATATTTTCAGATAAGTAGCAAACTATCATTATAAAATAAAAAAAATAATGTTATTAATATAAGTATTGTTACTTTGTGAAATATTTTTTTTTTGTTATTACAGAGATATCAGAACAAGGATAATTGACAAGTAGATCATCTTTAAATAGTATGTAACATAGAAGAGTTCAAAATTATTATTTTGTATTTTAAGGCCACCAAAAGATTAATTATGTTCAAGTCTGTCAAAGCATGCAACCTCCTGTAGTAGAAAAAATAGAAATACTGTTGCTGATAATATTCGCTCTAGCAGATCAAGCCTCGTTCTACTTTATGGTGTTTTAATTGTGGATATGCTTTACTGGCCCTATGATTTCTAAAGGTAAACTAGCATTATTAAAACCCGGAAATAGTGATATATAAGATTTTGCAAGATGTATCTGATTGCTTATTAATTCAAGTGGTTTCTAGTTAAAATTTAAACGAATCTAAGTGTCGAATATAATGTAATTATATAGTGATTGGCTTATGGCAATGGGTGCCTATAAATAAAATAAAGTATCGGTATGATGTGTTAAATGAAGTGTTGATAACAAATTTCTAACCTCTACTTAAAATCAGAATTTAAAATATTGGTCAGAGCCTTGGTTAAAAAAAAACATTTTTTGTCTATACTTCAAGAAACTTTGTTGATATTGGCGCTGTGCATATTTATTTACTTAAACATCAATTAAAAGATTATGTTAAGTGAACAATAAAATAGAGAAAAAAGAAAAAATGATGTGTTATTGTTGTGAATAAAAGTGCTCAGTTAATCTAATTTTATAATTTTCTCATGGTGGGAGACGTCAAAATGTTTCAGAAGAGTTCTCAGTAAATATTGTGAAAATGTCTACAGATAAAAGTGCTCAGTTAATCTAATTTTATAATTTTCTCACGGTGGGAGACGTCAAAATGTTTCAGAGGAGATCTCAGTAATTTTTCTACACAAGATTCAGATAATTATTTCAAAAAGTATACAAGAATGTTACGGAAGCTTTTATTATCAGAAATTCTTAGTTCATAAACTGATACAAGATGTGTGGCAATCATGAGTTTCTACTATAAAAGAATGTCGAGAAAGCTTTCTTTTCCCAATGATTCTTAGTTCATAAACTTTTGTTTTTAATTTTGCAAGATGTATCTGATTGCTTATTAATTCAAGTGGTTTCTAGTTAAAATTTAAACGAATCTTAGTGTCGAATATAATGTAATTATATAGTGATTGGCTTATGGCAATGGGTGCCTATAAATAAAATAAAGTATCGGTATGATGTGTTAATTGAAGTGTTGATAACAAATTTCTAACCTCTACTTAAAATCAGAATTTAAAATATTGGTCAGAGCCTTGGTTAAAAAAAAACATTTTTTGTCTATACTTCAAGAAACTTTGTTGATATTGGCGCTGTGCATATTTATTTACTTAAACATCAATTAAAAGATTATGTTAAGTGAACAGTAAAATAGAGAAAAAAGAAAAAATGATGTGTTATTGTTGTAAATAAAAGTGCTCAGTTAATCTAATTTTATAATTTTCTCATGGTGGGAGACGTCAAAATGTTTCAGAAGAGTTCTCAGTAAATATTGTGAAAATGTCTACGGATAAAAGTGCTCAGTTAATCTAATTTTATAATTTTCTCACGGTGGGAGACGTCAAAATGTTTCAGAGGAGTTCTCAGTAAATATTTTTCTACACAAGATTCAGATAATTATTTCAAAAAGTATACAAGAATGTTACGGAAGCTTTTATTATCAGAAATTCAAGATGTTTCAAGATGTTTTATATTTTAAAAGAATGGAGAAAGCTTTTTTCTCTCAATGATTCTTAGTTCATAAACTTTTGTGTTTAATTTTGCAAGATGTGTCTGATTGGTTATTAATTCAACTGGTTTCTAGTTAAAATTTCAACGAATCTAAGAGTTGAAAATATAATGTAATTATTATATAGTGATTGGCTTATCGTGATGGGCGCCAAATGTTTCAGAGTAGCTATCTGTTCTGTGAATTACCGTATATGAAACCATAATATATAAATTACTGTAATGGCTACTTTTTTATCTGCAACCAATATTTTAATTTGCTAGCGGATTGTGTTGCAGTAGTGTGGCTAGTTACAATGTATTTATTTTATAACTCTCTCCCGCTCCCCTCTCTTCCTCTCCCTCAACATATGTCAAACTCTGTACCAAGAACTTTAATGAGAGCCTAAATATTTTTTTTTAAACAATCAGTAAAACAAATAGTGGCTAAGGCAAATGTATGAGTTTTCTCTGTATAATTAATCAACATCTGTCACACTCTGAACCAAGAACTTTAATGAAAACCTAAATATTTTTTTAAAACAATCAGCAAAACAAATAGTATTATTAATGTAACAACACAATTTGTCTAGTCTTTTTATTTTTTCTAGTCTCATCTATTCAATAAGCACTCTCTACAAATGGTAATAATTTTTTTCATGACTGTACTAATAATAATAGTGTTGATATTTAAAACTTTCTACGAAAGTGTAAAATAAGGCAAGTATAGAAGTTTTTTCTGTATAATCTATGTATAATCTAAATATAAAACTTTCTACGAAAGTATAAAATAAGGCAAGTATAGACGTTTTTTCTGTATAATATACTCTTCCTCTCTCTCTTCCCCCGCCCTCTCTCACCCTCTCTCCCCCTCCCCTTTCTTCCTCTCTCTCTCTTAACATCCGTCAAACTCTGTACCAAAAACTTTAATCACAGCTTAAATATTTTTGTTTAATACAATCAACATGTTTAAAAAAAAAATAATTCCTTAAGTACGTTATGTACGTTAATTAAACACAAGAAAGTACTGAAATCAATTATATTGTAGTCAAGTACCCATAACTTAACTTGACTGACATAATACAACTTTTCGTACCTACTCAAAAATATTCAGCTAGCGGGCATGAAGTACTATTTAACACCCAAGAGGCGTAATAGCTCTCATACTCCTACAAAACTTTATAGAACCTACGCACTTTACGTCCGTGTGGGCAAAAATTATTTAAATTATATATAACTATCTTTTACTTCGTCGAGTAAATGTATACTGAACAAATTATATGTATGTAGATTCAAATTCTTCATTGCAAATCAAACAAACGAAAGTTGTGAAATCAATTACCGATAGTCAAGTAATACAAACAACTCTCCGAAACAACTGTATGACTGATCTCAGAAATATATTATTCTAATTTGTTCATTCTTCTATACAAATTAAACACAAGAAAGTACTGAAATCAATTTATTGTAGTCAAGTATACCCATAAGTTAACTTGACTGAGATAATAGAACTTTTAGTACCTTGCGTGTAAAATTACATTTCACGCCCACGTTGTAACTTCAAAAATATTCACCCAGCAGGCATAAAGTACTACTTAACGCCTAATAAGCGGAATAGCTCACATATTCCTACAACACTTTATAGAACCTACGCACTTTACTCCCGGGTAGACGAAAATTATTAATTAATTACTATTATGCCTTCTTTTTATTTCTAAAATTAATAAGAATTTTATCAGATATTTACGAAGTCAATGCCTATATAAAAAAATTACATAGTTTTTTACCATGTGTTGTTACCAACACATCCCCATTTTTCATTATTTTTTCTCAATTTTGAAATTTCTATAATATTACGCATCTTGGGAGGACACGAGAAGTCTAGAGCTGCTCTAGCAGGGGTGGTCGTCCAATCTTCCATACATACTTGGCGGGCCCGACGGTTTGCAGTTTACCGGTGAGCTTTGTAAATGTAGAATACTAGATTTTTGCATATACCTATAAGTCCACCATAAATACCGTTTAAATATAATATCCCTACATGTACTGTGTGCATAATCATGATTTACTTTTATTACCTAAAATATTTTTCCTTGTGTTCGTCTTTTTTATATGGGAATGAAATAAAAAGATACATATAATTCATAGTCTATTCAAAAGAGCTTTAAATTTTACTAACTATTTTATGAGCCACCTATTTTTATCCTTTTCCCGCGTGTAAATATCATATGAGATCTTATATGAGTATTTCGGACATCAGATCAGATAAGACATCATGTTATGAGTATTTCGGACATGACATCAGATAAGACTCATATATGTTATGTCATCTGCAATTTTATATATTATGGGACCTCATATGTGATCTCATATGGGATCTGATGTCCGATATTCTCATATGAGATCTCATATGAAATTTTCATCTGTGTTTGGACTTTTCTATTTAAAAAGAGTAATATATTCACGGATCAGTATTTAATATCTAGAAGCAATTGATTTATACATTTTATCTGATCTTTAAACGTATGAATATTCATATGAAAATGACAATGTCTACACCTTAAACTGCAAACCGTCGGGCCCGCCAAGTATGTATGGAAGATTGGACGACCACCCCTGCTAGAGCAGCTCTAGACTTCTCGTGTCCTCCCAAGATGCGTAATATTATAGAAATTTCAAAATTGAGAAAAATAATGAAAAATGGGGATGTGTTGGTAACTATGTAATTTTTTTATATAGGCATTGACTTCGTAAATATCTGATAAAATTCTTATTAATTTTAGAAATAAAAAGAAGGCATAATAGTAATTAATTAATAATTTTCGTCTACCCGGGAGTAAAGTGCGTAGGTTCTATAAAGTGTTGTAGGAATATGTGAGCTATTCCGCTTATTAGGCGTTAAGTAGTACTTTATGCCTGCTGGGTGAATATTTTTGAAGTTACAACGTGGGCGTGAAATGTAATTTTACACGCAAGGTACTAAAAGTTCTATTATCTCAGTCAAGTTAACTTATGGGTATACTTGACTACAATAAATTGATTTCAGTACTTTCTTGTGTTTAATTTGTATAGAAGAATGAACAAATTAGAATAATATATTTCTGAGATCAGTCATACAGTTGTTTCGGAGAGTTGTTTGCATTACTTGACTATCGGTAATTGATTTCACAACTTTCGTTTGTTTGATTTGCAATGAAGAATTTGAATCTACATACATATAATTTGTTCAGTATACATTTACTCGACGAAGTAAAAGATAGTTATATATAATTTAAATAATTTTTGCCCACACGGACGTAAAGTGCGTAGGTTCTATAAAGTTTTGTAGGAGTATGAGAGCTATTACGCCTCTTGGGTGTTAAATAGTACTTCATGCCCGCTAGCTGAATATTTTTGAGTAGGTACGAAAAGTTGTATTATGTCAGTCAAGTTAAGTTATGGGTACTTGACTACAATATAATTGATTTCAGTACTTTCTTGTGTTTAATTAACGTACGTAACGTACTTAAGGAATTATTTTTTTTTTTAAACATGTTGATTGTATTAAACAAAAATATTTAAGCTGTGATTAAAGTTTTTGGTACAGAGTTTGACGGATGTTAAGAGAGAGAGAGGAAGAAAGGGAGGGGGGAGAGAGGGTGAGAGAGAGGGCGGGGGAAGAGAGAGAGGAAGAGTATATTATACAGAAAAAACGTCTATACTTGCCTTATTTTATACTTTCGTAGAAAGTTTTATATTTAGATTATACATAGATTATACAGAAAAAACTTCTATACTTGCCTTATTTTACACTTTCGTAGAAAGTTTTAAATATCAACACTATTATTATTAGTACAGTCATGAAAAAATTATTACCATTTGTAGAGAGTGCTTATTGAATAGATGAGACTAGAAAAATAAAAAGACTAGACAAATTGTGTTGTTACATTAATAATACTATTTGTTTTGCTGAGTATTTTCAAAAAATATTTAGGTTTTCATTAAAGTTCTTGGTTCAGAGTGTGACAGATGTTGATTAATTATACAGAGAAAACTCATACATTTGCCTTAGCCACTATTTGTTTTACTGATTGTTTAAAAAAAAATATTTAGGCTCTCATTAAAGTTCTTGGTACAGAGTTTGACATATGTTGAGGGAGAGAAAGAGGGGAGCGGGAGAGAGTTATAAAATAAATACATTGTAACTAGCCACACTACTGCAACACAATCCGCTAGCAAATTAAAATATTGGTTGCAGATAAAAAAGTAGCCATTACAGTAATTTATATATTATGGTTTCATATACGGTAATTCACAGAACAGATAGCTACTCTGAAACATTTGGCGCCCATCACGATAAGCCAATCACTATATAATAATTACATTATATTTTCAACTCTTAGATTCGTTGAAATTTTAACTAGAAACCAGTTGAATTAATAACCAATCAGACACATCTTGCAAAATTAAACACAAAAGTTTATGAACTAAGAATCATTGAGAGAAAAAAGCTTTCTCCATTCTTTTAAAATATAAAACATCTTGAAACATCTTGAATTTCTGATAATAAAAGCTTCCGTAACATTCTTGTATACTTTTTGAAATAATTATCTGAATCTTGTGTAGAAAAATATTTACTGAGAACTCCTCTGAAACATTTTGACGTCTCCCACCGTGAGAAAATTATAAAATTAGATTAACTGAGCACTTTTATCCGTAGACATTTTCACAATATTTACTGAGAACTCTTCTGAAACATTTTGACGTCTCCCACCATGAGAAAATTATAAAATTAGATTAACTGAGCACTTTTATTCACAACAATAACACATCATTTTTTTCTTTTTCTCTATTTTACTGTTCACTTAACATAATCTTTTAATTGATGTTTAAGTAAATAAATATGCACAGCGCCAATATCAACAAAGTTTCTTGAAGTATAGACAAAAAATGTTTTTTTTTAACCAAGGCTCTGACCAATATTTTAAATTCTGATTTTAAGTAGAGGTTAGAAATTTGTTATCAACACTTCATTTAACACATCATACCGATACTTTATTTTATTTATAGGCACCCATTGCCATAAGCCAATCACTATATAATTACATTATATTCGACACTTAGATTTGTTTAAATTTTAACTAGAAACCACTTGAATTAATAAGCAATCAGATACATCTTGCAAAATTAAAAACAAAAGTTTATGAACTAAGAATCATTGGGAAAAGAAAGCTTTCTCGACATTCTTTTATAGTAGAAACTCATGATTGCCACACATCTTGTATCAGTTTATGAACTAAGAATTTCTGATAATAAAAGCTTCCGTAACATTCTTGTATACTTTTTGAAATAATTATCTGAATCTTGTGTAGAAAAATTACTGAGATCTCCTCTGAAACATTTTGACGTCTCCCACCGTGAGAAAATTATAAAATTAGATTAACTGAGCACTTTTATCTGTAGACATTTTCACAATATTTACTGAGAACTCTTCTGAAACATTTTGACGTCTCCCACCATGAGAAAATTATAAAATTAGATTAACTGAGCACTTTTATTCACAACAATAACACATCATTTTTTCTTTTTTCTCTATTTTATTGTTCACTTAACATAATCTTTTAATTGATGTTTAAGTAAATAAATATGCACAGCGCCAATATCAACAAAGTTTCTTGAAGTATAGACAAAAAATTTTTTTTTAACCAAGGCTCTGACCAATATTTTAAATTCTGATTTTAAGTAGAGGTTAGAAATTTGTTATCAACACTTCATTTAACACATCATACCGATACTTTATTTTATTTATAGGCACCCATTGCCATAAGCCAATCACTATATAATTACATTATATTCGACACTTAGATTCGTTTAAATTTTAACTAGAAACCACTTGAATTAATAAGCAATCAGATACATCTTGCAAAATCTTATATATCACTATTTCCGGGTTTTAATAATGCTAGTTTACCTTTAGAAATCATAGGGCCAGTAAAGCATATCCACAATTAAAACACCATAAAGTAGAACGAGGCTTGATCTGCTAGAGCGAATATTATCAGCAACAGTATTTCTATTTTTTCTACTACAGGAGGTTGCATGCTTTGACAGACTTGAACATAATTAATCTTTTGGTGGCCTTAAAATACAAAATAATAATTTTGAACTCTTCTATGTTACATACTATTTAAAGATGATCTACTTGTCAATTATCCTTGTTCTGATATCTCTGTAATAACAAAAAAAAAATATTTCACAAAGTAACAATACTTATATTAATAACATTATTTTTTTTATTTTATAATGATAGTTTGCTACTTATCTGAAAATATATCTGAGATATACCAAGTCCATTTAATATCTATCGAATTTCAATGATGTAAAAAGTCTTGAATATAACTTGTATATAAATGATGATTGTATATGGACCAATGCGTAATATTGAAAGTTTTATGTATACATAAAATAATAAGGTTAGGTTGGTTGACCAGATATATATATATATATATATACCATATACGGATCTCTCTCTCTCTCTCTCTCTCCGTCGCTCTTCTCTTTCCCTCTCTCTCTCTCTCTCTCCGTCGCTCTTCTCTTTCCCTCTCTCTCTCTCTCTCTCTCTCTCCGTCGCTCTTCTCTTTCCCTCTCTCTCTCACTCTACCCCCTCACTCACTCTCTCTCTCTCTTTTGCCAGTCGGTCGGACAAAAATGCTATACTATGTACCGGTCGGACAAAAATGTATAGTTTGTGCGTACTGAAGAATATGGAGATTCGGAGATTCGGAAATAGTACATAAAAATATTCAGATCTCTAAATCTTTTGAATGAGACAATCTTTTTAAATGAAACCTTTCGATTTGAGTAGAGCAATGAAATGGCTTTCGATTAATAGGGATATGTTATATAGTTAAAACTAACGCAATAGGTATATAATCGCATTGAATTTCTCGTACATCCATTTCAAAGTATATAATCACGCGGTCGTCCTAAGGCTCTTCTATACTTGCCTTCGGAACGCTCCCGCGTTCCTTGATTTATAAGAAATTTTAATCTCTCCCGATAACAACTTTCTTTACGTAATATATTACAAAGTTTTTGGAAAATCTTTTTTGTCTCTAAATTAAACACTTTATACATTAAATATAAGATTAAATTCACTTTAATATCTATGCGTGTTCTTAGATAGTGCGCTAATAATTCCTTTTGTGAATTGTAAAACATACTTGTTTGTAATGTTAAAGATGTTGAATCCATGGTGCAAGTTGGTCTTTTTATAAAAAAACGCCTAAATAAATTAAGAAATAGTAATAACAATCGATGCAATGAGAAAAATAAAAAAATGTTTATTACACTTCCATATGTTAAAGAATTAGAAAGATCCATGAATATTTTGTTTAAACAACACAATACAAATATCATATATAGTACCAAGAATAAACTCAATAATATTATTAAATTAGGTAAAGATAATACTAAAATCTGTGATAAAGCGAATGTTGTTTATAAAATTAATTGCGAAGATTGTGAGGCTTCGTACGTTGGCCAGACAGGTAGACGTTTAAATGTACGAATTAATGAACACTCTAAAAAATACACTAGGAAAGATGATAATTCATCATTATATCTACACACAAAAAACAATAATCATAAAATAGATTTCAATAATGTAAAAATTCTAGATACAGAAATTAATAGAGGAAAAAGATTATTTTCGGAAGCTGTATTCATACACACACAATCAAGATATATGAATAAACAATTCGAAATTAATAGTTTACCAAAAGAATATACCACTCTAATAAATAATTGTCAATTTATGTGCTTATAAGAGGAAAATACTGAAAGCAGCAAGTGAAGGAGAACAGGAGAACATGCTGAGGTAGAGTTACCACGCACGCCCACGGTGTCGTAGGATTGCTCGTTGTCGAGAATTTTGTAACATTGGTTGGGGTCCCCCCTCTACTTAGACATACTCTCCTGATAGCACACCCGCTGTGTCGCTTCGAAAATCGTCTATTGCATCCCCACCACTGTACGCGCTTCTTATACACACACATATATGCGTAACATTTGTATAAATACGATGAAAAATCCGAATTGTAAGCAGTGACGAACGGATTACTTTCCGTAAAAGAATCTGACAATACGTTTTAAATGTAAGTTTTATTTATTAATGCGAAATTAAGTTATTGTGAATTGTAGAAAATAATTGTTTAATTGTTGTATTTAGAACCTGAAGAGGGACGTAATAAAATGTCCGAAACGTTGTAAATAATTGTTTTACTTATAAAAAACACCTTGGTAGTACGGCCATTAGCTACAAATTCTATAACTACACCAAAACCTACCATTGGCTACATTTAACCAAAACTTTTATTAACTTTAACGATGGGTAAAAACACACATCCATTTCAATAATGATTTTACATTTTATGTAAAGTATATTACATACTTTGATAAAGTATTATAAAATAATGATAAGAATGAGAGGTATTCAATATGTTTCACACAACTTATTTATTTCATTGACTCTGTCGTCTTATCATACATAACAAAAGTTTGAATATCTTTTCAATTTGTAGTTAATATTAAAATAATATAATTTAATACTCATTTATATTCATTTTATTACATATGTAAAGGAATATTACTCAAGACACATGAGACATCCCGATGCTCGCTGGTAAATCGATCTGATCGATTACCATCAGGGGGAAATCGGCCGCGATCGGTATGGTAGATGAAAACCGGTTGGTACTGCAGGCGCATGCACTACCGGCCGGGGAAATCTCGGTCGCGATCGGCATGGTAAATGAAAACCGGTTGGTATTGCAGGCGCATGCACTACCGGCCGGGGAAATCGGTCGGTATCGACTGTTGGTAAGTTAGCGAGGAGTAGAACCCGTGGTCGGCAAGGTAGGGAGGATAAAGTTCCAGAAGCCCCATAGCCCATACTACTGAAATTCTAAAAATTGCTGAAAATAGCTGTTTTTCGCGTTTTGCAAAACAACTAATAATCACATTTTGACGCGCCTTAGCTCCTTTTGTAGGTATTTTTATACCTAAAAACGGTACTTTTAGTTTTTCAATAGCAGCAACGGTTCAAAAGCTATAAGCAAAAAACGGGTTTTCGCACATTCATAAATTATTTAAACAATGTTCCACCACCTGCAACTGACCGCAAACATTTTTCCTAATATCCTGACACCTTTCCAAAGCACCTCCAAGAAAAAAATTGCCTTTTAACGATATTTTTTTTTAAAGTCTAATCCGACTGAACTATTGGCAGTGGAGGGATTCCCCGAGTCACTGCTGGCTGCTATGTTGTTATACATGGACTGAGTTTCTTTACCTAATCTCGCCAGCCGTTTTTCGGTTTCTATACTTACAGCGATTCAGGCTAGCCCAAACACCGGGAAAATGTTTGCTTATGTTCCGACGTATATCAATGATTGAATTGCAGAAAAGTGCAAAAATTTTCATCTTAATTTTAATGCATTTGTTTAAACAAAACCCAATTTCACAAAATAATAGTGGTTTTTAAATATTCTATAAAACATGCACGAAAAATCAATATTCAAAGAGTTATACATTTTTAAAATATTATAACTTTTAATATTTGAAAGATTTCACAAGAAATAGTCACAAAATTAAACATCAAGCACAGTAGTATATCATACACCATCTAAAAAGAGATATGCGTAGTTAATATCACTTTATATTACTAAACATTTATATTAAAATTAGTGGCATATCCAGCGGGAGGCGGAGAGAGTGATCGCCACCTCCCGCCAGCCTCAGAAATTTTTTGAAATTTTCAAAATTAATTAAATCTAAATAGACGGAGAACACGAGGTCCACGCATATAAGGAATAATTCATGTAGACATGTAATAGTAAGCAATACGATTATTCAAATAATTTTTAAACCCAAGTAGATGGAGGTTGCGAGGTACACGTATATAAGGGAATTACGTAGACGTGCAACATGATTTTTTTAATAATTTTTTCCCACGTCGCCAGGGTACGCGGGGTCTACGTATGTAAGGGAATTACATATAGATGTGCGGTAGTAAGTACGATTCTTTAAATTATATTTAATTTATTTGTTTATCATTTATCTAAAATTAATTTGTTGAAATCAGAAAACTTTCTACGAAAGTATAAAATAAGGCAAGTATAAGTTTTACCAGGAATCTATAAGAATTAAAAGAATTATTTTCATATGACTTTACAACTTCCCTCCCTTTCTCCCACCCTCTCTCTCTCTCTCTCTGTGTCGCTCCCCTCTCTTTTCTTCCCTCTCCCTCTTTCTCTTCCTCAACATGTGTCAAACTCTGTACTAAGAACTTTAATGTGGGCCTAAATATTTTTATAGCACGGTGTGACCAAAGTCCGCACTTTAGTCACGCCTATCCGTGGCTAAAATAGTCCTTTTTTGCACCGTGTTTATCACACTCGCTACGCTCGTACGCTAAATGCAAAAAAGGACGACTTTAGCCACGGATAGGCGTGACAGCGGGCTTTGGGCAGGCTATAGGGTGACGTGGCGTGGAAAAAACTGTTTTTTCGTTTAGACTACAATTTTGTTGCTTCCCAATATTAAATTTTACATAATATCGTAATGACGTGAATCATAATTGCCAGTAAATAATAAAGTTAATTTAAAATCACTTGAATTGTTTCCAAATGAATGAATATTATTTGATTAAAATGTATTTTTATATTACAATTATATATTGTAATATACAACACCTCTACTCCTCAATACATTCTGATTATACAATTAGATTCTTCTAAAAAATTTTCCAACGAATTGCTTCTGACTGTACATTTGTATCTGTCTAAAAGTTTTTCCAAAGGAATTGCGTCTGACTATACATTTGTATTCTTCTAAAAGTTTTTTCAAAGAAATTGCTTCTGACTATACGATTGTATCCTTATAAAAGTTTTTCCAAAGGAATTGCTTCTGACTATATATTCGTATCCTTCTAAAAAATTTTTCAAAGGAATTGCTTCTGACTATACATTTGTATCCTTCTAAAAGTTTTTTCAAAGGTGTTGCTTTTAACTTTACATTTATATCCTTCTAAAAATTTTTCTAACAGATAAAGTGGTTATGTAGGGCTATTGTCGAAGGATGCCACTTTAAATAAAAATCCAACGCGTCCATTAACAGTACGTCCAGGGACGTGGCGTGGCAAAAAGTGTTTTTTCGTTTCAACTATAATTTTTTTGCTTCCCAATATTAAATTTTACATAAAATTTACATTTTTAATATTACAAATTTTGTATAAAAACTATGAGAATGTCCTATTTTATTTCATTGTTTAGGGGACATTGAGGGGGGTGAGGAGGGGCGAAGGGGCACTGTGGAGGGGGAGGGGAGTCTAAGAGAAGAATAATAAGTCACGAAATAACGTAAAAAATGACTAAATTTTACGTTATTTTGAGGCGGGGTTGAGGGTGGCTCCGAGGGGGAGGGGCTCTGAGGGGGTGAGGCGCGCTGAGGAGGGAGTGAGGGGGGCTACGTGGTAACATTCCTCTATATAATATTGGAAGATATATATATATATATATATGTTTTGAGGGGTTTATGAAGCCTTTTTTTATATACCGGTGTTAATGGAGCCCTTTCAGGTTTATGGAGCCCGATCTAGAGTCCCGACTTGGAGAGTTCAAAAGTAAATTTCCGGAAAAATTCTGCGGAAATTAAAGGGTTCGCCGCAGACGTCGTGGTCTTAGTCAATACTGAGTGAGATGTTGGATTATAGACAATGGCGCACGCGCAGCCACTTCTGGTGTGGAACTCTCGGCTGTAGGTACTAATATACAAGGTTGGGCTCCATAAACCACGATGTGAATCTAGATATACTAGGGGGGTACCCCCTACTCGCTCCGCTCGTCAACCCCCATATAAAATAAATTTAAAAATTTTATATTTTGGAATAAGAAAACAAATCACCCTGATGTTCGTTATTTTAAATTATTACACTTATTTTATTACTTATAAATTATTACTTATTTTATTACTTACTTTATAAATATTGAACAATGTTTTAAATTTAACCAATAACTGTGTTGCGTTAATTCGTTTTATATAAACTTTATTAACTATAAAGATTGGTTGAAGAGACGAACAGTTTTCCACGTCACCCTGGGGGTACTGTTCATGGACCGTTGGATTTTTTTTTTTTTTTTTTTTTTCAAGGTACTAGGTGATTCTTCCGAGGCCTCCGTCCTTGCTTACAGCATGGAGGGGGGGCTACTAAGACCATCACGAAGCGTCGGGCTCCGCGGTGTGAGGAATTTCTACCCCCTAAACACCCAAAACCTTTCCCTCGGCGTTCACCGGAATCCGGCCCGGAACTGTTATACACATTACTTCGGACCGGTCGGCGTTTCTATGCCCTATGGTAATCTTATGTATCTTGTCTGGTTTGTCTATTTTTCGTCTTCTGTATCAGTTTTCAACGCAACCGTCAGTCTTTTTGCCTTGTAGTACGTGAGTCACGTAGCGTGCTATGTCTTCCCAGTTTTGTTTGCTTGATAGCATCAGTGTCACGACGTTATCCGGTGTGATGTCACCTGTCTTCGTCTGTAGTCTGTGTCTCGCGACTATCCAGCGGGGGCACACGAAACATGTGTGCTCCTCGTCGTCTCTATTATGTCCGCAGTACCTGCAGGACGGGGTCGTTACCTTCCTCATCCGATGCAGATACTGGCGGAAGTATCCGTGTCCGGATAGGAACTGGGTCAGGTAAAAGTTCACCTCCCCAGCTCCTCTCTTATGCCAGAGTCGCACGTCCGTTATGAGGCGTCTCGTCCACTTGGCTTTGTCGCTGTCTGTCCATCGGGTTTGCCAGGATGTCAGGGTCGTCGTCCGTGCGTCTATGGAGGCCCTCGCTCTTCCCCTTTCTTCGCTGTACTCGTAGATCCTCTTCCGCTCGAGAGCGAGAAGGTCTACTGGGACAACCCTTGCGATCACTAGTACCGCCACCTCTGAGACGGTGCGGTACGCGCACGCGATTCGCAGCGCTCCCAGTCTTTGTACCGCCGCGATCTTTTTGCGGTACTTCTCTATTCGCGTCGCGACCGCCCATATCTCGGCCCCATAAAGGAGCATCGAGTTGGTCACTGTCATAAGCAGTTGTCGTACGCTCGGTCTCGGTCCCTTCGTATTTGCCATGAGGCGGATGAGGGCGGCGGTCTTTAACGCCGCTCTCTCAGCGACGCCACGTATGTGCGGCCAGAAGGTCATCCTCGTATCCACGGTCACCCCCAGATATTTGGCGGACCGCCCAGGATGCACAACGGACGTCCCCACCGTCATGGGTATAGTCGTGTCTATCCGTTTCCTAGTTAGGTATAGTAACTCCGTCTTTTGCATGGCCAGCTGTAGATTGTTATTTTAAGTGGCATCTTTCACCAATAGCCCTACATTACCACTATAGCTAAAATTTTATGAAATTTTATTAAATATATTTTTATATCATTTATATTACATTTTGAAATTTAGGAAAATAATAAATTAAAAATAAATTATATGATTTATATTATCTTTAATATACGCTTGAATGTTTTTATAAGCTTTTTATTATTTAGAACCATATATATTTATTTGTTCCTTTTATATATATTTTTGCTGTTGGCGATCCAACGCCTCGAACATTCGAGACGCTGACGTCATCACGCCATATAAGGCGATATTCGGCTCCCGCAGGTGCGCAGCCAGTCAGCGCTCTCCACGCGGTCCTCTCCTACCGCCCCTCCAACTACCAAGGCACGCCGACGGCACTCCGCAGCGCCGGCCGGCTCCAGTTCAGCACGCGACGGCCGAGAGAGAACAGCAACACCTGTACGCTTACAGTGGCGCGACGGCAGATTCAATAAATCACTTTTATCTCTACACGGAAGTTTTGCAATTTACGAACCAGCCTAACTCACGATTCATCATCCTTCATTACATCATAAAACATTTGGTCCTTCGAGCCGGATCGTGGGAGAGGACATCGACATGGCCACGCCGAAGAAGCCTCTCTCTATCTTCTACGCACACTCTCGAGTGGCGTCAAGATAGCTATCTTCTTTTGCAGGTATGCATCAAAGTGTTCGTGGTCGTGAGTGCCGTAAAAGTCACATGTGCCCACATGTTGGCATCGCGCGGACGTTGCTGCCTCTCTCTCTTTCGTTAATTTGCCGTCGTGTGCACTCGGAAGCCAATCTCTAAGGCTTCCTAGGGGAAATAGCACATCAATTGCTATTCTCCCCATTTCTGAAAGCGCCTTGGAGTGTGCGTGTCTACCGACTCCAAGACGTCGCCAAAAGCCACGGTTAAGCCAGCTCTAGAATCACCGCGTTCGTACAGTGATTGGCAGCCATCTTGTTGCAGTCAAAAGCAACAAGTGGCAACTTTCTCGTCAGAGCCACGGTTAAGCCAGCTCTAGAATCATCGCGATCGTACGATGATCATTTAATCGTTACCGGCTATTGCAACGATTCGAAAAGGGGTTCACGCCTCTGAATTCACGGACCACCTGCGTGGAGCGTACACGATACGGAGTCCACATCAGTCAAGCCAAGGAGTACCCGCGGGGAACCTACACGCTACGGGGCTCACACGAGTCAAGCCACGGAGTACTCGCGTGGACATCGCTCGCTACAGCAATGAGGAGCGAGGCGTTCACCGGGCATACAGGAAGCTTTCCACGAAGGAGGAAGAGACATCTTCAAGAGGACGACCATAAGGCCGCGTTACGTCCAGGACGCCACGTATGTCGTCACTAAGCATAATTGAAGGGGACGAGTCCATTTTCATAAGCCAGGGGGGCGCGTCAGCGGAACAAAGCTGTACAAGGACAGTCCATCTGCTTCGCTCGCTCCAGCCGGTTGAGCCCACCTGCACCGCGCTAGGATTGCGCTCGGATGCTTCGTCCTAATACTTGGACACACGTATCGTTCCAATTTTATTTAACTTTATTATGTGCGACTCGTCGTCTAGTTCATTCTTGTCTCTTCACTCGTCATACCGATTTAACGAAATTAAGCATACTTAATTAAAACTCGAGTGCGTTTGATTGAAAGTAGAACTATTTAATTGAGTTTAAGTTTATTGCGGCTTGATGACAATTCATCGTGATTTCAACACCGACTGCTGATCTTCATCTGGACACGTTCCTGATTCAAAAGCTGACTACCCTGAAGGGATAGCTGCATTTACCGACAGTAGGAGCCTTGATGCCGTGCAACCACCGCAGTGCCATCATCAGCTGACTCACCGTGGGAACGTTAGCAGACACACTCAACGTTGCATCTTCAGGCACATCGTCACCACATACTAGCATAAGTATTATAATCTAGGTTAAGACGTAGTTGTAATAACTCTCACTATTTCTTGTTCTACTCTCGAGTGGGCAAGAATAGTTAACTCACTACCAAAGTTTAAATAGTCAAATTTGGTACTAGTCTAATTTAACTTGATCTCAAAATGGAGGCGTTCCATGCTAAGCAGATGGCACTTCAAGCTAAAATTACAAACTCCTTTAAAAATTTCAAATCTAAGGGTAAAGATAATATGACGACAGGTTATGCAAAATCATGTCTAACCGGACTCGAAACTAATTTTACGCCGTTTCGGGTAAATCACGAGACACTTATGCTCGTTGAGGATATTGATCTAGATCATACCTATTTTACAACTAATCTCTTTGATCTGGTTGGGTATAGCTTTTACCTCCGCAGAGGAGACTTTCTTGATTACTTAGAAACTTTTGAAACTAGAGATGCCGCTCAAGGATCTTCAAATTCGACTGCTGAGTCAGTGCCTACCAGCACTGCTCGACCTACGAACGTTTCGTTTCAATCGTTGCCAAAAATTGATTTGCCAAAATTTTCAGGTAAATTCTCTGACTGGGAGAATTTTAGGGATGTCTTTCGCTCAGTCATACATCGTCGCGAAGACTTAACGCCTGTTTTAAAATTGCGTTATCTTCGCACTCACCTTACAGGTGAAGCACTTGAGAAAATTAAATCTCTTCCCATTTCTGGTGACAACTATGACCGAGCGTGGACAGCTTTAATCGAATATTACGAGAATCAACGTCGCATTGTTAGTTCTCACATTTCAGAAATTTCCTCAGTTAAATCAATGAAGGCAGATTCTTCGTCGGAAATCAAACGGATTTATAGGGAAATTTTCAATCCCATCGCTAGTCTGACCTCTCTAGGTCTTCTTTAGGTAGTGATTTAATCGTTCACTTTACGCTGAATCGGCTTGATTTAAATACTCGTAAAGAATGGGAGAAGCATCTAGGTGATAGTATTGATCCTCCGACATTGGAACAACTTCAAGCATTTCTTCGAAGTCAAACACTCACTCTAGAGGCCATCGAAGCCGGTACTAGAACCTCTTCGAACAATAACTCTAAAACTTCATGACCCAACTCAAAATCACGTAAGCCAGAGCATGACAATGCTCAGTCGGTTTTTTCACATCAAACTTCATCTTCGAACACAACAAAGAAGAGATGTTCGATATGCAATCAATCTCATTTTACGAACAGATGTGAACGAATTCCCAATAAAACGATTCCTGAGCGAAAGGAGTTGATCAAATCCTCTAATCTTTGTTACAATTGCTTAGGGAAGCACAACGTTAGAAATTGTACTTCCCCGTACCGATGCATTCTTTGTAAATCTAAGCATCACACTTTGGTGCACACTGACAGCAGTCAAGTAATCAGTTCGCCGCAGACTGATCAGATTGACTCCGTGCCCGGCACCACTAACCCAAACTGTAGCCACGTTGTTGTTTCCAATGACTTTCAACTTGCCTCACAATCAGTCTCCCTTAATAGTGGAGTAAGTACTAAGAGTACTGGAGTACTTTTAGAGACCGCTAGGGTTAACGCCCTTGGTCCTAATGGAACAAAAATTCTAGTTCGTGCGCTCATCGACCCCGGATCTCAAATCTCACTTGTTACACAAGCCTTGTGTAACTTGCTCTCATTAGATTGTAGAACCAGTCATACGCACATTCAAGGTATAGGCGAAAAGACAGCTGCTGTATCTTCTAAGGTAGCTTGTCTTTCTATACAACCTCATTTTGATTCAACCTTCTCTCTAAAGGTTGACTCGATAGTCTTGCCAAAACTCTTGTCGTATAAGCCTCCCGTCGTAGGGGGTAATACAAATTTCGAATACTTAAGAGGGCTGCAACTAGCAGACCCCAAGTATCTCGAACCTTCACGTATCGATATTCTACTCGGTGCTAGCGTTTATGCGCAAATCATTGAAAATCAAATAGTTAAGGGCCAAAGTCTTCAACCGATAGCACTTAGTTCCAAACTTGGATGGCTCTTGACAGGTAATCTCTCTTCTTCAACTTCAGAACTAGGGCTAGAATCAATATCTCTTCATTGTTCGAACAGCTGCGAGCATGAAGCCAAACTTTTGGAGCTCGTACAAGATTTTTGGAGGGCGGAGGAAATACCTGTCGATAAAAAATCTTACTCACCTGACGAACAAGCGTGCGAGGATTTTTATCAAAAAACCACTCGACAGGATGAGTCGGGTCGGTACATAGTAAGTCTGCCTTGGAAGGATCGAGAAACTCTGAGCTCTGCTCACCTCGAAGGCTCATATTCTGCCGCTTTACGCGCTCTCAATCGTCTTGAAGCTAACTTCACTAAGGACTAAAAGCTGAAAACAGTGTATATTGAATTCATCAAAGAGTACATTGACTTAGATCATATGACTCTTACCACTGATTTAGATTCATTTCCTAAGAATCAAGCATTCTTACCACATCACGGTGTATAGAAGGAAACCAGTACGACGACCAAATTGCGTACTGTGTTTAATGGCTCGAGCAAGAGCAAATTAGGAATTTCGGTTAATGACCTTCTACACATTGGGGTTAATCTTCTTCAAAATCCCGTCGCGTTGATCTGTGCTTGGCGTAGGTACAAGGTCGCTCTTTCAGCCGACGTGGAGAAAATGTTTCGGCAGATTGGTGTCGAACAATTTGATCAATCCTTCCAGTCAATCTTATGGCGTTTCAATAAGGATGAACCTGTTCACACTTATCGCCTGACTACCGTGACGTATGGCTTGGCTTGTTCACCTTTTCTAGCCATACGCACGCTTCTGAAACTTGTCGAAGACTACGGCAAAACTTATCCAATAGCAGCTGAAGCCGTTCGTTCAGAAATGTATTCGGATAATTTACTTTCTGGTGCTCACTCTCTAGAGAAAGCTTCGCAGAACCAGGAAGAGTTAATTCAAGTTTTTAAACAAGGTCACTTTAATCTTCGTAAGTGGACTTCAAACACACCAGAAGTACTTGCTAGCTTGCCTTCGAATATGTTAGCTTCTGATTCGATCTCGCTTTTTGCCTCAGAAACATCAGTACCAATATTAGGTATAGATTGGCACCCTCAAGGTGATTGTTTCAGTTTCAACATCGAGAATACTCCCTTTGATTTGTCTGTTACTAAACGCTCTGTTCTTTCTAGAATAGCTCGTCTTTTTGACCCTATGGGTTGGTTTGCTCCCATCGTAGTCACTGCCAAGATTATCCTGCAATCGTTGTGGCTTCTAAAAATTAGTTGGGATGAGGAGCTTCACTCTGAAATATCTAGTCATTGGCAGAATTGGTTGCAAGATCTTCATTTGATCAGTCATATTAAAATCCCGCGTTGGAGTGGATTTACACCTAATTGCGAATTAATCGAAATTCACGGGTTTGCTGACGCATCGAAGTTTGCATATGGTGCCGTTCTTTATCTTCGAATGATTCAGAATCAAAATACCTTAGTCACACTTCAAGTGGCTAAAACAAAGGTAGCTCCAATTAAGACGCTAACTATACCTCGTTTAGAACTTTGCGCAGCGTTGCTACGTGCTCGCCCCGTTCAAATGTTTATCGAAGCTTTCCCAATAAAGGTTGAGAGTGTTCACCTTTGGTCAGATTCAGCGGATGTGCTTTTTTGGCTGAAAGACCACCCTTCAAGATGGGGTGTTTTCGTGGCTAATAGGTGCTCAGAAGTTCACACCCTATTGCCTGACGCATATTGGTATCATGTGCGATCAGCTGACAACCCCGCCGATGTCATATCACGAGGAATTGAGCCCTCGAAACTAACTTCGCATAGCTTATGGTGGAAAGGTCCCGTTTGGCTTTCTGATAGCCATGAACCTTGGTCGAGATCTCATGATGAACTCAATTTCTCGGTAAATAGTTTGAATATTCAACCTAGTCATACTCTAGTCTCTAGAAAAGACATGCCAAATTTTGTCGAGAATACACCAGAAATTTGGAATCTTGTTAACAAATATTCGTCGTTAAATAAGTTATATCGACTAGCGGCGTACTGTTTTAGATTCATCTACAGAATCTGCACGAAAGCTGAACGTGAAGCAACTGCAAGTTCCGTTGTTAGTTTTCTCCGACTTCGGAGGAAATAAGTGCTAGTGAGATTGAGAACACCAGACTTTGTCTGATCTATCTAGTTGAAACAGCATATTTTAAATTTGAGCTCCAACAGTTACAGCGAAAGGTAAACTTTCAACGAAAAGCTCTCTTTTACCTTTAAAACCCATGATAAAAAATCAGTTGCTCAGGGTGGGCAGTCGATTTTCTCACTCTCTTCTCGAAGAAGATGCTAAGCATCCATTTATTTTACCTGCTGATTGTCACTTTATCACTCTATTAATTGAGGATGCTCATCAACGTACTCTCCATGGTGGTGTTCAATTAACACTTGCCACGCTAAGACGACAGTATTGGATAATGAAAGGTCGATCCGCGGTTAAGAAAGTCATCAGAGCCTGCCTCACATGCTCACGCCAGGCTGCTCGGGTGCCTACTCAATTAATGGGCGAGCTACCCAAGTCACGCGTGAGACCTTCCTCACCCTTTGAACGTTCTGGTGTCGATTATGCCGGTCCTATCAACGTTCGGCTTACAAAAACGAGAGGTAAAGGCACAATGAAGGAGTATATTGCTATATTCATCTGCATGGCTACTAGAGCCGTCCACATAGACGTAGTGGAGGATTATTCCAGTGAAGCCTTTATTGCAGCGTTTCATTGATTCACCGCTCGTAGAGGTCATTGTAAAGAGCTTTATTCCGATCAAGGAACAAACTTCGTAGGTGCTGATGCTCAGTTAAGAAAAATGGTTGATGAGCCATCTCCCTTTTATTCTCAAGCCAACAAATCGCTTGCTCAAGAAGGTACGGTATGGATCTTTAATCCTCCCAGTGCACCTCACTTTGGAGGGATTGGGGAAACAGCAGTTAAATCAGCTAAGCATCACTTACGCCGTGTCGGGGGAGATCAAGTTCTCACATTTTCGGAGCTCGCTACCCTTATGTGCCGAATTGAAGCGTACTTTAACTCAAGGCCTTTAACTGCTCTCACGGATGATCCTTCTGATGTTGATTTTCTATCACCGTCACATTTTCTTATACAGCGTTCGTCATTTCTAGTGCCAGAAGAAGACCTCACCAAAGTCAATGTGCCTCCAGGAAAACGCTGGCTTTTAATCAGTCAGATGACGCATCATTTCTGGGCCAGGTGGTCCACAGAGTACTTGACGACTCTGCAGTCACGTATGAACTGGAGACAGCCACAACCCTCAGTCACCGTGGGCGAACTCGTTCTCGTTCGCAACGAGCTCACGCCACCATCCAAATCGCCCATAGCACGCATCACAGCCATCCATCCAGGTAGTGATGGCCTCACCCGTGTCATCGGTCTTCGTACTGCCACCACCACTCTCCGTCGTCCCATCGCCAAGGTCGTAAGCCTCCTTCCAGCGGATTGAGGTCCGTTCATCAATTTGACGAAAGTGGGCGGAATGTTGGCGATCCAACGCCTCGGACATTCGAGACGCTGACGTCATCACGCCATATAAGGCGATATTCGGCTCCCACAGGTGCGCAGCCAGTCAGCGCTCTCCACGCGGTCCTCCCCTACCGCCCCTCCAACTACCAAGGCACGCCGACGGTACTCCGCAGCGCCGGCCGGCTCCAGTTCAGCACGCGACGGCCGAGAGAGAACAGCAAAACCTGTACGCTTACAGTGGCGCGACGGCAGATTCAATAAATCACTTTTATCTCTACACGGAAGTTTTTCAATTTACGAACCAGCCTAACTCACGATCCATCATCCTTCATTACATCATAAAACATTTGCTTTTAAACATTATATTGGATACATGAAAGAATTTAATATAATTTATTGTAAATGATTTAAAAATTAATATAATTTTATTTTCCTTAAATTTCAAATATTCCATTTTCATACTTAATAATAATTTACTTAATAATAATTTTCTTTTATTTCATTGAATTTTTATATTTATTACTTCTATTTAAAATTTACAAAAATATTTATAAAAAAATAATTTTCAAATTTTTAATTAAAATTTCTTTAACATATCCTGTGACGTTTTTGTAAGTTATTTATAATATGGAAATATATATTTTTATTTTTTCTGTTGTATATATTTTTGCTATTAAACATTATATTGGATACGTGAAAGAAGTTAATGTAAAATAATAGAATTAAAAATTAATATAACTTAATACTATTTTTGTGAAATTTTAAATATTTTATACTAAAAAATTGAGTTTAAATTGTATATTGAAAATATTATGTTTGCTTTTGATTTATTTTATTTTTCATATTTTTTAATTAAATTTTGTAAATAATTTAAATCATATTCTATAAGTAAATTATTACAATAGTTATACTTGTTTTCTTCTTTTTCATGGGTTTCTATTATTTCATTCATTTTGTCTAACTTTGTAGCATCTTTTAAATTATATACTTCTATGTATTTATTATGTGTTGGATCCCAAATTAACGGTTTTTGTATCATAGTAATATTGTTATTATATTCACTGATATAATTATTTAAATGTATTTCACATTCGTTTTGTTCATTTATATGATTCTATAACTGTTCGTTTAATTCATCTAATTCTCTTGCGTGTTGTATACTACTCACATTTCAATATACATAATTTGCACAGGATTCCATCTTAATGGACTAGGTTTTGAATCACCTTGTTGAGCCATCTTATATTTTACTAAATAATAGTTAATTACATTAAGAAAAGTAATTTACATTAAATGTATAATTAAAGTAAATTTGAATTATATTATGTAATTAATTATTGTTTTATATTTTTTATTAAATTATTTTGATCAATTATATTATGTTATTATTCTAATATCTTTAAGAAGATCATAATATTAAAATATCATATGAATATTTTATTGTATATTTATTAAATTTTAAAATGTTATTATTTTATTTATACCATTATTAGTTTATTATATTATAATCTTATTATTTAAATTAATTATCTAATATTTCTTTCCAAACAATATTTGTTACTTCTATTTTATTTTTAGATTCATTTTATGTATATATATATATATATCTGTTCACCGCTATGTTTCAGGACTTTTCATTGGTTTATCGCTATGTTTCAGGACATTTGCATGTTTTCAGGACTGTACTGAATTAGGAAAATGTTTACCGCTACCTTTCAGGACATTTTTGTATTATTCAGGACATTTAGGGTTTCTTTCACAACGTTTTTTTCCGTAAAATTTTTCTGAAATCAACGTAAAATGCTGCGGAACTGAAAGGGGGCGCCGCAGGCGTCGTGGTGTTAGTCAACACCCTGAGGGATATTATTTCTTTAGTCACTTATATACTGTTTAACGTTTTATACCTACTTCTATTGCAGAAAACCTGTAGGTGTCCTGGAAGGTAGCGGTGTAATAAATTATATATATATATATATATTTGTTTTAACAGATTTATGGAGCCCTTTTATACACATGAGCATATTTATGGAGTCCGTTTTCTTTTATGGAGCCCGGGTCCCATAAAATATTTTTCTCGGGCGTTTATGGAGCCCGATCTAGAGTCTATAACCCCAGGGTCCATTATTTCTTTAGTCACTTGCCATAGGGATCTCTGGGCTGTCGGTACTAATATACAGGGATGGGCTCCATAAACGGATGGGGGGATAATTATATATATATATATATATATATATATATATATATATATATATATATATATATATATATATATATATATATATATATATATATATATATGTATGAGGCGTTTCACGTCAACTGTCCCAGCGCGCGGCGCGCGAGCCCCAAAACCTGCTATTTCTAACTCATGTTTATGATACTAAAAAGTACTTAAAAAAATTGTTTGATATGCGTTTACGACGTATTTTTTCCTCAGCTTTCCAATGATGTTGGTCGTTTTTTCAAAATTTTCCATTCTCATCTTCAAAAACTCTTTTGCATTCTATTTCTCGCAAAAAACATCCCGTGCACTCTTTGGAAAATATCCTTTCCTACGTAAGAAATGCTCAGCTTTCGATCTAGAGGGTCAACAAAATATTAAAAATACACTTTTTGAGATATAACATGTTTTGTACTTTTTGAAGGTGAAAATTGAAAATTTCGGAAAAACTGCTTACGCCTTTGGAAAGCTGAGGAAAAAATACGTCGAAAAAGCTTATCAAACAATTTTTTTAAGTATATTTTAGTATCATAAACGTGAGCTAGAAATAGCACGATGTGGGGCTCCAGCGGCGCGCGCTGGGACAGTTGACGTGAAACGCCTCATATATATATATATATATATATATATATATATATATATATATATATATATATATATATATATTGTTTGGATTTTTACATCATGAAAGTGCTACGTACAATTATCCATGGGAAAATAATTGTTTTTTTCAAATATTCCTACACTATTAAAACTTTGTCCGTGTGATTTATTAATAGTTATAGCAAATGCTAATACAATTGAAAATTGTTTTCTATATAAAATGAATGGTAACGATGATGATTCTCAAGTATTTAGTGTAATGCGTGGTATAAATACTTTATTTCCTGTATTTTCTCCAATAATGATTTCAGCTTCAATATTATATTTATATAAATTTTTTATTTTTAATCGTGTTCCATTACATAGTCCATCAACGATGCTAAGATTACGAATTAACATAACAATTGCATTTTTTTTTAATTTTATTTCACATGGAGGTAAACCTTCTCGTATATTATTTAACATTTCTATCGGAAAATTTAAATGTATATTTTCATCCGTTTGATCTACTCCTTTATGTGTTGCTTAATCTATACTATACTATATAAATATAATATGTTACCGTTTTATGTTCAATTAAGTTCAATATTTTATTATTTAATATATTTACTTGTTCATTATGTAAGCTTCATATTACATTTTTTGAAAAATGATAATTTTTATTAATATTTTTATATGTTTCATGAAAAACATCATTTCTTTTCCATTTATCTGGAATTTTAAAGGGATCAATTTTTCCTTCTCCAATATCTAATAAAAATGATGCAAAAGCATTATCTTGAGTACGAATGTTTATTTTTAAATGGAAAATTTTAAACAAAAGCCAAAGATAAGAATTTTTTAAAAATCTCGAAAATGTTTACGACTCAGCGCCTCCTCACCCCTCCCGCGTCTCTTCGCCCCCCACGCGACCCCTCACCACCCCTCGCGTCCATTCGTCCCCCTCCTCAGCGCCCCCCTTAGCGCTCCCCTCACCCCCCCCTCAAAATAACGTAAAAATGTGACTGGTTATACGTTTTTTTGAAAGAAATTGTTAGAGGCTTTGAATATTCCTTATTACATGTCCGATATATCTTACATTTATTCTCAAATGTCCCCGATTACAAAAACTTTTGTCCTTTGATAATGTCCATTTCTTCAGAACAACGATAAAATTTTTAATAATATAAATATTCAGTGCTACTGACTATAGATTTATATCCTTCTTAAAGTTTATCCAAAGGAGTTATAGAAGTATCCACAACTTTGATATTATTATAATTTTGCACGTGTAAATATAATACATTATTTTTTTATTCTAAAATGTCCCCGGTAACAAAAACTTTTTGTCCTTTGATAGTGCCCATTTCTTCCGAACAATGAGATACTATTATGAGAGTGGTTATATATGGCTATTGGCGAAAGATACCACTTAAAATAACAATCCAACGCGTCAATGAACAGTACCTCCAGGGTGACGTGGAAAACTGTTCGTTTTTTCAACCAATCTTTATAGTTAAAACAATTTAAAAAAAAAAAATGGGACAATGTGGTGGTGGTGGGCAGTCAGATCGTCCTTTGCTAACAAAGTTTTTTTTCCAGATTTTAATTAAGTTTTTATTTCAGATTCTGCGGGGGTGATTATAAACAAGGGCAATCTGACTGCCATAAATATTAATTATTTTAATTTAATTTGTAAGACTGTAAGACCGATGGAAAAATTCTTATCAGTTGATATTAAATTGCAGTCGACATAAGTAATATTTTTAATGATAAAAAAAAAAAATAAATATACAAATAAATAAATATCAATATTATTACATAGAACTTGCGATACTCGACAATTCTTCTAATTAATTATATCATGATTTATAACTAAAACAATTGAGGGGCGGTGAGGGGGGTGAGGGGGGCGCTGAGGAGGTGCTGAGGGGCGAGCAGGCGCGCGAAGGGGGTGAGGGGGCGCGAGGGCGGCGAGGGGGGCGAGGGGGGCGAGCCTCTAAGAAGTACTGTCAAAAAAACGTATAACCAGTCACATTTTTACGTTATTTTGAGGGGGTGGGGGCGCTGAGGAGGGGCGAGGAGGCGCGAGGGGGGGGTGAGGAGGCGCTGAGTCGTAAACATTTTCTTACAACTATATAATATAGAGGGATATATATATATATATATATATATATATATATATATATATATATATATATATATATATATAT
Source organism: Torymus aiolomorphi (assembly GCA_036365515.1). NCBI lineage: Eukaryota > Metazoa > Arthropoda > Insecta > Hymenoptera > Torymidae > Torymus > Torymus aiolomorphi. The sequence goes on from CM070873.1 coordinate 178,987,045, forward strand.
ATATATATATATAACTTAGTACACCGCTACCTTCCAGGACACCTACAGGTTTTCTGCAATAGAAGTAGGTGTAAAACGTTAAACAGTATATAAGTGACTAAAGAAATAATATCCCTCAGGGTGTTCACTAACACCACAACGCCTGCGGCGCCCCCTTTCAGTTCCGCAGTATTTTATGTTGATTTCGGAAAAATTTTTCGGAAAAAACGTTGTGAAAGAAACCCTAAATGTCCTGAATAATACAAAAATGTCCTGAAAGGTAGCGGTAAACATATTCCTAATTCAGTACAGTCCTGAAAACATGCAAATGTCCTGAAACAGAGCGGTAAACCAATGAAAAGTCCTGAAGCATAGCGGTGAACAGAAATATATATTTATAATATATATATATATATATATATATATATATATATATATATATATATTTCGATCGCATTTGAAAAATGATGGGTTAGGCTATCCATGCTAGAAATATTGCAGCAATGTTCGTCCAATATTTGACAACGCCTGAGAAATATTGGGTATATTTATAATTATACTTTATGCAGATTTTTCTTTCCATTTTGAAATACTGCAACAATATTCCCCAAAGACTCAATAATATTATAGAGAAACATTAAATTTTAAGTCTTTGTTTTAAAATTTATAACAAAAGCAATGAAAAAACGGAAATCATGGTTTGCAGCAATATTGTTCCATGGTTGCGTCCATGTATACTAACGTTGAGGGAACTTTAACGAATATGGAGAATGTGTCAAAGCAATATTGAGACAATATTGCTTGAATATTGTGTGCTATAGGGAAGTTAACAGCAAAACTCACTAAACGGAAAACTCAAAGTGTACATTGTCAACCGAATCTCACAGGCTGCACTCACATATTTATCAGTGTTAATATCTAAACTTCTGTGAATTACAGAACATTGTAAATATATATATATATATAAAAAGTATAAAATTTAATGTTTCTCTATAATATTATTGAGTCTTTGGGGAATATTGTTGCAGTATTTCAAAATGGAAAGAAAAATCTGCATAAAGTATAATTATAAATATACCCAATATTTCTCAGGCGTTGTCAAATATTGGACGAACATTGCTGCAATATTTCTAGCATGGATAGCCTAACCCATCATTTTTCAAATGCGATCGAAAAACGTAAAGCATGGTTTGCAGCAATATTGCGTCATGGTTGCGTCAGTGTATACCAACGTTGAGGAAACATTAGCGAATATGGCGAATATGTCGAAGCAACATTGAGGCAATATTGCTCCGATATTGAGTGCTATAAGGGATCATTTGACAATAGCAATGCAAGAACGGAAATCATGGTTTGTAGCAATATTACTCCATGGTTGCATCCATATATACTAACGTTGAGGGAGCATTAACGAATATGGAGAATATGTCAAAGCAATATTGAGACAATATTGCTTCAATAATGTGTGCTATAGGTGCTTGTACATGAGATTCTGCTGGTGAATCGCGTAGAGGCTCACTGGTGAAGGCACTCCTAGCACAAATGATCACAATGAAATATTATTAATTTCTTGTGATTGAGTGTTGCCGAGAAATAAGCGTGCCTAATAAAATCACTTTTACCGCTGCGCACCCATGTTGAGAAAATGGACGCATTTATGTGAGTATTTACCTTGGCTTTCGCATCGATTATATTAATCGTGGAAGCGACTCAGTAAGACGATTGAGATGCACAAACGATGATGATGAAGCCAAATGAGAAGAGCCTTTTGAGATTATCAAAATGAGAAAGCCGGTGAAATGAGAGTGTAGATGCAAAGCACCCGTTGAGAGAAGCCAAATGAACAGCTAGTTGAGAAAAGCTAGTGAATTTCCCTGCAAACGCCGTGATGATGAAGTAGCGATTGAGGTGAGATATTGCTTCGTGGCACGTTAAACGCATCGAACGTCGCTGAGAAGCTCCCGTGTGAGCATCTGCCGTATGAGAAGATGCCGTATGAGTAGCCCATACAGTCTCATGGCGAGCACTCTGTGGAGACTTAGAGTGATCGCACAAACTACAGTCGATGATCCTTGATGATAATTAACTGCTCAATTTCTGATAATATTATTCATCTCTCGGTGACGATGATTTGCTCATAAAGAGAAAGGTACCTACTCTTTTACCTGCTCTGTTCGTCTTTAGCCTATGACTATAAATCTTATAGATTTCGGGCTGCGAATTTTTTTCTACAGCCTTTGGCATACGACATACGACATTCGGTATTCAATGGATACGGGCCATTAATTTGTCGAAAAGGAGAATTGCCGAGGTACAGTGAGTTTCTCCACGAGGCGAGCCATTGCTGAAAGAGAGAGTTTGAGAGAGAGTGATTTCCGCCTTCTTCCTCGTTGAACCAATCACCGAGGCGCGAGTCAAGTTTCCGTCTCTCCCATTTACATGTGGAAGAGGGAGAAAGACAGCATGAGTTTAGCCACACCCGGCTAATCAGCGTAGCGTGTCAGCTGTTCCGGAGAGAAGCGGATGAGTGCTACTATCGCGCGACCGCCTGCTGAGTTACTCTGTTGAAAAAGAAACATATGCTTTTACTATATGTTAATTACACATGATAAAAACATATGTTTTTATTATATGATGTTTGGTCTCAATTTAACACATGATAACATTTTTGTGTAACGTCCTAAGAATACTTGATAAATCATGTAATAAAATGATGGGTTAAAAACATGTGATAAAATCATGTGTTAAAAACATGTGATAAAATTATGTGTTAAAAACATCTGGTGTAATTATATGTTAATTCATAGGCCTGCTAAAAAGGCTGACAAAAAGGTATTGTAAATAAAAATGAATTTTTACATTTACATAATAATGCATTTCATTTTTAAATTGAACATTTCTATTAAACTATAATAGTTTCGAAGTATTTAAATTCTAGAAATAACGATTAGGTAAATAGTTCAAACTTTATATTGGATATGCTAGTTTATTTCAGCCTAACACCAGACCGGAATAAACTAGTGTATCCAATATAGTTTGTCTGATCTCCAATTTTTTTAATTTCCTAAATCATACTTCTACAAACTACAAATTATGAGGAATTTTATGATCTCTAATCAAATTTTATTAGTACATCTCAACATTTTCCATTAATCATAACGAATTAAAATATGTCAAGTTGAAATTCACCTTACTACGACCTTAAAGTAAGAAAATTTTGATAGTACTGGATTTACATGTTATACGTTAAACATGGAAGGACAGCAGTGATATAGTCAGGTCAATAGTCATATGAAATGTCAGTATTCTTTCATACTGCTAGCCGAGACGTAACAACAGCAAACATTGAATATCAGTTGTGCCTGTCTTGGACTGTAAATATAAGTCATTCCATTATTTTCTCTTATTATAAGTTATTGTTGTATAACTTACAGCTGCAGAAGAAATCCATACATTATTGCTAAATGCTACATGATCATTAAAATATAGCTTACAGCTTATATGTTAAATGCAGCTGTAAATTCAAAACAATATTATATTTGTTACATAGCGTTTGATAAACTGTAAGCTACATTTCAATGACAAAGTACATTTAGCGCAATACGGTTTGGGATTTCTCTTTCACTGTAAGTTATGTAACAATAGCTTGTACTTTTACATGAAGAAAACTTGCAATCTATTGTCGCGTCGTGCGACGTTGCCGATGTGGTTGCCGGTGTGCGCTGTTTTCCTTCCTCTTTTCATCCTACCCAACGAACCTGCTGCATTGCCGCTTGCTTCATATTCTCTCACACTACAAAAGGGACACGCATGAACACTCAAAAAGACGCCGCCATCCAGAAAGAACAAATGCCAAAAAGATCCTCGAACGAAGGCACGAAGACGCGGTTTCCTTTAGTTTTTCTTTCATTCTCTCTTCAGTGTGTGCCACTCCCCTGCTGCAGTTTTATGCGTTTTTTATTACCAAAACGCACATCCACGCAAGCATCAGAGATTCGCCGCCAATTAGAGGAGTAAGCATTAGTACTCCAGCGCACAATACTGAATCAAGCTAGAGTCAGTTTTCTTGTCCTTTCCCTTCACTCCTACCCGATATGCGTAGCGTATTCTAAAATAATTTATGTATCCGAACTCGCCGAATATTCTCAAAGGGTGCGCCGCCGAAATCATCAAAGATCATCGAGAAAAGCGGGGCAGCAACACCTAGGCAAATCAAAAAGGCGACGGCAGGAAGATTTACAACTTTTTACCTTTAAAAGGGGACGAAGACTCCTGGTATGACTCACTTAGAAGCCAACTCGCGTAGACTACGCATCACCTCGTGCAATTGTAATTTTTACTTAGTTGAGCCCATTTCACAATAAACGTTAAATTTATATATTAATCCGTGTTAAGTTTTTTCGTGACCTTAATAGTCCTAAACTCCTCACTCCTGCGTTCTTCTGACAAGACCCCCACGGAGCGACAACTGACCACTGACATTGTAAGGGTCACGGCGGGCGTGCAGATTCTCACAAAGCTGTTCGACATTCTAAAGGTAAGTCATTAAAATTCTACACACTGTCTCGAGGCGTACCGCGTGTCAGTTTCATTTTCCTACCTGCCGTCCCATCCTGGAGCAATACACATTGTGTCCGAATCGGGAAAAGTCTCATCACGCGCTTTTAGCCATTAGACTAACATTCTTATTGTTATTGTTACGCAACCCGGACGTAACACTATAAATATTAAATTAAACAAAACCGAATAAACTGTTTTAATTGACGACTGGCACCTATCAAAGCTCTTTATCATGTAAACATATTTAATAAATAATATTGAATTTTGCAACAATTATAAATGCTTTCTATTGTCTTCTACTGAATTAATTGATACTCAATCTGTTTCTGTTGAGAATAATGCACTTTATAAAAATAAGCCAAAATGCAATTAGTTACATTATAAGAGAATAGCAAGATTCGTTACATGTAGCTTAGTCGTACATGCTTATTACCCAGGTGGTAATATAAAAACGCATTTGACTTTTATATGGCTTTACCTACTGACCTTACTGCATCATTATCTAACGAAAAACCTTTAATTTTTAACAATAAATTATTGGAAAAATGCATATACAGAAAAGTCGACCAAGCTATCTCAAACAGCGGAAGCCACCCTGTCAAGCATAAGGAAAATGAACAGTGGTCAAACTGTTACCCGAGATATAAGCATGTGAGACAGCTACGATTATGATGCTAGCTATTTTGTTATCATGCAATTAATTGCATTAATTTGGCTTTTTTTTAACGTGTCTGCAGCTTATGGCCTACCTTCTACCAAGGTCAAAAGATATTTTTTCTTAATAAATTTTGATAACGAACACCTTTTTATTAATTTGATCTTTTATTATTCAACGTTTCGGACATATTGGTTATGTCCCTCTTCAGGAATCTAATGACAACTCAATACACAGGTTAAATAAACCAATAATTAAACTAATTACAGATAAAAATTAAAATTTATGCACACACTTACAAATAATTGTAGTCAACGTTGTTTTGCGGGCAACAATCCGCTCGTCAATAACGATCTTTCCGATTTCGCAAGTAATGTTCCAAAAGTTCGCTCTGTGTGATATGTTGGTTTATGTGTTGGTATACCATACGTGATGAATTGTCTCCTTGATGGTGTGCGTTCCATGTATTCTCCATGGTGCAATATGATCTTGAACAACGTATTTTTCGGCACGACATTGTATATGATAAATTGTTAATCGCAGCAAATGGTAGATTTTTCTTCTAATTTTTGACGTGTCTGCAGCTTATGGCCAATCTACTACCAAGGTCAAAAGGTATTTTTTCTCAATAAATTTTAATAACAAACACCTTTTTATTAATTTGATCTTTTATTATTCAACGTTTCGGACATTCTGGTTATGTCCCTCTTCAGGAATCTAATGACAATTCAATAGACACGATTAATAAACCAATAATTAAACTAATTACAAATAAATATTAAAAGTTATGTAAAAACTTACAAATAACTGTAAGAGCAAACTTTTGGAACATTACTTGCGAAATCGGAAAGATCGTTACTGACGAGCGGATTGTTGCCCGCAAAACAACATTGACTACAATTATTTGTAAGTTTGTACATAACTTTTGATTTTTATTTGTAGTTAGTTTAATTATTGCTTTATTAAATGTGTGTATTGAATTGTCATTAGATTCCTGAAGAGGGACATTACCAAAATGTCCGAAACGTTGAATAATAAAAGATCAAATTAATAAAAAGGTTGATGCAGGCGTGTTGTCACGAACTGAGAGCGAACGGCGCACGGAGGGAGGCAAAAGTCAGCCGTGAGCTGTCTGCACCAAAGGGCAGTCTGAGCGCAGGGGGGCGCTCGAGAGCGCAGGGCTCTGCTCTAATTGGAGCAGGAGTACAGTTAAGTCGTTTGCTTGCACGGCTCCCTTGGAGCGCGGAGGGAGCTCCCAGGCAATGTGTGCGTGAGTGTGGTGATTGGCGGAGCAAAGCTCGACGATAATCAAAGCAAAAGGCGAGCTGTATGTGCTCGCGCTCGGGCTCTGTGAGCGTGAGGGTGGAGTGACAGAGCAATAGCTCAACGTCACTCGGTGCAGGAGCCGAGCTGTACGTGCTCGCGCTCAAGCTCTGCGAGCGTGAGTGTGGATTGACGGAGCAATAGCTCAACGTCAATTGAAGCAACGTCAAGTGAATCTCGCGCGCACTCATAATGTCTTTTTAGAAATGCGCGGAGAGTCTTTACAATTATAATTAATTAATCAATTAGCATTAATTATGCATATATCATTCCCCCTCCGTTTCGGAAGACTCGGAGCGCTGTTTTTTGTGCGGAGGTCATAGCTACAGGTGTTAATGTGTGTTGTAGTGCACGCAAGTTTCGCAGGTGTGTTGTGTCAAACAGGATCGCTAGTGTACACGCAGGTACCGCAATAAAATAATACAGTACAACCCTAACTTAAAATTAAATGACGCACGCAACTATGTACACGCAGGTACCGCAATAAAATAATACAATATAGCCCTAACTTAAAATTAAATGACGCCCGCAAATAAATGTCCCAAGGACCGCTGGAGTGTTAAAAAACGAACGCAGAAGCGTAATCGCTGGTATCGCCGGTGAACCGCAAAGTCTCAGTCTAAGTCTGATCTTATTCACTGCTTGCACTTTTATCTTCGCGGACGAAGATTGTACCGATGCTTGATGCGCTCTCCAGGCGCCTCGCTGCGACGTTTGTTGGTCTTTCGGCCCTGCTTCGGTGTCGTAGTCTCCGGACTATGTTGAATGAAGGCCGCGGGCGTGTCATTGTCGAGGTTGACAGCTCGGCCGTCGAGAGCATTGGCCTCCTGGCCATCCGTGGTAATCTGCTGGTTATCAATGTGGGAGTTGGGGGTAGTGTTATGACTTTCGTTAAAGGCGGCTGCCTCCGAATCACTACTGAAAGGGACGGGATCAGCTAAGAAGCTGTGTTGGTGAGCGGTGGTCTCCTGACACTCCCCAATGTGTTGACCAGTAGCGCTGCTCGGAGCGATAGTCTGCTGACTATCACTAACGTGGGTTGAAACAACTGCGAAGTTGCCATCAGAAGCAGTAACCGCCTGGCTACTGCTAGTGTAAGGAGGGATAGCATTCCTCCTACTGTAGAAGGAAGGAGCAGTAACCCTTAGGCCGCGGCTCGAGGGCCTAAGAGCGTCGGACTCCCCGCTATTATTGACGAGCTGAGCAGTCGCGCTGCTCGAGGGAGCGGTAGTCGGCCGACTACCGTGACTTGAAGCAACTGCGTAGTTGCTATGGGGTGTAGCAGCCTCCTGGCTACTACTAGCGTGCTGAGCAGTCGCGCTGCTCGAGGGAGCAGTAGTCTGCTGACTACCACCAGCTTGGGTTGGTGCATCCGTTTCGTCGCAATAGGCGAACTTTAACTGAGATGCGTGGACCTAGACCAAAGACGTCCCTTGGTCTACGAGGTAAATATCCTCGCTTATACGTTGTTGAACGTAGTAGGGTCCATCCCACTTCGCCATAAAGCCGGCGTGTCGTTCCTGCCCTTGGATTGGGGGTGAGTTTTCACGTAGACCTGAGTACCTGGTTTATACGTGACATCGGAGCTCTTCCGAGCGTACCTCTCTTGATATCGAGATTGGTTGGCGGCAGCGCAGGTGATGCGCTGCTCCCAAGGTTGATTTGGCTCTTGAGGCCAGTCCAGTTGCTAGTTTCCGGGGCGCGGCAGGTTACGGCCCTGAAGTAACTCTGCACGAGTGTAACCGGTGGCGGAATTGCGTCGACTGCGGAGCTGGTATAGGATCGTCGGGAGATGGACGTCCCACTTTTTGTGGTCCTCATCCTGAAGATGTAGTCGTAGCCCCTTTTTAATTTCTTGGTTACGTCTCTCGGCAGGGTTAGCTTGAGGGTGATAGATCGCCGTGGTCCAATGCTGTGTCTGCCAGCGCTTACAAGGCCTCCTGCCAGGCTTTACTGATGAATTGTGGGCCATTGTCGGAAAGGATGGCACGCGGATAACCCCAGCGCGCAAAAACCTCTTCCTCCATTAGTCGAACGACGCGAGACGCTTCGGAGGAGCCGATGGGGAATGCTTCAACCCATCGACTGAACATGTCTGTTACGACTAAGATGAAGCGACGCCCCTTGGAGGAGCGCGGATACGGCCCCATCAGGTCAACGGAAACGGTGTCCCATGTCCGATTTGGTCGATGGGGACGTAGTGTCTTAACCGTCGCTGTGTTGGAGCTTTTACAACAGGCGCATAGGAAACAGTACTTCACGTAATCTCGCACCTCGTCGCGCATTCTCGGCCAAAAATGGAACTCCGAGATGGCTCGAAGTGTTTCTTCCGCTCCTGGGTGGCCGGCGAATTCCGAGTCGTGATATTCATACAAAACTCGTCCTACTACAGCTTGTGGAACTACGATTCGGTAAGGTCCCTCTGGGCGTTCGCACTTCCACAAGGTCCCATCTATAACGTTGTAAAGCTCGGTGAACTTCTGCTCCTCGCTCGTAAGCTCGCTTCGTCGTATTAGATCCAAATACATCGTAGCTAGTTTGCTATGATGTGGATCGCTCTGCTGAGTGCCCTTGATCTCCTCCAATAAGGTGCGAAATTCGACTGCATATACCGCAGCGTCGGTTTCTTCGTCTGGAAGAGGTCCTGAGCTCGAATGCTCCGGGGGAAGCAGTCGCTCCGGATCGCTCAGATCTTCCGTCACTTCTTCCACAGGGTTTCGCGAGAGGAGGTCCGCTAGCTGGTTCTCCTGGGCAGTGCTCAATCTTCATGTTGAATTCTTGAAGTAGCAGAGACCACCGCTTGAACTTATCTCTCGTTTCCTTGAAGCGGTGTAACCAAGTTAACCCTTTGTTGTCCGTTCTTAAGGTGAAAGGTCGATCTTCCAGAAGGTGTCGGTATTTTTTCACAGCCCAGACAACAGCTAAGCACTCTTGCTCATTGCTGTGATAGCGGGATTCGGCGGGTTTAAACTTGGCGCTGGAGTAGCTGATAATCCTTTTCTCTCCGTCCACCCCGGGCTGGTACAGAGCGGCACCCATTCCGTCCATGCAGGCGTCGGTGTGTAGGATATAAGGCAGGGCTGGATCGGGACGAGAGAGCTGGAGACGTTTTTTGAAAGCCTCTTTCAGTTTCTCGAATGCTTCCCGAGCCTCAGCAGTCCAGCGAAATCCTGTCTTCTTAGCCGTGAGAGCGCTCAATGGAGCTGTGATTGAAGAATAATGGGGAATATATTCCCGCAACCAGTTACAAGTTCCCAAAAAGGATTGTAGCTGTTTTTTCGTTTTCGGCGCAGGCGCGTTAATTATAGCCCTGACGTACTCTGGATGTGCCTCGTTGCCATTGACAGTAACGATATGTCCGAGATATTCCAGGCGCTCCTGCCCAAACTGACATTTCTCCAAGGAGGCAGTCAGATTGTGAATACGAAGCCGCTCCAGAACGAGCGCTAGATGGTGGAGATGCTCTTTGACATTCTGTGAGTATACGATGATATCGTCTAGGTAAACGATGCAGAATTTGCCAAGGTAGCCGGTGAGTACCTCCTGGCTCATCAGTCGTTGGAAGGTTCCCGGTGCTCCTTTAAGTCCAAAGGGCATTACCCGAAACTGATAAGCTCCACCGGACGGGGTTGCGAAGGCAGTATATTTCTTCGAGGCAGGCTCCATCGGGATTTGCCAATAACCGCTTTTGAGATCTAGAGTTGAGAAGATCTTGGCGTTTCCGAGGTCTTTGAGCGCGTCTGGGGTGTTCGGTATCGGTTGTGGGTAATCCTCGGTGATGCTGTTGAGCTTCTGGTAGTCAGCGCAGAAACGCGGACGTCGCTCTTCTTTTTAGCGAGCACAATGGGTGAGCTATGTGGTGAGGTGCTCTGCCCGGTGATTCCGTCAGCGAGCATCTCCTGAACCTGCTCGTCGATGATTGCTCGTTTTTGATCGGAGTAACGATACATAGGCAGGCGAAAAGGCTGGTCAGATGTGACGCGTATCACGTGCTGCAACGTGCGCGTCTGGGGTAGACCCTGGTTTAACGGAGTGAAAACTTCCGCGTGCTCCTGTATAAGCTTAAGGAGAGACTCCAGGTGTGGACCTGTCAGGCCATGATTGATTTGTCCTATATCAATTGTAGGAGCTTGCCTTGATCTTTGCGAAGTTCGGATGAGCGAGACCGTTACTCGGTTTTCCTTTCCCAGATAGAGCACATGGCGTGTGAGGTCCAGAATTCCCTGTTCCTCTTCTAGCCAGGGAAGGCCGAGGATTACCGTATGGCGTATTTGTGTGGTGACAAGAAATTTTACAGAAAATTCTTTCTCCTGTATGGAGATTGGGAGGAGCGTTGCTCCGGTCGTTGTGAGCCGTGCTCCTTCTGCTGCCAAATTTAGGTGTTGGCTGAGCGGTTCGACATGTTGATTCCCCGGCAGATATGATGGGTGCATCAGATTTGCAGTCGCGGCGGGATCAATCAGCGCGACTATCTCTCGCTCGCCAATGAACACCTTTATTTATGGGAGTCTTGGACGAGGCGCTGTGGGTGCTACAAACGTCTGGCCCTTGCTGTGACTGCTGGCGCCGGGTGCTGGAGTTATCGGCGCCTGACGCCAGTTTTCCGGCTTGTCCTTTTGTTGAGATTTATAGACTTCACAGTCTCTATTGTAGTGTCGCCCAGGACAATGCCAACACTTAGGCAGATACTTCTCCGTCGAAGGAGCTTTCGGTTTACTGCTCGGCTTTTCTTCTTTTGGAAGAGCAGGCTTAGCATGACGAAACTGAATTTCGTCATTGTCATCATTTTCCGCTTGCAACGCCTTCGTCATCAGGCCGGCGAAGTCATTGATGGCTATTGGTCGGAGAGCCTTCCGTAAGGAGGGCTTGATTAAGTTGAGAAGTAATTCCACCTTCTCCGCCTCGGGCTCATTTGGTTGTACTCTCTGAAAGAGTAGATATTTCTCCTGGAGGAAAGCTCCCACTGTTTCCTTTTCGCTCTGTTTCTTGGAATACAGGGACGTCGTCAAATCGCTCTTGACTGTATTGCTGTTATAGCGATCATTCAATAATTCACGAAACCGCTGCCACTCTAAAATAGATTTGGTTTCTTGCGTCTCCGGAATCTGGAAGGCAGTAAGATACTCCTCGCATCGCTGTAAGAAGCACGTCGAATCTTCATGCGCACGCCCATGAAATTCAGGCAGCCGAGGACGATGCCCATAGAGGGCTTGACAAAATGCCTCCCAGTTACGTAATGCTGGCGGCATCACGCCCTGCTCGTTACTTCCGGGACGATTATTCGCCGCATTATCCGGCGGAATGGGGCCGTTGCCTTGACCATTATCTTGGCCATTAGCCTGGCCATTGGCGAGGCTGTTCTCCTGATTGTCGTTGTTCATGACGATCGGCGGTGACGATAAGCGCAGTTCTTCGTGGCGCTCTGCTGCAGGCGAAGGAGAACGCGTTCTTTGAGCGGGGTCGCTCTCGACTTGAGAACGTGTTTTTTTACGCTGCTTTGTAGAATTTGAGGTTGTGGGCGCCACTGGGTTTTGATCTACTCCCAGAAGTAGTGTCGCGGTGGCTTGTGACCGCGTAGCTGATCTCCGCGGAGGAGAAAGTTGTACGGGCATTCGTGTAGTCCCGACTCGTGGATCCTTTCTGCTCAGCAGAAAATTCGGGCCCCACGTTGGGCGCCAATGCAGGCGTGTTGTCTCGGGCTGAGAGCGAACGGCGCACGGAGGGAGGCAAAAGTCAGCCGCGAGCTGTCTGCACCAAAGGGCAGTCTCAGCGCAAGGCTCTGCTATAATTGGAGCAGGAGTGCAGTTAAGTCGTTTGCTTGCACGGCTCCCTTGGAGCGCGGTGGGAGCTCCCAGGCAACGTGTGCGTGAGTGTGGTGATTGGCGGAGCAAAGCTCGACGCTAATCGAAGCAGAAGGCGAGCTGTATGTGCTCGCGCTCGGGCTCTGTGAGCGTTAGTGTAGAGTGACGGAGCAATAGCTCAACGTCACTCGGTGCAGGAGGCGAGCTGTACGTGCTCGCGCTCAGGCTCTGCGAGCGTGAGTGTGGATTGACGGAGCAATAGCTCAACGTCACTCGGTGCAGGAGGCGAGCTGTATGTGCTCGCGCTCGGGCTCTGTGAGCGTTAGTGTGGAGTAACGGAGCAATAGCTCAACGTCAATGAAGCAGGAGGCGAGCTGCATGTGCTCGCGTTCTGGCTCTGCGAGCGTGAGTGTGGAGTGACGGAGCAATAGCTCAACGTCACTCGGTGCAGGAGGCGAGCTGTATGTGCTCGCGCTCAGGCTCTGCGAGCGTGAGTGTGGATTGACGGAGCAATAGCTCGACGTCAATTGAAGCAGGAGGCGAGCTGCATGTGCTCGCGTTCTGGCTCTGCGAGCGTGAGTGTGGATTGACGGAGCAATAGCGCGACGTCAATTGGAGCAGGAGGCGAGCTGTATGTGCTCGCTGTGCTCGGCGTTTCTGCTGAGTAGACTGAGCAGAAAAATGCCCGCAGAGGCTGTTTTCCTCGTTGCCGGTCGCTGGGACCGTTCTCCAACCGCCGAGGCCTCTACGTTTCGTGGAGGGCGGACACTGCTCGGACACCTCCACGTCAACTCTGGAGCGAGTCTGGACGAGAGAAAGCTCGCCCACCTTAGTGATGGCCACACCACCCAGTTGTAAGGGAAGGATGCTCCGAAGAGACTTAGTTTTGGGGGTTTATCGGGGTTAGTCCCGTGAGGGACGAACCCACTAAAAAAATACTCGGGGCCGAAGGCGCCCTAGCGTTTGACCGTTAGGTCGAGAGCGTCACCCGTGGCGCTCTGAGCCGGGACAAGTACTTCGACAGACGTAATCCTCGGATTTTTCCGTAAGCCCCCAGGCTTGAGCGGAGCGGTGGGCGCTCGCTTTGTGGGTGAGCGGAGGAGCGCTTTCCTTGGCGGCGGTCGCTCGGCCTGTCCAGCCTGAATCCGCTTCAACACTATTTGCAGTGGAGGAGGAGTCGAGTCCGCCTCTAAGAAGCGATAGGTGGAGGAGACTGCACCCTGGTTGGGCCTGGGGCGAGACAAGGCAACACGCTTCCGAGCGCTCGCTGTTGAGTCGGGCTGCTCAGTGGTTGAGACAGCCCACGTGTCGCAGGGCTCCGACTGCGCTAGAGCGCTTGCAGACTGCGGAAGCTGGCTAACAGACCCGCCCGGAGGCGTCTCGTGGTCTGTCTGCGTAGCCGAGTCCACTCGATGTGGAGGGTCGAGGGTACACTCAGCTGACCCCCCCGAGGGCGTCTCGTGGTCAGTCTGAGTCCCCACGTCCGCTCGACGTGTCCGCAGAAGTCGCTCGAGCGCGCGCTCTCGGTTCGTCTGCGCTAGAAGAGACCGGGTCACTTGGAGCTCCGCCGAGAGAGCCTTCCGAGACCCCATGGACCAAGGAAAAAGGAGAGGGAAAATCGGATAGGATGGGAATGGGATCCACAAGTGAATCCACCCAAAAACGAGGCAAGGGTAAAGCCTTGCACCTCGTAGGAGTAATTAAAAGAAAACACAAGGTTCAATTGATCCCAAAAAAGGACTTTATTTCACCACGATTAACTAAGCGCAATGCCTTGACCATCCGCGTTCGAAATGTTCGAGAGAAACAAGCCGTCGAGACCCCGGCCGTGCGCGCTTACATCTCCGCGACCGGCCGGACTGACAGTGGGAGTCACGCGGAGAGGGGTTGCGCCGCCTAGCGGCAGCGCGCGAACTAGACTCTCGCCGGCGCCGCGCGTAAGGTGGGAAATTCAAATTCGAATCTCGCGCGCACTCATAATGTCTTTTTAGAAATGCGCGGAGAGTCTTTACAATTATAATTAATTAATCAATTAGAATTAATTATGCATATATCAAGGTGTTTGTTATCAAAATTTATTGAGAAAAAATACCTTTTGACCTTCGTAGAAGATTGGCCATAAGCTGCAGACACGTCAAAAATCAGAAGAAAAATCTACCATTTGCTGCGATTAACAATTTATCATATACAACGTCTGGCCGAAAAATACGTTGTTCAAGATCATATTGCACCATGGAGAATACATGGAACGCACACCATCAAGGAGACAATTCATCACGTATGGTATACCAACACATAAACCAACATATCACACAGAGCGAACTTTTGGAACATTACTTGCGAAATTGGAAAGATCGTTACTGACGTGAGGATTGTTGTCCGCAAAACAACGTTGACTACAATTATTTGTAAGTTTGTACTTAACTTTTAGTTTTTATTTGTAATTAGTTTAATTATTGGTTTATTAAACTTGTGTATTGAATTGTCATTAGATTCCTGAAGAGGGACATAACCAAAATGTCCGAAACGTTGAATAATAAAAGATCAAATTAATAAAAAGGTGTTTGTTACCAAAATTTATTGAGAAAAAATATCTTTTGACCTTGGTAGAAGATTGGCCATAAGCTGCAGAAACGTAAAAAAAACCCTAATTAATGCAATTAATTGCATGATAACAAAATAGCTAGCATCATAATCGTAGCTGTCTCATATGCTTATATCTCGGGTAACAGTTTGACCACTGTTCATTTCCCTTATGCTTGACTGGGTGGCTTCCGCTGTTTGAGATAGCTTGGTCGACTTCTCTGTATATGCATTTTTCCAATAATTTATTGTTAAAAATGAAAGGTTTTTCGTTAGATAATGATGCAGTAGGGTCAGTAGGTAAAGCCATATAAAAGACAAATAGGTTTTGATATTACCACCCGGGTAATAAGCATGTACGTCTAAGCTGCATGTAACAAATCTTGCTATTCTCTTATAATGTAACTAATTGCATTTTGGCTTATTTTTATAAAGTTCATTATTCTCAACAGAAAAAGATTGAATATCAATTAATTCAGTAGAAGACAATAGAAAGCATTTATAATTGTTGCAAAATTCCATATTATTTATTAAATATGTTTACATGATAAAGAGCTTTGACAGGTGTCAGTCTTCAATTAAAATAGTTTATTCGGTTTTGTTTAATTTAATATTTATAGATTGCAAGTTTTCTTTATGTAGAAATACAAGCTATTGTTACATAACTTACAGTGAAAGAGAAATCCCAAGCCGTATTGCGCTAAATGTAATTTGTCATTGAAATGTAGCTTACAGTTTATCAAAAGCTATGTAACAAATATAATATTGTTTTGAATTTACAGCTGCATTTAACATATAAGCTGTAAGCTATATTTTAATGATCATGTAGCATTTAGCAATAATGTATGGATTTCTTCTGCAGCTGTAAGTTATACAACAATAACTTATAATAAGAGAAAATAATGGAATGACTTATATTTACAGTCCAAGACACGCACAACTGATATTCAATGTTTGCTGTTGTTACGTCTCGGCTAGCAGTATGAAAGAATACTGACATTTCATATGACTATTGACCTGGCTATATCACTGCTGTCCTTCCATGTTTAACGTATAACATGTAAATCCAGTACTATCAAAATTTTCTTACTTTAAGGTCGTAGTAAGGTGAATTTCAACTTGACATATTTTAATTCGTTATGATTAATGGAAAATGTTGAGATGTACTAATAAAATTTGATTAGAGATCATAAAATTCCTCATAATTTGTAGTTTGTAGAAGTATGATTTAGGAAATTAAAAAAATTGGAGATCAGACAAACTATATTGGATATACTAGTTTATTCCGGTCTGGTGTTAGGCTGGAATAAACTAGCATATCCAATATAAAGTTTGAACTATTTACCTAATCGATATTTCTAGAATTTAAATACTTCGAAACAATTATAGTTTAATAGAAATGTTCAATTTAAAAATGAAATGCATTATTATGTAAATGTAAAAATTCATTTTTATTTACAATACCTTTTTGTCAGCCTTTTTAGCAGGCCTATGAATTAACATATAATTACACCAGATGTTTTTAACAAATAATTTTATCACATGTTTTTAACACATGACTTTATCACATGTTTTTAACCCATCATTTTATTACATGATTTATCAAGTATTCTTAGAACGTTACACAATAATTTTATCATGTGTTAAATTGAGACCAAACATCATATAATAAAAACATATGTTTTTATCATGTGTAATTAACATATAGTAAAAGCATGCTTTTTATTTCAACAGAGTAACTTAGCAGGCGGTCGCGCGATAGTAGCACTCATCCGCTTCTCTCCGGAACAGCTGACACGCTACGCTGATTCGCCGGGTGTGGCTAAACTCATGCTGTCTTTCTCACTCTTCCACATGTAAATGGGAGAGACGCAAACTTGACTCGCGCCTCGGTGATTGGCTCAACGAGGAAGAAGGCAGAAATCACTCTCTCTCAAACTCTCTCTTTCAGCAATGGCTCGCCTCGTGGAGAAACTCACTGTACCTCGGCAATTCTCCTTTTGGACAAATTAATGGCCCGTATCCATTGAATACCGAATGCCGTATGTCGTATGCCAAAGGCTGTAGAAAAAAATTCGCAGTCCGAAATCTATAAGATTTATAGTTATAGGCTAAAGACGAACAGAGCAGGTAAAAGAGTAGGTACCTTTCTCTTTATGAGCAAATCATCGTCACCGAGAGATGAATAATATCATCAGAAATTGAGCAGTTAATTATCATCAAGGATCATCGACTGTAGTTTGTGCGATCACTCTAAGTCTCCACAGAGTGCTCGACATGAGGCTGTATGGGCTACTCATACGGCATCTTCTCATACGGCAGATGCTCACACGGGAGCTTCTCAGCGACGTTAGATGCGATTAGCGTGCCACAAGGCAATATCTCACCTCAATCGCTACTTCATCATCACGGCGTTTGCAGGGAAATTCACTAGCTTTTCTCAACTAGCTTTTCATTTGGCTTCTCTCAACGGGTGCTTTGCATCCATACTCTCATTTCACCGGCTTTCTCATTTTGATAATCTCAAAAGGCTCTTCTCATTCGGCTTCATCATCATCGTTTGTGCATCTCAATCGTCTTACGGAGTCGCTTCCACGATTAATATAATCGATGCGAAAGCCAAGGTAAATACTCACATAAGTGCGTCCATTTTCTCAACATGGGTGCGCAGCGGTAAAAGTGATTTTATTAGGCACGCTTATTTCTCGGCAACACTCAATCACAAGATATTAATAATATTGCATTGTGATCATTTTTGCTAGGAGTGCCTTCACCAGTGAGCCTCCACGTGATTCACCAGCAGAAACTCATGTACAAGCACCTATAGCACACATTATTGAAGCAATATTGTCTCAATATTGCTTTGACATATTCTCCATATTCGTTAATGCTCCCTCAACGTTAGTATATATGGATGCAATCATGGAGTAATATTGCTACAAACCATGATTTCCGTTCTTCTATTGCTATTGTCAAATGATCCCTTATAACACTCAATATCGGAGCAATATTGCCTCAATGTTGCTTCGACATATTCGCCATATTCGATAATGTTTCCTCAACGTTGGTATACACTGACGCAACCATAACGCAATATTGCTGCAAACCATACTTTACGTTTTTCGATCGCATTTGAAAAATGATGGGTTACGCTATCCATGCTAGAAATATTGCAGCAATGTTCGTCCAATATTTGACAACGCCTGAGAAATATTGGGTATATTTATAATCATACTTTTTGCAGATTTTTCTTTCCATTTTGAAATACTGCAACAATATTCCCCAAAGACTCAATAATATTATAGAGAAACATTAAATTTTAAGTCTTTGTTTTAAAATTTATAACAAAGGCAATGAAAAAATGGAAATCATGGTTTGCAGCAATATTGTTCCATGGTTGCGTTCATGTATACTAACGTTGAGGGAACACTAACGAATATGGACAATGTGTCAAAGCAATATTGAGACAATATTGCTTCAATATTGTGTGCTATAGGGAAGTTAACAGCAAAATTCACTAAACGGAAAACTCAAAGTGTACATGGTCAACCGAATCTCACAGGCTGCACTCACATATTTATCAGTGTTAATATCTAAACTTCTGTGAATTACAGAACATTGTAAATATATATATATATGTATATTATAAATATATATATATATATATATATCCCCCTATATTATATAGTTGTAAGAAAATGTTTACGACTCAGTGCCCCCCCCCGCGCCTCCTCGCCCCCTCCTCAGCGCCCCCACCCCCTCAAAATAACGTAAAAATGTGACTGGTTATACGTTTTTTTGAAAGACATTATTAGAGGCTCGCCCCCCTCGCGCCCCCTCGCCACACCTCGCGCCCCCTCATCTCCTCCTCGCGCCTTCTCGCCCCCCAGCCCCTCCTCAGCGCCCCCCTCACCCTCCCTCACCGCCCCTCAATTGTTTCAGTTATAAATCATGATATAATTAATTAGAAGAATTGTCGAGTATAGCAAGTTCTATGTAATAATATTGATATTTATTTATTTGTATATTTATTTATTTTTTTTAAATTGATTTAACTATAAAGATTGGTTGAAAAGACGAACAGTTTTCCGGGAGGTACTGTTCATTCACGCGTTGGATTGTTATTTCAAGTGGTATCTTTCGCCAATAGCCATATATAACCACTCTCATAATAGTATTTCATTGTTCGGAAGAAATGGGCACTATCAAAGGGCAAAAAGTTTTTGTTACCGGGGACATTTTAGAATAACAAGATGTTGTATTATATTTACATGTGCAAAATTATAATAATATCAAAGTTGTGGATACTTCTATAACTCCTTTGGATAAACTTTAAGAAGGATATAAATCTATAGTCAGTAGCACTGAATATTAATATTATTAAAAATTTTATCATTGTTCTGAAGAAATGGACATTATCAAAGGACAAAAGTTTTCGTAATCGGGGACATTTGAGAAGAAATGGAAGATATATCGGACATGTAATAAGGAATATTCAAAGCCTCTAACAATTTCTTTCAAAAAAACGTATAACCTGTCACATTTTTACGTTATTTTGAGGGGGGTGTGAGGGGAGCGTGATTTTGTCAATAATTACGTAAATTTGTCAAAAAATTACTCGATTTTTAATATCTGTAAAATTTTTTACATTAACTAAAAATCACGTAATTACACAAACGTCACGTGATTTTCGAATCAAAACCATTTTGCCAATAATTACGAGATTAATGTCTGTAAAATTTTTTACATTAACTAAAAATCACTAAATTTAGTAATGGAAAAATTGGAAAGTATTGCTTTGTCTAAGTTGGTTTTTCAGCCAATTATTTTTAAAAGATATGTTGATGACATTTTTGCAGTTGTACCAGAATGTTTTGTGGATGAAATGGTGGATGTGTTTAATTCTATCCATGATAGAATTAAATTCACAAAAGAAGTTGAGAAAGATTATCAATTGAGTTTTTTAGATATTAGAGTCATTAGAGGTAATAATAATAGAGTGAAATTAGATTGGTATAGAAAACCGACATGGTCAGGTAGATTTTTAAATTTTGATTCTCACCACCAATTCGGAAACAAGACAGGTGCGATCAAAGGTGTCATTGACAGAGCGATTAAATTGTCACATAAAGATTTTAGGAAAAAGAATTTAAATTTAGTGAGAGAAACATTTATTAAAAATAGTTATCCCGTAAAATTTATTGATAAAATGATTGATGAGAGAGTGTGGGAAATTTATAATGGTGGATTGAAGCAGCGGGTAGATAATCAAACAAGGAATAGAAATGGTAAGAATGCATATTTTAGTTTACCATATGTTAGAGGTTTGTCGGAAAGGATTAGAAGGGTTTTTAGTAAACATAATATTCAAGTTTTCTTTAGAAATGATAATAATTTAGAAAGGTTATTTAGTAATTGTAAAGACAAGGATGATAAATGTTCGAAATCGGGAGTTGTTTATAAAATTAATTGTAGGGATTGTAATGGTTGTTATATTGGTCAAACGGGTAGATATTTGAAAAAGAGAATATATGAACATCAATATAGTTTACGCAGCTCAAGTTGTACATCGGGTTTGAAAGAACATTGTTTAAATAGTTTGCATTCTTTCGATTTTGGGAGTGTGGATATTTTGGAACAGGGGATTAAGAATAAATATAAGAGGGAAAGCCTTGAAAGTATTCACATTCTAAGAAATCGGAATAATGTAAATTTAATGATAGAGTCAAGTAAATTAGATAACATTTATCATTCTTTATTAATTTAAGTGAGAATGGCAAGTTGGAGAGGGGAATGTGGAGGGTGGTGGGGTAAGAGAAAAGAAGGGGGTATGGGTGCATGGTATATAAGGAGGTGTATCGCGGGTTTTATTTCAGTCCCTGAGGAGGAGCCGGAGCAGGCTCGAAACGTCGGACAATGTGGTGGTGGTGGGCAGTCAGATCGTCCTTTGCTAACAAAGTTTTTTCCAGATTTTAATTAAGTTTTTATTTCAGATTCTGCGGGGGTGATTATAAACAAGGGCAATCTGACTGCCATAAATATTAATTATTTTAATTTAATTTGTAAGACTGTAAGACCGATGGAAAAATTCTTATCAGTTGAAACTAAAAATCACGATTAATGTCTGTAAAATTTTTTATATTAACTAAAAATCACGTAATTACACAAACGTCACGTGATTTTCGAATCAAAACCATTTTGCCAATAATTACGAGATATTGTTAAAAATTACGTGATTTAGTAAAAAATTTCGTGATTTGAAATGTCTAAAATTTTTTACATTAAGTAAAAATCACGTAATTACGCAAACGTCACGTAATTTTCGAATAAAACCATTTTGCCAATAATTTTGTGATATTGTAAAAAATTATGTGGTTATTAAAAAATTACGCGATTTTGTCAAAAATTACGTGATTTTAATGTCTAAAAGTTTTTACATTCGGTACAAATCACGTAATTACGCAAACGTCAGGTGATTTTCGAATAAAACCATTTTGCCGATAATTACGTGATATTGTAAAAAATTACGTGATTTTGTCAAACATTACGTGATTTTTAATGTCTAAAATTTTTTACATTCGGTAAAAATCACATAATTACACAAACGTCACGTGATTTTCGAATAACACCATTTTGCCAATAATTACGTGATATTGTTAAAAATTACGTGATTTCGTAAAAAATTACGTAATTTTTATTGTCCAAAATTTTTTTACATTCGGTAAAAATCACGTAATTACGTAAATATCACGTGATTTTCGAATAAAACCATTAACATATGTTACGTAATTTTTGGAAAATCACGTATCATATTGGAACAAAATATTACGTGATTAATTACGTGATTTTGATACGTAACAAAATCACGTAATTTTTTTACGTGATTTTTTTCAATAGGGTCACTGTTTATTTTCCCTATGGTTGTTTGAGATGGCTTGGCCGACTTATATGTATATGCATTTTTCCAATAACGTATAAAAGACCAATGCTTTTTTATATTACCACCCAAGTAATAGGCATATAAGACTAAGCTACATTTGACGAATCTTGCTATTTTCTTATAATGTAACTAATTGCATTTTGGCGTATTTTTATAAAGTACATTATCCTCAACAGAAGCAGATTGAATATCAATTAATTCAGCAGAAGACAATAGAAATCATTTATAATTATTGCAAAATTCTATATTATTTGTGAAATAACTTTACATAATAAAGAGTTTTGATCGGTGCCAGTCTTTGATTAAAACAGCTTATTCGGTTTTGATTAATTTAATATTAATGGATTGCGAGTTTTCTATATGTAAAAGTACAAGCCATTGTTATATACAGTGAAAGAGAAAGCCGTAAGCTATATTTTAATGATCAAGTATATGTAAAAGTACAAGCCATTGTTATATACAGTGAAAGAGAAAGCCGTAAGCTATATTTTAATGATCAAGTAGCATTTAGCAATAATGTATGGATTTCTTCTTTCCTTCTAAGTTATACAACAATAACTTATAATAATAAAAAAAAATGGAATCACTTATATTTATAGCCCAAGACACACACAACTGATATTCAATTTTTGTTGTTGTTATGTCTCGGGTAGCAGTATGAAAGAACCCTGACATTTCATATGACTTTAAATCTGACTTTATCGCTGCTGTCCTTTCAATACCATACTTATGTTTAACGAATAACATGTAAACCACTACTATCAAAATATCATATCTGTAACGTCCGTGTTACAATGTCGCGAAAACGATAAAGTTAGTAGGATAAATGTTCCAGTTTCGGTTTACGCCTACACTTAATAACCACGGGAGTAGGAACGCGTAAAAATATCTAATCGGACTGGTAAATTAAATAATGTTGATTCGCAATATTAATTAAGCGGCAAACGTCAGCGTCAGCACTCAATTAAAGAGACAAGAAAAGAGAAACGGATAGCGATCTAAAGAGATACTTACTTTGTGGCG
This sequence comes from Torymus aiolomorphi, assembly GCA_036365515.1. Classification (NCBI taxonomy): domain Eukaryota; kingdom Metazoa; phylum Arthropoda; class Insecta; order Hymenoptera; family Torymidae; genus Torymus; species Torymus aiolomorphi. The sequence goes on from CM070873.1 coordinate 179,009,909, forward strand.
GTTGCAGTTGGCTCGTTCCCTCAGTTAGCTCACAACAAATTATGTGATGTTTATTAATTGCATAAAGTTACATTAAACTGTTACACACTGATTGTAGTCGAGATATAATATCAACAATTATTCACGAGACTACAATAGGAGGAGCTTGATAAAAGTTACTAAGTTAATTCTGCTCGAAAATATTTTAAGTCAGCATTTATAGGAGTCGAAAATATTCTAATTCCAAATACAATATAAATTCGTCGAAATTGTCAAGATTACAAATTAAATATGCATCGGACAAGGGCTTCGCCCTTCGAAGGAAAAAAGAATCAAAGCTTCTGCCTCGCTTTATACCCGCGCTTCTAACTAGGGCAGATACAAAGGGAGGGATTTTTTGGATACCGCACCTTTGCATGGGGTGATTATACGAGGGTCATTTGATAAGTACCTAGCCTACAAATGAAAACACCAAAATTTTACAAAAAATAAAATTTATTTTTCAATGTAGTCTCCTTTTAGTTGAATACACTTGGTCCAGCGGTGTTCCAATTTTTTTAACCCCGTTGAAAAAAATGTTTTCTCTTGGTTTGCAAAATAGGCCTCCGTGGCGGCGATTATTTCGTTATTGGAGTGGAATCTCTTCCCGGCGAGCGAATTTTTTAGGTTCGAAAACAAAAAAAAGTCGCACGGAGCCAAAGCTGGAGAATACGGTGGATGGGGCAGCAGTTCGTAGCGTAATTCGACCAATTTACCCGTGGCGAGTGCAGAAGTGTGAGCCGGTGCATTATCGTGGTGGAAAAGCACTTTCTTTTTAGACAAATGGGGCCGTTTTTCTTCTAACACGGCATCAAATCGGCTCAATAGTTCGGCGTAGTACCGTCCTGTCACCGTTTTGCCCTTCTCCAGATAGTCAATAAAAATCACACCTTGAGAATCCCAGAAAACAGTGGCCATCACCTTTCCGGCCGACGGGACCGTCTTCGCCTTCTTCGGAGTAGGTTCACCGGGTTAGGTCCACTGTTTTGACTGCTCCTTGGTCTCTGGAGTGTAGTAGTGAATCCATGTTTCGTCGACGGTCACGTAACGATGCAAAAACTCTTTTGGATTGCGATTAAACAGCTCCAAACACTGCTCTGAACTGGTCACACGGATGCGCTTGTTGTCTGCAGTCAGCAAACGCGGCACCCACTTTGCTGACAGCTTCCTCATGCCTAAAATCTCATGTAGGATATGCCACACGCGTTCTTCTGAGATGCCTACTATCACAGCTATCTCGTGCACCTTTAATCGGCGGTCTGACAAAATGACATCGTGTATTTTTGTCACGTTCTCCTCCGTAATGGCTGTTTTCGGAGCACCTGGGCGTGGATCATCAAAAACCGACGTACGACCACATTGAAACTCGTTATACCAAAATTTAACGGTCGCCATCGAAGGAAAAGCATCCCCATAAACTGCATCCAAGCGTTCTTTAATTTCACTGCGCGATTTCCCTTCCAAAAACAAGAATCGAATCACCGACCGATATTGTTCTTTCTCAATTTTTTCAAAAATCAACGGACACATTTGCTTTCACACGCTCTCAAAAATAAACTACAACTCCGATCCGGCTGAAATTTCGTCTGTAACCGTTTACAGGAAAATACTGCACTGTAGTGTATTTCTGGTGCGATAGTGGCACCATCTGGCGGTGAGGCTAGGTACTTGTCAAATGACCCTCGTAGTTCGGATGGGAGATAAGGTGAATTGATGTAAGGAGGGTGCGTTGGATGACTTATAGTTTAGGGTAAGGTTAGGCAAGGTAAGTTGAATGTAGTGGGCTCTATCCTTGCTAGAGTTAGTCAGGTCTTGATTATGTTCTGATTGTTGGTGAAAAAAGATATAGAGAGTTGGAACGAGATAGAGGAACTAGTCTAGAGGTCATTCAGTCATGCTCGACGTGACACGCCCCCCCCTCAAAGACCGGCGTTGCGGGGCAGCGCTATTTGTCACCTCGCCCAAACATCGCAATTTTGACATGCGCTGTACGGTTGGTTGCAAGATGCAACCTCTTTTCATCGCTCTGTCTTGGTTGGCTTCGTAGCAAGCGAGGTAGTGGTCTGTTTTCCACTCCGCAGTTGATGTAAGTGGAAGTCAAGAATTCAGGTTCACACAAGATTCTTTTGTGACATTTTAAAAGACACAATTTGTCGTGCTTGTACTAAAAAATGTGTTAATGCTCCAGTAACTGTGAGAAACGGATCAGAGAAATTTCATTGTGCAAAGAAACCAAAACAAGCCAAGTTTACGAATAGTCCAGGCGGTAGAGCAGTAAAACCAAGCTTTGGTGGACCTTCTTTGAAGTAGAGCATATTATAACTTAGAAAGTTCCGAAATAATATGTAGAAAAAGAATCCGAGTTTGCCTATTCAAAAAAATGTCTGCTAAATTCAGTATAGCAACAAATGTACCGAAATAACGTAAAAAGGCCTATTTTTCGGCATATTTTCTCTTATAACTTGAGAAGGAAGCGTTTAATCGAAAATAGTCATAGGACATTTTTTGTTTATCTGATGTTTTTCTACAAAGCTAATGTATTTTCGAATCGAAAAATTTTATTTTGCGCTAACAATGAGTAAAAAACCGTAATAATGATATGTAAAATGTAACTAATTTTTAAAGGGCGTAAAAATCAATTAATGTTAATGAAAATTTGTGAAATGGTAGCTCATTATATGATAATACTACATAAAAAAATTCAGGATGATCGACGGTGTAGTTTTCCAGTACGGCTGTTGTTAACTAAAAATTTATAACAATTTTGTCGCGTGCCATGGGTTTAAATAAAGACTCCACGCGGTCGCTGAATTTTTTACACATACTTTGGCTTATAGTTAATAATATGCAATATCAAAAATAGCCTTTTTTGCATTATACGGGTGCTTTAGAATTTTTTTAAATTAAAAAAATTTTTTTTTTTATAAATAAATGCAATTACATGAAAACGGCTCGATGAAAATGCAATGTTAAAAAAGGCTTGAGAAGCTGATTAAAAAACGCTTTAATCGAGCTAAAACCGACCCGATTCAAATGACTACAACCGGAGATATTAGAGCTTTAAGTCAACCTAAATTTACGGCTGACTTAAACGTGAAGTAGACAAATAAAAAATGTAGTGTTGTAGCTAATTGTAAGAGCTTTCAATATCCGTTGAGTGTATTTCCGGCACTTATTTGCTTCATTAAATAAAAATTATGAAAGGAAGCCTGATCGTTGAAATTTCTCGGCGGAACGGTGCGGGAGGCGGAGTGGGATGACTGCGAGCAGCTATGCTGCCGCGCGGCACTGTCTCTTCAAAACGGATATGCGCGATAAAACTTAACTTTTCTCGGGAACGAATTAACTTATAGACTTCATTTTTTTTTTTAATTTGATATTGCGAATCGAGAGGAATAGGAATTTCGCATTTAAAATTATGTAAATAAATAAATTCTAAGTGAATTTTACGCATGAAGAATTAAGCAATTTTTTTTTCATAAAAATTTATTTATGACATGAAATTAATGTTTTTAAAGTAAATTAATAACTAACAGATTATTCTAAATTAATGATTTTGCAATTTATTTGTGAAAAATGTGTATTTTTATTATAAATATATTTAAATTAAACAGTATATTTTTTCATTGTATGTAAATATATTGTTATGTTAACATCTATACAAACTGAATAACTTCAGTTCAGGTAAACGAACTGTATTAGTGAATCGGCAGGTAAAAGCGGTCTATTGTACTCCAGGTAGGTAACCGTTTGTATTGACACGAAAGGTACGAAGGTCAACGCACTTTGTAATCCCCCCCCCCCCCTGTTTGAAATCTTAGTATATGTTTCACTTACACGGCTACATGGCCAGTCGGGTGAGACGAACCAATCAGAGATGCTGTCGTTCTTGGAATGAACGGCATCCCGCAGCACTTATGAAAACCGTCCTTTATAATAGTATACGTTGTGTAGAGCAGTCTGTAATGTCTTTCAGTCCGCGGTTAGTCTGGAAGCGTCCTTAGTAGCAATCACTTGGCGTCATAGTTTACCAGTTAAAAGTTAGTTTTCAGAGTGTATTTTCGCATACTTATATATAAAATTGGAGAGAATATATATATATATATATATATATATATATATATATATATATATATTCATGTAAGTATTCTGTTCCTATGAATGAAATACTAAAAATTTTAGAGAACATTCCTATATCAATAATATCATTTCAATAAATTATAAAGTCGCTGCTAAATACTATATAGCACATATTATTTTGCAGCTTCTATTCTAATGTAATGGCTGATCAAGTGGATTGTATGATTTGTGAAAAGTCGCTAAATATCGGTGCTATTCGTACATTGAAAGAAGAAAGTATTCGAAGTTGCGTCGCATCAAGCATAAGGAGACAAGACAAAAAACATTTGCAATTTCGGAAATTCAGTTCCATTAATGTTCATGCTAATTGTGCGAAATCTTATACATGGGAAAAGAATATACAAGCAGCAGAGAATAAATTGAAATCATTGCCAGGTATTTCTACACGTGCTTCTACAGGCGCCGATTTTAACTTTGCAAAATTTTGTTATATTTGTGGAAAAGATGCTAGCGATGATTTTATAGAAAAACAAAAAAAAATAGCTGCAAATATTCGACAAGTGGTTTATTTTGTATCTAAAACTGGCAGCAGGACTACTTTACTCAACAAATTACAAGAAGTCGATGACAGAGAATGCTTAGAAGTGTATAATCGAATAATAAAAGTTGAGGATTTGGTAGCTGTAGGCGCTCGATACCATCAAAGCTGCTATAAATTATTATATAATAAATTTAGAAAAGAGAGTAGAAATGAAGACACTAATACCTATAAAGCCGCAAAATTTATTGCAAATTATATAACGGAAAATAAAGAAGAATGCCAGTTTAGTGTACGAGAAATATTGCAGAATTTTGAAAGTGTCGAATGGCCCAACACAAAATATTAAAAAAATTATTTAATTGATATTTTTGGAACAGACATTATTATTCACACTTCCAAATATGGGCCGATAATCACATTTCTCAATATTGGACATAAAATTTTAACTGACAATTGGAACAAAAATAAATGTAAGGATGAAACAGCAGAGCGCAAACGAATTATCCAAAGTGCTGGAAAAATTGTTTTGGAAGATATTCGTGGAAAAGTGTACGATTATAACTCTTATCCGTCTCCAGATAACTTTCTTTCAGACGTTTCAACTGTTATTCCAGAAACTTTACAAGAGTTACTAAAAGAAATTATTTTGAAAGATAAGCGTACGGCTGATAAATATATTACTAAAATTAATAGTATTGCGCATGCTATTATAGCAGCTGCTCGGCCGAGATAATTTTTATCGTCTTTGCTAATTGGACTAGCAGCAATGCTTTCAAAAAAATATGGATCGAAGGAACTCATACAAATATTGAACACTCTGGGTTTCAGCGCCTCGTATGAAGAATGCCAGTTATTTGAATCATTTGTTTTGTTGCACCCTCAAACTCTGCTATATAATAATTCTTATATCCAACATGTATTTGATAATGCAGACCACAACATAAACACCTTGGACGGCAAAAATACATTTCATGCGATGGGAGGTATTGAAATTGTAACGCCACGTTCATCTGTCACTGGTAGCACACCCGTTTCCAGGCTAAAGAAAATTCCCAGTGCTGATATTATAGGATCGTTTGGTAAAGTAAATTTGCAAATTTTTCAAAAGCGTTCTAATATAGGCATGGAATCAATTACTGTTAAAAATTTAAATAATGTTCATTCAATGTCTCTGGATATAAAAATATCAGCAACCGAGTTATTATGGTTAGTAGGTAAGCGCAAATACGATATTGATTTTGAAGGTTGGAATGGGTTTATGCAAACGATAACTGACCATAAAACGTCTAGTGAGAGCAGAATTAATTTTTTACCTTTTATAAATGCACCACCAAGTCAATACGATACGATTTACACAGTTTTATATGAAGCTGATCGAAGATGTAAAGCAATGAGTCAAACCCATTGTTTTGTAACATTCGACCAGCCTTTGTATTATAAAGCAAAAGAAATTCTTGAATGTTGTAAGGAATTGTCGACAGTGATTCTAAGGCTTGGAGGTTTTCATTTAGCCATGTCTTTTATTGGTTCTATTGGTTTTATTATGGACGGAAGTGGAATCAAAGAACTTTTCTGTGAGATTTTTGCAGAAAATTCTATAGATAAAATTTTAAACGGACATGCTTATGCCCGCGCCGTTCGAGCGCATATTTTAGCTCATTTGGCGTTGTGAATGATCATTCTTTCGTCGTTTAATTTTACTGAAAACGAGGTTGAAATAATAAATAATATTTTACAATATATTGGCAATGAAACAGTAATCAATTTAGAAAACGAAGAATTTTGTTGCATTCTTCGTTGATTTCAAGAAAACATTAATAATTTTGCAAAGAATGGTCCTACTGTGAAACTGTGATTGCAGTATTATAATATGGTGACATTGTTAAAGCAGTATATTGAAGCAGAAAGGTCGGGCAATTGGGGCCTTCATTTACAAAGCATAAGAAAAATGCTTCCTTTTTTCCATGCTAGCGGACATTATCTCTATGCAAAATCAGCTCAGTTATATTTGCAAGATATGTACGAGTTAGAAGAGCGAATGGATGTATTAGAATATCAAAACTTTGTTCAAACTAGTTATTTTACAATTAGACGTACAGACAAATTTTTTTCGGGTGTTTGGTCCGACATGGCCATTGAACAGATACTGATGCGATGTATGAAAACTAGTGGAGGATTAACGCATGGAAGAGGCATTACTGACAGCACACTATCGAAATGGATATTAACCATGCCCGTTTTAATTGATGTGACAGAATCAATGCAGAAGTTTGCAATATTAATTTTTCAACTTCTGAACAGCATGTTGACTCCAAAGCTTCTCGACTATCTAGAGTTACAGATGATTTAAATAAATTATTAAAATTTTTCTCGATGTACGAACCATTTGTATGTAATGATAAACTGATGTCGATTAGTTCTGGGTGTAAAGCTGATGATACAATAAACTGCCACGAAGCATTGGAAATTGGTAATAAAATTATGGAAAAAAGTTATGGATTGAATTTCAAAAATTTTAAATATCAAAGAAAGAATAGAGTAGTGCTGCTTTCAAACGTAACAGCAATTAAGCTGAAAAATGAAGAAGTGATCATTAATCCCACTCTTTTATTTCAAAGAATTGCTGTCGCCATGGAGGGTGATAATGAATTGAAAAATTATCTAGCTTACGAACTTGCGCTTTTCCCGTTATCTTTATTCGACAATTCCAATTTCCGAAAAACAGAAAAGTCTAAATTGTACGATTTCTTTGAGCCGAAAAATGTTCACATTAATCTCGAAAATTGCCGGCATGTTGTAGATGGAGGCTATTTATTGCATAAAGTGCAGTGGCGCCAAAAAGATTTATTTGAAAATATATTAGATAGCTACGTAAATTACGTTAAGAAGCCTCTAATAGTATTGTTGTATTTGATGGATATCCGGAGAACAAAGCAACAAGTACAAATAATGCAGAGCGTCAACGGCGACAAATGCGGCAGCAATGCAGAGAGATTATTTTTGATTTATCAATGTCATCAACGTTTCCACAAGAAAAATTTTTATCTAATGATAAAAATAAAAATCGCTTAATACAGTTTTTGAGAAGTAAATTGGAAAATGCTGGATTTGTAACTAAGCAGGCTGTCGAAGATGCTGATTGTCTTATTGTGGAGTCTGGACTCGAAATCAGCTAGCCACAAAAACCAACAATCATAGTTGCCGAAGATATCGACATTTTGATAATTTTAACACAAAGGGCGTCGCCAGAAAATTCTATTTATTTCTTAAAACCCGGAAAGAATAAAGACTCAGAAAAATTTTTTTCTTGTGATTCTTTGATCCATACAAATTTAAAGGATGTCGTGGCATTTATTCATGCTTTTTCTGGGTGTGATACCACATCAGGTTTTTATAAGCAGGGGAAAGGAAAAATTCTTAAAATATTGCAAAACGATAGTGAATTGAGAGATAAAGTAAAAATTTTTTATTCAAGCAGTGCCACAAAAGCAGAATTAACAGCAACCGGCCAGGAAGTTATTAGAGCGTTATACAATCCTAAAAAAAAGAACAACATAAGTTTGAATGAATTGAGGTACACAATTTTTAAAAAATGCTCACGATAAAAATCCTTTAATTTGGCTTATTTACCCCCAACAGAGTCTGCATCTAATGTGCATTCATGTAGAGCATATCTACAAATCCAACAGTGGCTAGGTAATCCATTGAACCCGGTAGATTGGGGGTGGAAAATGCAGACAGACTGTTTGGCCCCAGTCTACGTTGAAGGTTCTTTGGTCCCTGATAATATTTTAAAAAATATCAGCTGCAGATGTACAGAGAAATGCAAGAAGACATGCGGCTGTGTAAAACACGGCTTGCGATGCACAGATTTCTGCAAAAATTGTCACGGGCAAACCTGCAGTAATAGCGATGTGCTGCAGGTTTCATTGGACGAAAATGTAGATGAGTTAGAGAACGTGGAAGTCGAAATAAATGAAGAAGGACCTACACCTATTTTTTCGGACAGTGAGAGCGACGAAGAACCACAAACAGAAATCGAAGCAAACGATACACAGCCTGTAAAAAACGAAAATTTGTATAAATAGTTAATAAATTTATTAGAATGTTATTTTTTATGCGTACTTTATTTTCCAGTTCCTCTCTCCATGTTTAATAAATTCATATTTACCAATATATAAACAGAAAAGATTACATTTTTTACAAATAAATTGCAAAATCATTAATTTAGAATAATCTGTTAGTTATTAATTTTCTTTAAAAACATTAATTTCATGTCATAAATAAATTTTTAATGAAAAAAAAATTGCTTAATTCTTCATGCGTAAAATTCACTTAGAATTTATTTATTTACATAATTTTAAATGCGAAATTCCTATTCCTCTCGATTCGCAATATCAAATTAAAAAAAAATGAAGTCTATAAGTTAATTCGTTCCCGAGGAAAGTTAAGTTTTATCGCGCATATCCGTTTTGAAGAGACAGTGCCGCGCGGCAGCACAGCTGCTCGCAGTCATCCCCACTCCGCCTCCCGCGCCGTTCCGCCGAGAAATTTCAACGATCAGGCTTCCTTTCATAATTTTTATTTAATGAAGCAAATAAGTGCCGGAAATACACTCAACGGATATTGAAAGCTCTTACAATTAGCTACAACACTACATTTTTTATTTGTCTACTTCACGTTTAAGTCAGCCGTAAATTTAGGTTGACTTAAAGCTCTAATATCTCCGGTTGTAGTCATTTGAATCGGGTCGGTTTTAGCTCGATTAAAGCGTTTTTTAATCAGCTTCTCAAGCCTTTTTTAACATTGCATTTTCATCGAGCCGTTTTCATGTAATTGCATTTATTTATAAAAAAAAAAAAATTTTAAATTTAAAAAAATTCTAAAGCACCCGTATAATGCAAAAAAGGCTATTTTTGATATTGCATATTATTAACTATAAGCCAAAGTATGTGTAAAAAATTCAGCGATCGCGTGGAGTCTTTATTTAAACCCATGGCACGCGACAAAATTGTTATAAATTTTTAGTTAACAACAGCCGTACTGGAAAACTACACCGTCGATCATCCTGAATTTTTTTATGTAGTATTATCATATAATGAGCTAAAAATAAGTTACATTTTACATATCATTTTTAACGGTTTTTTACTCATTGTTAGCGCAAAATAAAATTTTTCGATTCGGAAATACATTAACTTTGTAGACAAACATCAGATAAACAAAAAATGTCCTATGACTATTTTCGATTAAACGCTTCCTTCTCAAGTTATAAGAGAAAATATGCCGAAAAATAGCCCTTTTTACGTTATTTCGGTACATTTGTTGCTATACTGAATTTAGCAGACATTTTTTTGAATAGGCAAACTCGGATTCTTTTTCTACATATTATTTCGGAACTTTCTAGGTTATAATATGCTCTACTTCAAAGAAAGTCCACCTCGAATGCTCTACCGCCTGGACTAGAACTACGGAGCTGGTGAACATTAACAGGTAAATAATTCTTTGATATATACTTTACACAATTTTTCATTAAAATATTTTCCCTGATATTTAAAGTCATTTTTAAGCATTGTTTGTTTTTGTGATTTTTTGTGTTAGTGTGTGCAACAAGTTTTGATGTGCGTGTTTCAGTTTTTGGGTTCATTTTTTAGAATACATTTAGTTCAGAATCACATTGAGACTTTTAGGTTACATCTTAATTTCCAATGACTTTTCCACCATAAAATCATTAAAAAAACAAGTTATTTTAATAAATATAAAGTAACTTATGACTTATTAGCAATAGAAGTGATAAAATCAGCTTTTGAGTAATATAGCAATGTAAAGTTGTTTATTCGGGTAGCAAAAACATGTATCTACGAACTGGCACAAATAGAACGAAAACCATTGCAGAGGAGTTATTTTACGTGTCCCGGTAAATGCCCAGGCAGCAAGTGGAATACACAGGTAACACTCCACACAGCACGAAAGGTTCCGTAAGTGTTCTAAAAGCTTACAAGAAAGATTCGTAATCTTACAAAAAGCTTTCATGAAAGATTCCTGCAAGATCAAAATGTCTGGGACAAATCACTGTCAAAAAGCTTCTATGAAAGATTCGTAAATGTTGTGGGAATATTATAAGAAGCTTTCATAAAAGAAAACAATAAGCTTTAAGAAAATATTTCAACTAGACTTTCGTAATGTAGGTGAAAGGATTTCTGTACCTTTCTAGAAAGATTCATTAAAATGTTTCAGAAACCTTTCACAAAAGATTCCTGGAAGATCAAAATTTCTGGGATAAATCACTGTCAGAAAGCTTCCATGAAAGATTCTAATAATCTTTCAGGAATCCTTTCAGGGACCTTTTTTCAAGTTTTCGAAAAATTTGCTGAAAGATTAGTAAATGAGATGGGAATATTACAAGAAGCTTTCACAAAAGAAAACCGGCAGGTTTAAGGAAATGTTACAAGACTTCCGTAAAGTAGGTGAAAGGATTTGGGTAACTTTTCAGAAAGATTCATTAAAATCTTTCAGAAACCTTTGATAAAAGATTCCTGGAAGATCAAAATGTCTGGGACAAATCACTGTCAGAAAGCTTCCATGAAAGATTCTAATAATGTTTGAGGAAACCTTTTCGTAAATGATGTGGGAATATTACAAGAAGCTTTCACAAAAGAAAGCCGTAAAGCTTTAAGGAAATGTTTCAACATGACTTCCATTAATGTAGGTGGAAGGATTTCAGTAACTTTTCAGAAAGATTGATTAAAATCTTTCAGAAACCTTTCATGAAAGATTCCTGAAAGATCGAAATTTCTGGGACTAATTATTGGCAGGAAACTTCCATGAAAGATTCTAGTAACCTTTGCAGAAACGTTTTTTCAATATCTCAAAAGAGTAACTTAAAACTATAAATAATATTTACAATTCTCTATAAATATTACAATTTTCACATATTCTTTACAACTTATTTCTATATTAATCGCAATTTTATTAACGCAGAGAAAATTTTACATCAAATTTTTCGACCTGATCGGGAATCGAACACCCACGATTCTTGAATTACTACGCACGCATGCTATCCGTTACGCTATCGCTCGCTTGAAGGAGTTCAGACATTTTCATCTAAATAAGGTGCACTTTCGACGGGTATTCAATTGTTATTATTTCGATTATTGCACCTAAAATATTAATGGTTTTAAAATTTATTTATTTAATTCGTTAAATTAAAAAAATTATAGTGTCGGTAGGGTAGAAATAAAATTATTATACAGAATATATTTTTCTAAATAAAGAAAACCGCTGCCAATACATTGGCACTTAGCTTCCTCAAAATAATGTATTTATTCATTTTTTTTAAATTTTTTATCACAATAATTAATTTTATCATACCCAATTTTCTTTATGAATATTCCTAATAAATTAATATATATTTTTTGAAAATTCATTCTTGTTACACTTTTTCTCTTGCGACAACCCGATATTTTTATAAATCAATTTTTTCAAAATATTATCATATGTTCAATTAGTTTTATTTTAAACCTCAAATATCTTTCGTCGTAATAGTTCGATTTTATTGGGCAACGAATTCAGTTTGAAGATATAAAAAAAATATATCTCTCCCAAATTGACATAGGCTGATTTGTGCACGTGAGAATTTTGCACCGATTTATTGTGCACCGAAAAAAGAATAATAAATTTTGTTCACAAAACATTTTTTACATTTACACATAATTTTTAATTAAAATAAAAAATGGAGAGTATATGCACATAAAAATTTAATAATTATTGATGATGTGTTATATTGTACACAAAAAAATTGTGCACTTTGTAAATATAACGGAAAGAGACACAAAATAGTATTGTGCTCAAGATTGTTGTGCACAATAACAAAATAATATTTCAATTAAAAAAAGGTTTGCTCGCTGTGCACATTTATCATCCACATATAATTTTTAATTAAAATAAAAAATAGAGAGAGTATGCACATAAATATTTAATAATTATTGAAGATATGTTATTTTGTACACAAAAAAATTGTGCACTTTGTGAATATAATGGAAAAAGACACAAAATTCAGTATTGTGCTCAAGATTTGTGCACAATAACAAAATAATATTTCAATTAAAAAAAGGTTTGCACGCTGTGCACATTTATCATGCACATAATATAACGAAATATGTTTTAATATATATTAATGCACGATTTTATTCCGAAATTTTGCAAAATAATTTTGTACACGATAAAAGTTCATTAGGTATTGTTGTGCACAAAAGGGTTATTATTGTGCACAAAATGATGATAATGAAAAACTATGCACAAATGATTGTGCACAAATTCATTAGAAACACATATACAGCTGCACGATTGTTCACAAAGTGTGTGTATATATATATATATATATATATATATATATATATATATATATATATATATATACAAAGCTCATTAGAAGTCTTATAGATGGCGCTAACTGTGCTTAACGTTGCTCTTTATCTTAATTCTAACACCGAAATAGATCGTAGCACCCCTACGATGTAATTTAAGTATTTTTATTAATTTAGATTCGCTTGAAAAACTTAAATTATTCCTATCTTACTTTTGTGTAGAAAGTACTAAGAATTACGTTTAAAAAGTTTCATGATTTTCGATAAATAAACTTGTAGTTTGTGTAGAGAAAATTTTAACGTTCAGTGTTTTTCCATCTCTGTAAGCGATCTCAAATTTTACTATACCAAATACCAATTTATTAATTGAATTTAATTTGTGAAAACTTTCGTAATGTTATCTTTAATACTTATTACGTGGAGAAATTTTATTTTTATATTATTATTGTTTCAGATTTTGTTAATTGACTAAAAATACTTTTGACAATAGGTAACGTTCCGTTGAGGGTACAGAGCACTCTTAATACAATACTAGCTACATAGTTCTCACCGCGCTCACGCTCATTCGATTGATTTTTATATTTTATCGGTCTGAGAGTGAGAAATTATTTTTCATTATTAACGATCCACAAAAAATAATTCATAATATTATTGCAATATGGAAGCCTTTTCTTAACCTTTTTCTTAAGGTTCTAGCTTTTTCCTAAGGTCCATTGCGTGATTCCGTTTTTAGATTGTTGTGACACTGAGCCCTATCCTTTAGCATTGTGTTTTGAAATTCTTATAAATATTAATTGATTTTTCATGTGTTACATGTGGATACACGTACGAATATAGAAGAACGAAATAAGCAAGGCGTCCGTTTACAATATGACGCCGAATAGCAGAATGCCAACCGGTGGCGGCCGTGGCTAGGATGATAGCGTTTCTGAATCGCGAGTCGGCAGCTCTGGTTCGATCCCAGGGTCCGTCACTTTTTATTATTAAAAAGTTGCGAGAGCTTACTCGTAACACATGCAAATATAAAATTTTCTTGAAACGCAATTGCACTTTTTAATCATTTCACACCAGACGTGTTGCATCTTATGCATAAACCTTCGTGACATTGCCACATTTCTTGTATGTAAACATTTGACACTGTGACTGCCCCGCTTTCACTTGAAGAAATTTTGCTTCTACCCTGGTAGAAACGTTCACCAGCCATTGGCCAATGTTTGGTCAATTTTAATATGTTGGCCAACGGTTTCGCCAGTCGTTAGCCAATAAACTTATTAATTTCGTCACGTTTTTGACGATCCGTTGACCAGCGGTTGGCCAACGTATATATAAAATCCAAAATACTTACCGTTGCTAGGTTACGTACATCTAAACAAGTTCATGTAGCTTAAGGTTTATAAAGTTTAAATAATAGTAAGTATAAATAAATGTCAGAATAAATATTAATTATATTTTATTAATATTAAATTACATGAATATTGCGGTACTTACGTTTAAAGGTTAATAAAAATAAGTGCGAACTAACGTCTGTAAGGTTAACTGCCTACTTTGCTCCGATTTATACTCTATTTACACTAACGCGCATGCTCCGCGTCTATTGCGATGCACAACGGGACAGACACCAACGGTTGACCAACCGTTGACGAACTATAACACTAACCGTTGGCCAACAAGATTGGCCAACTGTACATGTGAACCTCTCTTCATAGGCCATTTCGGTTGGTCTAATTTCTACCAGGGTACCGACAGAATCATTTCAAAAACTGTAAACATAAAATTCCAAATGTATACTCTACAATATACTCGTTATTTAGCTTCGTCCCCTCAGTACAAATAATTTTTTTTGTACCAAAAAAGAGTAAAAATTGATGCGCTCCCATAAAAAGCCTATGTATTTTTGTGTATCTTTGAAAAATTAATGCTCGGCTCCTGGTGAGAAGGTCCTTTTAAAATTTCACAGGCTTGTGTGAAGCACCTAAAAGAATCTATACCCTGGTAGAAAATTAACCATACATTGACCAGAATGTGGTTAATTTTCTGGTGATTGGTCAATTTATGGTGAAAATTCTGATCAGAAACCCTGTCTACTGGCGACAGTTTCTGGTCAGAATCTGACGTACTTCTGGTCAAAGAAATCATTATATTATATATTTTAGGTTATATCCAGCTAGGTAGCATATTATGATCACTGCAACACCCATCTGATTAAGTATTTTCACCTCACTCTGTAATGTAAACAAATTATTAATTAACAATATCACACAGTTGGGTTTTACATCAAATGTCCCCTGTAGTAATGAGGAGAATATAATTATTTTCAAGTAATTTATTACAGAGACATTATCTCTGACTATATGTTAGTTAAATTAGAAGTTCTGAAATCCATTTTATGCATCGATAAAGCATGTTCAATATTTTGACTTTGGTATCCAACCATATAAAGGATTTCCAGGACACGAAGCTTATATTCTTTATATTCTAGTCATAGTTATTATTTGAGAAGTTGCAAATATAAAAATTTCTCAATTTTAAGTTTTTTTCAATTTTTTGGGATTTTTATTATTACTATTTTAAAATGACTTATTGAAGTAATTTATTGAAGTACAACTCTTTGAAACAGAGCTGCGAACAAAATAAAAGGAATGTAGCATTGTGTCATAAAAATCCATTATCCGGATTCTAGAAATTTTACAAAAAATGTAAGAAAACATTAGAAATTTACATATTTGCAACTCTTCCGAACCACAACTATGACTAAAATATAAAGAACATAAGCTTCGATTAAAATCCTTTATTCGGTTGGATACCAAAGTCAAAATATTGTAAATGCTTTATCGATGCATAAAATGGGTTTCAGAACTTCTAACTTAGCTTACATAGTCAGAGGTAATGTCTTTGATAAATTAATTGACAATTATTCAAATCATATTTTTTTCATTCCTGCGGGAGACATTTGATATAAAATCCAAAGGTGTAATATTTCTCTAACTTGTTTGCATTACAGAGTGAGGTGAAAATATAATACACTATTTGAGAAGCAAAACAAAGTCGTTTTATAATAGTATCAAGCTAAACAATTTTAAATAACTAATTGTATGTATAAATCTGACTCGTAACACTGGTGATCAAAAAGTTTTAAATTATTTTTAATTATTTTTGTGATTCATAAACATAGGATTCTATTTGTAATTCTATATCACTTGTTTTATATTGTATATTAGTAAAATAAATTTTTTGTGTTAAATGTAATAGTTATTTTATTCAATTTCTTTTATTTTTATTGTATGTTGTATGTAATTTATGTAAATGATACATTACATGAAATATTTTTATAAACATATATGTAACTATAAACTATAGTTTTCGCGCACAAAAATTATACTTGAGTCGCAAAGATAAGGTTTAAGGTTTTTTATTATTTTTAAGGTTTAAATAAGTACAATGTTACTCGCATGAAGATCAGTAAACGAAAGAGCTGCCTGACGAGAATATTGTTTTTTCTGTTGTCATGGAAAAAACTCTTTCCTTTGTTCACCAAATCGAACGTCTCTATGGCGAACCGTCCGCAAAGAACTTCAATTCCTTTGCCCCGTAATTTTCATCTTTTATCGGACACTGATATGACCGGTGATGAGAAACAAAAAGCGGCCCCGGACAAACCTCATAGAATGCCGTGCGCGCACGCCATGCATCGGTTACTATGTTTCCCGATGCGGCGAGACATTCTTACCTTTCTTTTTCTCACACCCTCTTTCTCTCTCGCTCTCTCTCTCGTCAAGCAGGAAATTTTAATAATAATAATACATTAAACATTTATTTTATACTTAAATTAATACAGTTACAATATATGACAATAAACACATATAATATATAATAACAAGTGTAATATTGGAAATAAGAGATCAAACTTCTTTAAAATTAATGTATGTAGAGGTTATGAACTTCAGCTGCCAATCGTTGATCATCAGATGTTGACCAGATTTTGAATTAATATCTGACTAACTTATGGTTAAATGTCTGGTCAATAGTTAGTGAAGCGGTCAGAAAAGAATGTTAATTTTCTACCAGGGTAAATAAATTTTCATTCGACTCTATACATACTTAATCCGTTTCTTAACCCATTTTTCTACTCTATTTTATATTCGTTTTGAAGCTTCTTTTCAACCCTTTTTAAATCGTTTTTTAACTCTTTTGTTAATCCTTTTTCCTTTTTTGCAGTGGTGTGCATGGGCAAATATGGATTAGTGGGGGTGTACGTGGGTGGATCTGGGTATCCGTTGGCGGGTGTCAGTTTATTGAACTAGGAGAATTTCAAATTTTAATATAATAGAAATTTAATCTAAATTTAAATATTCTTCGTTAAGGCAAGTTTTTATTGATGTTGTTAAATGACTGCAGTTAATATAAATACAAAATGATTATATATATATATCAGACCAGCATCTTTTTAAAAAAAGTGAAAAAAGGTTGTCTCCCGGAATTTTCGGTGACTAAGATTCGAAACTATTCTCCCGAATTCTGCTTGAGGTTCTCGATATGAACTGTAATAAGCTGGTGAGCTACATACGCTGAGTGCACTAATCAGCAGTCTATCACTGAGGGTCAGTACGGGAACCTGGACCAATCCGAAAAAATATTTTTGTAATAGTTCGCGGGAAATTCGTATTTTCCACACCATTTTCGTTTGAAAAATACGAAAATCCTGCATAAACTGTACTTATTATTACAGAAAATATCGGTTGCAACGTCGGTTGAAAATTAATCATATTATGGCCATAGTATGGTCAATCTATATACATTTTTAACCGTATGTAGCCATAATATGGTGAATTTACCATCAGGGAACGCGTACGGTTTATCCCCGATGCGTTTCCCGCACTTGTTGCAAAATACTATAATATTAACAGATTGTTGAATATGATATTCTACTTTTTAGAAATTTTAATTTTTTTTTTAACTCTGGTTTTTTTTTATGTAGGAGCTACAGATCAATTTCTGATTAAAAGGTTCGGAAATGTACTGAAACCATCATTAAGGTTTTCCTTCCGATCCTTTCCGAATGCTTGAGTAACCTCAGACGGCACACCTTTTCAGAAATTACTCTCAGAATATATTTAACAATAAATATTCATTTTTAATACATTTTTAAAAATTCAGAAAGAATAAAAAATGTTTTCTGGAATATTAAATGCATACAATATTAATACTCAATGAATAGATACAAATCTTCACAATGTCTTCAAAAAGTATTTTTTTGCCTAGCGGGCCGAAAGTACCACTTTCGCTCCCGGCGCCCGATCGCGAAGGTTGTATTTTCGGCCTCGCTAGGCAAAAAAATAGTATACGCTCCACGGGAGTAAAATTGGCCAGCCCACAGCTCGTGTTTGCCACACTCGCCTCCGGCTCGGGTGGCAATTTACACGACCTGTGGACTGTCCAAGTTTTTTCCTCCCTTGGTGCGTAATATACTATTTCTCCACACGGCGCGTAAAGTGCGTACTGTACGCCCCGTGGGCGAAAAACAGCCTATGACCTTACGCATTTTACGCTCCTTCTGAAGAAAATAAGTAATTTACACGTGCTCTGGACTGGCCAACTCTTTACCTCCCTTGTTACGTAATATACTAATTTTGCCTAGCGGGCCGAAAGTACCACTTTCGCTCCCGCCTACAGTGACAATTTACATGCGATCTTATATTCTCTCGCTCCACATGAGTAAAATTGTCCAGTCCATATTTCGTACTCCGCACGGCGTCGTGTGGCTATATACACAAGATACCTATGGACGGTCCAAGTTCTTTCCTCCCTAGGTATGAATACACACGGTGATAAAGAGGGACACCTCAGAGCACATGTTTGACAATTCACAAGACGACTGGACGAGATGAGCAGTGTAATAATGTCTTGCCGTGCCGTGCCTTGCTCTTGCCATGTCTTGCCGTGCCTTGTCGTTCCAACATAGAATACATGTTTATAAACCGACAGAAATAGGAACGAAATGACAAGAGCAAGGCATGAC
Organism: Torymus aiolomorphi; assembly: GCA_036365515.1. Taxonomy (NCBI): domain Eukaryota; kingdom Metazoa; phylum Arthropoda; class Insecta; order Hymenoptera; family Torymidae; genus Torymus; species Torymus aiolomorphi. The sequence goes on from CM070873.1 coordinate 179,028,927, forward strand.
ACGGCAAGGCATAGCTCGACACAGCACGATACAGCGCTTATGTACATTATCCCTCAATAAGCATGGGCCTGATTCTCTAAGTGTCTCGTACACGACACATACAAAAAACGACACGCACTGCGGTCGGGTGTCGGCTGAAATTGTGGTATACGCATGCGCAAAACGCTGTTTTTGGTTTTTTAGTAGCTTTTAGAGACGTGAATCTAGTAAGTCGATTCGGAACAGTGAGATACGACTTGATGATCGGGTCCCGTTTCGACTTATACTATTTGTCCGATCGACTTAAGTATTTCACATATGAGTCTAGGACGAATTTTAAGTCACTCCATATAGAGAGATTTGAAATACTTTCGTCGATGTGACAAATGATAAGTTGAGACACTCGAGACGAGACGTCATCCTCAAGTTGTCCCTTATTCGAATCGCGCCTTTAAAAACTACTAAAGAAGCCAAAAACGTAGAGTTTTTGCACATGGACATGCCACAATTTCAAGTTACATAAGCAATGTGTCGTTTTTTGCATGTGTCGTGTACGAGACGCTTAGAGAATCAGGCCCCAGGCCCTAGACACAGACACATCAGACACCGCGAGAGACGACAAACGTCACGCGCTCTCTCGCGCATCCTCCAAGGTGTGTGCGGGCGTGTATTACCCAACGTATCAATAAGTGTCTCATGTGCATGTGAGAAGACGAAGCCAACGCGGCAGCCGAGGTATATACGAGGGGGAGGAGGAGTTCCTGGACGTTCAACAATATTAGCAATACCACCACACCACCGTCGCAGACGAACTCAGAGGTTATGTTACGCTGACCCATTGGAGAACACAGTGATTTCAAGTCAGATTTGAATTATGGTAGTTTAGAACTGAAGAATGTTATTTCTATTACCGTACGGGCAGAGATGCGGCAGCCACCACTTGTTGATATTGGTGTGAATTGAAGAATGTTATTTCTGTTACGGGCTTTCCACATGGGGGCTGTGCGCCGTGTTTTCGCGGCACCGGATCCGCTTCGGAGCACCGTGGTTCCAACGGAAAAGAAGAGGACTTCTACCTATGTAAGAAGTTCGACTTCTACCTATGTACATAGTTAGAGACGTAAAACTTTTACATTATTAATTCATATTGTGAATAAATAATAATAATAAATAATTGAATAAATAATTGAATACAAAAATAATAATAAATAATTGAATAAATTATAGTGTAAAGAAAAATTTTATAGAAGTTAAATATTTCATACATTTTTCGGAGGACTGAACCTTGAGTTATTGAATAAACTCATAGAATTAAAGAAAATAATTTAGTTCGTGATATTTTGTGTTTTTCAATGAACTATGAATGAAGAACATCATTTGCAGCTACTGCATCTTTTGAATTTGTGGTTTTTGTTAAGGGGTTATACCTATGTGAATTTTTTTTTTTCGATTTTTTTTTTATTGGCTAAAAGTATGCTAAAACATCCCTAGAATTGAAATAAAAAAAGTCCAAATACTAATGTACTTCAGACAATTTTTGAGAATTAATTTTCTGAAGCAACTCCAATGCTAAATCTATAACGTTTTGTAACTTTAAACGCGTTTATCTCGAAACCGTGTTTTTGAAATCGGCCGGAAGCGAAACTCTTGCAGTTTTCATCCGGTTGATTTGAAATATTAACGGTAGCTTCTTGATATGAATATCTAATGAAGTACACACGATTTTAGCGATTGGTTTTTTTTTTAAAGTTATAAACAATTAAAGTCATTTTTTTTGTCAAAAATGCAACTTTTTGTTAACCGGTCGCCATTTTGCGAAAAAAAAATCTAAAAATATAATCATGTGTACTTCACTAGCAAAACGAATGTAGATTATGAAAAAATTTTTTTTATTGTTCCAGATGCTGATAGGGCTGCGTAATGTGTCCGGCCGCGGAACATCTTTTTAAAATACTACAAAGTTATCATGTTCTACAGCCGCCATTTTGTTTTAAATTTCAAATAAAAAAAAAATTTTTTTGTACTCTTGAAGAGTTGCCCTATTGATTGGTATATTATTTGTAAAACCTTTTTCACAAAATCAATTAAAAAAAAAATTCTGAAAAAGCCCTTGTTTTTTAGCCTTCACATAGGTATAACCCCTTAATTAGATTTAAACAATTGTTGAGGTGCAGAATGTTATTGACTACAAGATGGTGGGTAAAACCACATATTGCTCATCCTATTAGTTTATTCAATAACTCAAGGATCAGTGCTCCGAAAAATGTATGAAATATTTAACTTCTATAAAATTTGTCTTTACACTATAATTTATTCAATTATTTATTATTATTATTTATTATTATTTATTCACAATGTGAATTAATAATTTAAAAGTTTTACGTCTCTAACTGTGTACGTAGGTAGATGTCGAACTCCTCTTCTATTCCGTTGGAACCACGGCGCTTCGAAACGGTGCTTCGAAACGGATCCGGTGCCGCGAAAACATGGCGCACAGCCCCCATGTCGAAAGCCCGTTACCGTACGGGCTGAGATGAGCCACCACTTGTTGATATTGATGAGTTCAATACGTAATTTTTTATCTGTATTTGTATTAGTCTGGTGTGTCTGTTTATTTAACATTTGTACAATATTTTTTAGTGTGATATAAGATGGAAAAGAACGTATAATGAAAGATGCGGAAATTGTAATGAAAACACCAACTGGCTTTATAGCCAAGGTTAATAATGGAACTTTAAGAATTTTTGTCACATACCGTCGAGCAAGTAAAAAGATGCCATGTAATTCCATAGTTGTAACAGATGTGTCTTTTATTTTGATAAACAAAGAAGAGTATCCACCTAATGCTTTTTGTGTTATTGGGAAAAATTTGAAAAATTTGAACAAAGGAATACTTGGTAGTGATGTTTACCAGTGTTATAAGAGGTCTATGAATCGAGCAAATTTGATTTCCTTTAAGCCTGCTATTTTATACAAGTATCCTACAGCAGATTATGATAGCTCTGTTACCATATTTTGTTTGCTAATGGGAGCAACGATTGACTGTTGACAAATTGCAAGTAAACTAGAGCCAGTATTTTCAACTTTTGTTTTAACTGTTGCTGATGCTGCACAGAAAATGTATGGGTCTGCAATAACTTTTTATGGGGAGGCTATATCTCCAAATAATATTTTTAGTGTGAGTGAAGTTATAACGGAGAATTCAGAAGTTCCAGAATATGAAACTGGTTTGTATTTTAATAACACATTTGTTAATGATTTAAATATTTAAAATTTCGATCGGTTAAAAAAGTCCAGACCTTCGATGAACACCCCGTGTAGAAAAATATAGGTAACTCAAACCCGATTCTGGTGCGATTTCCGTAACTGTAGTACGATTCAGACAGGAAAATCGTATTTGATTCGGACACTTTTTGAATACCGTTTTCTCCACGATTCGGATGAGAATTCCAAGGTAGAATCTGACTAGGAATCCATATGAATTTCGAGCATTTTGGGAATGGTTTTGTTTGTTTGAAAATAGTTAAAACAACAAATTCTCGTGTTATATATTAATAAAGAAATTAATTATATTGTCAATATGGTAATTTAAAAAATTATAGAATTTTTTTATTTTAATTTTGTTGCATCAAAAAATAAAGAATGTAAAAATTAAACAAACGTAAAGCTGTAAATTTTGTTAAAAAAAGATTATTGATGCAAATAAGATTTATTATTAATATTTGTACTGACAGTTATTTTCACGAATAATTATTTTCAAGTACTTATACTTATATTACATATATTATGTATTTAATTTAAATGTTTATTTTTATCTTTTAAAAATCTTTTATATTTACATATTAATGAATACATTTGAAATGATTAAGTTTAAAACATTAATTAAAAAATTAAAGAAATTAAAAAAATTTTCCCCTGATGGAGATTCGAACCTGGATCTCCCGTGCAGTAGTCCAACGTCTAATCCATTTACCTACAAACAGTACTTCCCAGTGAAGTGATAATTTGAGTATTCATATGTATTAATTTAGTTTAACTTGATTTTAATGTATAATAGAATGAAAATCATTCAGAAAAGTACAAATATTTAATGTATTTTGCTATTTGCAATTATTATTTATTATATACATTATTTTAATACAAACGCGATAGTCCCACGATTTTGTTGTCAGAATCAGATCTGATGTTCGTAGCTCTCAACGAATAAAACAGAAATCTGCAGTTTTAATGAATTAAAATTAAGCACTCTAGGAGTATAACGAAATAATGGAATAGTTTCATTGCTTATTACTGTCATTTTATACTTTAGAAAGACTTTCTTAACATGCACAAACATTAGTTTTTAGAATTATAGTAGCAAGGATACTTATGCGATTGTCCTAGCAGAATCGGGTCTGATTATCGAAGTTTTCAGTTGGTAAAGCGGATTTCTGCTTTATTGATACAAAGCTACGAATATCACATCCGATTCTGGCAGGGAAATCGTACAATTGGCTCTGCCTTTAATAAAGAAGGGATAAAGTAGGGAAATCATATCCGAATCTCGACTGTTATCCACTGATAGGTACAAATGCAGAAAATCGCGTCCGAATCGGAGTTATTCACGGGGATGACCTCCAAAATTTCTACACGGGACTATATCTACACTACAACGCGCTTCGCGTGCTGTTCCTTCACCTAATTGATTATACCTATACAATTAGTATTGAAATATTATAAATTCAAAATTTATTTTATTTTTTAACATCCGCAAATTTACCCAATATTTTTTCTTGAAACTTGGATTGTATGTATTTTATATTTTATTCCTACAATATCAAAATTTGGAGGTTAGAAATTTAACTGTAATCAGAACTCCATTAATTCATAGTTCTTCATTGATATACTCAATATACTCAATATACTAATATTTTCTTCTATACAGAAGCTTATTATAAGTTTATGAACTTCATAACACATAATTATTAATTAATACACACTAACGCTAATAACCCCTCATTACCACATATAATCTTGTAAAATTGAAAACACAATCACTTTATGAACTAAAAATCACTGAGAATAAAAGCTTACTTGACATTCTTGAATAGATATAACATTTTCAAATTATTACCTGAATCTTGTGTAGAAAGGTATTTACTAAGATGTCCTCTGAAACATTTTGGCCTCTACTAACACAAGAAAACTATAAATTAGATTAACTGAGCACTTTTATTCGTTGAAATTTTCACAATAACACATAATTTGCACTCTATTCTATGTTTCAATGTTATTTGACATATTCTTTCACTAGCTTGATAATCAGTATCATAAATTATATAGCATGTTCACATGTCACTATACTCACTAATATTTTCTTCTATGCAAAAGCTTATTATAAGTTTATGAACTTCATAACACGTAATTATTAATTAATACACACTCTAGCTAATAACCCCTCATTACCACATAATAAGATTATATTACCATATTCAGATTATATTATAATCTTGTAAAATTGAAAACACAATCACTTTATGAACTAAAAATCACTGAGAATAAAAGCTTTCTTGACATTCTTGAATAGATATAACATTTTGAAATTATTATCTGAATCTTGTGGAGAAAGATATTTACTAAGATCTCCTCTGAAACATTTTTGCGTCTCCCAGCATGAGAAAATTATAAATTAGATTAACTGAGCACTTTTATTCGTTGAAATTTTGACAATAACATATCACTTCCGCTCATTTCAGTGTTTTAAAAATTAATATTAACTTTATAGTTTTAATTAACAAAAATAATGTTGTTATAATGCTGTTTTACTTTACTTTATAAGTTTACATTTTTCTCCTCATAATATATTACACCAGCTGCTATATTATAATTTATATAATGGATCATTGAGCTTACAATTCAATTGAAAATCGAATTTTTTAATGACTAAAAAAATCTTCTTTTATAATATCTCTCTGTAAAAGTAAAAAATTCAAACAAAGTCTTATTTAAAAAAAATGAGTTTAGCCATTTAACATTATAACATTTAGCCATTGAATATACTTATGAAATAAAAATTTTGTCCCCATTAATATACATATAGATACAATTATTCGTATCTCAGTTAACTTCTTGTAAGGTCTTCGAATTTGAATCTCCCGATCTTAACCTTCTGACAGCCGGCATTTTTCCTACTGAAAAAGTGTAACTTTCTCGAAATTTTCCATATAAATGTTTCTTTAGTAATAGTATATGTGGGCCGATCATGGAATGACACCATATGGCGTCATGCCGGCTGTCAGAAGGTTAAAGAAGTGATGAGCGGCCATGTTGAAGCATCCAAAGGCTTGATAAAAATTTAATTTTATTCCAAGATGTTATCGTATAACTACAAAAACAAAATTTACACTTCAGTTTATTTACTGAACTTTGCATTTTTCGCGTGGAGGCCTTAAATTCTCGTCCCCTCCAAAATTTTAGTTCATTTTTTTCTATTGCTACAACCATAAAGTAAAAATACAAAGTTCTACAAATAGGTAGAATATAAACTGTATTTGAAAAACGAAATGGCATTACATTAGGCTCATTTTTCAAAAGAATTTCCAAGAATTCTAGCTGCAGCTTCGTCGCCCGCGATACTCATCCCCTTCCCCTCAAAGCGCGACGGCAGTTGTTCTAATACGTGAACTGCGCTTCTCTCTCGCCGCGCATACTGCCTTAGCTGGGTGGGGGGAACTGAGGTCGATCTGGACCATCAGGAGTGATAGTTTGCGTATGCGGTCGCTGTGCCGCCGTTTGCTCTACCGCTGCCCATCTCGCATTCGCGGTAGCGCTCGCTCTTGCTACAGTCACTCGAGCAGGCGAGAAGGAGGCCCGACCACCTACAGAACAGTTACAGCAAACCGAAGGGTGCGCCGAGGATCATCTTGTGCATATAAAAGTTTAGTTTTTACGCGACATTCTGGACTCTCCGAGCTCGGCTATTTAGAAAGACTCCGCAGCATCTATTCCAACACATCAGTTGCAAGTATACATATTCTGTTCGTTTTTTCGCGACACCATTTCTCGTGGCGGCCATTTTCGTCCCTGACAAGTTCGCATTTTCGCGTCTACTAATAACGGCCGTAATTCGCGATTACAGTGCTTGAGCATTTTTTAATTTATCCTTTTACAATATCAGACAACAATTTTTAATTCGAGAGATAATTCACCTCAATACATTTTCTATACGGGTAAGCTTAAAAAATACAATTTTTATCACGTCATAAATTTCTAAAGATTTCTATTGCTCTCTTTATCGATCATACTTGATTTTCACGCGTAACTGATTAGCTTTTTTTTTTAAAAATAATTAATCAGATAATATTTCTTGATGGACATGTTGAATTTAGTAAAATCGTTTAATTGACGAAGTGCATCATTAATATGTTACGTTCCACAAATTACGCGGCTCAAAATTTTTATGGGCCCACGTGCATAACATCTCGATCTAACCTTAAATTAAGTACTATTTATTATTAAAAATTTTACATTTTGTGATTTTCCTATCCAGAGTAATTTAACAAACATGGTTATTTTCATTTCATTAATTTGGAAAAGTATAGTTATTTTTTTCCAAAGTACTTTCCTCGTATGCTTAATTTTTCACTTATTTATATTAAAAATTAAGTATATATGATGCATAATTTATGAATTACTAAAATTGTGACTCGTAATAAAATGTTCAACATTATTTATGGATTTTATCGTATAACTACAAAACAAATTTACACTTCAGTTTATTTACTGCACTTTGCATTTTTCGCGTGGAAGCCTTAAATTCTCCTCCCCTCCAAAACTTTAGTTTATTTTTTTTCTATTGCTACAACCATAAAGTAAAAAAACAGAGTTCTACAAACAGGTAGAATATAAACTGTATTTGAAAAACGAAATGGCATTACATTAGACTTATTTTTCAAAAGAATTTCCAAGAATTAGAGCCGCGGCTTCGTCGCCCGCGATACTCCTCCCCTTCCCCTCAAAGCGTAACGGCAGTAGTAGGTAAGCTAGGAGAGTTCTGCCTCCCCCCACCACTCGGCCACCGGCCGCTCTGTGCAGCGCTCTGATAGGTTGAAAGGGGGGAGGTGAGGCTCCGCCAACTTTCGAGAAGCTTCCATATGTAATGACGTCATCGAATAAAATTTATCCGTATTTTATTGTCACATTTTTGCATGACGGTCAAATGTTTATTTACGAGCGACCCGGGCGGCGAGCGGCGGGCGGCGGGCGGCGCGCGCGCGGGGACTAGCATCTTACCGCGTTGACAAGCTGGACGACCGCGGGGATGAGCTGATTCGCACGGAGATGAGCGTATCATCGCGGTGGTCAGCTGATTTCCGCGGTCATTAGCATATACCGACCCGCGTGTAAGTATATTTACCGCGTTGATGAGCGGACTTTCGCGGGCATTAGCCTACCGTCGCTGGTAAGATATTTACCGCGCGTTTATTTTTTTCGACGTGACCTGCAGGTTTGATGTGGCTCTAAATCAGTAAATGTATTTCGGCTATAGCATGCTATCGCATCTCTTCGTTGTTCCGATATTCGTAGTTGCCTTATCGCTATTAATTCTAAGAACTCCAGAGTATTTCAATTGTGTTCTCATGGCAATCGTTTCCTGACAACGACTCACAAAACTTAATAGTATTTCATGTAATTTTACCCGCTAAATCAAAATACTGTTTTGGTTAACTGAATATACAAACGATAAGAGTGGCGGCGTCGATGGAAACCCTAGATATAATAATTATTGAAGTGACTCATACAAAGGAGGCAAGACGAAGAGTATTTCACTCTTGCCAGTAACCCCGACACGGGCGACGTTATCGCATGCTGTGCAGGTTGAAACGTGCCTTCTCGTGCGAGTATTTTCCGGGCATTAGTCTATCGTCGCTGGTAAGATATTTACAATGGCATCATTGTTTTCAAAAAAGCTACTGAGAAAGAGAGAGAGAGCGTGAGAGAGAGGGCGAGAGAGATGGAGAGAGAGAGTTTTCGAGGTGGATGGCCTGCATCTATGATGTGACTCTAACTCAGTAAGTATATTTCAGCTGGCCCGACACACAACAGGATGTATAGTTTTATCTCGAGTGTGCTTCATGCGTCAATAAGGTCGTATTTTTTACGACACTGACCCTTGCACGTGTGTGCGTGTGCACGTTTGACGAAGCGTTGTTCCTTTTTCACATCTGGAGTGCGTGTATAGTGCGGCTAGTCTTTTCGATGCTCACACTTTTTTATAAGATGTGTATTTTGAATCTCAACAATGTTTCGAAGCCGGCAACCCCTACACGGGCGACGTCATCGCATGATGTGCAGGTTGAAACGTGCATCCCGGTACGAGTATTTTTCGGGTATTAGTCTATCGTCGCTGGTAAGATATTTACAATGGCCCCACTGTTATCAAGCAAGCTACTGAGAAAGAGAGAGAGAGAGAGAGAGAGCGAGAGAGAGTGAGAGAGCGAGAGAGAGTGAGAGAGCGAGAGAGAGAGCGAGAGAGAGCTAGTAAGAGAGAGAGAGAGAGAGAGAGAGAGAGAGAGAGAGAGAGAGACAGAGAGAGAGAGAGAGAGAGAGAGAGAGAGAGAGAGAGAGAGACAGTTTTCGAGGTGGCCTGCATGTATGGCGTCACTCTAACCCAGTAAGTATATTTCGACTATAGCATGCTGAACTGGCTGGACACTTCGACAGATTCTTAATTTTTCTGTTCACATTAATAAATATAATCCGATGCGCGGAGGCTCATACATCAGTCTACCTCCGCAAATACAAAAGAAACATGCATGTATCAATGTACGGAATTTCGATGATGCATGTTTCAAGTGGGCAATACTGTCAGCTTTGCACCCTACACATAACTCTGACCGAGTATCATCATATAAAGTCTATGAGAATGAATTGAATTTTAATGGAATACAATTTCCTATGAGTCCTAAACAAATTCCGAAATTTGAAAAACAAAATAACATCTCGGTTAACGTTTATATTTTAAAAAAGTCTAGTGGAAATTTTAAAATTTTGCCGCTTCACATAACATCATGTAAGAAGGAAACACATATCAACCTTCTTCTTCTACAAAACTATTACGTAGATGATGAGGAAAGTAAACAGGAGGAAAACTTTGAAGATGATTTATCGATATTCCACTATGTTTGGATCAAAGAATTATCGCGTTTAGTATGTACACAACTTTCAAAACGTAATGGTAGAAAATATTTTTGTGATCGATGTCTACATTATTTCAGAAATGATTCTAAATTGAACTTACATGAACAAGATTGTATGCAACTCAACAAGTACAAAGTAACTTTGCCTACACCAAGAGACAAAATTTTACAGTTTAAAAATTTTAATTATAAAGAAAAAGTTCCATTCGCCATATACGCAGATTTCGAGTGCCTTCTAAAAGCTGTGCAAATTGGAAATGCTTATCAAGAACATGAAGCATTTAGTATTGGATATTATTTAAAGTGCAGTTATGATGACTCCCTATCTCACTACAGTAGCTACAGAGGAAAAGATCCTGCTAAATGGTTTGCAGAGCAGCTGCAAAGTCTGGTAGAAAAAAAAAAAATTGAGACTATCTTCAAGTTCATAGTACCAATGGAAACATTAAACTTAAAACAAGAACAAGCATTTCGAAATACAACATTATGCCACATTTACGATAAACCTTTAGCAGAGAAGCGTGTACGAGATCATTGTCATCTGACTGGAAGGTAAAGTTAAAAGAAAATTACATATGCTTCAAGCAGAAATTTTACATATTTTTCTTATGTTTTTTTTTTTTTTTTCTTATGTTTTAGATATCGAGGTGCTGCTCACGAAGATTGCAATTTCAATTATAAAGATTCACATAGTATTCCAGTGGTATTTCATAATTTAACCGGCTATGACTCACATATATATATATATACTATATATATACTATATATACTATATATATACTATATATACTATATATATATATATATATATATATATATATATATATATATATATAGCGTATGACGGCAGTGAAATGCGGCGTCTGCGAACGCATGTAAATGTACGTGTGTGTGTGTGTGTGTGTGTGTCTGTGTGTGTGTGTATAAACCTTTAGCTTGTATCGTGTATGAGTTTAATTTTCCTGGAACAAAAAAATTCTTTAAAATTTATGTATTCATAGTTTGTAAGTTTTTGCGTATTCATACTTGTATTTTTACTATGTAAGTTTGTTTTTTTTTTTTTTCTTAATAATAATCTGATCGATTGATTAAAATTTTTTACCAAAATAACTGTTATCATTTATTGACCTCACACTCTTCCAGTAAATTATCCAATCCTCTGTTTCCTTGAAAAAATAATAGTAGAGTTTCATTTTTGTTCACATACGCGTAGGACTTTACTTGACACATAGGCGTGTACTTGATTTATCAAAGACATTAGTATACGATTTTCACTACAAATATATGAAAACGAAATTTGAGGACCGTTGTAAACTACTATATACTGACACTGACAGCTTAATATATGAAATAAGAAATGATGATATTTATGAAGTGATTAAGAGGGATATTGCAAATTTTGATACCTCGGACTATTCATCTAATAATGTATTTGGAATTCCACAAGCCAATAAGAAGGTTGTAGGATTAATGAAGGATGAGTACAATGGCTGCATTATGACAGAATTCGTTGGACTACGTAGTAAAATGTATAGTGCACGCATCAATGGCCAAGACCATATGAAAAAAGCTAAAGGTGTGAAAAGTGGAGTTGTCAGCAAAACCATCAATTTCGACGACTATCATCAGTGTTTACTAAATTCAACTACACAATACAGACATCAGTGTATCATACAGTCTAAAGCTCATGTAGTGCGTACTGTGAAACAAAATTAGCTCTAAGTCCACATGACAATAAGAGATATCTCATACCAAATGAAACAGATACTCTACCGTGGGGGCATTATAAAATATATAAAATAGATGAAGATTGATTGTATGTATGTATATAATCAACTTTCATTATATATATATATATATACACACACACACACACACACACACTATATATACTATATATATACTATATATATACTATATATACTATATATATATATACTATATATATACTATATATACTATATATATACTATATATATATATGCTATATATACTATATATACTATATATACTATATATACTATATATACTATATATACTATATATATACTATATATACTATATATATACTATATATATATACACACTGCTATGACGGCAGTGAAATGCGGCGTCTGCGAACGCATGTAAATGTACGTGTGTGTGTGTGTGTCTGTGTGTGTGTAACCTTTAGTTTGTATCGTGTATGAGTTTAATTTTCCTGGAACAAAAAAAATTCTTTAAAATTTATGTATTCATAGTTAGTTTTTGCGTATTCATACTTGTATTTTTACTATGTAAGTTTGTTTTTTTTCTTAATAATAATCTGATCGATTGATTAAAATTTTTTACCAAAATAACTGTTATCATTTATTGACCTCACACTCTTCCAGTAAATTATCCAATCCTCTGTTTCCTTGAAAAAATAATAGTAGTTTCATTTTTGTTCACATGCGTGTTATATATATATATATGTATATATATATATATATATATATATATATATATATATATATATATATATATATATATATAAAGACCTATAAACGTTATTTCTGGTAATCTACAGGGTCCTATAGTTTATCTCTTCAGAGTTCCCTATATAAGCGCGTGACTAAAGAAATAATATCCCTGGGGTGTGGGACTAATACCACGTCCCGGAAATAACAGTTGTAGACACAGATTTTCCGGGACGTCCCGGAAAAAACAGCGCGTCCCGGAAATAACAGCGATGTACAGTGTAAACGTCCCGGAACGAACCGTTGCAGATAAATATATATATATATATATATATATATATATATATATATATATATATATATATATATATATATATATATATATATACATATATACTATATATATACTATATATATACTATATAATACTATATATACTATATATATACTATATATTATATACTATATATACTATATATACTATATATACTATATATATACTATATATACTATTTATATACTATATATACTATATATATATATATATATATATATACTATATATACTATATATACTATATATACTATATATATACTATATATATACTATATATATATACTATATATACTATATATACTATATATATATATGTATATACTATATATATAGTATATATAGTATATATAGTATATATATAGTATATATAGTATATATAGTATATATATAGTATATATAGTATATATATAGTATTTATATAGTATATATAGTATATATAGTATTATATAGTATATATATAGTATATATACAGTATATATATAGTATATATATATATATATATATATATATAACACGCATGTGAACAAAAATGAAACTACTATTATTTTTTCAAGGAAACAGAGGATTGGATAATTTACTGGAAGAGTGTGAGGTCAATAAATGATAACAGTTATTTTGGTAAAAAATTTTAATCAATCGATCAGATTATTATTAAGAAAAAAAAACAAACTTACATAGTAAAAATACAAGTATGAATACGCAAAAACTTACAAACTATGAATACATAAATTTTAAAGAATTTTTTTTGTTCCAGGAAAATTAAACTCATACACGATACAAACTAAAGGTTACACACACACAGACACACACACACACACACACACACGTACATTTACATGCGTTCGCAGACGCCGCATTTCACTGCCGTCATAGCAGTGTGTGTATATATATATATATATATATATATATATATATATATATATATATATATATATATATATATATATATATATATATATATATATATATATATATATATAGTATATATATAGTATATATAGTATATATAGTATATATAGTATATATATATATATATAGTATATATATAGTATATATATAGTATATATAGTATATATAGTATATATATAGTATATATAGTATATATATAGTAAATATAGTATATATATAGTATATATAGTATATATACTGTGTGTGTGTGTGTGTGTGTGTATACATATATATATATATATATATATATATATATATATATATATATATATATATATATATATATATATATATATATATATATATATATATATATATATATATATATATATATATATATATATATATATATATATATATATATATATATATATATATATATATATATATATATATATATATATATATATATATATATATATATATATATATATATATATATATATATATATATATATATATATATATATATATATATAGTATATATACTATATATACTATATATATATATATATATATATATATATATATATATATAATCATATAAACATGGACTTATGCTGACACCAATGTATAAGACCACGTGACCTGTCTGCATAAGTGTAGTACCGTTTATACAAGTGTCTGCACAAGTCTAGCGTGACTAAAGAAATAATCTCTCTACTTATGCTGACGTCTGCATAAGTCGGTCTCTGTCTGCATAAGTCTATTTAAATTTCGGAAAGTGTCTGCATAACTAGCGTTTCATATATTTATATATATATATATATATATATATATATATATATATATATATAGTATATATAGTATATATATAGTATATATAGTATATATATAGTATATATATAGTATATATATAGTATATATATAGTATATATAGTATTATATAGTATATATATATATATATATACACTATATATATATATATATATATATATATATATATATATATATATATATATATATATATATATATATATATATATATATATATATATATATATATATATATATATATATATATATATATATATATATATATATATATATATATATATATATATATATATATATATATATATTTATATATATATATATATAACACGCATGTGAACAAAAATGAAACTACTATTATTTTTTCAAGGAAACAGAGGATTGGATAATTTATTGGAAGAGTGTGAGGTCAATAAATGATAACAGTTATTTTGGTAAAAAATTTTAATCAATCGATCAGATTATTATTAAGAAAAAAAACAAACTTACATAGTAAAAATACAAGTATGAATACGCAAAAACTTGCAAACTATGAATACATAAATTTTAAAGAATTTTTTTTGTTCCAGGAAAATTAAACTAATACACGATACAAACTAAAGGTTACACACACACAGACACACACACGTACATTTACATGCGTTCGCAGACGCCGCATTTCACTGCCGTCATAGCAGTGTGTGTATATATATATATATATATATATATATATATATATATATATATATATATATATATATATAGTATATATATAGTATATATAGTATATATATAGTATATATAGTATATATAGTATATATAGTATATATAGTATATATAGTATATATAGTATATATAGTATATATAGTATATATAGTGTGTGTGTGTGTGTGTGTGTGTGTGTGTGTGTGTGTGTATATATATATATATATATATATATATATAGATAATGAAAGTTGATTATATACATACATACAATCAATCTTCATCTATTTTATATATTTTATAATGCCCCACGGTAGAGTATCTGTTTCATTTGGTATGAGATATCTCTTATTGTCATGTGGACTTAGAGCTAATTTTGTTTCACAGTACGCACTACATGAGCTTTAGACTGTATGATACACTGATGTCTGTATTGTGTAGTTGAATTTAGTAAACACTGATGATAGTCGTCGAAATTGATGGTTTTGCTGACAACTCCACTTTTCACACCTTTAGCTTTTTTCATATGGTCTTGGCCATTGACGCGTGCACTATACATTTTACTACGTAGTCCAACGAATTCTGTCATAATGCAGCCATTGCACTCATCCTTCATTAATCCTACAACCTTCTTATTGGCTTGTGGAATTCCAAATACATTATTAGATGAATAGTCCGAGGTATCAAAATTTGCAATATCCCTCTTAATCACTTCATAAATATCATCATTTCTTATTTCATATATTAAGCTGTCAGTGTCAGTATATAGTAGTTTACAACGGTCCTCAAATTTCGTTTTCATATATTTGTAGTGAAAATCGTATACTAATGTCTTTGATAAATCAAGTACACGCCTATGTGTCAAGTAAAGTCCTACGCGTATGTGAACAAAAATGAAACTCTACTATTATTTTTTCAAGGAAACAGAGGATTGGATAATTTACTGGAAGAGTGTGAGGTCAATAAATGATAACAGTTATTTTGGTAAAAAATTTTAATCAATCGATCAGATTATTATTAAGAAAAAAAAAAAACAAACTTACATAGTAAAAATACAAGTATGAATACGCAAAAACTTACAAACTATGAATACATAAATTTTAAAGAATTTTTTTGTTCCAGGAAAATTAAACTCATACACGATACAAACTAAAGGTTTATACACACACACACAGACATACACACGCACACACACGTACATTTACATGCGTTCGCAGACGCCGCATTTCACTGCCGTCATACGCAGTATATATATATATATATATATATATATATATATATATATATATATATATATATATATATATATATATATATATATATATATATATATATATATATATATATTTATCTGCAACGGTTTGTTCCGGGACGTTTACACTGTACATCGCTGTTATTTCCGGGACGCGCTGTTTTTTCCGGGACGTCCCGGAAATTTTTCTGTACGTAAGCGTTATTTCTGGGACGCGTCTAGAGTCAATAACCCCAGGGATATTATTTCTTTAGTCACGCGCTTATATAGGGAACTCTGAAGAGATAAACTATAAGACCCTGTAGATTACCAGAAATAACGTGTATAGGTCTTTATATATATATATATATATATATATATATATATATATATATATATATATATATATATATATATATATATATATATATATATATATATATATATATATATATATATATATATATATATATATATATATAGTATATATATATATATATATGTGAGTCATAGCCGGTTAAATTATGAAATACCACTGGAATACTATGTGAATCTTTATAATTGAAATTGCAATCTTCGTGAGCAGCACCTCGATATCTAAAACATAAGAAAAAAAAAAAAAAAACATAAGAAAAATATGTAAAATTTCTGCTTGAAGCATATTTAATTTTCTTTTAACTTTACCTTCCAGTCAGATGACAATGATCTCGTTCACGCTTCTCTGCTAAAGGTTTATCGCAAATGTGGCATAATGTTGTATTTCGAAATGCTTGTTCTTGTTTTAAGTTTAATGTTTCCATTGGTACTATGAACTTGAAGATAGTCTCAATTTTTTTTTTTCTACCAGACTTTGCAGCTGCTCTGCAAACCATTTAGCAGGATCTTTTCCTCTGTAGCTACTGTAGTGAGATAGGGAGTCATCATAACTGCACTTTAAATAATATCCAATACTAAATGCTTCATGTTCTTGATAAGCATTTCCAATTTGCACAGCTTTTAGAAGGCACTCGAAATCTGCGTATATGGCGAATGGAACTTTTTCTTTATAATTAAAATTTTTAAACTGTAAAATTTTGTCTCTTGGTGTAGGCAAAGTTACTTTGTACTTGTTGAGTTGCATACAATCTTGTTCATGTAAGTTCAATTTAGAATCATTTCTGAAATAATGTAGACATCGATCACAAAAATATTTTCTACCATTACGTTTTGAAAGTTGTGTACATACTAAACGCGATAATTCTTTGATCCAAACATAGTGGAATATCGATAAATCATCTTCAAAGTTTTCCTCCTGTTTACTTTCCTCATCATCTACGTAATAGTTTTGTAGAAGAAGAAGGTTGATATGTGTTTCCTTCTTACATGATGTTATGTGAAGCGGCAAAATTTTAAAATTTCCACTAGACTTTTTTAAAATATAAACGTTAACCGAGATGTTATTTTGTTTTTCAAATTTCGGAATTTGTTTAGGACTCATAGGAAATTGTATTCCATTAAAATTCAATTCATTCTCATAGACTTTATATGATGATACTCGGTCAGAGTTATGTGTAGGGTGCAAAGCTGACAGTATTGCCCACTTGAAACATGCATCATCGAAATTCCGTACATTGATACATGCATGTTTCTTTTGTATTTGCGGAGGTAGACTGATGTATGAGCCTCCGCGCATCGGATTATATTTATTAATGTGAACAGATAAATTAAGAATCTGTCGAAGTGTCCAGCCAGTTCAGCATGCTATAGTCGAAATATACTTACTGAGTTAGAGTGACGCCATACATGCAGGCCACCTCGAAAATCTCTCTCTCTCTCTCTCTCTCTCTCTCTCTCTCTCTCTCTCTCTCTCTCTCTCTCTCTCTCTCTCTCTCTTACTAGCTCTCTCTCGCTCTCTCACTCTCTCTCTCGCTCTCTCACTCTCTCTCGCTCTCTCACTCTCTCTCGCTCTCTCACTCTCTCTCGCTCTCTTACTCTCTCTCGCTCTCTCTCTCTCTCTTTCTCAGTAGCTTGCTTGAAAACAGTGGGGCCATTGTAAATATCTTACCAGCGACGATAGACTAATACCCGAAAAATACTCGTACCGGGATGCACGTTTCAACCTGCACAGCATGCGATGACGTCGCCCGTGTAGGGGTTGCCGGCTTTGAAACATTATTGAGATTCAAAATACACATCTTATAAAAAAGTGTGAACATCGAAAAGACTAGCGGCACTATACACGCACTCCAGATGTGAAAAAGGAACAACGCTTCGTCAAACGTGCACACGCACACACGTGCAAGGGTCAGTGTCGTAAAAAATACGACCTTATTGACGCATGAAGCACACTCGAGATAAAACTATACATCCTGTTGTGTGTCGGGCCAGCTGAAATATACTTACTGAGTTAGAGTCACATCATAGATGCAGGCCATCCACCTCGAAAACTCTCTCTCTCCATCTCTCTCGCCCTCTCTCTCGCGCTCTCTCTCTCTTTCTCAGTAGCTTTTTTGAAAACAATGATGCCATTGTAAATATCTTACCAGCGACGATAGACTAATGCCCGGAAAATACTCGCACGAGAAGGCACGTTTCAACCTGCACAGCATGCGATAACGTCGCCCGTGTCGGGGTTACTGGCAAGAGTGAAATACTCTTCGTCTTGCCTCCTTTGTATGAGTCACTTCAATAATTATTATATCTAGGGTTTCCATCGACGCCGCCACTCTTATCGTTTGTATATTCAGTTAACCAAAACAGTATTTTGATTTAGCGGGTAAAATTACATGAAATACTATTAAGTTTTGTGAGTCGTTGTCAGGAAACGATTGCCATGAGAACACAATTGAAATACTCTGGAGTTCTTAGAATTAATAGCGATAAGGCAACTACGAATATCGGAACAACGAAGAGATGCGATAGCATGCTATAGCCGAAATACATTTACTGATTTAGAGCCACATCAAACCTGCAGGTCACGTCGAAAAAAATAAACGCGCGGTAAATATCTTACCAGCGCCGGTAGGCTAATGCCCGCGAAAGTCCGCTCATCAACGCGGTAAATATACTTACACGCGGGTCGGTATATGCTAATGACCGCGGAAATCAGCTGACCACCGCGATGATACGCTCATCTCCGCGCGAATCAGCTCATCCCCGCGGTCGTCCAGCTTGTCAACGCGGTAAGATGCTAGTCCCCGCGCGCGCGCCGCCCGCCGCCCGCCGCCCGCCGCCCGCCGCCCGCCGCCCGGGTCGCTCGTAAATAAACATTTGACCGTCATGCAAAAATGTGACAATAAAATACGGATAAATTTTATTCGATGACGTCATTACATATGGAAGCTTCTCGAAAGTTGGCGGAGCCTAACCTCCCCCCTTTCAACCTATCAGAGCGCTGCACAGGGCGGCCGGTGGCCGAGTGGTGGGGGGAGGCAGAACTCTCCTAGCTTACCTACTGGCAGTTGTTCTAATACGTAAGCTGCGCTTCTCCTCTCTCGCCGCGCATGCTGCCTTAGCTGGGTGGGGGGAGTGAGGTCGATCTGGTCCATCAGGAGTGATAGTTTGCGTATGCGGTCGCTGTGCCGCCGTCTGCTCTACTGCTGCCGATCTCGCGCTCGCGGTTGCGCTCGCTCTCGCTGCAGTCACTTGAGCAGGTGAGAAGGAAACCCGACCACCTGCAGAACAGTTGTTCATACGAAAGATTAGTTTCTATATCCGAGTTTAAGGATATTCTCCGCGAGTTTCTGGACTTGCCTGGCTCGGAGCTTTTCAAAGACTCTGTAGCATCTATTCCAACAGATCAGTTTCAAGTATACATATACTGTTCGTTTTTTCGCGACACCGTGTCTCTTGGCGGCTATTTTCGTGTCTTCTAATAACGGCCGTAATCCGCGATTACAGCGCTTAAGCCTTTTTCAATTTATCTTTTTACAATAGCAGAGAACAATTGCTTATTCGAGAGTTAATTCACTTTAATTAATTTTCTATACGGGTAAGTTTAAAAAATACAATATTTATCACATCATCAATTTCTAAAGATTTCTATTGCTCTCTTTATCCATCACACTGAGAAAAGAAAAGAGCTAAATTAGCTTTAGTCAGACATGTGGGCATAGCCGAAACCGAGTCAAGCAGTTTCTTCCGGACAATCAGGGAGTTTCTGCTTGAGAGTCGGGAAGAAACAACATAGGCAAAGGTCACGTGACCTTCGGCTCGCTCGTCGCTCAGGCTGTTTTTCCGGGAGTGCTTGGGCAATTTTACCTTTGTTGTCCTACCCGACGACTCCAGCTATTTTGACCCGAGATTCAAGCTGTTCTGGCTCTTTTTTTTTCTCAGTGCATAAGGTAAAAGTACCAATAGATGGACGTTTAGTGAAGCTTGAATTTTGATGTCATATTTTAAATGAGAAATATTATTAAAAATGCATAGAATCAGTAGCCAATAGAATTATTATTACTTTTTACTTGCGAAAAAAGTATTTAATTTGTGAAAATAAGCTTTTATGATAGAAAAGTTAATTAAATTATGAATACACTGCTTGTACTAGTAGTTGGACCGTGTTAAAAAGTCATGTACTAGTGGTCAAAATTGTTAGTCCCAATACTTGGACCATATAATTTGTACTCTATATTTATTTTGATTTTTATGTAAAAATAATAAAATCGCTAAATTTTGGACTGGAAATACTTTTTAACACTAAATCAATCGTTAATAATATGAAATTACAGCAAATCAATGTATAATAATCATATTATGGTTTTCCAACCTACTAACTCTACCAATACGTAGGTACCCTAACCACCAAAACATCGGTGAAATACATAGGGTCAAGTATTGGGACATGACGTTTAAACTGTACTAGTAGATAACCTTGAATTATTTTTATTAAAAACAATAAATATTGGTCTCCTAACGACTGTAATTGAATTCGATGCATCTTAGAAGTGTCTTAAAACTTTCAAGAGTGAAGATTTACTTCAAATTTATTTAAAAATACCTAAAAGGCGAGTCATGAATCCTTACGAAAGCATTAAGGACCTCTCATAGAAAGCCGTGATCCCCGCGAGTAGCATTTTCAAATCGTCTTTTTAAGTATTAAATTTTCGCTAAGAGTAATAATACTATTTAAACAATAAGCATTAATTATTTTAGAATCATCTTATAGAATAAAATATTATCCAACTACTACACATTCTTTAAAGTAATTGAATTATTTATCTAGATGGCCACATACTGGGCACTGGCCACTCATTGGTACTTTTACCTTACTTGATTTTCACGCGTAACTGATTACCTTTATTGTTAAAAATAATTAAACATATAATATTTCTTGATGGATATGTTGAATTTAGTAAAATCGTTTAATTGCATCATTGATATTTCACGTTTCACAAATTACGCCGCTCGATATTTTTATTGGACCATGTGTATATCATGTAGTTCTAACCTTAAATGAAGTACTATTTATTATTAATAATTTAACATTTTGTGATTTACTATCCAGAGAAATTGAAAAAACATGCTTATTTTCTTTTCCTAAATTTGAGAAAAGTGTACTTCTTTTCCAAAATACTTTATTCGTATGCTCAATGCTTTATTTATTCCTTTAAAGAAATTAAATATATACGGTTGTTGAGGGCGCACTAGTTATAACGCGCGTATTTATTTTGGTGTTCCACGGTTACCTCTCCCTAAAATCACGCGACACTTTTTGTTTTACCCGCGAAGGAATCCGCGCTTCTCGCGGGTCTACTTTCGGCTTCTTGCACATTACATGAGCAGTAGTACGGGAGCCGCTGGGGAGAATAGTCACTCTGCATACCGTCTATCCAGTCCCCCGCGATGCACGAAATACCTTTCGGCCGAACGCACATAGTATTTCGTGCTCACGGTTACGTTCGCTCTCGCTGCAGTCACTCGAGGAGGCGTGAAGGAGGCGAGACCATCGACATGACAGTAGCAAACCGAAGGGTGCGCCGAGGATGGCCTTGTGCATACGAAAATGTAGTTCCTATATTCGAGTTTATGGATATTCTTCGTGACTTTCTGGGCTTCCCGGGCTTGGAGATTTACAATGACTGCAGCATCTATTCCAATAGGTATTTTGCAAGTATACATGTTCTCTTTATTGTTTTATGACACCATACCACGTGGCCACCATTTGCGTCGATGGCAAGTTCGTATTTCCCCGTCTACCACTAGCGGCCGTAATTCGCGATTACAGTGCTTAAGTATTTTTCAATTTATCCTTTTGCAATACCAGAGAACAATTTCTTATTCGAGAGATAATTCACCTTAATTAAGTTTCTATACGGGTAAGCTTAAAAAATGCAATTGTCATCACGTCATAAATTTTTATGGATTTCTATTGCTCTCTTTATCGATCATACTTGATTTTCACGCGTAACTGATTACCTTTTTTGTTAAAAATAATTAATCATATGATATTTCTTGATGGATATGTTGAATTTATTATAATCGTTTAATTGACGCAGTGCATCATTGATATTTTACGTTTCGCAAATTATGCCGCTCGATATTTTTATTGGACCATGTGCATATCATGTCGATCTAACCTTAAATGAAGTACTATTTATTAATAATAATTTAACATTTTGTGATTTCCTATCGAGAGAAATTTAAAAAACATGGTTATTTTCATTTCCTAAATTTGAGAAAAGTGTAGTTTTTTTCAAAATACTTTATTCGTATGCTCAATTCTTTATTTATTTATTTTCAGAAATTAAATATATACGGCTGTTAAGGGCGCACTAGTTATAACGCGCGTATTTATTTTGGTGTTCCGCGGTTACCTCTCCCTAAAATCACGCGACACTTTTTGTCTTACCCGCGTAGGTATCCGCGCTTCTCGCGGGTTTACTTTCGGCTACTTGCGCATTATATGAATAGTAGTAGTACACGAGCCGCTGGAGAGAATAGTCACTCTGCATACCGCGGTCTCCAGTCCCCCGCGACGCATAAAATACCCTTCGGCCTCACGCACATAGTATTTCGCGCTCACGGTTACGTTCGCTCTCGCTGCAGTCACTCGAGCAGACGAGAAGGATGCGCGACCACGTACATAACAGTTACAGTAAACCGGAGGGTGCACCCAGGATTGCCTGGTGTTGCAAGTATACATATTCTTTTCGTTGTTTCGCAGCACCATGTCTCGTGGCGGCCATTTCCGTCAATGACAAGTTCGTATTTTCGCTCCTACTAATAACGACCTTAATCCGCGATTACAGCGCTTAAGCAGTTTTCAATTTATCCTCTTCCAATACCAGTGCTTATTCGAGAGATAATTCACCTTAAGTAATTTTCTACACGGGTAAGCTTAAAAAATACAATTGTTATCACGTCACAAATTTCTAAAGATTTCTATTTCTCTTTTTATCCATCATACTTGATTTTCACGCGTAACTGATAACCTTTTTCTTAAAAAAATTGAACATATAATGTTTGTTGTTGCATTTGGTAAAATCGTTTATATGACGTAGTGCATCATTGATATGTTACGTTTCACAAATTACGCGGTTCGATATTTTTATTGGACCATGTGCATATCATGTCGAACTAACCTTGAATGAAGTACTATTGATTATTTCATAACTTAATATTTTATGATTTTTTTATCCAGAGAAATTTTGAAAATACGGTTATTTTCATTTCAAAAATTTGAGAAAAGTATCGTTATTTTTTTCCTAAATACTTTATTCGTATTCTCAATTCTTTACTTATTTATTTTAAGAAATTAAATATATACGATGCATAATTTATGAATTACTAAAATTTTAACTCGTGATAAAAGTTCAACATTATCTATTGATTTTATCGTATCACTGATAGAAAGAAATATTTCAGCCAAAGCCCTGTGACTTAGCAGTTAAGGCAGGAAAATAAAATTATTAAAAATTGGATCATATCGTTAATAAGTAAGCCCAATTTCATTACGTATTCAGAGTTTCTACAAATATTTCTACAAATACTCATAGTTGAGAGTAGTATAAATATTGCACTCCAATTGTTTATTAATGTGTAATGGATCGATCTGACGGAGACAGGTAAAAGAAAAAGAAAAAACTTTGTTTTTCTTTTTCTTTTACCTGCCTCCGTCAGATCGATCCATTACACATTAATAAATATTCATAGTGTTTCTAGTAATGCGATGACAATTTCATAAGTAGGTGTGGATATTCTCTAACTATTAATACTTAATCAAATTTGACTCGCTTATTAACAATATCATCTCATTTTTAATAATTTACGTTTCATGCTTTAACTGTTAAGTCACGGGGCTTTAGCTCCAATATTCCTTTCTATCAGTGCACTACAAAACAAAAATTTACTCTTCACTTTGTTTACTATAGTTGGCATTTCTCGTGAGAAGTCTCCTCTCCTCTAAAATTTCGCAAGTTCGCATTTTCGCGTCTACTAATAACGGCCGTAATCCGCGTGCTTGAGCATTTTTCAATTTATCCTTTTAAAATATCAGACAACAATTTTGTATTCGAGAGATAATTCACCTCAATTCATTTTCTATACGGGTAAGCTTAAAAAATACAATTTTTATCACGTCATAAATTTCTAAAGATTTCTATTGCTCTCTTTATCGATCATACTTGATTTTCACGTGTAACTGATTACCTTTTTTTAAAAAATAACTGAACATAATATTTGTTGATGGATATGTTGAATTTAGTAAAATCGTTTAATTGACGAAGTGCATCATTAATATGTTACGTTCCACAAATTACGCGGCTCAAAATTTTTATGGGACCATGTGCATAACATCTCGATCTAACCTTAAATTAAGTACTATTTATTATTAAAAATTTTACATTTTGTGATTTTCCTATCCAGAGTAATTTAACAAACATGGTTATTTTCATTTCATTAATTTGGAAAAGTATAGTTATTTTTTTTCCAAAGTACTTTCCTCGTATGCTTAATTTTTCACTTATTTATATTAAAAATTAAGTATATACGATGCATAATTTATGAATTACTAAAATTGTGACTCGTAATAAAATGTTCAACATTATTTATGGATTTTATCGTATAACTACAAAACAAAAATTTACACTTCAGTTTATTTACTGCACTTTGCATTTTTCGCGTGGAAGCCTTAAATTCTCCTACCCTCCAAAACTTTAGTTTATTTTTTTTCTATTGCTACAACCATAAAGTAGAAAAACAGAGTTCTACAAATAGGTAGAATATAAACTGTATTTGAAAAACGAAATGGCATTACATTAGACTTATTTTTCAAAAGAATTTCCAAGAATTAGAGCCGCGGCTTCGTCGCCCGCGATACTCCTCCCCTTCCCCTCAAAGCGTAACGGCAGTTGTTCTAATACGTAAGCTGCGCTTCTCCTCTCTCGCCGCGCATGCTGCCTTAGCTGGGTGGGGGGAGTGAGGTCGATCTGGACCATCAGGAGTGATAGTTTGCGTATGCGGTCGGGATGCTGCCGTCTGCTCTACCGAATCGCTGATGCCGTGCGTAAATAGCGATACTCTTTAGTTCTATCTAGACTTCTCGATATTCATGAAATTGTTGGATTTTTTTCAATTATTTATATGTTATATATCGCAGTATATACGTTTCTAAATTTTTATTAGAAAATTAAAGAAATTAACAATTAGATTTAATTTCGATTTCTTCTGAATTTCGTTTTGCTTTTTCTTACTTATATATACTTAACTTCTTATTCAAGGCATAATTGGGATAGTTTTTAAAATTTTTTTATCTAGTTCAATATTGAATTCACAATTATTTATATTTTATCAATTTGTTAATTTTTTAACTGACTTCTTTTCCAAAATACTTCACTATAAAAATAATAAAATATATATTATTGTACTATAAAAGTAATTATATTTTTCGGCATTTCATTAGAATAATAAATACTGATAAACGTGATGCTTTTCAAACGTTTACGCACAGGCTAGCATTTCAATAATATAGTATTTTATCCTAGATAAAAGTAAAATCATTGCCCATTTCTAATTTTGAAATCCCTCATTTTTCATAAGGTTCAGTGAGCCTGAATTGTCAATGCCGTAACCGCTTTAGTGTAAGACTCTCGAGCGCCTAAGTACGCCCGTTTTTATTTATCGTTCATTTTATAAATTACTAACATTGTGTCTTCTTAAAAAAATTAAATGTTGTTCAGTGCTTTTGACGCATTACAGAAGTATTACAAAACACAAACATTTTTCGCGCGTAATTCTCAATCCCATTCACGGTGGTATTAATTAATATACAGACTTTTCTCCCTTCATAAAATTTTTTCTTTTCTTTTTTTGGGTGCGGGAGAGGGGGGAACCATGCTCTAAAAACAGTGTAAATATATACTATTAATAATAATAATTAATAATAAGAATATTGCTATATTTGTAAAACGGAATAACGAAGCATCGGATTTATTTTTCAAAAGTATTTCCAATTATTCCAGTCACCTGCGACTCTTGCCTCTTTCCTCTCAAAATGCGTTGGCACTTGGTACAAAACGTACAACTACGCCTCTCCTTTCTTGCCGCCCATCATGCCACCACTGGCTGAAATCGATTTTGTCCATCAGGAGTGATAGTTTTGGAAAGAGAGCGGAATGTGGTCGTTGCCCTACTTCTACCGATCATGCGCTTGCGAGAATAAATAAATAATATAGCCAACAAAATACGCAGTCGTAATAGTTCAATTCACAGCAGCAGAGCGCGGGTAAACTAATTTTCTAATATACTGGTTGTATAGATTTCGGCATTTATTTTTCCATACACAATAACTTTTTAAACTAGAAATCGTGATATGAAAAACCTCCACTCTAATAATTTCAACAATTATTTAGGACAACTTCCACAATTACAAAAACCGGGAAGTGTATTATGGCTGTATAGGATTTGTTTGCCATATTTTTTTCCATAAACATAAATTATTTTAGGCTAGAAATCTATTTATGTATGAAATTTACTAATTTTCCAACTTTGACAATTATTTATCCAAAAACCGAGGGATAACGTTTTAGTTCAGACTGTTTAGTCTTATGTGTTTGAAATTCCGAACGTTCACAGTGAACGAAAAAACTAAAATTTGCTATTTACATTATAAACCGTCTAAAACCATAAAACAGGGTAGAAATGGACCAAAAACAATGTAAAAACCAATTTATCACTTCGCCACCCCCGTAAACCACCCCTAAAACCTCCCTCACAGACAAGTCAATTTTCCCATAACGACAAACACGAAAACCAAAATTCCCAGGGTCGCAATAACTTCGTTAGGAAAAATTTAGCGACTGGTACTTGAAGGAAAGGTCCCACACAGTCTAAAAAAAATTGTGAATGAAATCGCTTTTCCGGAAAAGCCCCCCCAGGGTGATATACTGTGTCACAAACGGGAAAAAAATTCCCAGAGCCGCAATTACGCCGTTCGGAAAAATGTTTCGACGGTTTCTTATAGACAACAACCCCAAATGCTTAGAAAAAAATTGTGAACGAAATCGCTTTTCCGGAAAAGCCCCCCCCAAGCCGATATACTGTCTCGAAAACAGGAAAAAAAATTCCCAGAGCCGCAATTATGCCGGTCGGAAAAATGTTTCGACAGTTTCTTGTAGATAACTTCCCCAAATGCTTAGAAAAAAATTATGAACGAAATCGCTTTTCCGGAAAAGCGCCTCCAGGCCGATATACTGTGTCGCAAACGGGAAAAAAAAATTCCCCGAGACGCAATTACACCGTTCGGAAAAATGTTTCGACGGTTTCTTGTAGATAACATCTCCAAATGCTTAGAAAAAAATTGTGAACGAAATCGCTTTTCCGGCAAAGCCCCCCCAAGCCGATATACTGTCTCGAAAACGGGAAAAAAAAATCCCAGAGCCGCAATTATGCCGGTCGGAAAAATGTTTCGACGGTTTCTTGTAGATAACTTCCCCAAATACTTAGAAAAAAATTATGAACGAAATCGCTTTTCCGGAAAAGCGCCTCCAGGCCGATATACTGTGTCGCAAACGGGGAAAAAAATTCCCCGAGACGCAATTACACCGTTCGGAAAAATTTTTCGACGGTTTCTTGTAGATAATTTCCCCAAATACTTAGAAAAAAATTATGAACGAAATCGCTTTTCCGGAAAAGCGCCTCCAGGCCGATATACTGTGTCGCAAACGGGAAAAAAAATTTCCCGAGACGCAATTACACCGTTCGGAAAAATTTTTCGACGGTTTCTTGTAGATAACTTCCCCAAATGCTTAGAAAAAAATTATGAACGAAATCGCTTTTCCGGAAAAGCGCCTCCAGGCCGATATACTGTGTCGCAAACGGGAAAAAAAATTCCCCGAGACGCAATTACATCGTTCGGAAAAATTTTTCGACGGTTTCTGTAGATAACTTCCCCAAATGCTTAGAAAAAAATTGTTGACGAAATCGAAAACTAAATATAAGAGAAAAACCAAAAAGTCATAAATTTTTTACAAATTGTTAAAAGCAGAAATGGAACTGGCCCACTTATGAATCTTTGAATAACACGGATCTTATAGAGAACGTTGAGATAAACTGTCCCAATGAGATATCCCAAGAAAAAAATTAGTGCTTATCGTTTTTCAACCTCAAAGTCTCTACCAATTGGAGTACAATGCGGCTCGGTCAACATAGCTCGGAATGTTCGTCTGGGCACCAATATATAGCCACTTTCGCGTAAAATGCGCTTTTTTGAACTTGCTCATAATCATGTGATAATGAGTCTCTCGGAAGAAACTATGAACATAACATATTATATTGATACATTTTCCCCTCTTTCCAGTGGTACTATTGTTTATTCTCGGAAATGCTTTTTTACAGTCAAAAGTATGGGGCTGAAGTCTGCAACGTTGGAGTACAAGGAAAATTAAGAAAAGAAAAATCGGGGTTACTTTATAATTATATTAATTTTATAAAATTTTGCATGTGTATTTAATGTGTTATATCATAAACAAACTTTCGAATAAGGATTTTAATATACTTTGCATTGTTCAAGGAGGTAGCTTTAATTAATTACAAAAAATTTGTTGTTGCATACCAACGATGTAAACTTCAGACTCATTCAAAACTTGAGTTAAAAGTTCTGGCCGATTTTTCTAAAAGAATACCATGTTTTTTTTTAAATTAATTTTTTCATTCGAAAGTACAAGTCTTTAGCTTTGAACCCCCAAAATTTCAAGTTGTAGAAATTCAGGGTTCATAGGTAATAACATTTAAAAGTAGTTGGTGAGTCGTCTCGTGTGCTTTGTGCGCTACGCCGGAGCGTGATGTTGCCGACGTATTTCACTATTTCGCTGTTTCGTACTTACTTAACAAATATCATATAAATTTTTCAAAAATAATTTTTTATTAGAAGTCAATACTTTGTATTCCATCTTTTGCAATTTGTTGTTGTTACTTTTCTAATTTCTCGTATCTGAATTTAATTGAATAGGTCTTGTCTCAAATTTTTAGATATCTTTTTGAAGAAGCGGCACAATGAAGATTTATCTGTTGAAGCAGAGCAGCGCTTTCACGCAACCGCTTACGGAAAAATGCATGTGAATTTATTGTGCCGCTTTTTCGTCAATAGAGACGAACTTTTCCAAGACCCAGGGAAGTTAAAAATTTTCCTTTGGATAAGAACTCCCTCAAGGTTTGTAAATATGAAGATCACTGTTTGAAAATATAAGAATGAGTTTTAAGTTTATATAAAACAGAATAAAGATGTCTTCAAATGATAAATTAGAAACAATGAATTAAAATTAAAACAAAGGTTAAATCAGCAAAAAAGTTCTTGTAACTTTATCATTTCATTTTATTAAACTGTGAGTCTCGTCGCGGTTTTTAAAATTTTATTACTTTTTAAACCTTCATTTCTCCAACTTGAAATTTTGGAGTTTAGAAACTGAAGACTTTTACTTTGGAATGAAAAAATCGTTTTTTTTTTAAAGAAATTGGTCCGAACTTTCAACACAAGTTTTTGACCTTATAAAAGCATTTCGAAGAATAAGCAATAGCATTACTGGAAAGGTGGGGAAAAAATTTATCGATATGTGTTAAGTGTTTTTTTCCAAGAGACTCATCGTATAATTCTGAGCGAGTTGAACAGAGCGCATTTTACGCGAAAAAAGCTGGCTGGTTTTAAAACACGTCGCCTAAAAACGATGGTAAAAAATGCAGCTTCCAAAAAAGCCGGCGTTACCCCTAATTTAGCATAAAACCACCTCCGCCAACAGTTTTTTGCTTATAACTTGCGAACGATAAGAGATATCGAAAAAAGATCCAAACAAAAGTGGTAGAGCGTGAAATTTTACATAAGAATAACCTATCACTTTTTTGCATTCGATAAAATTAAGCTTGAGAAAAGCACGCAGAAGGTGCAAGCAGCAAGCGGCGCGAGAAGGGAGGCGGGGTCGGCGGGCCGCGCTGTCGGTAGCGTCGGCGGCGCTCGGAGACGCTCGGAAGGATTCGTCGAATTGCGGCTGGCTGTTACGTTGTCATATATATGAGCGCGCGTGGACAGGGTGTCTTTGCACCGCTCGTGAGCCGTTTTTCAATTTCTATAGAAATATCTCTAAGTATAGAGATTCTAGCTGGCCCAGGCACCGGAAAATTTTTTGCTACTGTCTTCCCATTATACCTGCTGATGCAATTAGCAAAACTTAACATCGCTTTTTATAGATTTTCAATCGTAGAATCTAAATTTCGATGCTAGAATTTGAGAAAATTGCAAGAATCTCGACTTAAAAATCAATACGTATTAGCAAATCTTAGTAACTTTTTACCCCTCAAATTCTTAAAAGTTTAGAAAATTTAAAATATTACATTTGGGCTAATTTTCATAGCACATTGACCTACCGGGGCTCAAATTAAAAATGTTGGCATACAAAAAAGCTAAACAAATTGTGCAACGATCGTAAGTGTGCTCTCCTGTTTCTTTATAGATAAATATAGCGATTGGAAAAGCACATTAACAAAATAAAAAATGACTGATTGTTCGACATTTTTTTTTTGTTTTATTTTGTGTTCGCAGCTGATTCTTTACCATTATTTATAATTGTTTTATTATTTTTTTTTATTGAAAGGCAAACATTTTGAGCTTTGATTCATTTGTCTGCTTAAACTTTGAAGTAGTCAAAAAGTTACAGTTCCTAAGATTTACTCGTATATTAATGTGAATAATTTATAATGCAAAGTAATATTAACTATGCACATCTCTTTTTAGATGATAAATGGTAAGTAAGGCTAATAATTTTGACTTGATGATTATTTTCTGACTATTATTAAAAATCTGTTAAATACTGAAAATTAATATTTTAAAAATTTATAACTATTTATAATTTATACCCTCGTACAGGTAGTTAATATCTATCTCTGAGGACTTTACTCTATGTAATTTTGTTCTGGTTTAATAAATTTGAATATTGGTTCTTCGTAGATATTAAATACGTCATTTTAATTTTATAATTGTCTAAATTTTCAAGAAAAAATTATTCTGATCGCAATAAATGGTTTTTTATATTTGTTTAAATTGCGTTTTGGTTTAAACAAATGCATTTAAATCAAGGTTCTTGCAATTTTGTTAAATTGTAACCTCGAAATTTATAGTCTACGAATCAAAATCAATAAAAAGAGCGATGGTTTATCCAATTACATCAGCAGCTATAAATCGGGAGATAGAAGCGAAAAAATTTCCGGCGTCTGGGCCAGCTATAGAATCGCTAGAAACTTAAAAACGGCTCCTGGCCAGTAAATGAAGGTCTGAAATCGACTTTCTCGAGAGAATGGCTGCATTTTGGATATTTGGTAAAACACGTCGTTTAAAAACGATGGTAAAAAATGCAGTTTCCAAAAATGCCGGTGTCACCACTAATTTAGCATAAAACCACCTCCGCAACAGTTTTTCGCTTATAACTTGCGAACGATAAGAGATGTCGAAAAAAGTCCCAAACAAAAGTTGTAGAGCATGAAATTTTACATAAGAATGATCTATCACTTTTTTGTATTCGATAAAATTAAGCTTGAGAAAAGCACGCAGAAGGTGTAAGCAGCAAGCGGAGGGAGGAGGGAGGTGGTGTCTGCGGGCCGCGCTGTCGGCAGCGTCGGCGGCGCTCCGAGGCGCTCGGAAGGATTCGCCGAATTACGGCTGGCTGCTATGTTGTCATTATACTTATATGAGCGCGCGTGGACAGACTGTCTTTGCACTGCTCGCGAGCCATTTTTCAGTGTCTATAGAAATGTCTCTATATGTATATAATATCATGCCGTGCTTAGCACCCAAGTTTTTCTTATGTATTTTGACCTCCTGAATCCGAATTTATTGGGTGCTTAGCTCAAAAATGCAAAATAAATTTGTTATTAACAATAAATAGCGTTTTTTATCGAATATTCCCGTTTAAACTCGAAAAAAATCGTTCTTTGCCTTTATGTTGCATATAAACGTATAAAAATTTATTTTGCATTTCTGAGCTAAGTACCCAAGAAATTCGAATTTAGGAGGTCAAAATACATAAGAAAAACTTCGGTGCTAAGCACGGCATGATATTTGCTACGGCTCGCGTCCGGACTGATAGAGATTCTAGCTGGCCCAGACAACGGAAAATTTTTTGCTTCTGTCTCCCTATTATACTTACCTGCTGATGCAATTGGCAAAACTATAGATCGTTTTTATAGATTTTGACTCGTAGAATCTAAATTTCGAGGCTACAATTTGAGAAAATTGCAAGAATCTTGACTTAAATGCATTTACCTAAACAAAAACGCAATTTAAACAAATAAAAACCGTATTTTGCGTTCAGAATAATTTTTTCTTGAAAATTTAGACAATTATAAGATTATAATGTTGCATTCAACATCCACGAAAAACCATTTCGAATAATCAGACATTTTTTATTTTGTTAATGTGCTTTTCCAATCGATATATTTATCTATAAATAAACAGGAGAGCACACTTACGATCGTTGCACAATTTGTTTAGCTTTTTTGTATGCCACCATTTTTAATTTTAGCCCCGGTAGGTCGATGTGCTATGAAAATTAGCCTAAATGTAAAGATTTTTAATTAAGACTTTTAAGAATTTTAGGGGTAAAAAGTTACTGAGATTTGCTAATACATATTGATTACATTTAAGTCGAGATGCTTTCAATTTTCTCAAATTGTAGCCTCGAAATTTAGATTCTACAACTCAAAATCTATATAAAAAGCGATGTTTAGTTTTGCTAATTGCATCAGCAGGTATAATGGGGAGACAGTAGGAAAACATTTTCCGGTGTCTGGGCCAGCTAGAATCTCTATACTTAGAGATATTTCTATAGAAACTGAAAAACGGCTCACGAGCGGTGCAAAGACACCCTGTCCACGCGCGCTCATATAGGTATATGACAATGTGGCAGCCAGCCACAATTCGGCGAATCCTTCCGAGCGCCTCCGAGCGCCGCCGACGCTACCGACAGCGCGGCCCGCAGACCCCGCCTGCCTTCTCCCGCCGCTTGCTGCTTGCACCTTCTGCGTGCTTTTCTCAAGCTTAATTTTATCGAATGCAAAAAAGTGATAGGTCATTCTTATGTAAAATTTCACGCTCTACAATTTTTGTTTGGATCTTTTTTCGATATCTCTTATCGTTCGCAAGTTATAAGCAAAAAACTGTTGGCGGAGGTGGTTTTATGCTAAATTAGGGGTAACGCCGGCTTTTTTGGAAGCTACATTTTTTACCATCGTTTTTAGACGACGTGTTTTACCAAATATCCAAAATGCAGCCATTCTCTCGAGAAAGCCGATTTCAGACCTTCATTTACTGGCCTATCTGATGGATGCTCCGATATGCGCTATGAGTGTACCGATCGGCACGGATGGGGGAGTTGGGAGGAAAGACGGGTTCGGCCAGCTCCTGGCTGCGCCCGACTTTATATACAAACAGCAAGCGGCCGCGCGGTTGCGGCGTCGGCGGCAATGTTGTCATATGAGCGCACGCGTGCGGACTGTCCCTCTGACGCTCGGGAGCCGTTTTTAAGTTTCTACCGATTCTATAGCTGGCCCAGACGCCGGAAATTTTTTCGCTTCTATCTCCCGATTTATAGCTGCTGATGCAATTGAATAAAGTAACCATCGCGCTTTTTATTGATTTTGATTCGTAGACTATAAATTTCGAGGTTACAATTTAACAAAATTGCAAGAACCTTGATTTAAGGTATTTCTATGAGGAACTATGAGCTTGAAGTTTGCAGCGCTCGACTCGAGCACTTTCAAAAATTTTATTTTTTTTTGGATTTCGGTGTTCTATTCGGTAAAAAACCATAAAAGAACACAAGATATGTAGAAAAAAAAACATTCCCGAATATACACATATACAAAACAACCCTTAAATAAGGGAAATACGAGGGTGCACATAACTAATATATCCCTGACGATTAAATGACATCGTACGACGCTAATTTTGTTAGGAACTCCTGTAAATGACAAAATTACAATCAAAAATATATTCAGAGCAAACTTCCATGTCCGGAACCTTCCACGGGGGGTGGGGGCGGAGCGATACGAGCGTAGACAGCGTATACATGGACACATACTCCATGACATATGAAAAATTCTATCTCGAAAACGAGATCTTATACCCCGCCAAAATTTTAATATGTTTTTTATTATAATAATACAAGCTCAAAAAAAATTCAGAAGAAAATCCTATGTCCGGAAGACCCGGCTTGGAAGGGGAGATTGGAACTAATCGAGCGCGCGCAGACACAGCGTATGCATAAGCACCTAAAAAAGGCTGATCTTCCGAAAATTCTATCTCGAAAACGAGATCTTATACCCCGCCAAAATTTTAATATGTTTTTTGGTATAACAATACAAGCTTAGAAAAAAATTAAGAAGAAAATCCTATGTCCGGAAGACCCGGCTTGGAAGGGGAGATTGGAACTAATCGAGCGCGCGCAGACACAGCGTATGCGTTAACACATACACCATGGCATATCAAATATATCACCCTGCTAGGAAGGGGAGATTGGCGCGAAACGAGCGCAAACTGCGTATGCGTGAACACCTAAAGGATGATCTAACGAAAATTCTATCTCGAAAACGAAGTCTTATACCCCGCCAAATTTTTCATATGTTTTTTAGTATAATAATACAAGCTTAAAAAAAATTGGCAGGAAAATTGTATTTACAGAAAACCATGGTTCACTCATTAGTTTAAGTTTTTCTTGTTCTTTCATATGTTGTGAATGTGAAATAAAATATTCCTATTTATGAATGTGAAAAAAATTATTTAGAAGCATTTTTGAATGGTATACTTTTTTGGTGCTACTTTTAAATCTTAAAATTAAGGAAATATTGTCATGTATTTAAACTACACCACTTATAAACATTAGCAACTTTCCATTTTTGATCTTTTCGTAAATAATTATCTACTCTGAATATCATAAGTTTTAAAGTAATATAATTTCAGTTTAGATAATTACGCATGCAAAGATTAAATAGGAATATGCCAGTATTTATAAGTGTCGTTGTTTAGAAAAAATACGATATTTTCCACAATTTTTAGATTTAAAAATAACGCCAAAAAGTATACTATTCAATAGGGCTTATAAATAATTTTTTTCATATTCAGAATGGCTGAAAGAACAAGAAAAACTTTGTCGTGTAGATGTTTCTTCAAAACTTAATCCCTTCTTTGTTTTGTCGTTTAAAAAAAGGTGAAATTTCCGTCAATTCTTAAGCCACAAAATTACAACCTGATGTTTTATAGACATCTGTGGTCCAGACGTGAGAAACTTCTCTCTTATTATTGTTTTTTTTTCTTTTTTTATTGAATGGCAATCATTTTGAGCTTTGTTTCATTTGTCTGCTATTTTCGAGTTCCCGAAAAGTTAAGAGTTGCTGAGATTTACTCGTATATTATTGTGGATTATTTACAATACAGAGTATATTTAACTATGCACATCCTTTTTTAGATGGTGAACGGTAAGTAACTGTAATAGTTTTTACTTTTTGTTTAATTATGTGGCTATTATTAAAAATCTCTCAAATACTGAAAATTAATATTTTAAAAATTTATATCTCTTTGAATATTGATTTTTTGTAGATGTTGAAAGGATGATTTTAATCTTAAAGTTGCTTTAATTTTCAAGAAAGAGTTATTCTGTTCGCAAAATACTTTTTATTTGTTTAAACAAATGCATTTAAATGAAGATTCTTTAATTTTGTTTAAATTGTAACCTCTAAATTTAGATTCGACGAATCAAAAACTATAAAAAGCAATATTGGTTTTTCCAATTGCATCAGCAGGTTTCTGGAGACAGAAGCGACCCGAGCCCCGCCGAGGAGCTTCGGCGTCGCCGATGCCGCATTCGCGCGGCCGCATTATGTTCAAGCGCTTGAGGAGTCGACCAAGCCGAGCTGTCGGTTCCCCCCACTCTTTGCTGTCCGCAGAGGCAGTGTCAAACGTCTAATAGTTCGAGCACATCGTGGATTTACGCGAGCCAGCGGCGGCCGAGCCGCACCTTCGATTTCCCCCGCTCCGCAACGATCCGTGGAACTGATCGCGCGTTGTTTACTTTTTGGTGCGAGCTCCGCCGACTTTCGTGAGTTGCGCCGGCCGAACCATCCTCTACCGATTCCCCCACTCCGTCTCGACGCAACGCACTGATCGCGCGTATATCTATATATATATATATATATTTCTTCGAGCGTAGCAGTTGCGCGAGCGGCGCGGGCCCTCTTTTACCGATTCTCAGACTTGCTCCAACTATGGGCGCTTTTCATAGCTCTTATAAGGTATATATATATGGGATATTTCAGGTGAAGTCGGCCGATCAAAATTTTAAAATCGCTCAAAATTTTTTTACTTATAGTTTTCTATGAAAAAATCATGTTCCTAAAATTTTAGATCGATATTTGCATAAATAAAAAAGATATGCGACATTGAAAATTCCAATTTTTTACAATTTTTGGTTAAAATCCAAATTTAATCATTTTTTTTCTCAAAAATTTGAAACTTTTTGTATAGAATAGTGATTGCAAAAAAGTTTGCATTTTATCTGTATAATGTGCCAGTATTTATTTTATGACCCTTCTTGAAAGTCTCTGATTGGTTGGTTTTTGATATACCTTTATCGTAGAATATTCAGCAGTACGCCATAAAATTTTTTGTTCTACAAAATTTTTTTGAATTCTACTTTGAAAACTCTTCAAAATGCTTTTTTAAACAAATACGGTCAAGCTAATTGAAAAAAGTTATGATTTTTTTAAATATAAAGAAAACCCAAAAATTAGCTTTTTTGATAATATGGTTGATTTAGAAACTTAATATTATTCATACATCCTATGTAATGAATCAAATCACTGAATTTTGTTAGAGCATCAAATAGAACATGTAAAATCTATTTTCAATAATGTTAAGCTTATACAATAAGCCTTATGTAATTATCAGTTATTAATTACATTCATTTTGAATTTTCTGAATATTGGATAAAAAACCACTCTCTTTACGAATACACATTTCATACCTGCTTAAAATTACATTTCATAATTATCCGGTTGAAAAGGTCTTATAAAACCATACAAAAAGGGTGCAGAGACTTAATAACCTATACGGTTTTTGCACCAGAAACTGCAAATTTATATTAGTTTTGATGAGACCATTTCAACCGGGTAATCTATTATTATGTGTGCATAAATTAGGTGACAGACAGTTTTGCAATGTATATTCCAATAGCAAGATTAATACTCCTTAATTATTTATAAATAAAATGGCTTTCTTGTTAGGGCTACGTCTATAGTTCCAGATATTCTTTCCTTAAACTATGTAAAAATTAAAGACCATTTCTTTTCCCCTCGTGTTCTGTAATACACCAACAGATTTTAATTACAAATATGTTCATGATGTAAATCATTGGAATGCACATATTGAAATCTATAATAAATTTTGTCTTAATTTCGAGCGAAAAAGGTACCCAAAAGTTGACTTTGTTAAAATATAAAAAATTATGCAAAATATGCAATAATCAAGTTAATTGGTTAATTGAAAAAAATATATTACATGAATACCATATACCCGTAACATTATTTTGTTATCGATACACATCCTCTTTATATCCCGCGTAAAAATCATTAACATGAGACATATCTGGCCAATATATTGTATATATATAGATGAAATATATTGGAAAAATATTGCGTAAGCTTTAGGCAATATATTGACAAACGTTCGGCAAATGCGCATCTGCCGCTATAATTCTCATATGTTTCCCATATACAAGAAAATACTGTTACTGGTACTATCTACAATATATTCGCAATATATTGCATATTTTAAAATTAATCAGCGATCACGGTTTCCAATATATGGCCAATACTTTTCGTGCTAATATTGACAAAACATTGGCATAATATTGGCAATATTTTTGTAATTTTATTACTTGTTCCCTAGAATAATTTAGTCTTTTTATATTATACAAAAGGCATTGGCGTAGGAGAACATATACTTTATTCAAATTCTAAAGAATTTACA
This sequence comes from Torymus aiolomorphi, assembly GCA_036365515.1. Classification (NCBI taxonomy): domain Eukaryota; kingdom Metazoa; phylum Arthropoda; class Insecta; order Hymenoptera; family Torymidae; genus Torymus; species Torymus aiolomorphi. The sequence goes on from CM070873.1 coordinate 179,067,972, forward strand.
GGCTCACATATGTAAGTATTTTCATTATCGAATTTCATGTAAATACATACATTTTTTAAATTTACAATATCGACAATTACAAGTGAATCCATCATCTGTGTACATTGATGTATATAACGCAAAGAACCTCCTTGTATATTTAAAAAAAATGGATTTGTTGTTTTTAATCTTTTTATACAAGCGTAAGATTTTCCAGGACATTTACAAATTTTTTTACAATCACAATTCGTAACTCGTATAAAATTTTGTATACAGCCTACTTTGAGACTTGCGTTCTGTATATATGTAATGACATATGATTCAGTTCCTTGATTCTTTTGCGCAGCTATAGCCGTGAATAATAATTTATTTTTATACAGTTTTTTGAAACTAAATATATTTGTTCCTAGTAGATCGTATTTTAATATCATTTCTTCAGCTTCGGATGGTTTAATTTTTGATGCGATGCCAACCATGTAAGTAGAAGAGCCAATTTCAGTAAGTTTCAATCGTTTTTGAGGCGATAAAAGTCTTTCACAGAATAAATAAGCATCTGTGTTCTCTGTCAGCCAATCATACTTTAAAGTGTGCACTTTGACGTACATATTTAAATTGAATGCAATTTGTAATTCCGGATTTTTGCTACCATGCACTAAATTTTTTACCTGTCCATTAACATCTTCCAAAGGAAAGCATGACGTTGTCCATAAAGGGCCTAGACGACGTACAATGGTTGGCAGATGTTGAAGGCTATGAATATTACAAGTCATATATTTGCGTCCATACAAATATTCAAATTGCCTTACGAATTCATTAATCAATTGTTCAGAAAAATTTATCATATCATGAGTGACTTCTTCTTTACATAATAAATATATAGCCAAAACAAGGTGTTTATAATGATTCAAGTACTCTTCAGGTAATATATCTTGTAAAATCGGTACAGAAAAATAAAAAAACCAATATTTTTGTTCGGACGCTTTCCAGTACTTGAAATGTGATTTGATAGATCTTGGGCATCTTTTTATGTAAGAGGGCGGTTTTATAGATAAAAGCATATTATCCACAACATCAATTAAGTGTGCAATATTAAAGTTCTTTTCCGAAAACTGAGAATTAAACCATAAATCTCCCAATTTTTTTACCACACCTTCAAAAACACAATGCATTACGTCAATTGCTTTTGATGTTATAAAATTTGAACATATTTTTGATAAAATTGTTGGCCCTTTTACACCACAAACTGGTTTATTTATACTATTAGCTAATATAGACGATTCTATTACACTGTCTTCTGTACGCAAACAAAGATTTTCTTTAAAGGGGTAGACTCGAGTTCTTTCAACAGTCTCGTCCTCATGTAAACAAACTTGACACCCAAATCTGCCATTGTATTGAGTCATTGCAAGAAATTGGGCTTTAGCAGGTAGGTCAGCTGTGCCACACAAAATTACCCCTCTTACTTTCAGAATTTTGTCTAAATCTTTTGTATACAACTCAACACCTTTATATAAATCTTTTAGTGAATTCTTGATCGGTTCTAAAAATAAGTTAGGCACCGGTTTCTTGTCTCCGAACCATACAGCTACTAATAAAAGATTTTCGAGTTTATATCGTGCGTTATAAGGAAGTTGCAAAATCACCAAAAAGAAACCCCAGATATTATACTTTGAAGACTTAAAAATACGAACCCCGTCCGTGTACCACATTAACGAAATGTTATTTTCAGACAAAATATTGTTTGTTTTAGATAATTCTTTTTGTATTGACCCATCGTTTATATCATTTAGAGTTTGGCCATCATTACACGAAGTAGTATTTGTGCGGTTTAATTGATCATAAAAACCTGGGCGCCGATATAACGATTCGAGCTGTTTTGTTAAGGATATCTCAATGAAATAATCTAATTTGTCCTCGCATTCGCATAAAGCTACGTTTTCTAAAATTTCTTCGCTTTCTATAGATTCATCATTGTTGGTGTCATGATCTTCATTTTGTACAGGTATCACACAATTTGAGCAAAAAAAGTGCTTTTTAACAATATTTTCATTAGAAAGATTAAAAAATTTCTTAAATTTATAAAGACTAGAGGGGCAGTTATTTGGTTGCGGTAATACTCTCGAAATAAATTCCAAATAACTGCAGACATGCGAATCCGGTTGTTTTAACGTTGTTTTCAAGAGACCGATGCATAAAATGAATTCCCGCACGCTCATCGAAGCTCCTCCATAAAGCTCTTCGTCCAGTAGCTTTATGTCGGGTAATTCATCGTCATCATCCTCGTAGTCACTGCAGCCGCCACATGAGTCGTCCCAGATTTCGGCCTCACTATCGATTTCATCACCATCTAAATAAATTTGAATTTTATAATTAATATTAGTGTAAGAATTGTATATGACAATTTTTAATCTTATATCTAGATAACTGCTATAGCAATAACTATTGCTATTGCTGTAACAGTATAGTACATTTCGATACAAGTGTGCGAAGCGGTTGGTTTGTGCACGGGTGTAGTTTATCGCGCGAGCGAAACGAGAGCGACAAAAACACCCGTGCAACGATCACCCGCTCTACCCACATGTATCGAAATTTATTTTTTTTTAATAGAATGAGCGAAACTCGGAGAACAATGATTATGTACACCCATCCTTGAGGGATTCTTGCCGAACATGCCTCCTCAGTTTCAAAATCCTGGAATCCCGTTGGCCGATTCTAATTGAAGGTTAATGATTACACTCGAATTGTTCAATGAAATTGCAGAATTTTGAAACTGAGCAGGCACATTCGGCAAGAATCCATAAAAGATGGATGTACATACATGACGAGCGCGAAGTTTGTCGCTCGAGCGAAGCGAGAGCGACAATCACACGAGTCAAGGACAATATAATGAGATTGGAAGCAGGGTGTGGCGGCGTACTTGTCGTACAGTCCTATACGAGAAGCGTGCGCAAAGTAAATTAATCTGCGCATGCGCGTACTTCGCACACGCCGTGTGTAAAACACTTACTTCGCGCACGCAAAACAAGCACGAAAAGGCGAGTTTCGTCCACTCCGTTAAGAAATATAGTTATTCTCGATACAAGTGCGAAAAAGTGATTTTATCCTCGTGGTGGACGTTTGCGCCCGAGCGAAGCGAGGGTGAAAATGCCACACGAGGATAAAATCACTTTCTCACTCGAGTATCGAACACAATTTTTTGACACGACGTGCGGGAAGCTTAATTTAGGGCATGCTTTTTTATTAGAGCGTGTGCGAAATCGAGCTTTGCGTACGGAGTGTGAACAAAATATTTTAAGGCAAAATAAATTACCGCATTGCATTCCAATTGTTCTTAGAATTCCATTTTGTGAGTCCTCTTCCCTAGTAATTCTCAAATCACATCTAGAATCTCTCACAGAAGAATTATCACCGTCTATTGGCACCTGCTAGAAATGTATTAGAAATATTTTAATTTAGAACTTGCTATTGATTGTGCGTCTGACTATTATAGACTATGCATGGCTATAACTGCACCGAGAAGCAATTGGGCAGGCTGCTCTATTAACTGCATGTTGAATATGAAAGAACAGCACGTCTAATACGAGTATACCGTTAGTAGAGTAGCCCGCTCATGTTGTAAGCGATCACGGTCAATCGTTGCATGGGTAGAAACATGGGCGCATGCACTTATATCGCGCTGTATAATGACGCATTCGATTCGAAGCGATCTCTCACTTGCTGACTTGCTAAGCGCGCCGACGTCAAACCGGTGTCGCGCTTACATCTGTGCGAAAATAAGGGAGAGAGAGAGAGGGAGAAAGAGAGAGAGAGAGAGAGAGAGAGAGAGAGAGAGAGAGCGGATTGCTTTTTGCCAACCCAGAGAAAACCATTGAACGTATCCCGTGTAAAAGCGCAGCACGTCTAATTATAAATATTTGATTGTACAGAGATATGCGTTTGCATGACATCGATTCTAAATTAGGAACAAAATTACACGCGTATGACGCTTTATTACATTACAACTCACATTAAATTCATGAAGATTGAATTCAAGTGTTCTTTCTTCTTGTGCCGAAGTCGCTTTTGAATCAAAAAATCCCTTAGAGCGCTTTTTTGAATACAAGCTATAATCTCGAAACTTAATCGGTCGTTTAGACATCTCGGCGCTCCGGAATGTTGAGAAAAGACCTTAACCTTTCGATGACGCTTTAATCAATAAATGACGTCAGCATACATGTTTTGTTTTTATTTCATTAACCTTTACAAAACGTCAAGTCTATGAACAAACGCTTGATGGTGAATGTCATTCGTAGTCATAGTCATTCATAGAATCATGTACGTCTTAATTTTCTGGGTCGATTATAAAACGAAAAGTATTGTGGAAGAAGGCGCTCTGTGTCCCAATGTGGAAGAGGGAGAGAGGACACTTGTGATGTATAAAGATGGACAGAAATACGAGGCGAAAATCATAAAAAAGAGTCGTAAGTATTTGTATTCAAGATAGCCTAAAAATCAGTCGTTTATTAATTGATATTTTTTGTCAATATTGCGCAAAGCACGGAAAAAGTATAAAACTGCATAGATGACAAACAAACGTTGTTTTGAGAGAATCTTTTTCGTTTATTTATTCCCGTATTTTGATGTATAAATTCACAATTTACGAACGATGTGCGCGTAAAATATGCACGTAAATTGATAAGATAAAAGTAGAGCGAATTACACGTAATAATAGAAACGTTTACTAATTAAAGTTATATGTGTATTTTTAGATGACAGAGAATTTTTAAACCGTATAGAAGTGAGCACCGAAGGAGAAATGTTGGAAATAAAAAAAAAGTCTATTAAAAAATCAACACTATCAAAAAAAATGAAATTAAAACAGAAATCCAAAACTAATAGTGAAAATAAAGCTTGTTCATCCACTTCAACAAATTCTAAACTTTTAATTTCACACTCGATTTTTAGTGATTCTGATTCAGATGGCGAAATTGAGAAAACAGGAAGACAGAAAAAGAACAAATTACTCTGCGAAGGACATCAAAAGGTAAAGAAGACCAATGAGCGAGAGCAGCAGTCTCAGCTCCAAAGCGATGAAGATGAGTTCGATTGTCGACAGTCACCGAGCGCGAAAGGCGACCACGATCAGGGACGGCAGACGCTGACTGGTGAAGAGGAACTCCAAGAGCTAAGTGAGTCAGAATGGCTCGAAGATGAACAGAGAAAAGCAACACAAGATGAAAAAGAGAAAAAAATGGATGAAAAGCAAGAGAAACAAAGAGATCAAGAAAGGGTAACAAAGCAAGAGATACAAAGAGAGCAAGAAAGGGAAAGAAAGCAAGCAAGAAAAGGGAAAAACGATGAAGACAGTCAAAAAGAGCGTCGGAAGAAAAGAGATCTAATTAATCAAGAAACTATAAATCGAGAAATGGAAATTGATCAAGACGAGCTAAATGATTCAGAAGGACTTAGAGAAGAACGCGAAAAACAATTAGAAAAGGAACGAAAGAGGGAAAGAAAACAAGCGAGACGACGAAAGTGAGAAAGAGAGAGAGAGCTGGAAATGGAAAGGAAGATAGAGCTGGAAATGGAAAGAGAAAGAGAGATAGAAATGGAAAGAGAGAGGGAGCGAGAAAGGGAGAGAGAGAGAGAAAGAGAGAGGGAGAGAGAAAGAGAGAGGGAGAGAGAAAGAGAGCGAAGGAGGCAACGAGAGCAAGGAAGACACAGAGAGCGAGAACCCGAAAGGGATCGAGAAAGGCGACGAGACCGAATGATGAATGAAAATTTAGATAGAGAAATGGGAAATGACCAGGTAGATGAATTCGCAATGCGAGAATCTGACGAAGAGAGAGAATTTGAAAGAAGAAGGGAGATACGAGAGCGGCAAATGGAACGACGACCACGACGGCATTTCGAAGGGCCTAGAGCACCATTGCAGGATAATGGCAATAACGAAGTAATTTTCATTTTTCTCGTTTGACATTATATCTGATTTTTAATTAAATGTAAATATTTGTAATTACTACTTACTTTTAGGTGGATGAAGATCCTCTTATAGAATGTCGGCGAGCTGGTAATGGAAAAGTGCAGTTATCTGGCGTTTATAACGTATGGATAGATCAGGGCGATCTTACCTACTTTCAAAGATGGCTAGATTCGCCGAAGGAATTGACCCGGAGACTTTTGAAAACTTTGGTTGGGCCACATAATTTGATAAATATGTGTGCTCGTGGTAACTCGCGAAATAATCGAGCGATCCCAAGAGATATTCTAAATGCAGTTGAATGTAAGAAATATTAGTAATTTTATTATATAGCAAATCTATCACTACATGTACATGCCTATTAAATTATAAATTTTTATTCATTTCAGATTACGTTAATAGAAAATGTTCAAAGAGACTACAGCCGGTGGATTTTACAAATACAATAAATATGATGTGTGCCTCATTAAGAAATCCAAAAACTTAATTTTATTTAAATATTGTGAATTCATGTTTATATTAATTCACGTTTATGTTATTAATTCATGTTTACGTTTGCAAAGTATTATGAAGTTTATATTTCTGGGTTATACTTCAATAAACATGTACTAAAAAACGAATCGGGTTTAAAATGAATTTTATTATTACCCTAACCAGTATAAATCTATACTCCAGCTGCACGTACGCTCATTAAATTAACCTAATATTTCTCTCACGAAATATATGTTATCCTAACATCACATTTTACGCACTCATACCACATATAGTAGATCTTTGCTCCTGTTTGATGTGGGTTGCTGGTGAAGGATTGCCGCTGCGTTTTTTCAGTCTCTGAGTTTCCTGCCTTCAGCTTATTGGTAGGCTGCGTTCGAGGTTGGTTGCTTCTCGGTGGTCGATTGAAGAGGAGGTTCACGTTTGATTATCCAAAAGCTTCGCTGTGATGTCTCTTTCTTATTCGGCGTTGATCAGGCGTAGATCGAGAACCCAGCGTATACTCAAAATTTTACGTCTAATTTTAACTCTGTAGTTTGCGCCTGTCTGGTTCTTTCTGCTCCTCAACTTTCGCCGCTTACGAAGAGTACTTCGCTCTCTATTTATTTTATATACCCCTCTCTATTTACTATAATCGCGTACCGTTACATGTTCGCGCTAAGCTTCGAAGGAACGAGTGAAGTATTGATACTTTAAGATATAAATTATTGTCAAATACTTACTATTCAATGCAGTAGTAAATTATTATTATTAAAAAAAATCCAATTATGTCTACATTGAGCGAACTGTCTCCCAATATTATGCCAATATTGTAGTAATATTTTGTCAATATTAGCACGAAAAGTATTGGCCATATATTGGAAACCGTTATTGCTGATAAATTTTAAAATATACAATATATTGCGAATATATTGTAGATAGTATCAGTAACAGTATTTTCTTAGATATGGGAAATATATTGGAATTATGGCGGCAGATGCGCATTTGCCGAACGTATGTCAATATATTGCCAAAAGCTTACGCAATATTTTTCCAATATATTTCATCTGTATATATACAATATATTGACCAGATATGTCCCATGTTAATGATTTTTACGCGGGATGGTAAAAATAAATGTTACAGATATATATTATGATGCTTATTATCTTTAAAACACAGAAATTTATTTAGGTAAAACTCTATATTCTTAAGGTATAATATCTTATTTTAAGAAATAAATAGAAAAGATCAACCCAAATAGTTAAGTATATACATAATACAAATTGTATGAAACGAGAAAATTTCTTTCCTCCTCGTGTTCTATAATCTCAAATTATATACCAACAGGTTTTAATTACAAATATGTTCATCATATAAATCATTGGAACGCAAAGAAATAATTCATGTAATCTTGCTTAGAGATAATTAATATTTCTTTGCACTTCAATGGTTTAATTCATATTTGTGATTTGAGTCCATGCGACGAACTAGGAAATGATTTTTCATTTTTGAAACCATTACTTTAAACATTACATCTTATAGAGCTGATATACTTATTCAAACTGATACTATTTACTTCTTGGAATTATAGAGGACAACATTCACATTACATAAACATGTAATAATGTTTAAAGTAATGGCTTCAATGTGATTCCAGATATTTTTCTTCCAGTCAAAAAATGAAAAATCATTTCCTACTCCCTCGCGCTCAAATCACAAATATGAGTTAAACCATTAGAGCTGAAAGAAATATTCATTATCTCTAAGGTAGATAACGTGAATTATTTCTGTGCATTCCAGTGATTTACATCATGAACATATTTGTAATTAAAACCTGTTGGTGTATTACAGAAAATGAGGGGAAAAGAAATGGTCTTTAATTTTTACATAGTTCAAGGAAAGAATATCTGAAACTATAGACATAGCCCTAACAAGAAAGTCATTTTATTTATAAATAATTAAGCAGTATTTATCTTGGTATTGGAATATACATTGCAAAACTGTCTGTCACCTAATTTATGCACACATAATAATGGATTACCCGGTTAAAATGGTCTCATAAAAACTAATACAAATTTGCAGTTTCTGGTGCAAAAACCGTATAGGTTATTAGGTCTCTGCACCCTTTTTGTATGGTTTTATAAGACCTTTTCAACCGGATAATTATGAAATGTAATTTTAAGCAGGTATGAAATGTGTATTCGTAAAGAGAGTGGTTTTTTATCCAATATTCAGAAAATTCAAAATGAATGTAATTAATAACTGATAATTACATAAGGCTTATTGTATAAGCTTAATATTATTGAAAATAGATTTTACATGTTCTATTTGATGCTCTAACAAAATTCAGTGATTTGATTCATTACACAGGATGTATGAATAATATTAAGTTTCTAAATCAACCATATTATCAAAAATGCTAATTCTTGGTTTTTCTTGATATTTAAAAAAATCCTAACTTTTTTCAATTAGCTTGACCGTATTTGGTTAAAAAGGCAATTTGGAGAGTTTTCAAAGTAGAATTCAAAAACATTTTGTCGAACAAAAAATTTCATGGCGTACTGCTGAATATTCTACGATGAAGGTCTATAAAAAACCAACCAATCAGAGACTTTCAAAAAGGGTCATAAAATAAATACTGGTACATTCTACAGATAAAATACAAACTTTTTTGTAATCAATGTTCTATACAAAAAGTTTCAAATTTTTGAGTAAAAAAATGATTAAAGTTGGATTTTAACCAAAAATTGTAAAAAAATTGGAATTTTCAATGCCGCATATCTTTTTTATTTATGCAAATATCGATCTAAAATTTTAGGAACATGATTTTTTCATATAAAACTATAAGTAAAAAAATTTTGAGCGATTTTAAAACTTTGAGCGGCCGACTTCACCTGAAATATCCCATATATATATTTGAGGAACAGGACTTATGTTGACATCGCGTGTTATTGCTTATATAAAATTAACATGCATATTATTATCCTAATAGATGAAAGTACACTGAGGAAAAAGGCGTTTGTACTGTGAACGATATTGCATAGTAAAGCTGAATATTATTGTCTTCACTATATATTTTTATAAATGAACTATAATATGTTAATAATAAATATATTCATATAATTCCAACAGCTAAATTATAATAACTCAATTATTGTCATATCCATATAATTCAAGCAACTATGTATAGTACTGTATGCAGTTATAGTAACTCAATTATTGTTATTTATAACTAAATTTCTATTAAAGTTTACTATATTCATTTAGTATAATATAATATTTCCATTCGAAATCATTAGGTATTTTAAATTTTACTATATAATATAATAGCCAATAATTACCATAATTTTGTTGTTTTAATCACTACAAAATGTATATGTAAACAAATACCACTATACTTTATAGTACTTTTATATGAAAATATACTACATTTTGTTCTCAGTGTACATTAAAATTCAAAACCCCATTTTTAAGTTCTGAATCTCATATCTTCCCGAGAATAATTGTTAGAAAAAACAAAGAAAAATTATCTGCACTGAGAAAGAAGCGTTGGTATAGCTACTATATTGCTATTAGTTATGAAACTATTTTTTTATAAAATGACGAATAAAAGATTATTAATGAATTATAAAGAATTCGAAAGAACGGGTAAACATTATGATTAAAGGTTATTAAGTAGCGAGACAGGCCTAGTCCACGCGACGTACAGCGCGGTACCGGGCGCAGGAAAGACATTGCGTCTACTCTTTTGGGTTCCATTTCTCGAAGAAAACATGTTAAGCAAATTAAAAAAAAATCATTTCCAATGTAATAAATACTCAGCTTTCGATTTAAATGGTAAAAAAATATACTTTTTGGATGTTTTGTAGTTTTTGAAGGTGAAAATGAAAAATTTCGGAATAACTGTCTACATAATTAGAAAGCTGAGGAAAAAATACGTTGGAAACGAATATTAAACAATTTTTTTAAGTGCATTTAACTATCATAAACAGGAGTTGGAAATAGCAAGATTTCGATCTCGCGCGCCGCGCTGGGAGAGTTGACGAGAAACGTCTCATATATATATATATATATATATATAATATATATATATTATACAAATATAGTTTATTTTTGAAGAAGTAGGCCCTGCCAGAGCTCTATAAACCCATTTGATCCAAACATCTTAAGATTTTAAAATTTGTAATCTGACGAAATATACAGGTTGAACCATTTGATATTTTTTAACGGGATGTGGGCGATCATTAATTTTTATCATCATTTTTATATAACCTTTGACTGAAACCATTCACATCACTTAATTTTTCCAATTATTATTTTTAAAGTAAAAAATTTGATTTAAAATCCACCATTTGGAAGGAATTTTTAAAAAATGGTTAATTTTAACTGTATAAATGGTGCTGGTATAAATTTTGTTATCATGTATTATCTAGTCGAGATGGTTTTGGGGCTGATTTGCGAGGATAATCACGGTGGAAATAACTCATTTTGCAGTTTGTACATGTTTTATGAATATCTCTAAGAAATAATATCAAAGAAACCGAATTTGGAAATTCTCGATATTTCGTTAACGATGAAGATTCAAAACTTCAAACACATTCATATCGCCCCAATCTCGCCTCGACAGCAGTGTCTTCGGAACATGCGATTTTGCTCCCAATTTTTTTTAAGCTTGTATTATTATACTAAAAAACTTACGCATACGCTGTCTCTGCGCTCGATTAGTTCCAATCTCCCCTTCCAAGCCGGGTCTTCCGGACATAGGATTTTCTTCTTAATTTTTATCTAAGCTTTTATTGTTATACTAAAAAACATATTAAAAATTTGGGGGGTATAAGATCTCGTTTTCGAGATAGAATTTTTGATATGCCATGGTGTATGCGTTCACGCATACGCTGGCTGCGTCCGATTCGTTCCAATCTCCCCTTTCAAGTCGGGTCTTCCGGATATACGATTTTCTTGTTAATTTTTTTTAAGCTTGTATTATTATAATAAAAAACATATTAAAATTTTGGCGGGGTATAAGATCTCGTTTTCGAGATAGAATTTTCGGAAGATCAGCCTTTTTTAGGTACTTATGCATACGATGTGTCTGCGCGCGCTCGATTAGTTCCAATCTCTCCTTCCAAGTCGGGTCTTCCATATCACTCTAGGGGGGCTTTTTCGGAAAAGCGATTTCGTTCACAATTTTTTTCTAGGCATTTGGGGAAGTTATCTACAAGAAACCGTCGAAACATTTTTCCGACCGGCATAATTGCGGCTCTGGGAATTCTTTTTCCCGTTTTCGAGACAGTATATCGGCTCGGGGGGGCTTTCCCGGAAAAGCGATTTCGTTCACAATTTTTTTCTAAGCATTTGGGGAAGTTATCTACAATAAACCATCGAAAAATTTTTCCGAACGGCGTAATTGCGGCTCTGGGAATTTTTTTCCCGTTTGCGACACAGTATATCACCCTAGCGGAGCTTTTCCGGAAAAGCGATTTCGTTCACAATTTTTTTCTATGCATTTGAGGAAGTTATCTACAAGAAACCGTCGAAACATTTTTCCGAACGGCGTAATTGCGGCTCTGGGAATTTTTTTCCCGTTTGCGACACAGTATATCGGCCTTGAGGCGCTTTTCCGGAAAAGCGATTTCGTTCATAATTTTTTTCTAAGCATTTGGGGAAGTTATCTACAAGAAACCGTCGAAACATTTTTCCGACCGGCATAAGTGCGGCTCTGGGAATTTTTTTTCCTGTTTTCGAGACAGTATATCACCCTGGGGGGGCTTTTCCGGAAAAGCGATTTCATTCACAATTTTTTCTTAGACTGTGTGGGACCTTTCCTTCAAGTACCAGTCGCTAAATTTTTCCTAACGAAGTTATTGCGACTCTGGGAATTTTGGTTTTCGTGTTTGTCGTTATGGGAAAATTGACTTGTCTGTGAGGGTGGTTTTAGGGGTGGCTTACGGGGGTGGCGAAGTGCTAAATTGGTTTTTACATTGTTTTTGGTCCATTCCTACCCTGTTTTATGGTTTTAGACGGTTTATAATGTAAATCGCAAATTTTAGTTTTTTCGTTCACTGTGAACGTTCGGAATTTCAAACACATTTAGTCTTTAACATCTGCTTTTCCATAGACATTAATCTTTTTAGGTTAGCGTAATTTTTTGGCCTAAAATAGTCATAGGTCAGATCCACGCATCTATTTATTTATACACTAATCCTTTATGCTTGATCTATCAACCATTCTAATGGTAGAGAACCAACGGTATATGTTTATTAAAAAACTTCGATAATATTTTGCAATTTCAGAAATTATTTATGCGAAAACCGTGTAGCGTACTCTTTTAATTGTGGCTATATAGACTTCTAAATATGTTTTTTCATATTCAGTCATTTTTTTAGTTCAGAAATCCTAGTATGAAATCAATGGTATCTATTTATTCATGAGATTCAATAATTTAACAAATTGAACAATTACTTATGACAAAGCAGCGAGGTGTACCCTTCTAATTCTTTTTATATTATCTCCAAGCATAGAGACTGTTAAACCTTATTTTAGTAATTATAATTTACTATTGTTCTTTTAATATACTTTTATTATTGTTCAACAAAAAGGAAAAAGACGAGGTCGTGGTTGCACGGATAAAATAAATGTTTATTTAATAATCTACGTACACGATGCTTTGAAATCTGAATAGTACTGAGGAAAGTGACCAGCGCAGAGGAACCTGAGTTCCGCGTGTAGGCTCAAGTGAGAGCCGAATGAGGGTTATTCTGACACTAGGCGCTTTTGGTACATAGGGGTAAATACATTATTTTTGTATATCTATTTATCGATGTTGTGCACACATGCATAAATATAGATATACAAAAATATAATGTATCTACCCCTATGTCCCGCTAGCACCTCTAGTATCAGAATAACCCTCATTACACTAACTCGAATGTACTATACATTATACGCGGCGCGCATCGCTCGCGTGCCTTGCTCACATGTGAACGCTATACTTTCTCACGCATAATATACTTACTCACGCCCACTTAGCTTTAGCCAATCCATCATACATACATTATAATTAAGCTAAATTTACTCTTATTTCAACAATTATACTTATTTGTTACTTATTTCTATTGTTACGTCCTGCCAAAAATATTTTTCTCTAAAATAATAAAAATTATTTTATTTCATTATTACATGAATCTCGTAAACCAATATCAGATTTCAGAGAAAAAAAAAAGAAAAAAAAATTTGGAATTCAAAATATTGTATAAATCCATCATTTTTCTTTTCCTTTATTACTCTGGATTTATTAATAAAAGATTAGAGATCTGATTCTCAATAGTTTTGAAATACAGAAGAGCACTGTTACGTAAGTACTTTTAGATACCAATCTTTTCGAATTAGGAAAATTGGCATAGTACCTCTTTTCACAATTATTTTGATTTCAACAATATAGAAAAATATATTAGAGCTTGATGCAGTTTCCTTTTCTTTCAGAATATAAAAAAAAAAATATAAGATCCAGTTTTGTAAATAAAACTTGGAATCTTGTTGTAACCTTTAGTATTGTATGTTTCCTTTTCAAAGTATAAAATTTCGACACTTTACTCTTAGTAGTAAGGCAATTATGTTGTAAAATTTTATCTGGCATTTAAAAAGTGAGACGCTTTTGTATCATTCATTTCAAACGCAATATTTAATAAATGCTCACTATTTCCTCGCATCCAACAATCATCGGATTAGATCATTTTAGAATTTGTTCATCCTCAAAAATTTTCTTCGTTTAGGGTCATAAAAACTCAGGTCCAAAATTTTCGGCCGCATGTGAAATCCCAAATGCAAACATCTCGAAGTAAGGGTACAACGCTTCCTTCTTCGTCGCGGGTCGTAAAGTTTTTTTTCGTTTCCTTCCTCTTACGATAGCCTCAGTAAACACTAGCCAGACTCAAACATCTGCAAGCGGTAATTTTCTCGAACCCGAGTACGCGTCGGAATTTCTTAGCCACTCCAAAAACAATAAACTGGGAAAACCCTATAATTACGCACGACAGCGTCTGTTTCCGTCTCTCTCGCTTTCCAGCATTTTCTGCTACCCACGCTTATACTGGATTTTTCTCTTAACACGTTTATAAACAGTGGATGCAATTCTAATTCTTTTAGGTAAAAAAGCAATAGACAATATGTCCATTCTCATTTTTTTTTATTGAAATAAATCCGGATTTTAAAGAAGATATTCAAAGAAAATGCGAACCTTTATGAATTTACTCTTCTTCCATTTTACAGTTATTCACGATTTATAAATCAGAACGCAATGTTAGTAACACCCCTATTAGTATATTTAAATTAGTTTATAAAGTAAATTTTTTATAACGCATTTATTTTAATAAAACCACAAAATTCTCTTTCATTAATGTATAATATTTAAAGTACACGTTTATAGACAGTTAGTAACAAATACAGAGTAAACTAATTTTTCCTCTGTAACTCCAAGGTTAAACATATACCATTTACTTAGTATATCTCTTCCAATTAAATCCCTGAGGATTTATTAACTCAACAATTCAATAGATTTTAGTTATCTAAGACTAAACTAGGTTATTTCATACCTTTCTATTAATCTTTTACGTTAGATAATTACCTTCAACATTTTCTATCCACATTAATATTTCTTGACTTTATTTTGTATGTTTATGCAAAATATATAAAAACAAAATCTCTACAATTTCCAAATTCAATTAAGAATATTTTAAAGTTCAAATACCTTATGAAATCAAGTACTTTCTGTTCTCTTTCCTGAAAAGTTCATAAACTAATACATTTTAATATCTCACCTATTTCCACAATAGGTTATTCTATTATATATATTATTGTACGTTCTTCTGTATAAGTTTTATCAGTCACTTTAATTCAATTCCCCAATAATATGAAATGAGTAATAGATTTCAATAAAGTATATATATATTATATTAGTCACATATTAGATTTATGTTGATTTAGATAGTTTATTTTTAAGTTTACATGTTAAGTCTAAATTTGTAGAAGTATAAGATATCTGATATAAGTTATTTTATATTCAAACTTTTGTATTAATTGCATTAGAGTTTATACACATTTAGTTACTTTTATACTTATATTTTAGTTCTAACTTATGCACTATCGAAAGCCGTCATATTTAGTTTTAAGTCTAATTTTACTAATTTTAAGACGTTTATATTTTCGGTGTTAAACCGTTTCACTGATAATAACTGTCACCCTTTTATATACCAAAACAATATTCCTATTCGCGTATTTAATTGACCCTTAACGGTTAATATACAAAATAGGATATTAGATGTATTTATAATTATCCTTTGTACGATTTCGCTACTTAAAAACCTTCTTGTTTGAAAATAAAACTCTTGTACATAAATAAACTACTTCGAGTAATGTTTAATTTACAGATTAATTATAATTTATTATAATATTCATATTATAAATCCTTTCTTTAATTAAGTTTTAATTCATTTCCACCTTTTTTGTTAATAAATCTTCACATTTTAACGTAAATTCTTTTTAATTAGTCATGGGACCGCCCAGTTCTTATATGTATTTAAAGTTTCATATTAAAAATTATTTATTATAAAAAAAAACATTATGTCAAAGTGGGTTATTTATCTTGATGCTGAATGTAAGACAACAAAAATTCTCTTTTATTGCCTAACAATCAATTCATAGCGTTTATGCATAATGACGCCTCATTATCGAATCCCAGCGCCCGATTTTGAGTGAGGGCTGGTCCCAAAAATCTAAGCGACCAATAACATCCCTCTACGCTTAAGACAGGAGAAAGTGGCTGCGCCCCATCTCAAGCTTAGCTTACTTCGTCACCACGTCCAACGAAAAACCAGAGTTCTATTTCAGACCCCGACTCGGGTGTTCAATCCTAGCCCCGCCGAGTGTGCGAACACTCGCGGGAGCGATCTTTATATTCTCAGTCACTCTCCAGCAATCACCCTCCAACGAGGTCTTCAATACGCGCTCTTCAATACGCGCTCATCAGTCGCATTTCGAACTCCAACCCTCAACCGAAGAGGTCTTCTCTCATTTCACAACTCTCGGAGTTTATTCTAAATTCGCATCTATTACTTCAAATTTATTCAGAGTCCCGCGCCACTCTGAAGTTTTTACGGAAATTTAGAAATTTTGTACAAGTTACCGAGCAAGGGTAACCCGTGTGTGCCAGAATAAATTTAATATTTTTTTTCCTTCTATTTTGTTTTTGTGTCAATTATTTTATACACTATCTACCATCATCGACATCAGAGAACATCCGAAGCTGCCAAAAAAAAAAGTAAGTTGAAATTTATCTTGCTATCTAACTTTCTCTACAGCTAGTGTGATTTTCCCATACATTTGTCCCCATTTCTTGTAATTTAATCCGTGTTTTGTTGACCGCGTCCCCCTTAAAATAAAAGTGTTTTTTTTATTATTATTCTATTTAAAAAAATTCACCTCTAAATTCGCGTAATACACAAGCCAAATCTGGCCTAGTAACCGACTGTACAGGGGTTCGTCCTCAGTTTCTCGGTAGATCTAGGTAAGTTGGCAAAATACTAACATACGTTCGAATCCGCGTTTCTGAGTCAATTCTTCTAACTATATCGCGCTCTTTGCTGCATATCTCACCCAACCCCTACATCTAGTAGTATCTAGCTCAAGCCCGAGCTATTAGGTTTCACGGAATCTAGGCTCAAAAGTGAGCAACTAGTTTCTATTTTTCTATTTAGAAACAACCAGTTGGGTCTTCTTTGGTAGACCCGACGTAACACTATTATTATACTTCTTTTAATAACAGCTCCTTATTGAAATAGAAAAAGCGTAAAAGTACATTTGTTTAAAATTAAGGTAGGTTATGGTTAATGTAGCCTTTAAGCAACGTAAAATTCGGTGTAGAAATTTGTAGTTAGCGGTGATATCTCCTTAATCTCTAGAGGGTCAGAAAGCCAATATATTGGCGCAATGATCGACGAATCCAGGCCCTCTAAAAGTTAATTGTATCCCTTCATTGATGTAGAGATAAATATACTTAATTTTTGTTATTTTTGTTGTTATTAGTTACGTCATGGAACGATTGCCTGGAATCCACAATAATACGGTCCGTTATTATTTCAATTCTCATATTTACTACGTAGATTTTAGAGGTCTTGGTACTATACTAAGATGTTGTAAAAGAAATGCTACTGGATGTACCGCCAAAATTTACATCCGAAATCGTGACAACATATTAAATGAAGAAATAAACGTCGTAAATGCTCATAATCACGAAGGAGACCCACTTTGCTCTGTTAAAGCATAAATTTTTAAAGGACCTTCTAGATTTGGCCGGTTCCACCTACGCCAATTTGATAACAATCTATAACGCTGTAAGAAACAGCCGCCAGTGAGTATTTGCACTAGCTTTCTATCATACTTAAAGCGACGGGTGCGAAAGAAAAAATGAAAAAAAAAAATCTGAGCGAAGCACACAATAACATTCTATCTCAGCTAATTAATTATACAGGCTTGAACTTTCAATAAATATAAAATAGTATATTATACAAACATAGGCGTGAAATTCGTTTTACACACAGTGTAATCGACTCGCGCGAGCAGCATACGATATTTTTTATAACGCCGTGCGTGAAAAGCGATTTTACATCTGGTTTAACAGTTAGTAATTCTATTTTAGGTAAACTTCAAAAATTCATATCCGCAGCTGTATATATTAAATGTTATTGGGGATTCTCTCGGAGTGTGACATTTTACGTTCCAGTTGTAACAACATGATTTTTTTTAATGCACTATAAAGTAGTATTTTTTGCATACAAGTGAATATGTAAAATCGTTTTTTACGTACAGAACTGTAAAAACTATTTTTTGTGAATATCATGCTCCGGAAGGATTGGGCACTTCGTGGGGCGATGTAGATATTTTCGCTTTTAAAAATATTAATCAAACTTTCAAAAATACTGTAACACACTTAAAGTATTCAGCGATTCTCTATCTACAAATATATACACTTCATTATTTATATTAATGCAAAGATGTTGAAATGTATTAATATAATGAAGGCGATCACTGGAAAACTCATATCGCCCACCTGCAAATCACATGGGGCGATATGGGTTTTCCCACGTAAATTAATGAGACCCATATCGCCCCAGTGGAAAAAAATTTCAAGTGGGGCAGTATGGGTACTTTATTTTTTAAAATTATTTATGCTTGAATATTACAATTTCTATCACTTCAAGTACGTTTGTTACAACTTTAGCCATAAACAAAAAAATATTCAGCATAAAATAGTTTCTTATTTTTTAAATATCGCCAAACCTATATTGCCCCGCTGCCCATATCGTCCCACCTTCCTCTATCAATGAATGCGATGCTGAAATACTTGAATGGGCCACTTTTCTACTCCTAGACGCAAGAACTTATGGAGCACACATCGTAATCGGCTGGTGGGATCACCTGCACCTTGCAGAGATATTTTTTCGATACTTAGATACCAAAATCTATAAAGCACACGTCTTAAACTTAATTAAATAGTTTTCATTATCGGTTACTTCAACCAGCTGAACATTTTATTTCATTATTTCATGGTTTTCATGCGTTCTATCACCGATAATGAAGACAATGGGTTATTAGTGCGTAATAACTGATTGTTACTAATTGTAGGTATGAACCCCTTCATCCGCACATTAGCTACAATCAGTTCAGAGGGAGAATGCTAGTAGCTAGAAGACAGAATGTTCCACCGACACCAGCAACATTATCGGAACTCGACGATACGTTGGCGGAGTATCCGCCAATGCAAGAGGTCTACAGAGGCCGTGTAACTGGAGCGGATGGATCAATCGGATTGGTATTTGTCCATCCTACAATGATTGATCCCCTTTCCAGATGTACTCAACTTTTTTGCGATGGCACATTCAAAGTAAAAATATTTGGAAAATATAATATGAACATTGTTATTTTACATTTTAACAATTAATTTAATGATAGATAAGACCACGACGCCCATCCTGCGCTCAAGTTTTTATTATACACTGCCGGAAAATGGCATCGGTATGTCTTAACATTTTTTAATAGTAAATTTAATTAACAGATGAAATGGTACGGAAACAATCGTACGTGGCTATTTATGCAAAATTTTTGCAAAATAATAAAAAACTATTTTTAGCTCATATTTTTTCCTAATTTGCTAATTTTACTTTATAAACGAATTTAGGTCATTAGGGAAATTATGACAAATGTGATCCCGATACCTCAACTTAAAATTAATGGAGTTGCAATTATAGGAAAGAAAATGGCAATTATAAAATGGCGGTTATGCCGCTCAACTTTATTAGCTTCGAAGAACATTAATAACAACGATATTTTTTTCTGTTCATATTATTTGTTACTGTATACATAATAATGTTTAGAATCGCTATAATTATGAATCCAATGTCAAATTTAGTAAATTCAAGACGTTTTTTTATTTTATTTTGCAAAATTTTGCATAAATAATCATCTTATCATAACTTACGTAGCGGTAACCGATAGAGTACTCTATAATAGTTGGATAGATAACTTTTGAAATTTTTAACCACCGTTTTCTCTCAATTAAAATGAGCATTGAAATAAATTAAAATTTCATTCGATTGTTCCGCTAATGGTTTAATAGTTATTAAATTTAATCGTTATATTCTTAACAATCAATTTTTAGGGGTTTCCAACAGCTTTTGTCATCTGCAGTAGTAAAACTGCTGCAATGTACAATGCGATTTGGACGAAACTTGTTGCACTTGTTCCAGAGCTCAGTACGAACATAACTTGCATAACAAGTGACTTTGAGCGCGCTTAAATTATCTCAGCAAAGAGAAATTTCCCCAATGCTCGCATATCTGGATATGTATTCCATTATAAACAGGTAATTAAAACTAAAGAAAATAAAGACTTCATTTTTGCTTTTTGCTTTTTCTCAGGAATCAAAACACTTGCAATCAAATCACTTTGCATTTCTGCTTTTTCTCAGGAATCAAAACACACTGTTTTCGAGAAGAATATCTGTATTGATATGTATGTGTGCGTGTGCGTGCGTGCTTGCGCGTGTAGTTAGTCATATTTCACCTTCTAACCAATCGATTTGGATCATCAAAGTCTTTTTCTTTCTTTTATTTTATTATAGTTAAGTTATACCAAAAAATTAATTTATAGTTCTGATGATGCGTTTTTGTTCTATATTGATTTTTCATTTTTTCAAAAACTTGTTTTCTAGTTTTTTTACCATTTAAAAGTAATATTATTTATTTTTGACGAAAAAAAATAATTTATAAAGAATGTGATTTTGGTTTTCTAATGATAACCAGAGTAAAAGTGGCCTATTCGCTTTATAATTTTTTTAGTAGTAGATTTTGGATACGTCTCGGCTAAGTTCTTATTAAATTTGTATTTTTTAAATATTTCAATTGAGAATATAATGAAAATAATTTTTTTCATAACAATCGATTCATTTAATAATAAATTTAAGAAATGATGGATTTGTTGTGATATCATTTTATTCGTGATTTGATTGATGGCGGTAATGGGTTGGTAGGTTACAAAAACAAAAGTGGCGCGCGAAGCGCGCTTAGAGATGTCTAGCAATGTTAAATATCGCATTAAAAAATTAGTTAAAGGTATAATTAGATTATGCTTGAGGAAGCCACTTGCCAATAAATTCGTAACAGTTTATTTCTGTCCATTGGTTCTTATGATAGCCACATTTCAATTTCACATTTACGTTTTTTAAAATCTTTTTTATTTTATTAAAGGCTTTGGTAAAGAAATGGAGCAGCTTAAATATACCAACAACTTATGATTATATAATCGAAAAAGGATATGCGCTTACTCATCTACCAAGTGAAAAAATGTCTGAAGGCATGGATGTTTTTACTACCGCGATCGACGCGGTTGTAAATCTGAATGAGCCTGCAGCTGGTATTTTGCAACGCTTCGGAACATACCTCCGAACTTACTGGTTACCCATGGCAGATGTAATATCTGTTTATCAAAAACCGATTAGAACAAATAATATGTGTGAAAATTTTCATTTATATGCGCAAGCAGCCATGGGAATTCGGAGTAATGTATTTAAGATGCTTGGTATGAATGAGATATTTTTCGTTTTCATGTGAGTGCAAGTTCTTCTATTAAAAATTTTGTACAGATGGAATGTTGCAATTAATGGTAAAAAAGGCTGCGGATTGGACTCGAGTAGATGCTGGGTTTCGCATTGCGTCATACAGACCGCAAGATTTACAGTGCGTAGATCTTGAAATTCAAAGAGCTGAGAGAATTGCAATTAGGAACGTAAGGAATGAAGGATATGTGTTACATAGAAAGAAATAGTATATTGTGTACCTAGGGCGCAAAGTGAGCATTTTTAGATCGAGTGTGGAGTTTGCAGTACGAGTCGTAGGTCAGCTAGCACGAGCCGAAGGCGAGTGCGTTTTGCGAACCGAAGACGAGTACTGCAAACACACGAGATCAAAAGGCCCACTAATCCCTAGGTGCACACCACATTTTTTGTGACTCATGTATTGATTTTCGGCGTTTTTGAACCAAAAAGGCAAGGCTAATAATTGTTAACAGTAATCAAAAATTCGCCACAAGTTTCTTCGAATGGGTTCAGACGTTCATTTTCCACTAAAAATAGTATACTGGATTTATCTCTGAATAAAAACAGTCATAAAAAACATGCATTCAAAAATTTATAGTGGATTAAGTATCATTTTTGCGATGTTACAGAATTTTAGAGTAGCGTAGCGGGCGCAAATGGATTTTTTGCCCTCGCCGGGCAAATATAGTATTTTTTTATCTAATTGGTCGAAAAAAAGTAACTTTAGGACCTCTTGTTAGGTCGAAAAACGACGAAAATCGTGCATGTGTTACAAAAGCTTATTTTTATTGAAGAATTGATTTTGCTTTAAATGAATTTTATTAATTCATAATTTTATCGCGATAAAAGAACACAGAGAGAGAGAAGCACCTTTCCTCGTAATTTCATGAAATTCGATAATTTTTTCATAAAAACAATTATATAGCATTTCAGTTATAAAATCTTATTCTATAATGAAAATATCAAGTCACTAACAACATTTTAATTTAATTTCTTATTTTATCTTATGAAAGCATTTGTAGTTGTTCTTTAAATTCACGAGTTCGTAACTATTAAGATTACTGAGTTTGAAATAAAGTACAATCATTTTTCAATTTTAAGTTAATGTTTAAATTAATCATTTTTCTCCGTAAATAAATTTCAGATATTCTGTTGCGGAATTTATTAACAACATCTCCAGCCATAGGCGTTTTGAATTGTCAAGAGGTTAGTAAATATACGAATGATTCCTTATTATTTGAAGTTTCCTCACTGAGTATTAGAAGTCATAATGACATAAAAATTAATTCATATTTCTAGTTTTCCATCACAATCAACTACAGCGGGAGCCTGTAGATGGAAATGGTAATGAAAATGAAGATGGTAATGAAAATGAAAACGAACCGCAATTTGAGGATAACAATCCTAATGAAGAACAGGAAGAAATTCTTATGAATGCCCAGCAGCGGATTCAGAGAGAGATAAATTTTTTTCGAGATAATATAAATCCTAATACTGGAAGTGGTAAATATTCACAATGTTATTTTTGTAAACAAGAATGTTATTTATATCATTTTTTATTTTAGGTGATTTGTTTGAAAATGAAGCCACGATCCGTCGTGGTAGAAGAGAAGTCGTTGGTAAGTAAACACTCTACATGTCTTTAGAAATATAATTTATAAATAAGTAATATTATTTTTTATAAACATTGCAGTTAGAGATGAAGAGCAAATGCCTTATGAGGTTCAACCGGCAGTTGCCGTACGACCAAACCGCCAAAGGGGCAGAGGCAGAGGCAGAGGTCATCCCAGAGGCAGAGGTCGTCCCAGAGGCAGGCCGTGCCAAAATCCCGTGGGTGAAGTGCCAAGACCTGCTGCACGTCCAAGAGGCAGAGCTCCGCGAGCTGCTGTGCGAGGAAGAGGCAAACCTCGACGAAACGCTGTGCAAGATCGCCGATGTAAAAAAATTAATTACATTTTATCGCTACTTATATGATCTCCACTAATGTAAGTGTCCCGATTAGTGTGCCATGAAGGAAAAACGGATAATCAAGCATGAATTATGTAACTATATAATTTTGATTTTCTTAACTTCAAATAGTTTCAAATAATTGAATCGTTTATCTTACTATTAATATTTTATTTATTTGAATATAAGTATATTTCATATAAATTAAGCACAATATAAAAAAAATAATTTTTCACGTATTAGTGTGCCCTAACAAATACCAGTGGCTATATTTGTGTGCTCCCTATTTGTGTGCCCTGTTCCTATGTAAACATCTGAAAGTGAGGTTATAACTCGTTTTCAATATAAATTAGATTAAGCTTGTTTGCAGTAACTAGAGTAACTTAGAGACATTTATCTTTTAATAAAATGATAATTTTAAGAATATCCATCGTATATTAGCATAGTAATCTTCATAAATAAAGGGACACATGTATGTAGACAAGTCTCAAAAGTCGACCCTATTAGTGTATAAATTATTAATTAATTTTTTTAATCTAAATTACATAAACAGAAACAGTATTTTAATAAATATTAATAGGTATAAGCTCCGAAAGAGAATTTGATTGTTATTAATAATTTAACCATTGTTCTTCACTGATGAAAATCCAAAACATTTTATAACCAATAACTGATCATTTATTTTAGAGCTGGCTATAAAATGGGAATTTCTCTTGTCCAGTTTCTAGCTCTCGATGAAACGGGTTTTCTCCCTTTATTGGACCATTTAATAGATTAAAAAACCGCTACTAACTGCTTTAGTAGAATGCTTTCTCAAAGAGAATTGATAAAGTACATCAAATAATTTTTTTAAACGTATATTTTAATTTAAAATTACATTTTATCTGTATATCTTATTTTCCATAAATACATTCTTTAAAATCATTTAGAAAATTATATTTAAAATAGCTATATAGTAATTATCAAATTGTAAATTAAAATGTTTAAGATATTATCACATGCTATTTATTGAATTTATATATTAATTGCATTCAAAATCTAGATAAATTATAATTAGAATCCAAACCCGGCGACAAAAAAAAAATTTCGATTTTTCCATATTTTTCTTTATTTTTTTTAACCGACTTCATATTACCCGATTGGGCCAACAAAAATATGACTTGATAGGTAATTTCAAGTTCTTTAAGAAAATTCGCTTACATTGAACCGATACCCAAACCCTGCGACGAAAAAAAAAATTCGATATTTCCATATTTTTCTTTATTTTTTTTAACCGACTTAATATTACTCGATCGGACCGACAAAAATATGGATTGATGGACAATTTCAAGTCCCTTAAGAAAATGGACTTACATCCGACCGATATCCAAACTCGACGATGAAAAAAAAATTTCGATTTTTCCATATTTTTCTTTATTTTTTTTAACCGACATAATATTACCCGATCGGGCCGACAAAAATATGAATTGATAGGCAATTTCAAGTCCTTTAAGAAAATGCGCTTACATCCGACCGATATTCATACCCGGCGACAGAAAAAAAAAATTTCGAGTTTCTATAGTCTGAAAATGGCTACTAGAATACTTGCTGCTATGATAAGGAGTGAAAGAAACAGAATCAGATGGAGAAATAAAAGTTTTGCTGAATTATTCGTAGAATGAGTACAATAAACGATTTATTAGTTCATGTTATTTATTTATATCTTGAAAAGTCATCCAATGCAGTTTAATGCTCTTTCATCAAAGATATAATTAATAAATGCATCAAATATAAATATTGTTTTACGCCAATTTAAGATATAGGCAGAAAATGGGAGAAAAAGCGTTTCATCGTAGCAATTGATTAGCCAGTTTTACTAGCTATTTTCTAACTTCTTGGCCGTTACGTATAGATACATTTCTACTAGGGCCTATTTAATTATATTAACATTCAATGAAACTTATATTTATTTTGCATAATATTGGAATACATTTTTGGATAATTTTTTGGATAAAATTTGGATAATATTGAGTAAATTTCTGAATAATTTTTTTTTATAAGTTTTGGATCATTTTTAAATGTTTCAGATAATTTTTGAGTTTTCAATAATTTTTAATAATTTTTAAATAAGTTTCGGATAATTTTTGGATTAATTTTCGATAATTTTAACATAATTTTTTGATGTTTTTTGGATAATCTTTCACTCTGTTATATTATCGATAAAAATACATTTATTTTTATTATTATAATCGTTAATAAATTTGGGGTTCTCCATTTTTCATAATATCTCTCTTCACTTTCACATGGAAAAAGATAGGGGAAAAATTAGAAAAATGCCCAATAAAAATTACCATACTGCGCACAAAAGACAGCAATAAACTATGGCCGTACTGTTATAAGTGACGTATCATTAAACTCATGAAAATTTTGGTGATTTGAGTAAGAAAAAATACTAGATAAATAAATTGGAAAAATTGCTAAATAGTATGCTAAAAGTGAGAATAAACAAATTTTATTTCATAGCTAGAGTTACCAAATTTTCTTTGACTGTATAAGAATATTTCCAATATACAGCTGAGACTTCACAAATATGCTTGAAGTTTGCAACGTTGCGACTCCAAGGAAAATCCAAACTTCCAAAAAAGTATGTTTTCAGCACGGATTCTATTCTAGACTTCATAAGAATGATGCGAACAATAGGCAAAAAACATAAAATACAACAAAAACTCCCCCACAAACACAAAGAACCCCTTTCGCAGGTGCAAAATCATAAAGAAAATTCCATACCCCGTTTTTGAGATTGCCAATAATTTTATTGTTGGAATACCATTTGTAGCATGCAGGCTAGCTAGAAAAAATTGGCAACCCGCCAAGTATCGCGGAACACCCTCCAACTACCCCTTTCGCAGGTGAAAGATAAAAGAAATTGTCATTCCGCCGTTTTTGAGATTGCGAATAATTTTATTATTAGAATACGATTTCTCGCATGCAGGCTATAAAGAAAAAATTGTCACCCCCCCCCCCCCAAAGTACCGCGGAACACCCTCCAACAGCCCCTTTTGCAGGCGAAAATTTGTATGATGATTGGAGTGTGTTCCGCGGTACTTACGGGGTTGCCAATTGTTTTCTAGCTAGCCTATATGCTTCAAATGGTATTCTAACAATAAAATTATTAGCAATCTCGAAAACGGCCGAATAACAATTTTTTATCTTTCTCCTGGAAAAGGGGTAGTTTCGGGGTATTCCACGGTACTTGGGGGTGTGCCAATTTTTTTCTAGCTAGCCTGCATGCTACAAATCGTATTCCAACAATAAATTTATTGGCAATCTCAAAAATGGGGGTATGGGATTTTCTTTATGATTTTGCGCCTACGAAAAGGGTTGTTTGGGAGTGAGTTTTTGTTGTATTTTATGTTTTTACTCTTTTACCCATTGTTCACATCATTCTTATGGGTTTAGAATAGAATCCTTGCTGAAATGATAATTTTTTAGAAGTTTCGATTTTCGTTGGAGTCGCAACGTTGCAAACTTCAAGCACATCTTTGCAAGACAGTATGATAAAAATATTTTCTATTTTTTTCACAAAATTTGATTTTTTTTTTTCAATATCTTGACAATAATTTTGAATCTCAAAAGCTATAAAATCCTTTCTTAGAGACCTAAAGGTACCTGTAAAAAAATATTTACAAGGGAAAAACTTATAAGTATCTTTTCACACTGGTCCGAAAGGCTCCGTGTGGCACTTATGTAAGTGTTTTGATGTGTGTCATTTGGGGGTAAATAAGATTACTAGTGAAATATTGTTACATGGCAATTTTATAGATAAAGCATATGAAATAAGTTTTTGACCCCATAATAGTTTTTATGATTAGGCAATTATATTTTGATATATTTAAACTATTTCAATTTCATTATTGTTATGATTATTATCGTTGTGTTTTAATTTAAAATTTTATCATCCTCATAGTTCAACAAGGACCTATAGGACGAAGGAAAACTCGACGTGGTGGAAAAAAGAAGCGTAATTAAAATTTTCATTGATTAATTCAGCGACATATGAAAAGCTCAGGTGCAGTAGCTGTCGAGTTCATTCCTCAATGGACCCTCATGACCCGCAGTCACTCGATTTTTCACTCCTAACTTAGCAGCTACTTTATCTGAGCACTTCATATGTATATATAACATTATTATTTGAATACACATTTTATATATGACTGAACCCATCTTGAATCAGGGTATACGTACATCACTAATAATTTTGGAATTGAAGTATTGCTGTTCTTTAAAAATGATTCGATAAATATTTTTTAATTTTTTTATTGCAGTAAAATTGCATTCGGTTTTCAATGTTCAAAATTTTATACAGTATATGTGTTGTAAAAAAAGCAATTTATATTGACTGCCAATGTCTACCGTATAAGAGAAAAAATGTCGATTGCACTTAATATTCTTTTCCTCTTTCCATGAGCAAAATTACAGTATCGCACAAACATGATTTTATAGATATAAACTAACATGTTGCTTATAACGTATTTAAAATTTTCTCCCAACAAAAATAACTTGTTCCTCGTAATACTTCAACAAAAATATCAAGAATTAATACCATAACATGTGTATTTATTAATAATATTATATGTGCCAATATTATCAATAGAAACTGTAATTACAGGTGGTGTTATGTGTGAATGCTATTTTATAATATTCATTTTAATAATTATTGAAAATACATGACTTTATCTTTAGTAACTCAATTACTACCGTTGGGCAAAACATCTTCAAATGATTTTGATTATTCAATATTAAAAATTTAATTTAACTTGTTAAAATCATAAGTAATAAAACTAACATGATTTAAGTTAAAGACGAATATATAAGGCATAATCGGAGAAAAACTGTCAATGTAAACCTATTAAATTTCTATTAAAAATTCACTAGGTACACAGAGTGGGAACAGAGGGACATATGTATAAAATGTTATTGTTACTTATCAAATTTGAGTAAAGTAAAAAATAAAATGAACCCATACTTACGAAAAAATATTTTTAAATATATTTTTAATTGATAAATATATGTATTTTTTTTAAATTGCATAATTTTACCTGGTGAATTATCATAAAAGAAAGGCATAATTATCTACATAGGTTAATGAAATATTATATAACAAATACTAGTGAGACTAAAGTAAATGAATTATAGATCGGTCTATACGGCACTATTGTCAAATTCACGCTTGCAAACAGTAGTTTGAATAATTTTTCATCTTTTTTGATATGCTTATATGAAAACGTAAATTATATGATCATTAAATATCGCTTAATCCTGATTGCCTAGTATAACTTGGATAGGAATTATATTTATAAATGAAACGAAAATATTTCAATTTAAATAGGTTGAAAAATATATCTTTGTGTTTATTAACAATCACATAACAATTTAGCGCATCCGCATGCGACTGTTCAAGTGATAGGAATCTCGCTTATCTCAGATAACGTGATATCAAGATAATATAAATAGGTTTAGTTAGGCTCATATCAGTAAAGCTATATAATTGGTAGATCATCCCAAAATATTGATTAAAAATTGAGTGCGGCATGGACTTGCACACTGAATTTTAATGATATGGAAGGGTGATCTACTAGTTACGAATATAAGCTGCATTTATTGGATCGTTCAATTTTGGGTGGTGCATGCACTTGCACGCCAAGTATTAAACGAAACGAAAATAAAGCTTCTCGCGGAAATATTTTTAAATATATTTTTATTAGATAAATATTAATATTTTTTTTTCTAATTCCTATAATTTTATCTGGTGAATTATCGTAATAGTAATACATTATTATCTACATAGATTAATGAAATATTATATAAAAATACTAGTGAGACTAGAGTAAATGAATTGTAGATCGGTCTATACGGCACTATTGTCAAATTCACGCTTCCAAACAGTAGTTTGAATAATTTTTCATCTTTTTTTATATGCTTATATGGAAACGTAAATTATATATGATCATTAAATATCGCTTAATCCTGATTGCCTAGCATAACTTCGATAGGAATTATATTTATAAATGAAACGAAAATATTTCAATTTAAATAGGTTGAAAAATATATCTTTGTGTTTATTAACAATCACATAACAATTTAGCGCATCCGCATGCGACTGTTCAAGTGATAGGAATCTCGCTTATCTCAGATAACGTGATATCAAGATAATATAAATAGGTTTAGTTAGGCTCATATCAGTAAAGCTATATAATTGGTAGATCATCCCAAAATATTGATTAAAAATTGAGTGCGGCATGGACTTGCACACTGAATTTTAATGATATGGAAGGGTGATCTACTAGTTACGAATATAAGCTGCATTTATTGGATCGTTCAATTTTGGGTGGTGCATGCACTTGCACGCCAAGTATTAAACGAAACGAAAATAAAGCTTCTCGCGGAAATATTTTTAAATATATTTTTATTAGATAAATATTAATATTTTTTTTTCTAATTCCTATAATTTTATCTGGTGAATTATCGTAATAGTAATACATTATTATCTACATAGATTAATGAAATATTATATAAAAATACTAGTGAGACTAGAGTAAATGAATTGTAGATCGGTCTATACGGCACTATTGTCAAATTCACGCTTCCAAACAGTAGTTTGAATAATTTTTCATCTTTTTTTATATGCTTATATGGAAACGTAAATTATATATGATCATTAAATATCGCTTAATCCTGATTGCCTAGCATAACTTCGATAGGAATTATATTTATAAATGTAACGAAAATGTTTAAATTTAAATAGGTTGAAAAATATATCTTTATGTTTATTAACAATCACATAACAATTTAGCGCATCCGCATGCGACTGTTCAAGTGATAGGAATCTCGCTTATCTCAGATAACGTGATATCAAGATAATATAAATAGGTTTAGTTAGACTCATATCAGTAAAGCTATATAATTGGTGGATCATCCCAAAATATTGATTAAAAATTGAGTGCGGCATGGACTTGCACACTGAATTTTAATGATATGGAAGGGTGATCTACTAGTTACGAATATAAGCTGCATTTATTGGATCGTTCAATTTTAGGTGGTGCATGCACTTGCACGCCAAGTATTGAACGAAACGTAAATAAAGCATCTCGCTGAAATATTTTTAAATATATTTTTATTTGAAAAATATTTGTATTTTTTTTTCTAATTTCCATAATTTTATCTGGTGAATTATCGTAATAGTAAGACATTATTATCTACATAGGTTAATGAAATATTATATAAAAATACTAGTGAGACTAGAGTAAGTGAATTGTAGATCGGTCTATACGGCACTATTGTCAAATTCACGCTTGCAAACAGTAGTTTGAATAATTTTTCATCTTTTTTTATATGCTTATATGGAAACGTAAATTATATGATCATTAAATATCGCTTAATCCTGATTGCCTAGCATAACTTGGATAGGAATTATATTTATAAATGAAACGAAAATATTTAAATGTAAATAGGTTAAAAAATATATCTTTATGTTTATTAACAATCATATAGCAATTTAGCGCATCCGCATGCGACTGTTGAAGTGATAGGAATCTCGCTTATCTCAGATAACGTGATATCAAGATAATATAAATAAATAGGTTTAGTTAGGCTGATATCAGTAAAGCTATATAATTGGTGGATCATTCCAAACTATTGATTAAAAATTGAGTGCGGCATGGACTTGCACACTGAATTTTAATGATATGGAAGGGTAATCTACTAGTTACGAATAGAAGCTGCATTTATTGGATCGTTCAATTTTAGGTGGTGCATGCACTTGCACGCCAAGTATTGAACGAAACGTAAATAAAGCTTCTCGCTGAAATATTTTTAAATATATTTTTATTTGAAAAATATTTATATTTTTTTTTCTAATTTCCATAATTTTATCTGGTGAATTATCGTAATAGTAAGACATTATTATCTACATAGATTAATGAAATATTATATAAAAATACTAGTGAGACTAGAGTGAATGAATTGTAGATCGGTCTATACGGCACTATTGTCAAATTCACGCTTGCACACAGTAGTTTGAATAATTTTTCATCTTTTTTATATGCTTATATGGAAACGTAAATTATATGATCATTAAATATCGCTTAATCCTGATTGCCTAGCATAACTTCGATAGGAATTATATTTATAAAAGAAACGAAAATATTTAAATTTAAATAGGTTGAAAAATATATCTTTATGTTTATTAACAATCACATAACAATTTAGCGCATCCGCATGCGACTGTTCAAGTGATAGGAATCTCGCTTATCTCAGATAACGTGATATCAAGATAATATAAATAGGTTTAGTTAGGCTCATATCAGTAAAGCTATATAATTGGTGGATCATCCCAAAATATTGATTAAAAATTGAGTGCGGCATGGACTTGCACACTGAATTTTAATGATATGGAAGGGTAATCTACTAGTTACGAATAGAAGCTGCATTTATTGGATCGTTCAATTTTAGGTGGTGCATGCACTTGCACGCCAAGTATTGAACGAAACGTAAATAAAGCTTCTCGCTGAAATATTTTTAAATATATTTTTATTTGAAAAATATTTATATTTTTTTTTCTAATTTCCATAATTTTATCTGGTGAATTATCGTAATAGTACGACATTATTATCTACATAGATTAATGAAATATTATATAAAAATACTAGTGAGACTAGAGTGAATGAATTGTAGATCGGTCTATACGGCACTATTGTCAAATTCACGCTTGCAAACAGTAGTTTGAATAATTTTTCATCTTTTTTTATATGCTTATATGGAAACGTAAATTATATGATCATTAAATATCGCTTAATCCTGATTGCCTAGCATAACTTCGATAGGAATTATATTTATAAAAGAAACGAAAATATTTAAATTTAAATAGGTTGAAAAATATATCTTTATGTTTATTAACAATCACATAACAATTTAGCGCATCCGCATGCGACTGTTCAAGTGATAGGAATCTCGCTTATCTCAGATAACGTGATATCAAGATAATATAAATAGGTTTAGTTAGGCTCATATCAGTAAAGCTATATAATTGGTGGATCATCCCAAAATATTGATTAAAAATTGAGTGCGGCATGGACTTGCACACTGAATTTTAATGATATGGAAGGTTGATCTACTAGTTACGAATATAAGCTGCATTTATTGGATCGTTCAATTTTGGGTGGTGCATGCACTTGCACGCCAAGTATTAAACGAAACGAAAATAAAGCTTCTCGCTGAAATATTTTTAAATATATTTTTATGAGATAAATATTAATATTTTTTTTCTAATTCCTATAATTTTATC
The DNA here is from genome assembly GCA_036365515.1 of Torymus aiolomorphi. Classification (NCBI taxonomy): domain Eukaryota; kingdom Metazoa; phylum Arthropoda; class Insecta; order Hymenoptera; family Torymidae; genus Torymus; species Torymus aiolomorphi. The sequence continues at coordinate 179,100,798 of CM070873.1, forward strand.
TGGTGAATTATCGTAATAGTAATACATTATTATCTACATAGATTAATGAAATATTATATAAAAATACTAGTGAGACTTGAGTAACTGAATTGTAGATCGGTCTATCCGGCACTATTGTCAAATTCACGCTTGCAAACAGTCGCTTGAATAATTTTTCATCTTTTTTTATATGCTTATATGGAAACGTAAATTATATGATCATTAAATATCGCTTAATCCTGATTGCCTAGCATAACTTGGATAGGAATTATATTTATAAATGAAACGAAAATATTTAAATGTAAATAGGTTAAAAAATATATCTTTATGTTTATTAACAATCATATAGCAATTTAGCGCATCCGCATGCGACTGTTGAAGTGATAGGAATCTCGCTTATCTCAGATAACGTGATATCAAGATAATATAAATAGGTTTAGTTAGGCTGATATCAGTAAAGCTATATAATTGGTGGATCATTCCAAACTATTGATTAAAAATTGAGTGCGGCATGGACTTGCACACTGAATTTTAATGATATGGAAGGGTAATCTACTAGTTACGAATAGAAGCTGCATTTATTGGATCGTTCAATTTTAGGTGGTGCATGCACTTGCACGCCAAGTATTGAACGAAACGTAAATAAAGCTTCTCGCTGAAATATTTTTAAATATATTTTTATTTGAAAAATATTTATATTTTTTTTTCTAATTTCCATAATTTTATCTGGTGAATTATCGTAATAGTAAGACATTATTATCTACATAGATTAATGAAATATTATATAAAAATACTAGTGAGACTAGAGTAAATGAATTGTAGATCGGTCTATACGGCACTATTGTCAAATTCACGCTTGCAAACAGTAGTTTGAATAATTTTTCATCTTTTTTTATATGCTTATATGGAAACGTAAATTATATGATCATTAAATATCGCTTAATCCTGATTGCCTAGCATAACTTGGATAGGAATTATATTTATAAATGAAACGAAAATATTTAAATGTAAATAGGTTAAAAAATATATCTTTATGTTTATTAACAATCATATAGCAATTTAGCGCATCCGCATGCGACTGTTGAAGTGATAGGAATCTCGCTTATCTCAGATAACGTGATATCAAGATAATATAAATAGGTTTAGTTAGGCTGATATCAGTAAAGCTATATAATTGGTGGATCATTCCAAACTATTGATTAAAAATTGAGTGCGGCATGGACTTGCACACTGAATTTTAATGATATGGAAGGGTAATCTACTAGTTACGAATAGAAGCTGCATTTATTGGATCGTTCAATTTTAGGTGGTGCATGCACTTGCACGCCAAGTATTGAACGAAACGTAAATAAAGCTTCTCGCTGAAATATTTTTAAATATATTTTTATTTGAAAAATATTTATATTTTTTTTTCTAATTTCCATAATTTTATCTGGTGAATTATCGTAATAGTAAGACATTATTATCTACATAGATTAATGAAATATTATATAAAAATACTAGTGAGACTAGAGTGAATGAATTGTAGATCGGTCTATACGGCACTATTGTCAAATTCACGCTTGCAAACAGTAGTTTGAATAATTTTTCATCTTTTTTTATATGCTTATATGGAAACGTAAATTATATGATCACTAAATATCGCTTAATCCTGATTGCCTAGCATAACTTCGATAGGAATTATATTTATAAAAGAAACGAAAATATTTAAATTTAAATAGGTTGAAAAATATATCTTTATGTTTATTAACAATCACATAACAATTTAGCGCATCCGCATGCGACTGTTCAAGTGATAGGAATCTCGCTTATCTCAGATAACGTGATATCAAGATAATATAAATAGGTTTAGTTAGGCTCATATCAGTAAAGCTATATAATTGGTGGATCATCCCAAAATATTGATTAAAAATTGAGTGCGGCATGGACTTGCACACTGAATTTTAATGATATGGAAGGGTAATCTACTAGTTACGAATAGAAGCTGCATTTATTGGATCGTTCAATTTTAGGTGGTGCATGCACTTGCACGCCAAGTATTGAACGAAACGTAAATAAAGCTTCTCGCTGAAATATTTTTAAATATATTTTTATTTGAAAAATATTTATATTTTTTTTTCTAATTTCCATAATTTTATCTGGTGAATTATCGTAATAGTAAGACATTATTATCTACATAGATTAATGAAATATTATATAAAAATACTAGTGAGACTAGAGTGAATGAATTGTAGATCGGTCTATACGGCACTATTGTCAAATTCACGCTTGCAAACAGTAGTTTGAATAATTTTTCATCTTTTTTTATATGCTTATATGGAAACGTAAATTATATGATCATTAAATATCGCTTAATCCTGATTGCCTAGCATAACTTCGATAGGAATTATATTTATAAAAGAAACGAAAATATTTAAATTTAAATAGGTTGAAAAATATATCTTTATGTTTATTAACAATCACATAACAATTTAGCGCATCCGCATGCGACTGTTCAAGTGATAGGAATCTCGCTTATCTCAGATAACGTGATATCAAGATAATATAAATAGGTTTAGTTAGGCTCATATCAGTAAAGCTATATAATTGGTGGATCATCCCAAAATATTGATTAAAAATTGAGTGCGGCATGGACTTGCACACTGAATTTTAATGATATGGAAGGTTGATCTACTAGTTACGAATATAAGCTGCATTTATTGGATCGTTCAATTTTGGGTGGTGCATGCACTTGCACGCCAAGTATTAAACGAAACGAAAATAAAGCTTCTCGCTGAAATATTTTTAAATATATTTTTATGAGATAAATATTAATATTTTTTTTCTAATTCCTATAATTTTATCTGGTGAATTATCGTAATAGTAATACATTATTATCTACATAGATTAATGAAATATTATATAAAAATACTAGTGAGACTTGAGTAACTGAATTGTAGATCGGTCTATCCGGCACTATTGTCAAATTCACGCTTGCAAACAGTCGCTTGAATAATTTTTCATCTTTTTTTATATGCTTATATGGAAACGTAAATTATATATGATCATTAAATATCGCTTAATCCTGATTGCCTAGCATAACTTGGATAGAAATTATATTTATAAATTAAATTGTTGGATAATGTGCGAGACTCACTTTTGGGGAAGTTAAAAGTTGTTTAATATTTTAATCTAGAATGTCCGTAAAATCACTGTTAGAATTTAACCAACATTATTCTTATAGTTTTACAGTAATATTGTTTTTAAATCGTCTTCATGCGAATATTAATAATATTTGAGTAAAATAAAAGATAAAGTCATGTTAATTTCTTATTTTTTTTCTATTTATATAATAATTTATTCACATATAATTCTACCATATTTTTTTTTTTTAAATTTAGTTTGTACCGTCTGCTACGGTTGGGAGCATGTTCAAAAATTACGGCCATGTCAACACCGAGTTTGTTCCAGCTGCGCTCGGAGGCTATTAAATCGTAAATGTGCCTATTGCAGGGTACCGTTCGTCAGCTACCTGCCAGTGGAACTAATGTAAGATAAATAAGAAGTAATAAATTAAAAAAAAAATAAATGTTATAATAATAATGTTATTTTATATGTATGTTAATAGGAGGAATTAATCTTGATTGATTGTCTCTCGTCACTGCAAAGTTGATGCCTATGTGTGTTTACAGAAGATGAAAAGTATTTTGTGCACCAGAATTATTATCAGTAAAATAATAATGATTATTTAAAAAAAAATGAGTTGTCTGTTATGTCCTGAACTACGAGTAATTTATTCTTATTATAAATTTGATTATATATTATATATTATAGATTTGGTTTATAAGTTTTATTTGATTTTTTTACCGTTTTCGTCTTTGAGGTGATTTCTCGTAAATAACTAGACTGCTGATCTGTTGTTGAACTATTTATTGAGTAATAGAGTTTACAATAAAATGCTTAAACTCGCAATTAACTTTATAAAGGCTTATTAGATCTATTCGATTTATATATATGCAATATATAATTGTTAATTGAGTGGGTAATTGATACCGATAAATGTTGGATTGATAAATGTTTTAAATAATCTATTAAAGGCTCGTATTGGCCTGTATATAAAAATAATCACTACTCCTTTTGTCGGTTGGAGTGGTACAGAGTTCGCGATCTGTTCACGATTACTAAAGAACGTGGTGCAAAAGCCCTGTATTTATTGTTCTTTTAATTTGGGTTAAAGATGATTTTGACAATGAGTCAAGATCATCTTTTTAAACAATTTGGATAAACATTTAAATATCATCCTTTCGATTTCACATTTGAAAAGTCCTGATTCTAAACAAAGTTGCGACGAACGTTTTCTTTTACAAGGTCAGTGGCTCGCTACGTCACGCTGGTAGTTGTGTAGCCGAAATACTGTGTTCGCATTCACATCGTTTTGTGGGTCAGAAAATTACTAATGAGAATATGAGTTTCGAATTTAATTTTAAAGATACGTCACAGACGTAACACCTTCCCCGTTAGACTGTTGAATATCGTAGAGATTCAACAAGTGTAATCGGATGATCAATCAGTGATTTTTTCATTACAAAAGATTCATAATAAAATAATAATTAAGATTCAAATAATGAAAATAACAATAAAAATTTAATAATTTTTAATAATAATTCGTATCATATATATATATATATATATATATATATATGTATATGTATTGTATAATCTTGCAGCAATATTGAATATAACATTCTAGCAATATTGTTACAATGTTAAAATGAAAAATTAAAACTAAAAAATGCGCAATGGAGAAACGGAAATCATGGATTTGCAGCAATATTGCCTCAGGATCACATACATGTTTACTATGAGGGAATATTCGCGAAAATTTCTAAAATGTCAAAGCAACATTCTGGCAATATAGTTTCAATATTAAATGTTATATGAGTACTTATAGTTGCGTGATCACTGCATTGACTAAAGTGTTGTTAGAGAACTACCTTAACAAAAAAGTGCAAGAACACCTAAATTAAAATATGTTATGACTATGATAAACACGTCAATTTCTCGAAAATAATAGAGAAATTTGTGTTAGGAATAAACGGATTTTGTAAATCATAGCGTCCAGTAATAAAATTTGAAGTTTTCTAGGTAGATACATACCTAAAAATGCAAAATTAACGGCTGAAAAATTCATCTAAGCGCGATACCTTTTAAGGTAGTTATTACCTAAAACGAATTATTTCCATTTCTTTTTTAAACTTTCAGCAATATTATTTTAGATAATAATAATTCTTATATCTTTCAAATTTAAGAGCGATTTTCCGTTTACTTTCTGAGATATACTAGTTCAAACTTCGGCCTTATTCCCATAATTAGCATTGCGGTTGATGGCGTTGACAAAAAACATCGCTATGAATTCATTAGATTCTAAAAAACATTGAAAATTGTAAAAAAGTAGTTCAAATATTGAAAAATCAGATATTTTAAATCGAAAAAGATTTACCGTTAATTTCAAGAGTTATAATCATTCAAAGGTTGAGGTTAGCTGAAATTATGAAATTAATGTAATTTTATTTTCAAAAAAATAGGTCCCATTGTTGTATCTAGACCAATTATGGTTACTACTAGTACTTAATAATAATAAACATACGCATAAACATTTAGTTAGATGAAAAAGTTTGTTACACATTGTTCCACATATACAACGTTGGTCAAAGGTTTACCATTCATGTTTGACGTACGTATTTGACGTACGTATTTGGGTGATAACTACATCAACTTAATGCTGCGAGGCGGAAGCATCCCAAATTTTGCTATTTAAAAAAAAAATACTTTTGTGAATGATAAGGTAAAGCTGTATACGCGATTTCTCGATTTTTAATCGGAAAATCCTTGTGTTGGAAAAGGTAATGAGTTACGAGCCACCTGAGCTGAGTGCGAGGTTGAAAGAATATTCTAAGACCGAGAATTATTTACATAAAGATCCACGATGGCTGAATACTTAAAATGATAGAATAATCAGATAATATTTTTAAATCAATAGTATATTACGATACGTGTGACTAAAGTGGCTCTTTATTGCACGGCGTTTAGCGCTCTCGCTGCGCTCTGGCACTAACCTCACGTCGTGCAAAACGAGCCACTATAGTCACGAGTATCGTACAGAGTTTTATAGCACTGCCTGCCCTAAGCCGGCTGTCACGCCTATCCGTGCCCAAAGTAATCCTTTTTTCCACCGTGAGGTTAGCGCACGAGCGTAGCGAGTGTGATAAACACAGTGCAAAAAAGGACTACTTTAATAACGGATAGGCGTGTTACGTCGGGTCTACCAAAGAAGACCCGATGTTTAGTTTAAAAGAAAACTAATAATTGCTCTGTTTAGAGCCTAGGCTAATGAAAACCTACTAGCTCGGGATAGAGCTAGATACTAATAGGATAGGATAAGGTTTGGGCAGCAGAAGGGTGCGATATAATTTAAACACTTTAAACAAAACGTGGATGCAAATGTATGTTTGAATTTTGCCAACTTACCTAGATCTACCGAGAACAGAGGACGAACCCCCGTACAGCCGGTTACTAGGCCAGATTTGGCTTAGGTATTACGCGAACTTAGAGGATTTTTTTTTAATAGAATAAAAAAAGCACTTTTATTTTAAGAGGGACGCGGTCAAAAGAACACGAATTTAATTACAAGAAATGGGGACAATGTATGGGGAAAAAATCACACTAGCTGTAGAAAGAGATAGACAGCAACTTAAAGTTTACTTACTTTTCCTGTTGTTGGCCGCTTGGGATGTTCCTTGTTGTCGATTGGTTTAAATGATTTTAAAATAAAAAAAAACAAACACGAGAAACTTTAATTTTATGTACTCAATTTATTTGACGGAAAAGAATGTATTACCATTGCACGGTAATTGGTGTCTACAATTTTTTTTAAATATTTTTGAAATTCGCAAAAATAAGACTTGCTTCACAGAGCAAGATGTGTAAATGTAGTACTTAGAAATTTATAGTACAAAAATTGAAAATGATGTTAGAAAAAAACTTGGAAACTGAGAGCTTGAGTATAGGACCTCGTAGGGTGAGGGTGGAAGCTTGAGTGAGAGTGAGCGGACGCGTAGATGAACGAGCTGCTAACGAAAAGACGAAGCCACCTCCCTTATCTTAAACGCAGAGGGACACTATTAGTCGCTCGGATTTTTGGAACCTCCCTCGTTCAAAATAGAGCGCTAGGATTCGATAATGAGGTGACATTATGCATAAACGTTATAACTTCGATATTAAACAATAAGAGGACAATTTTATTGTTTTATATACTATATCAGGATAAATAACCCACTTTGATGTAATGTTTTTTCTATAATAAATAAATTTTCATGTGAAACTTTTAATACATATAAGAATTGGGCGGTCCCATGACTAATTAAAAGGAATTTACGTTAAAATATGAAGATTTATTAACAAAAAAGGTGAAAATGAATTAAAAGTTAATTAAAGAGAGGATTAATGATATGAATATTATAATAAATTATAATTATTCTGTAAATTAAACATTACTCAAAGTAGTTTATTTATGTACAAGAGTTTTACTTCAAACAAAAGGTTTTTAAATAGCGAAATTGTACAAAGGATAATCATAAACGCATCTAATATCCTGTTTTGTATATTAACCATTAAGGGTCAATTAAATACGCGAATAAAAATATTGTTTTGGTATATAAAAGTGTGGCAATTATCAGTGAAATGTTTTAACATAGAAAATATAAACGTCTTAAAATTAGTAAAATTAGACTTAAAACTAAATATTACGGCTTTCGATAATATAAACGGATTTAAAAATTATATTCCTGAATTCATGATAAATCTAAACTATTAACATTTTTAGCGCATAAATTAAAACTAAAATATAAGTATAGAAATAACTAAATGTGTATAAACTCTAATGCAATTAAAGTATATACAAAAGTTTGAATATAAAGTAACTTATATCAGATATCTTATACTTCTACAAATTTAGACTTAACATGTAAACATAGAAATAAACTATCTAAATCAACATAAATCTAATATGTGACTAATATAATATATATATTTTATTGGAACCTATTTATTACTTCATGCGTATTAAATTAACAAATCTACTTAAACTGGTACGGTAAACATATAATGCTATATACTTGTAATAGATTGAATCATTTGCAATTTTGAAAATATAATTTGCTGTATATATATATATATATATATATATATATATATATATATATATATATATATATATATATATATATATATATATATATATATATATAAATATGAAATTCTGGAAGTTTGAGGATTATATTCAGCACCCGCTTGGAAGTTTGAGGGGTTATGGGAAGTTTGAGGAGCCTCCTCAAACTTCCAATCTATATATTCAGCATCCGAGCGGAAGTTTGAGGGGTTTTCTAGAGTCTATTTGTCTAGAGTCGGTAACCTGAGGGTTATTATTTCTTTAGCCACTCTGACCGACCGGGGTTGAGCTCCTCAAACTTACTAGCCTCTATATATATATATATATATATATATATATATATATATATATATATATATATATATTAACTAAACTAACAGAACTTATTGACATTAATGTATACTTAAATTCTAAAATTTATAATAAACAAAACCAGATCAGTTATAATTGACGTATCTACTAGCTATATAATAATTCTATTCTATAAACTAAACTAGATATATTATAATAAGTAAAGTTTTAAAAGAAGAATATTTCCTATTGCTATTTACCATGAAAATGACTTAAAATTACAGTCACAGAATAATCATCTAAGTGAAAAAATAATGCAGGCGTGGGTGGTAGAAAATGCTGGAAAACGAGCGTGAGAGAGAGACGGGAACAGACGCGGTCGTAAATTCCGACACATACTCGAGTTCGAGAATGTTATCGCTTGCAGATGTTGGGGTCTTAGAGACTAAGGCTTGGGAAAGCGAAGATTTTTCCTTTTATCATATGGTTTACTCGGAAAATCTTAAGTCAGACCAGTGTTTGTTGAGGACTATCAATAAAGAAAGGAAACGAAAAAAACTTTACGACATGCGGCGAAGAAGGAAATATTGTACCCTTACTTCGAAATGTTCGAGTGTGGGATTTTCGTGTGACCGATAATTCTAGCCTGGGTTTTTGTTTTCAAGACTATTTTCTGTCTTGCATTTATTTAGGATTGTTGTATTTAATGACTAAAATTTTTTTAATATAGTAAAATGGCCGGATGTAACAGGCGTGACTAATGTGCGGGCTTAGGTCACACCGTGCTATAATAGTAGCACTCAGTGTGTAAAGCAAGTGCTTTGCGCACGCTTCCTCATAGAGTGTGTAAATCTAGTGCTTTGCGCACGGAAAACAAGCATGAAAAGCCGTGTTTTGCGCAGGCTGTGTGAAAATACTACATTTCGATACTAGTGCGAGGATTTGATTTTCCCCTCGTGTGACTGTTTGCACCCGAGCGAAGCGAGGGCGAAAAGGTCACACGAGGAGAAAATCAACTTCTCACTCAAGTGTCGAACCGTATTTTTTGACACGACGTGCGAGAAGTGAGATTTTTGCACGCATCGTTTAACGCAGCGTGCGAGAAATCGAACTTCTCGCACGGAGTTTCAAAAAAGTTATTTTTGACACTCCGTGCGTAAAGTACTACTTTTACACACGCTTAGGTAAAATAGCGTACTTTACGCGCGTTGTGTCAAAAAATAATGTCTGATACTCGTGATAAAAATGATTGTGACAGGAGTATGATTGACGCCCTCGCTTCGTTTGGGTGACCAACTCACACTCTTACAAGAATAATTGTTACCACACTAGTATCGAAAAGTACTATTACATATTATATGTGAATTTATTTATTTAGTTTTAAATACTTTGTAATGTAGGGGTTTGCTTATTCTCACAACATTTACTTTAATAATAGGCAAACGATACCCACACTGTTAAAAATATCATTAAATTTAATGCACCTTTAATGTACACTCGTGCATTAATTTTCATGAATTTGTAACTTAAATATCATTTTATGCACATCTACCATAAAATTAATGTAAATCCATACAATATTAATGAAAGTACATTAAAATTATTGTACTTGTACATAGAAATTATTGTACGAGTACATGAAATATCTGTATTGCATGAAAATTACGAGTGTAAATTAAAATTAATGTCTTATGCACAAAGTTTAATGAACATGATGATAAAAATTACAGTTCACGTGCATTAAAATTAATGTTGAAGATAACGAAATTTAATTACATTTCATAATATTTCATTACATTATACGAATAATTAAATCAACTAATGTTCATTAAATTTAAAGTACCATGCTTTAAACTTCATGTACATAAACACAAATCATGCGGTTCACGTGCATTAAAATTAATGTGAATATGAAACAAATTTAATAAACTTCACATGAAATTTCATGACATAAAATGAAAAAGGCTTTTCCAGTACTGAGCATTAAATTTGAGTAACGATCCATTGAATTTCATTCACATTCGCATAAATAATATAGTTCACGTGCATTAAAGTTAATGTGATGATATTAAAAATTTAATAAACTTTACATGAAATTTTATGACAAAATAAAAAAGGATATTCCAGTTCTGAGCACTACATTTGACTAGCGATCCATGGAATTTCTTTACCACCCTGATAGAAATGCTAACCAACCGTTCACCATCCGTTCACCAAATCGCAAAGGTTTGGCCAACCATTTAACCAATGGTCGGCAATAATTACCGCTTATTTCATCACGGAATAAGCCTTGCGGTTGGCCAATAAATGTAGCACTATTACATTTTCTAAAAATTTTTTATTTTCGCAAAATAAAAAAATAATTTGTTGAATAAAAAGAAAAAAAATATTTTTCAACAAAGTAAATAATGTTTTCAAGTAAAATTTTATTAGTATAACGTCTTTTGCTAGAAATTTCAAATATGCATTTAATTGAAATTCCAGTTTACGGGATTTTTTTTAATGTGCAGCGATGAAATTTTCCAGTACATTTACAGTACATTACAGATTTGCATAAATTGTAATGCAGATTTGCATTAAATGTAATGCAGATTTGCATTAATTATAATGTAAATTTGCATAAATTTTAATGCAAACTTGCATTAATTGTAATGCGGATTTTCATTAATTACAATGCAGATTCCATCAATTTTTCATACATTGTAATGCAGGTTTGCATTAATTGTAATGCTGATTTGCATTAATTGTAATGCAGATGTGGATTAATTGTAATGCAGATCTGCATTAATTTTAATGCAAACTTGCATTAATTGTAATGCAGATTTGCCTTAATTGTAATGCAGATTTGTATTAATTTTCAGTTATTTGTACATTTATTTTCAGGTAATTTCATTAATTTGGTTTTAATTTACATACTTGAAATTTGCTTCATTTACATGTTCATTAAATTTAATGCAAATCCTTTTAACAGTGCATTACTTAAAATTATAGATAAGATATTATTATCATTAATTAATATACAATTATTGTACAGAACATACATCTAATGTAATATTTCTGTACTGGCCAGCAAATGTACAATTACGTGTATATTAAAATATGCGATACAAGTCAGACTATAAACGCGCGCAGGCCAAATAATGTTCCCCTACCTTTTGGAGTTTCTCTCGCTGGTGACGCTGAGGGTAAGGCTCCACCAGAACCCTCGGCTCATTCGCAATCACACACACATGCGCACTTCGCTCAGGACTCTACGCGAGAGTCTCGCTGAGCTTTACAAAACCAAAGTGCAGAGATTGAATAATAATAATTGGCTGAAGGCCGTAAATAATAAAGTACCGTTACTAGCTCGTCTCGCGGTTCAGCAGAGTGAGTGCCCTTCGCCCTATCGCTCGCTCCGTCGGTGATCGTAGTGCTGTTGTCGGATCGCAGCTCAGTATGTCTGACCGGTATAATTGTCAACGTCTCGGCTCAGCACTTTTCCATAGCAGTAGCAGCAGGCTTTTGGTATGGATGGGACAGGGCCATTTAATGTGCAGCATTAACATGCATCGAGACGTGTCTCATATCCGGCTCGGGCGTGTTCAAGCTACTCGGCTTCACGTCTCAGGAACTGACGACTCCCAGCGTATGGTCTTAGCGTCGGCTCCTCCGAATTATGTGCCGGCGGTACTATAGGTTCCGATTCAAAATCTATTAACGAGGGCTCTTGCCGTTACATTGGTGAATTTCTCACTACCGCTGGTGAGCCTGTGACCTCGCCCGATTGTCGCGAGACATTCGTCTGGGGTTCTTTGCGACTAATTCGAAACACGAGTTTTTTCAATGATTACTGTTTGTAATTTTTGCGAAAACTCGCAGGTAAAATTAAAATTTGTATCTGTAATTTCCCATGGGACTTTGTCGTATCCCCGTTTCAACCCTACAAATTTCGCTGGCCTATCTGTGAGTTCATCTATGTTTCAGCCTATACTAAGCGAATATTAACTTAGCTGTCTAATTAACTCTGGTACCGGTATATTTTATACCCACACTGTAATAACGTACTGTAATTCGAATTGTGGGGTTTCATTTGAAATATTTTCCACTTTGCGTTCCATTGTTTACTTTTACTAATGATTAAAATTTTGAAAATTTTATTAAGTTTGAATATTCCAAATTATTTGACTATTGTTGATGAAATGTTTCCAAAACAAGCGGATAAATATTAAGTTGTACCGATAATTATTTTTAAAAGCCAATTCATTTCTTAATAAAATAATCCTTGAACAGAACAAAAGTTATTAAATAGACTTAGTTATCGACAACAGATTAATGGAGCGCAATTTATTTAATTCAATAAACGAAATTAAAGAGAAGTGACGAATTTTTGTATAATAATAATTTAATCCACGAAATAATATTAAATAAACAATCGCTAATATTTACAAGCACTATACGGTGTTATTTAATTGACACACGACAATAAATTAAATAGTGAACAAACCAGAGTTAAGCTAAATCCTATGAATTACAGCACGAAACGTTTAACCATTAAATTAGATTGATCTCGTACCGAGCGAAATTCTATCACTATTGCAGTAAAAGTATTTTCGCCATACCCTGGCCGAAAGTACCACATTCCCTACCGGCGCAAAAACGGGAATGCGGTATTTTCGGCCCGGGTATGACGAAAAATAGTATACGCACCACGGGAGAAAAATTGGCCAGCCCATAGATCGTGTTTGCCACCCTCGCCTTCGGCTTGGATGTCAATTTACACGAGCTATGGACTGTCCAAGTTTTTTCCTCCCTAGGTGCGTAATATACTATTCAATGTTTCGTTAATATGTGTACGCGCAATTTCGCAATTCGTACCTATAGCGCGTAGGGAGAGAAAATTGTAGTACAGCGCGTAAGCGCTGTCTTGCCGTGGGCAGATTCGATGCTTTCAGTGCACGGGCACTCGCAACAGCCACTGAGCCATATGCTTATACCCTGTATAGGCACTTGACTCTCCCGTGCGCTGCACCGTCGCCGCACCACGGGCACAGGCCCTGCTGTTGCCCGTCGCCTGCGTTGTCTACGCCTATGCGGCAGCTATCTCTCTCTCTCCGCGGCTCCCGCGCTGTTGAACTCGGCCACCATGCTCTGGCTATACCTATAGCTTGCGGCTCGCTCTCGTGTGATTCTCCGTTGCGTGCGGTGCCGGCTCTGCTCGGCAGGCCGCGTGTTTATACATTTCGGCGCGTTCCGACTTTCGTTGACTTTGTTGTTGTCGCGAGCTATCTAGCATGCGTTCGCAGACTATAATCTCTTTCGAAAACTTTCGAGTTTACGAATATTATCAGTTATGAAAACACCGTAGCGAATTTTACTTTGAAAGCCATTACATAACTCGTGCGTTTTAAATATTCCTTCCTCGCAAATTGAATTTTTAACGCTTTTGTCGAAACGGTTACGAATCTAACTCAGATTTTCTTTGCGGTTCGACACATTTCACTCCCAACCGCGAGCAATAGATTAACTATACCAACATGAATTTAAATACATCATTTGAAATTAACACGTAAAGAAAACGTTAAGAACATCCCATATGTGATATTTGCTTCGTAGAGTACAGAAGTGTTAAATGTGTGTAATGGCCAAATTAGCTGATTCGTTATCTAATTTCGCCAATATTGAAAAAATATTGTAAATTAAGTAATAAACTGTAAAAATTAATATTTATATGTATGAGAAAAACATTATTTGACTGTAAAATTATATAGAAATAATAACAAAATATTAAATAAATAAAATTATTTTTTACATTTTAAGTTATTACATAACGAATTTCATCTATAACTAAACAAAAAAAAACGTTTTGATAATACTCTTTAGTTCCACAAAAGGTACAAATAAACGACTCCACATCATATTTTATTAAACCGATGCATTCTTCGTAGACATAATCTTTACAAATTTCACACCTTCTCATATTTAAAATCACATATTCTTAAACCAAGAAATATGTTTTTGTTTCTTTTTGGGGTGGGGGGGATGCACAGTTTCGACGATTCACTATAAAATCGAGCCAACTAACGATTTTATAAATTAGACATAACCCCTATAGCACTGAATATTTGAGGAATATTCCCTCAATATTCATTTGCCATTTTCGCAATTTTCACTAATATTCCCTCAACGTTAATGAACATGAAAGAAACTCTTAGGGAATATTCCTGCAAACCTTGATGACCGTTTTTCCATTCCTTTTCTAAAATGATCAGGTAGGCTACCTATTATTGTAATATTGCAGGAATATTCCTACAAGATTAATTAATACTAGACGAATATATAATTAAGTTTCACCAATTTTTCCTCGATTAAGCAGTATTGCAGCAATATTCGTACAAGATTCATCGACACGAGAGGAGCATTCAATATATTCCCCTATAACACTTAATATTGGAACAATATTGCTTCAATGTTGCTGCGACATATTCGCCATATTCGCTAATATTCCCTTAACGTATACAGGTAACGTTAGTATTTAAGTTGTTTATTTCACATAGATAGGGCGTAAAATGTTGAGTCCTCATCCCCCATTGCAAACGGGATATCAAAAACAAGGCAAGCCTCGTAATTCGGGCTCTTCGTAAAGAGTCATTTGAACGGTTGAATTATACGGCTTATATACTCTCGGCCATCCAGTGTAACCACAGAAAGCGCTACCGGTAC
Source organism: Torymus aiolomorphi (assembly GCA_036365515.1). Classification (NCBI taxonomy): domain Eukaryota; kingdom Metazoa; phylum Arthropoda; class Insecta; order Hymenoptera; family Torymidae; genus Torymus; species Torymus aiolomorphi. The sequence goes on from CM070873.1 coordinate 179,115,976, forward strand.
GCCGCATGGCGGATAAATAGCCGAAGCTTGCATATCGAGAGCCGCCCATCACAAGTTTCCCTTTATCACCGCTATGCGGAGCGCCGATAGCACTTTCTGTAGATACACTGAATGGCCGAGAGTATATAATCCGTGAAATTCAACTGAGCAAATGACTCTTTACGAAGAGTCCGATTTACAAGGCCTGCCTTGTTTTTTATACCCCGTTTGCAATGGGGGATGAGGACTCAAAATTTTACACCTTATCTATGTGAAATAAATAACTTAAATACTAACGTTACCTGTATACGTTAAGGGAATATTAGCGAATATGGTGAATATGTCGCAGCAACATTGAAGCAATATTGCTCCAATATTAAGTGTTATAGGGGAATATATTGAATGCTCCTCTCGTGTCGATGAATCTTGTACGAATATTGCTGCAATACTGCTTAATCGAGGAAAAATTGGTGAAACTTAATTATATATTCGTCTAGTATTAATTAATCTTGTACGAATATTCCTGCAATATTACAATAATAGGTAGCCTACCTGATCATTTTAGAAAAGGAATGGAGAAACGGTCATCAAGGTTTGCAGGAATATTCCCTAAGGATTTCTTTCATGTTCATTAACGTTGAGGAAATATTAGCGAATATTGCGAAAGTGGCAAATGAATATTGAGGGAATATTCCTTAAATATTCAGTGCTATAGGGGAAGTCGTTGTCGAATGTACATAATTCCGAAATTTTAAATGACGAAAAACGTATTTTCGAATGTAACAATTTACCAACTGTCCAAACTATCGAATTTCAAACTACAGAATTTTAATAAGGAGATAATAATGATATTTCCAAATAAATCATTAGAAACTAGCTACATCTACATTCAAATTCTGTAGTTTGAAATTCGATATTTTGAACAGCAGGTAAATTGTTACATTCGAAAATACGTTTTTCGTCATTTAAAATTTCAGAATTATGTACATTCGACAACAACTTATGTTGAATTTATAAAAATCGTTATTTGGCTTGATTTTATAGTGAATCGTCGAAACTTTGGACCCCCTCCCCTTTCTTTTTTACTGACCCTTAGTAATTTTTTTTTATCTTTACATCGCGTTATTGTCGATGGTTGATTGTCGATAATTACATCTGATTTTTAAAAATAGTTTTTGGAAAAATAAGCCCTTCACTATTTAAAAATTTATTTCTGTTTGCAATTTTTGGAGTTATTCTTTTGGAGAAAGTAAAGGTTCAGAGAATGATCTACATAATTAGGATATATCTAAATCATCATATCAAGAGGTCTCACTTGATTACGATATCAGGATTTTATTATGATTTAGTGTAGAAACAATGGTTTGATTTTTCATATACATAATCTTGTCATTCTATCTTCATTCAAACCAGAATGCCCGAGTTCTGGTGATTGTTGACTTCTGACGATAATAGAGTAACAAGGTCCATATTGTGGTATAATGGCGGTAAAATAGAAGCTGACCTTGGCTTAACAGATTCTGTATTACACTATTACCTAACGGATACAAGCCAGTAGCTTTAAAACCTAATTTTATATTAAATGATGTCTTGGCTGCATTCCACACTGTAGTAAAGATTGTGCCGAATTTCAATTTACTTATGAATATTTCACTGTGTTTATGAAAATAGTTCATAATTTCTTGACCACAGTGTTACGACCCCTAGACGTCAAAAATTACAGAGCGCAGAACCTCCAAAACGGTGCCACCGAACAACAAACTCGAAGCTTACAAAGCACTGTCATAAAGTCTTATACGATTGTTATACAGTCGGTTAACGTTGAGTATCATAGGCTGTTCTCGAGATATGGTATATTTTATTTTAAATATGATAAATATAATGAACAAATTTTATATCTTCTGATGACTCTACAGGTATTTATGTAACAGTAAAAATCAAAAAACCACAGAAACCGACAGAAAAATAATTTCTTTTTATCTTATTGTAGTGCTTAATTCTTGTAAAAATAAAAGTAGAATTTTTTTAAAAAGACTTTACGATGAGCAAAAGGATTCAAAGCTATAATGAGGAAAATTATTTATCGAAAATGAAAAATTAATATTATTTATTTATAAGACTTCATAAGACGCGATTAGGTCACTAAAAATAATAATGTCTAATGAATGTAGTGTTAATGAGATACCTATATGTACAGTTAGTTAAATCAAGCAGACAAAGAATAAAGTATCTAACGTTTGCTTCGTTATTTGTGGGGTTTGAACCCCACGTCTCCTCTAGTTCCAGGAAAGGAATGGGAGAGAGAAATGAAGAGAGACAGGAGTAACGGTAACGAGGAGATTTATTGTACTTAGGAGTTGTACAGGGGACACACGTCCGCGCGCTCGTGGACTGGAGCACTGACTGCCGCTCGCAGGCAGCTTCCCGCAGAGCGCGACATGGCTACTTCCCCCACTCTCGCAGTTAGAGTGAGAGGGAAAATCGCAGTCCCTACACACTCCCCCCCCCCCCAGTGCCAACGAAGTACATGAATGAAAATACAATATAAATATGAATATAAACCTAACGTGCTCGATAGCACTTACAAACTAAGAATATTACCGCATATCACAGTCGTGTTACACTTTGGTCGCCGGAGCAAAAGATACCTTTTTTCTTGCGTAGGTTTTTAATACTGGTCGATCAATGGTGGTGGGCTGAATGCCATTTGAATCACCACCGTGAGACACATCGAGAAGATTGTCGGATATTACATACGCAGGCTTTAAAAGTTCCACAGATACACTGCGCGCCGCGCCATTAATCTCTATATCAAAAAGGTGATCGGACGGACGTTTTAATACTTTGTAGGGGCCCGTATAAGGTCTTGCTAATGACTTTTCGGCCATATTCCGCATAAATACATGTGTACAGGTATATAAGTCCTTAAAACAGAATGCACGTTTTTTATAATTGTGTGCGACAGGGACTGGACGAATCTGGTGCATAAATTCGCGAAATTCTTCAATAAAGAAGTTCGGATCCGGGACAAAGTCTTCAGGGAGGAAAAACTCACCTGGAAGACGCAAAGTGGTACCGAATAAAAATTCCGCGGAAGACGCATTAGTATCTTGCCGAAGATGGCAATGTAAACCTAATAATACTGTACTCAGCGTACGAGTCCAGTCCTTGTCCACATGACACATAATCGCCGCTTTAAATGTTCGGTGCCAACGTTCAATCAGGCCATTCGCCGCAGGGTGATACGCTGGAGTGCGTTTGCGTTCGCAACCTATAAGTGACAAAAGAGCCGTAAATAAGCGCGATTCGAATTGTAAGCCCTGATCAGAAATGATAACCTTGGGTGCTCCATAGCGCGAAACACAAGTATCGTAGAACGCTCTAGCAACCGTTTGTGCTGAGGTCTCACATAGGGGAGTTGCTTCAACCCAACGCGAGAATACGGTCGATCATGGTAAGTATGTATTCAAAACCATTACGACTAGGGGACCGACTAGATCAATGTGCACGTGGTCGAAACGACCATCGGGTGCAACGAATTTGTCAGGTACAAGTTTCACATGACGAGAAATTTTTTACTGCTGACAGTCTAAACAATTTTTACACATGCGCGGAATATCACGGTGCATATTGGGCCATACATAGCGCTGCCGGATGAGTCGGTCAGTGACTTTGGGGCCAGGATGAGCGGGCTTATGAAAAAGATTAAACACCGACTCACGGAGCAACTCAGGGATGTAGGAACGAATAGTTTCACCAGTGATTTCGCAGTATATAGTAGTATGTGCAGGTCCCCACTGAATGTGTTTCAAAGATAGCGGGTAGTTGGGAGACTCGCGGAGCTGCCATCGGCTTCCTGCTTCTCAGAAAGATCGTTGAGGTTAATCTCAACGGGAAGCCTGATGGATTCTACACGTGAAAGTGAGTCAGCTACCATATTTTCTGCACCTTTTATGTATTCGATTTGAGTAGTGTATTGGGCGATAAGGGACAACTGACGCGTTTGACGCGGTGAAGCCTTATCGGATTTTTGCATGAAAGCATAAATGAGGGGTTTATGATCTGTTAAGATCTTGAAGTCTCTGCCTTCGACCAAAAACGAGAAGTATTTAACAGCTTCGTATATGGCCGTGAGCTCGTGGTCATAGGCGCTGTACTTTCGCTGTGAGGAAGAGAATTTCTTAGAGAAGAAACCTAGTGGTTCCCAAACTCCAGTGAGAGAGAGCTGCTCAAGGGCAACACACCCATACCAGAATCGGAGGCATCAGAAACAATGCGTATTTCCGCACCAATGCGGGGGTGAACAAGCAGAGCTGCTGCCGACAACTCCTCCTTTAGACGTACAAAAGCCTCTTCAGCTTCAGGCGTCCACGGAGTGGGACATTTGTCATTTTTGCGAGAATCGCTAAAAAGAGCATTAAGAGGGGCTTGAGAAGTCGCAGCACGAGACATGTTACGGCGGTAAAAATTTACGGTGCCGACAAACCTACGAAGTTCCGCGATTGTTTGAGGTTTGGGGAAGTTTAGAATAGCTTCAACACTACTGGGAATGGGGCAAATGCCTTCACCATTCACCAGATAGCCTAAGAACTCTAACTCTTCAGCAACGAAGGTACATTTTTCGACGTTTAAACGAAGGTGAAACTTCTTAAGTCATTCAAAGACCGTGCGAAGGTGAGCATAATGTTCTTCTATTGAAGATGACGCAATAAGAATATCGTCTATATACAGGTATACAAAATCGAGATCACATAACACGCTATTAATGTAACGCTGGAAGGTTTGGCTTCCGTTGCGAAGCCCGAAGGTCATGTACATGAACTCGAAAAGTCCGAAAGGGTTATAATGGCCATTTTCGGTATATCTTCGGTATACCATACAGATTATTCGTGCAGTCATGGATATGAGCAGTCGGATATTTATCTGGGACCGTGGCGGAATTTAAGCGCCTATAATCACCACACGGTCTCCAAGAATTATCCTTTTTCAACTTCATATGGAGGGGGCTTGCCCAAGGGCTGCTGGAGGGGCGGTAAATTCCAGCCTCAATCCAAGCATCAAATTCGGATTTCGCCGCTTTCAACTTTTCTGGAGCAAATCTACGAGGACGCTCCGAGACTGGGGGCCAGAGGTTAAGATATAATGAAAGACATCGCTATTTCTAGGGACTGTGGATTTGGAAACGCCCGTGATCTCCGGAAAATCAGCGAGAATCTTAGCACACTCTGAGCCGGGAACGACTGCAAAAACAGAGTCGACCGAAACATCTTTTACAGCTGCTAGAGTATAGATATTAGTACAAGAGTCAACTAGACGACTTCTTTTGAGATCAACAAGAAGGCCATAATGGGATAAGATATCGGCACCTATAATGGGATGAGGAACATCCGCGATGCAAAAGCTCCAGCGAATGGGGCGTCGAATGCCCAGATTAAGCGTGAGCATCGATTCGCCATAGGTACTAATTAACGAATTATTCGCTGCAAAAAGCTTGAAGGAGCTGGGCTTGCCGCATACCTTAGAATTTGCTGGGACGAGCGAAATGTCCGCACCAGTGTCGATGAGGAACGACTTGACCGAAATACGATCGCGTACATGAAGACGTTTAGATAAACGAGTATCTTCTGAAGACGTCTCCTCAACAGAAGGTTGAGTTAGTTTTTTTGCTGAGGGTTTTTCGCTTGCCACTCAGCATATTTGGAACACCATTCACGGCACGACAGCAGATTGTTGGGATATTTCCGATGAGCGAGGCATAAGCCCGGAGAATCGCGACTGGAGGAGCGGGAACGCCTAGCCCTACCACTAGATTGAGAGCCTGTGGAGTCATTGAAAGAATCCTGGCCACCAGCTGATTTTTTGGACAACGCGTCAACCTTCCGCTCGAGGCGATCGAAGCTCTTAAGCAGGGCTTCCAGTGTAGCTGGGGACGACTGATTTGAAGATTCAGCATGAATTTGGGCATCAGCAGTCCCTGAAGTTTCAGCCATTCTGTCAGCTGCTTCAGCTAGCTTGTTGAGATCAGTGACACCAGTAGCGACAAGGATCGAACGGTGATGTAGTGAAAGTTGGTCAAGAAAGACAGTCTGGATAATTTTATCGTCACATGAACATTGATTAAGGGTGCGAAGCTTCTGAAGAATTCTCGTGGGCTTACCGTCGATCAGCACTTCCCACTTTAATAATTTTCGCAGGTTATGTTCTGCGGAGCTGGCAAAGGTCGCGATAAGACGCTCTTTTACTAATTTATAGTAGTCCGCAGGTGTGGGATTTGTTTTCAGTAAGTCCCTAATAGCCGACATGCCCTCAGAGCCTAATGATAAGCAGAGATAATCAACTTTGGTACTATCTACCGTGATCTGTGAATGGCGGAACGCGGCCTCTGCCTGCATAAACCATAGCTCGGTGTCAGTTTGAATGAACGGCGGGATTTTCGGCATACGCGCGGCTTCGTTGTGGTTAGCAGACGCGGTCGCCGGATGAGTATTAAGACCCGAGAACTGTCGACTAAGCTCTTGCAACTCCTGCCAAAGAGACTCGACGGTGATCTCTGTGTTGTCCGGCATCTTGATAAACAAGAATTTACGCGATACTAAAACCTAATGCGCGAATAACTATCCCTACGGAATTCGAGAGTACACGTAGAGGATAGAGGTACTCCTAATCCTCAAATAAGGCTGCCTTACGCCGCTGCGTATTACAAAGTCCTAGTTAGTACTCGCAGGTACAAACAATATGTTTTTTTAAAACTAGCCTAATCTAGAACTTAAAATTAAGTATTGAAATTATCAGTAAACTGCGTGAAAAGCTAAGAAACCACTTTTCCGCTTAAAAATTTTCGAAAGAATTTCATTAAGGCATATGACCAGACAACCCATAAATTTAATAAAATTGAAAGAGAAATCTAATATGCGTGGCTAGAGAAATGCCAAAATAATTTTCTGAGTAACCTTGCGCAAGAACGGGTTTAAAAACACCACGGCGCGAAAAGTTCAAAATAGCCGTCCAGATGGCCGTCAATTTCTTAGAACGCGTGAGTGTTGCGCGCGAGTTCCGGGAATTCGAAATTCCGCGCGTGAACACGCGCGCCGAGCGATCAAAATTCTCGGGAGGCCGGGAGACGGTAAACACTTCCCGGAAATTGCGCAGTATTTACATTATGCAACGAAATGCGTAAATTATTGCCCTCACGCGAAACTAACGGCATACATACCTCGCATAAAGATATCTTGCAGAAAAGATGACAGCAGGACTCGTAGACGACGTGCAGGTACCTCGGAGAAAACTCGACGAGGTGACCTCACGTTGCTCCACGAGTGCGTTTGAAGGGGCGGTGATGGTGGCTTCACGCAAGTACGCACCCGGAGATCGGCTACGAAGCTGGCTCGGTGCGGCGGTCGTGGTCACGTTGCTCAACAGGTGTGTTTGAAGGCGCCGGTGACGGTGGCTTCACGCACGTACGCACCTGGAGATCTGCCGTTGATAGCTGCGATGCCATGGAGAGGACTCGACGAGACGTAGTGATTGCAGAACTGTCCTTGTAGTCGAGCAGGTTGTAAGTTTTACGCGTGTACGCCGGCGTGCCAGCACGCACACGACGTAATTCGACGAAGGTCAAAAATTCCAGTATGCGCCGGCGTGCCAGCACGCATACGGATAGTTGCCAAAGGTCGAGCGGTTTTGAAAATAACACGTGTGCGCCGGCGTGTCAGCGCGCACATGACGTGAGTCGACCGAAAAAAAACTTTGAGATTACGCGTGTGCGCCGGCATGCCAGCACGCACACGAAGTAATTCGACAGCCAGAGGCGAATGCCTGCACGGCTAACTGCCGAAGATGACTACCCTCACGGACTCAAGTGTCACGTAAGAGGTAGTAGAGAGCACGGAACGCCGTAGGCGACGGCGGTGGCGTGAACGCCGCGAAGCAGGCTCACGCCTGCAGACCTCCTCTTGAGCGTAGTCGGGGTCACCAAAGAGGTGTTTGAGCCCCACGTCTCCTCTACTTCCAGAAAAGAAATGGGAGAGAGAAATGAAGAGAGTCAGGAGTAACGGTAACGAGGAGATTTATTGTACTTAGGGGTTGTACAGCGGGCACACGTCCGCACGCTCGTGGACTCGAGCACTGACTGCCGCTCGCAGGCGGCTTCATGCAGAGCGCAACATGGCTGCTTCCCCCACTCTCGCAGTTAGAGTGAGAGGGAAGATCGCAGTCTGTACATATTAGCAACTACTACTCCCACCTGCCGTTCTCTACAAAAACGTCGAGTATGCGCAGTACGGTGCTGCGCACCAGCAGCCTGCGCTCATGAATTGGCGCCGTTACGCCATATATATATTTATGGATAATACGCATTCTTAATTATTAATACATGAATATATCAATAACAATAATATTACCATTATTCACTTAACAAAGATAGAAATACATATTATACATACTTTACAAGTACTTATATTGGGTTTAGACATCGTATTCTCTAATTCTGCCAAAAATTGGCCAAATTCGATTTTTCTTACGTATCAGTTTCACTAGTACTTGTCGAAACTCAATCAATCGTAGAAAATAAGAGTGAGGAGAAGTGGTCATAGAAAAATTGTGTCCCTTCTTCATATGTCCGCAGGCACGCGCAATATCAATCTGACGGGTATAGCGCCATCGGACGAAGATCGAGCACGGCGAGCCAGTCCCTCCCGGCAGCGATCGTGCGCGGCCGCACCGAGACCTATTCTGTAACGCTGCTAAAGCTGACTCTACACTGCGTGCTGTGTGACGTGACTTACTATTGCTTTCTCTTTCTCTCTTATAGTATTTCGAATATCTGTCTGACTTTATCCGGGACACTCGACTCGCGGCTCGCGGCACGCCGTGCTCTTACTCGCTAACTCGATTGATTTTTTTAGATCTTCTCGCCTAGTTGTGACAATGAGATATGCACGATTTATCCTGTTACAATTACCTAAATAATTAACTATTATTATGATTATTCTACATATTATTTCATCTGCTTCAACAACTTTACAAAATTACATTATTCTTAGGATAGAGTTTTTCAGGTTAGTAAAATTTCTCTAAATTAATTTTTTCTAATTATGCAGTATTTAATTTTACTTTTTCCTATTAATTAAAATAACTCTTAGCATTGTAAATCATTCATACCCATCCATCAATCACGTTGTTTACGTTTCAAGCCATTCGAAAATCCTAGGGACTTTTCAAACAGAAGGTCTGAAGTTACCGTAAACCACACTTGTAGTTCTTTAACTCATAGCCTAATGATCACATTTTTAATATTAGTTTAAAAATATAAAAGTAGACCAAATTACATCCAAAGTACGATTATCCCGTATCTATTTACATCAGTAGTGATAAAAAAAGATCTGCTGAAAAAACATAACCTGCCGACTTTACACCTTAAACTCAACTTTCGACATCAAAATAAATAATAATTATCTAGTCTACGAAAAAAACTAAGCATACCATTAAAAAGCTCCTGATCCGCTCTTTCAAATGCTCTACTATTTTTTCTAATCGCGCTTGCTAAACTTGACTTTTACGTATTTTCATTTCATGGATATTTTACATTTTGGCAAAAATAACGTATTATTCTATGCAAAAAACTTCATATTGAGTTTACAAGAAAATTGACAATACCATTGGAAAGCTCTTGATCCGCTCTTCAAAATGCGCTACTATTTTTTCCAAATCGCGCTCGCCAATGATACGAAAATCGTTGGGAGCCAGACGATGCGATTGTTGACGTCACACACCATGGATCCACGTGCGCAATGGTGCGCCGCACTTATACTAAATATATAAAGCAGTAGCAGAACGCGAACGCGCCCTCGATCCGTACACACACACACACACACACACACACACACACACACACACACACACACACACACACACACACACACACACACACACACACACACACACACACACACACACACACACACACACACACACACACACACACACACACACACACACATACACACACACACACACACACACGCACACACACACGCACACACACGCGCGCGCGCGCGCACGCACGCACGCACATATATATATAACTATGGGAATTGGTATATTTGAAGAGATATACGTATAGATCGGTACTTTTGAAGAGATGTCGGCATTTTGAGGAGACTCCTCAAATTTCTCAACGCAAGAATCGCGACTTTTGAGGAGAAATCTATACCCCCTTTTCCCAGAGTCGGTAACCTGAGGGTTATTATTTCTTTAGTCACATTGTCCCAACTCTGAGCGAAAGGTTCACATCTCCTCAAAAGTACCAATTTACAAACATATATATATATATATATATATATATATATATATATCTCGAAAGGGGTTTATAAAGCCCGTTTTTTTATATATAGGGGTTTATCGACCCTGATTTTGATTATGCTGCCCGGGCTTCATAATATTTCTAAATATAGGGGATTATGCGGCCCGACCTAGAGTCTATAACCCCAGGGTCCATTTTTTCTTTAGTCACTTGCCATAGGGATTTATTAATTAACATAAAAAATATTCGGGCATTAGCTTCAATTGATAAATTAACATTGTCTGCTTTGGCTTAATAACGCAGACGGGGGGGGCGGGGGATAAAAAATTGAGAACGATTAAGAAGCGGTTAAGGTCCTGATAGAATCGTCACCCCAGTGGTGCAAATGGTAGCGTAGCTGCCCGGTATGCAGAAGGTTGTCGGTTCGATCTCGACCTGGGCCGTTATTTTTTTTTCGTTCTCATTTTTTCATCCTATACGTTTACCTGTCCTTTCCTCATCCTTTAAAAATTCTTGACTGCACTTTAAAATTATTAAAATAATTGTGCATTAATATCCTTGAATGCTTTACTCTAATAGCTTAGAATAATTAGAGATGTGTAAGTATACACATGGAAAAAGAATAAAATCGATGATTGATAAGTTAGGCACCTTCCTTATCCTTTATCGATTGCCCGTAATAGCCATTAGCTTCATTTATTAATTAACATAAAAAATATTCGGATATTAGCTTCAATTGATGAATTAACATTGTCTGCTTTGGCTTAATAACGCAGACGGGGGGGTGTTGGGGAAATAAAAAATTGAGAACGATTAAGAAGCGGTTTTAGGGTCCTGATAGAATCGTCATCCCAGTGGCGCAAATGGTAGCGTAGCTGCCCGGTATGCAGAAGGTTGTCGGTTCGATCCCGACCTGGGCCGTTATTTTTTTCGTTCTCATTTTTTCGTCCTATACGTTTACCTTTCCTTTCCTCATCCTTTAAAAATTCTTGACTGCACTTTAAAATTATTAAAATAATTGTGCATTAATATCCTTGACTGCTTTACTCTAATAGCTTAGAATAATTAGAGATGTGTAAGTATACACATGGAAAAAGAATAAAATCGATGATTGATATGTTAGGCACCTTCCTTATCCTTTATCGATTGCCCGTAATAGCCATTAGCTTCATTTATTAATTAACATAAAAAATATTCGGGCATTAGCTTCAATTGATAAATTGATAAAGAAATTATCAATTACTGCAATAGTTTACGATAATATTCAATATCATAAACATACTATTTGATTACAGATCGATAAAAGGAAATCGATTCCTGCAGTATTAAATTAAATCATGCAAAATTTTAATTACTGCAGTTGATTGCAGATTTAGATAGAATATTTACATATAAAATAACATGCACATTAAGTTATACAAAATTTTTTATTGCAAATCAATAAAGGAATGATCTATTACTGAATTTTCTGCGGATTAAATAATATTTAAAATTATGATAATTATTAATTGATGAAGAAATCATCAATTACTGTTGTATTAAATAAAATCACGCAATATGGTAACACATGCATTTCATTGCAGATTGATAAATAAAACAATACTGTAACATCAACTTTGATGTTACAATAGTAAAAGTAGAGATTCGACCTATGACCAGCATACTGTAGTCGAACAGAGAAGCCTATAACCAGAGAAAAACCTTGACCGAAGAGTAGGCTCTAGGTAGCCTATAAACATCCATTTAAACACAGTACTTACATATGTTTTTCCTACACATATATAAGAGAGTATGCGAACTCTCTACATCGTTAAACGAAGAAGACCTTGAACAACAGCAACAACATGTATCTTGTAGGAGGCTTAGCTGTCGTAGCCTCCCAATGATTCCCCTTTCGCCTCTCCGCACCATGCTGATAGTATCTCTCTCACATTTGGATTATATCGTACCTGAAACACACATCAAAAACAATTACTGTAGGATATAAATTACTCACTGTATGGATTTTCGAATACGACTTTGTCTAAGTCCTTGAAACGATAGCCACTGCTTTTATAATCACCCTTCAAACGCATATGGAGATGGTGTCGCTCGAGCAGGAGATCATCACCAACCAAGACGTGTTGTCTTCTGCAGGAGCTCTTCGCCTAGGGCAACAAAAATATATTAATAATTTATATAGCAGGGGAGATGAGGAGAGGAGTATCGAACTGCCAAAAACAGAGGAGTAGACCGATGGAAAGTTGGAGGCTAGGTTTGGCTATACTACAAGATAAAGTCCAAATCCGAAGTGAAGTACTTACTCGAAGAAAGAGGAATTGCATTTGCTGTATATGCAATGCTGATATACTATCAGTGCTTGCTGCTGCCCATTACCATGGATTTGCTGACATCATCTGCCTCAACTAAATCTGAAAAATTGAATAACTTAATTTTTTTTTTTTTTTGTATTATATTATACCTACTTTAAGATAGATAAAAACAGCTTCAAAATACATGCGATGCTTGAATTCTTCTTTTACTCTTTGAATTAAATACTCAAACACATAACTTCAAGGTAAACATCAACAACATTGAATGATTAGTACATCTGCTAAATCTGACAGGTGGCTTTTATATTATAGGAGCAGGATTAATTTGCCTTTTTAAATTTTAAATTTCAGTGTATTTAATAAAATATTTTTTCTCTTATGAAATCTGAAGTTCCATGTAGTGTATAAGTCTGTCGGAAAGCTCTACAGATCTATAGGCCTGCTATAGTGCTATATAGCAGGTCTACTTATGTAATATGGTATTTAATATTTATTTTCAGAGAGCATGATTGAATAATAAATCTGGGAATGTGTCAGAATTATGAAAAGTTGACTGTAATCTCTAAAAGACAATTAATGGTGGTAGTTAATGAATAAGCAACCTCATTATTCATTAACTAATACAAACTGAATCTTACAGGTTATAATAACTTCTTATTGGATGCTTTGCATTCTGTGAACGTAGTTGTTACAGCAGGACTAAACATAGATTTATAAATCTTTCGATAACACTCACAATACTTTACTTCATTAAATGGGCCAAAATTTAAAACCCAAAAAGAAAATTCATCTTGTTCCAACAATATAAAAGCCTTATCAGATTTGGCGGGTGTATTTGCCATTCAAAGTTATCGATATTTACTTTGAGGTGATGTGACCGTACTTAATCTAAAAGAATATAAGAATAATATATATCCACTTTAGTAATGCATCTCAGATATCTCATGTATTTTTAAGTTGACTTTATCAATCAGAAAGTAGATATAATTTAATAAAAAAATAAAAATATGTAATTTTTCAGTCTGGCAGTTAAAAAAGAATACACAAGCAGTGTCTTAGTTAAATCTGAAAAATTGCATAATTTAATTTTTTTTTAATAAATTATACCTATACTTACAGAAAGATCAAATCAGCTTAAAAATACATGCGATGCCTGAAATGCATTATAGAAACCGATTTCTATCATTCTCATACTGTTTTAAATTAAGTAGTAAAACACATTATCTCAAAGTAAACATTAACAACACTGAATGATGAGTACATCTGCTAAATCTGACACGTGGCTTTTATATTATAGGAGCAAGATTTATCTTCTCAAGTTGTAAATTTCAACCTATTTAATTAATTATGTTTCCCTTATGGAACCTGGGCTTCCGTGTAGTGTGTGTCTGTCCGAAAGGTTTATAGATCTTTAGGCCGCAGGCTATAGTAGGCCTGCTTGCAACATGGTATTTAATAATTACTTTAAGCGAGCATGATTGAATAATAAATCTGGGAATGTGTCAGAATTATTAAAAGTTCTCTATAACCTCTAAAAGTCAATTAATGGTGGTAATAATGGGTAAGCCACCTCATTATTCATTAACTGCTATAATCAAATTAATTTTCATAGATTAAAATAACCTATTAGACTGGAATTTTTATATGCTCTCAGATTTACTACTCAACCATGCCTTCTTAAATTGAATATTTGATGCCTTGCATCTTGTGAACATAGCTGTTGCAGCAGGTCTATAGATCTATAGATCCCTCAGACACACTCACACTACATTACACTACACTATATGGGCCAAAATTTAAAACTTGCATAGAACATTCATCCTGCTCCTACAATATAAAAGTCACCTGTTAGATTTAGCAGGTGTATTGGCCATTCAATGTTCTTGATATTTACTTTGAGGTGTTGTGTCTTAGTACTTAATCCAAAAGTGTATAAGAATGATAGAAATCTGCTTCAGTAATGAAAGTCAGACATCTCATGCATCTTTGTGCATCTTGAAAGCTGTACCTGCCTGAAAGAAAATATAATTTAATAAACAAAAATGAAATTATGCAATTTTTCGGTTTTAGCTGAGACACCGGCTGTGTATTTTCTAGAACTGGAATGTATGCAAAATTACATATTTTCATTTTATTATTAAATTATATCTACCTTCTGATTAATAAAGGAACCTTGAGAATATATGAGATGCCTGGATGGACTGTAGAAACCAAGTTGAATCATTCTTTTACTTACTTATTTGAATCAAACACTAAAACAAATGGCCTCATAGTAAACATCAAAAACATTGAATGACGAGTACACCTATTCTGATAGATGGCTGTTATATTGTAGGAGTAGGATTAATTTGTCTTTTCAAGATTTAAATTTTAGCCTATTTAATTAAATATGTTTTCTCTTATGAAATCTGAAGTTCTTTGTAGTGTCAGTCTGTCCGAAAGATCTATAGGTCTATAGGCCTGCTTGTAATATGGTATTTAATTTTCTCTTTAATCGAGTATTGTTGAATTAGAAATCTGGGTACTCGTCAGAATTATGAAAAGTTGACTATAAACTCTAAAAGTCAATTAATAATGTTCACTGTGAACACAGCTGTTACAACAGGCCTAAACATAGATTTATAAATCTTTTGATAACACTCACAACACTTTACTTTATTAAATGGGCCAAAATTTAAAACTCAAAAAGAAAATTCATCTTGTTCCAACAATATAAAAGCTTTGGCGGGTGTATTTGCCATTCGAAGTTATCGATATTTACTTTGAGATGATGTGACCGTACTTAATCTAAAAGAATATAAGAATAATATATATCCACTTTAGTAATGCATCTCAGATATCTCATGTATTTTCAAGTTGATTCTATCAATCAGAAAGTAGATATAATTTAATAAAAAAATAAAAAAATCTAATTTTTCAGTCTGGCAGTTCAAAAAAATACACAAGCAGTGTCTTAGTTAAATCTGAAAAATTGCATAATTTAATTTTTTTTTTATTAAATTATACCTATACTTAGAGAAAGATCAAATCACCTTAAAAATACATGCGATACCTGAAATGCATTATAGAAACCGATTTCTATCATTCTCATACTGTTTTAAATTAAGTAGTAAAACACATTATCTCAAAGTAAACATCAACAACACTGAATGATGAGTACATCTGCTGAATCTGACACGTGGCTTTTATATTATAGGAGCAAGATTTGTCTTCTCAAGTTGTAAATTTCAGCCTATTTAATTAATTATGTTTCCCTTATGGAACCTGGGCTTCCGTGTAGTGTGAGTCTAACCGAAAGTTTAATTTTTTCTTTAAGTGAGTATGATTGAATAATAAATGTGGGTACCTGTCAGAATTATTAAAAGTTGACTATAATCTCTCAAAGTCAGTTAATGTTGGTTGAGAGTAGTATAAATATTGCACTCCAATTGTTTATTAATGTGTAATGATCCATTACACTTAATCAGTTAATGTTCATTAATTATTTATTAACCACTACAATCAAACTGAATTTTACAGGTTAAAATAACTTTTTCATAATTTTTATATGCACTTATATTTATTGTTTAGCGATGCCCTGTTAAATTTCCAATTTGATCTTGCATTTTGTAGACACAGCTGTTACAGCTATCTATAGATCTATTGGTCTTTCGAACCCACTCACACTACACTACACGAGAAGGGCCAAAATTAAAAACTTGACAAGAAAATTCATCCTGCTCCTACAATATAAAAGACACCTGTCAGATTTAGCAGTTAGATTGGCCATTCCATGTTATCGATATTTACTTTGAGGTCAAGTGTCCATACTTAATCCAAAGGAGTATAAGAATGATAGAAATCCGCTCCAGTAATGCATCTCAGACATCTCATGTATATTTGAGTTGACTTTATCTTTCTGGAAGTACATAAAAAAGTGAAAATATGTAACTTTTCAGTTTGACAGTTCTAAAAAATACACAAGCAGTGCCTTACATAAATCTGAAAAATTGCATTATTAAATTTTCTTTTTATTAAATTATACCTAATTAGAGAAAGACAAAATCAGCTTAGAAATACATGCAAGGCCTGAAATACATTGTAGAAGCGAATTTCTATCATTCTTATACTCTTTTAAATTAAGTTCGAAAACTGACAGGTGGCCTTTTATAGTTGCTGCTTTTTCTGGAAGGATAATGAAAACCCTGAAACAAAAAATGAAGCTATAGCAATGGTTGAAAGCAGTAGATTACTGAAATAATAATTATTCAAAGAAGAGACCACAAAGTGGTCACAGTGTATTAAAATAAATACAGACTAGATCAGGTTCCATGGATAATCTGGAAGATGAAGCTGTCAAGATGCTCGTATCAGGAAGCCCTTCACTCAAGGTTACCCATTGCCATTGCTGAGTTTCTCAAAATTGCAGTTCCAAATTTGGTGCTATTTTCTTAAGTCTCCTTCCTTATGAATGGTCAATCTCCATATTGATAGTCTTATAATACTTCCAATCGATACTGAAGAATCGTACTGGGAAAAAAAAATTTGGCTTAGTAAATAAGGGTTGTTATTTTAGATTTGAATACCCTGACACGCGTAGAAAAGAAAAAGGAAAATCAGAAAATTTTCTATCAACATGCTCTCTTTTGTCAGGAAAAGAAAACAATAATAGAAATTTTTTGGATTCAATATGAAAAGTAATTATATTAAATAAGAAAAAACTAATGAATTAGATTAATAATAATGTATTTCAAAACATTCTGCTTAGAATAAATTATTACACGGTCATCTATGGGTTGGAAAATGTAGCACTCTTTCTACAAAATATGTAGATGTTAAGCTAGATTATAAGTGTTTGTATGTATCAGATTTATGTATATCTGTGGGAGCGTGAAAAGATTATGGAAATTCACTACCATAACCCCCAAGACTCAGTTTTATTGTATAATAAGAAATAAAAAGCAGCATAATTATACACGAACTACAATAAAAATTCCAATTCCCAAAGAGGAAAAACATGACATTAACACACTAAAAATTTCATGTTTTCATCGTTGAACAATAAATTTTTTTAGTGTTACCTTCCAGCAAAAAATTTGTTTTAATAAACCAAAAAATAATTAATAATAAACAGCAATAAATATAGATTACTTTTGTTGTTAATTATTTTTAAGTTTAATAAAACTAATTTTTTGCTGGAATTGAACACTAAAAAAGCTTATTGTTCTACTATAAAGACATCAAATTCTTAGTGTGCTAATGTCATTTCTTTTCTTTCTGTAAATTGATTTCAATTTACAGAAAGCTTTCAATTGATTGGATTTATAGCAAAGAAATTTTGATTGTCTTCTTATACAATGATACTACTTTTCTATTTCTTATTATACATTAAAACTGATTTTTGTCGGTTATGGTAGTTGGTTTCTATAATTTTCCCATGGTCCCACAGATTTTTTACTCAACAATAATACTCTCTTAGAGTAAATATTACATACAATGCATATTCAAAACATACTAGCTGGATAGTAAATAGTAAAAATATTTACTTTAAGAGGGTATTGAGTAAAGAATCTGTGGGAGTGTGCAAAAATTATTGAAAAACCCACTACTATAACCATCAAAAATCAGTTCTATTTTATAATCAGAAATAGAAAAGAAATATCACTGTACAAGAAAATTTTCTTTTCTATCAATGTGCAATAAAATTTTTTTTTCTATAAATCCAATCAATTTACAGAAAAGAAAGAACTGACAATGAACTGATTAAGAATTTCATGAGAAAAAACTTTAAAAGAAATTAAAACCACCTATCAGATTTAGCAGACAGGTGGCTTTCATTATGCATTACTTTTATATTGTTAGAAACGGAAGATGAGATACTCACCATGATAATTTAACTGTTAAATATCATCTTCTGGCCTGCATAATGCTGACAATACAAGATGTTCTCTGCTTCTACTACAGCTTCTGTGTATGCAAAAACTTCTTCATGTTAACAGATTGAAGAGTGATTTGCGCATGACAACTATTGGAGCAGTTTGCATCAGGTTGTCTTGTTATATCATTACTATTGTGTTGTTATTTAATTATATGTATACCACTGAATGCAGAGAAGGCCCTGGTTACATTTGTTGCATAATTATGCAGTACTGATATTTTGTCATCCTGCATGTGGTGCTGCTATTCCTGTTCATAATAGGGCTCTTGCGTAAGCGATGACATAGCTAGAGGCTCTTGGAGTAATGTACAGATGCTCTGTACTTTCTGATGAGGCGAGAAAACTTCTTGTTTTCTGGCCACATAATGTCGCTGTTCAGTCACTGGCACCATTTCACTACTGCTGCTGCTGTTGGAGGATATGTGACTGACATCGAGTTTTTTGGAGTCACCTCGAGAACCACTATGGATATGTATATCGAAGTATGGATATCAAGTCTGTATTCCCAGTGCACATGTACAATATCGTGTAAAACAGAGCTGAGAGAATAACTACTCCAATTACACCAAAGTTAACGATGGCAAAGAATGTGATCATTTACATGACATCCCAGAGGGGCTCGATGAGTTTGCTGCACAAGCCCATAGTAATTACATCCATGCATACCTCCCAGAAGCATGATGTGAAGGCTGTCCGTATCCAGAAGGCCAAAGACAGTAAATAGCCCGGAGTGACGCTGAGCACAATGGTAGTATTTTCGGAGTAGGACAGACCGTAGAAGAAGAGGACGACGATGCAAATGAACTTCACGCTTGTTCTGGTGTTGCCGAGGAGTGCAGCGAACTATTGGCGCAGAAACGGAAGGTCACGGCCGAAACTCTTGATCCCTCATGCCATGGCCTCACGACAGCACCCGCGGCAGCGGCGGCGACGGAGTCATTGTTTACGTACTTCCTAACCTAACGTCGACGTCTGATCTCTCCTCGCGCACGTCTATACACGTTTCTTCTTCCTTGATCTCTCAGCGTATTTATCTTCGGCACAGACGCACATGATGACGTGGAGGCTACGTGGCGAAAGTCTCTCGCAAATCTTCTTCAGGAGGGGTCTCGCGCGCGCGTTCACCTGCCTGATAGTAGGCCGCAGCAGTGTACCGATCAACACGAAGTGCCTCGCAGCTCGCGAGTCATCTGCGCTCGAATACGCGCTATGAGTGTACTGGTCGGCGCGGAGTGGGGGAATTGGGAGAAAGACGGGCTCGGCCAGTGCAGCACGCGAGAGCTAGCTGCGCTCGAATATATATATACAAACAGCAAGCTGTCGGAGGGGAAGGGGAGCGAAACCTGAGGCCGCGTGCTCCGGCCTCGGCGGCAATGTTCTCATATGAGCGTGCGCGTTCTGACTGTCGCTTTGATACTCGGGAGCCGTTTTTCAGTTTCTAGCGATTCTACCTGGCCCAGGAGTTGGAAATAATAAAAAATTAAATGGAATGACTAATGTTCTTTATTGACTTAGTTATTTCAATTATAATATGCATTGAATTTGTTGTGTAATTATAAATAAATCGATTGGTAAAGCACATTAATAGTTATTTACCATGATTTATAATTGTTTTTTTATTTTTTATTGAAAGGCAAAAATTTTGAGCTTTAGTTCATTTGTCTGATTAAACTTTGGAGTTCCCAATAAGTTAAGAATTCCTGAGATTTACTCGCATATTAATGTGAATTATTTATAATGCAAAGTAATATTAACTATGCACATCTCTTTTTAGATGGTAAACGGTAAGCAATTGTAACAATTTCTACTCGATGTTTAATTTTTGGACTACAATAAAAAATCTCTTAAATACTGAAAATTAATATTTGAAAAATTTATAAATCTTTGAATATTGGTTCTTCGTAGATGTCGAGTGTAACATTTTAATCTTAAAATAGCCTGAATTTTCAAGAAACAATTATTCTGATCGCAATAGATTGTTTCTATTTGAAGTTTTGGTTTAAAGAAATGCATTAAAATCAAGGTTTTTAAAAAGCAATTTTGTTAAATTGTAACCTCGAAATTTAGGATCTACGAATCAAACTCTATAAAAAGCGATGGTTATTTTATCCAATTGCATAAATGGGGAGATAGAAGCGAAAAAATTTCCGACTCCTGGGCAGGTAGAATCGCTAGAAACTGAAAAATGGCTCCCGAGTGTCAAAGCGACAGTCAGCACGCGCACGCTCATATGACAACATTGCCGCCGAGGCCGCAACACGCGGCCCCAGGCTCCGCTTCCCTTCCCCTCCGGCAGCTTGCTGTGCGTGCGTGCGTGCGTGCGTGCGTGCGTGCGTGCGTGCGTGTGTGTGTGTGTGTGTGTGTGTGTGTGTGTGTGTGTGTGTGTGTGTGTGTGTGTTTTTTACCACTTTTTCCAGTAATGCTATATTGTTTATTCTCCGAAATGCTTTTGTCAAAAACTTGACTTGAAAGTTCGAACCGGTTTTTCTAAAAGAACAACATGTTTATATTTCATTCGACAGTAGAAGTCTTCAGTTTCAAAACCCCAAAATTTCAACTTTGAGAACTGAAGGGTTCATAAGTAATAAAATTTAAAAGACAGCGGCGCATCGCAACAGTTTAATAAACTGAAATGATAGAGTTACAGAAACTTTTTTTTGCTGATTTTAACCTTTGTTTTAGTTTTAATTCATCGTTTCTAATTTATCATTTGAAGACATTTTTTTTCTCTTTTATATAAACTTTAAAACTTATTCTTTTATTTTCAAACAGTGATCTTCTTATTTACAAACCTTGAGGAAGTTCTTATACAGAGGAAAATTTTTAATTTCTCTAGGTTTCTTGGAAAAGTTCGTCTCTATTGACCAAGAAACGGCACAATCAATTCTCATGCATTTTTCCGTACGCGGTTGCGTGAAAGCGCTGCTCTGCTTCAACAGAAAAATCTTGATAATGATGAAAAAGATTATGGAAGTCGTATTTGTTTTTATAGTATTACCCAGTTCCATCAGTGAAACAAATACCTTTTTTGGCGAAATCAAAAGAATTTTTTATTAGGGTAATTGATTATAATTTTTTAGATAAACTGCTACGGCAGCATGAGATTAATTGTCTGAAAAAGTATGATGTTTTTTTAAGTTTTAAAATTTAATTCTCTATAATAAAGGACCAATGCTGCCAAACTACACTGATTAGTGTTGCAGTGAAATGATTGTGCCGCTTCTTGGTAAAAAAAGACATACTTTTCCAAGAAACCTAAAAGAGAATTTAAAAATTCTTCTCTGGATGAGGACTCCCTTAAGGTTTGCAAATATGAAGTTCACTGTTTGAAAATAAAAGAATGAGTTTTAAGTTTATATAAAAGAAAAAAATGATGTCCTCAAATGATGAATTAGAAACGATGAATTAAAACTAAAACAAAGGTTAAAATCAGCAGAGTTCCTGTAACTCTATCATTTCATTCTATTAAACTGTTAGCACACGTTAAGAGGGTTGAACTATAACATTTCTCAGTATCAGAAATTTTAGAATTATACTCACCTATCCAAAAAGTGAAGAAATCCAAATTTGAGACAAGACCTATTCAATTAAATTTAGATACAAGAAATTAGTAAATTAACAAAAAATTGGAAAAGATGGATCGGAAAGTATTGACTTTTAATAAAAAATTACTTTGAAAAATTTATTATATGATATTTATTAAGTACGAAACAACGGAATAGTGAAATACGTTGGCAACAGCGCGCTTCGGCGTAGCGCACAAAGTCGCGCGGCAACTCGCCGCTGTCTTTTACATTTTATTACTTATGAACCCTTCATTTCCCCTACTTGAAATTTTGGAGTTTCGAAGCCGAAGAATTGTATTTTCGAATGAAAAAAATTTATTTAAAAAAAAAATGGTATTCTTTAAGAATAATCGGCCCGAACTTTCAACTCAAGTTTTCACCGTAAAAAATCAATTCAGAGAATAAATAATAGCACCACTGGAAAGAGGGGGAAAAATCTATCGATATATGTTCTGTGTTTTTTCCAAGAGACTCAGCATATGATTATGAGCTAGTTAAAAAAGAGCGAATAGTATTACGCGATAAAGGCACCGCGCGCGCCCGCGTGCTGGTTTCTAGCGTCGACACTCATATATTGAGGCCCAGCCGACTCTCGCAATTAGCTGTGCTGGCCAAGCCGCCTTGTACTTCAGGCGGTAGAGACTTTGAGGTTGAAAAATGATATATATTCAACTTGAATATCCATTTTGAAATTTCAAAAATTTAAATTTAGACCGACGTTATAGGGTCACACGAAAAATCAATTTCTTTTTAAATCGTCAGTACACTTCTGGAGAGGTATTGAAAATGCAATAACTCTACAACAATAATTGAAATGCTTTTAATAGTTTAAAAGATAATGATGAAAACATAATTGCAACGATTGTGGTCGTTGTAATTTAAATAGCACTCTGCATCCTAAATTTGTTCCTTTTGCATACTATAGACAAGGTTTATACTACATAAAAATTCAACAAAGTATACAGATTTCGGAAAATCATAGTCGAAAATAAAAAAAAACGCGCGGCTGCTGGGGCTCTCGAAAACTGTTCGGTAATTGCCGCGAGGAGGAAGTAGCGACTTATGTTAGAGACAGTGTCCCGCACACTGTCTCTCTCGCGTACTCTTTCACTATTCTCTCTCTCTCTCTCTCTCTCACTCACTCACTCTCTCTTTTCATGGACGCATTCTTTCTCTTGCAACCAGCATCATCTCCATAATCTTTTTATATTTTCAATTCGCTATTTCCAAAACTATTAGACGTAGAAAGACAATTTTTTAAACCAAAATGTAGCGAAGAGAAAAATATGTTTATCTAAACGCAATTAAAAAATTAAAGAGTTTTTTTCAACTTTAATATTCAAATTTGCGCATTGCACTTTTATATTCTGTACATATATATTAAATTAATTATTAAGAAAGCAAAAAAACATCATTATATTGTTACTTTGCCTCACGTAATTTTTGCGACTGTGAGAATTTTCTTCGTGTTTTTGACGTGCACCCTTGACCTGAAGGAGCAGTTCCGAAAGATCGATTTCGTGCCTGAATTTTTCTAGGCTATTGGCGACCCCTAATACACATTCTAACTGCAAACTTATTCCTAACGTAATTTTTGCAACTGTGAGAATTGTTTTCATGTTTTTGACCTGCACCCTTGGCCTAAAGGAGTAGTTCCGTAAAAGCGAATTCGTTTATAACTTTTTTTAAAGCTTTTAGGGACCTTTTCTACAAGTACCAGTCAAACCATTTTTTCTAACGAAGTAATTGCGACTCTGAGAATTTTTTTTCGAGTTTACGGCATGGTATATCGACCCAAACGGGCTTTTCCGGAAAAGCGATTTCATTCATAACTTTTCTCTAAGCATTGGGGGACCTTTCCTACAAGTACCGGTCGAAACATTTTCCTAACGACGATTAATTGCGACTCTGGGAATTTTTTTTCGTGTCTTCGACATGGTATATTGGCCCAAAGGAGATTTTCCGGAGAAGCGATTTAATTCATAAGTTTTTTGTAAGCATGGGAGGACCTTATCTACAAGTACCAGTCGAAACATTTCTCCTAACGACGTTATTGCGACTTTGGGAATTTTCTTTCCAGTTTACGGCATGGTATATCGGCCTGAAGGGGCTTCTCCGGAAAAGCGATTTCGTGCATAATTTTTTTTTAAACTTTGCGGGACCGTTTCTACAAGTACCTACCAGTCAAATCATTTTTCCTAACGACGTTATTGCGACGTTGGGAATTTTTTATCTAGTTTTCGATATAGCATACCCGTCTAAAAGGGCTGTTCCTGAAAGCAATTTCGTTCATATTTTTTTTGTATGCATTGAGGGACCTTATCTAAAAGTACCAGTCAAAACATTTTTCACAAGGAAGTAATTGTGACTGGGAATTTTTTTTCTAGTATTCGACATGGTCTATCAGCCTAAAGAAGCTTTTCCGCAAAAGCGATTTCGTTGATAATTTTTCTGTAAGCATTGGGGACCTTTTCTACAAGTACCAATCGAAACATTTTTCATAACGACGTAATTGCGGCTCTGAGAATTTTTTTTCCGGCTTACGACACAGTATATCGCCCTGGGGGGGCTTTTCCGGAAAAACGATTTCGTTCATAACTTTTTCTAAGCATTTGGGAACTTTACAAGAAACCGTCGAAACATTTTTCCGAGCGGCATAATTGCGGCTCAGTGAATTTTTTTTCGCGTTTAAGACATAGTATATCGCCGTCGGGGAGCTTTTCCGGAAAAGCGATTTCGTTCATAATTTTTTTCTAAGCATTTGGGGACTTTATCTACAAGAAACCGTAGAAACATTTTTCCGAGCGACGTAATTGCGGCTCTGGAAATTTTTCTCCCGTTTACGACACAGTATATCGCCCGGGGGGGGGGGGGGGCTTTTCCGGAAAAGCGATTCCGTTCATAATTTTTTTCTAACCATTTGGCGTCTTTATCTATGAGAAACAAACGCAACCTTTTTCCGAACAACGTAATTGCGTCTCTGGGAATTTTCTTTCCCGTATACAACACAGTATATCGCCCTGGCAGGGTTTTTCCAGAAAAGCGATTTCGTTCATAATTTTTTTCTAAGCATTTGGAGACTTTATCTACAAGAAACCGTCGAAACATTTTTCCGAGCGACTTAGTTGCAGCTCTGGGAATTTTTTTCGTGTTTAAGACACAGTATATCGCCCTGAGGGGGCTTTTCCGGAAAAGCGATTTCGTTCATAATTTTTTTCTAAGTATTTGGAGACTTTATCTACAAGCAACCGTCGAAACATTTTTTCGAACGACGTAATTACGGCTGTGGGAATTTTTTTTCGATTTTTTTCCGACACTGTATATCGCCGTGCAAGGGTTTTCCAGAAAAGCGATTTCCTTCATAATTTTTTTTTAGACCGTGTGGGACCTTTCCTTCCAGTACCAGTCGCAAAATTTTTCCTAACGAAGTTATTGCGACTCTGGGAATTTTAGTTTTCGTGTGTGTGGCTATGGGAAAAATGACTTGTCTGTGAGGGTGGTTTTGGGGGTGGTTTATGGGGGTGGCGAAGTGCTAAATTGGTTTTTACACTATTTTTGGTCCATTTCTACACAGCTTTACGGTTTTAAACCGGTTAGAATGTAAATCGCAAATTTTAGTTTTTCTTATAATTTTTATTGAGGGTGTAGTGAATTCGTACACCATAGATCCTTTCGAGCATCATAAATTTATTGATACACCGACGTTTCGAGAGTATAATTAACTCCCCTTATCAAGGCTAAACACAATGAACATACAAAAAATATTAAACATAACGGCTATAAAATTTCTTGTCGCATTAAAGAAAAAACTTTCTTTTCCCTTACCATTCGAGGTGGTATATCGATTTACAAATTTATAAAGCGGCCATTGCGTGGACTCCGCGTGTCAAATAGTTTTTCTTTTTACAATAGATTTTTAATACATCACCAACATTTGTAAAGCAATACCTGTATAATGAGAATATTTAGAAAAATTAAATTGTACTAAAGAAAAAACCCAAAATAAGAAAAAATAAGAAAAAATAAGAAAAAAAGCATGAAAATTCAAAAAACTTACATGTTACAAATCAGTCGTTTAGTCATAACGTCAAAAGCTGTTTTACCCAGGATGATGTAATCTCACTGTCCAAAAGAGACAATAACAGTTACGGGTATCTGCGGGGCTATTTATAGGGAATAAAGTAGTGGGATAGAAATTTAGTAAGGAAATTGACTTAGTAACGCAGTGCCCACCAATGAAAAACTACTCTCTGCTACGTAACCGACGAGAATTTATGAATTTGTTAGGTTTGTTACGAATGTTGGTTGATCTATTAACAATGTCAACTGTGGATTTATAACAATTTTTTAGTTTGATAGTATCAAACTGTCTATTCATATTATTATTGGTACTATAAATGTGTAACATCTCAGAAAACAATCTTTCATTCTTATAACTTTCGTGACCAGCGATATTGACCTTATTAAAATCTATTTTATGATTATAAAAGTTTGCATGTTCGGCTAAAGCCGATGTGGTGTCACCATTCTTAACACTACGCTTGTGTTGATTAATGCGTAATCGTAATTGTCTACCTGTCTGTCCAATATATGACATTTTACAATCAGCACAATTCACTTTGTAAACTACACCACTTTTTTCAAACTTATCAACATTATCCTTACCTAATTTAATGTATTTAGAAAGTTTATTGCATGGTTTTTGTATAACCTTATAACTATTACGAGACAGAATTGATTTTAATTTGTAACTGAGATGTTTAACGTATGGGATAACGATGAGCGATTTTTTAGAATCATCTGCAGTATTCGAATCATTTATGTTAGTTTGTAATTTTTTTGTAAATGATAACCTACGTTGTATACCCTCGTTAATAAATTTTAACGCATAACCATTCTCAACAAGTAATTGTTTTACAATATTTAAATTTTGTACATGAAATCTACTGTGTGATAAATTAATAGCTTTATCAACCAAACCATAAACAATCGCTCTTTTTTGTGATAAAGGATGATGCGAATCAAAGTGAACGAATCTACCAGAATAAGTACTTTTTCTGTACCAATTTGAAATAATTTTGTTACCTTCTCTTATTACAGACATTTCTAAAAAATTGATAGATTTATTCTCTTCATTTTCCATCGTAAATTTCAAATGTTCATTAAACTCATTAAATTCACATAAACATCGATCTATATCATTTTCCTTAATAATCAATAGACAGTCATCAACATAACGTTTATAGAAAACAACACTATTTTTAAGGACATTGAGACAATGAAGTTCTAAACATTCGAGAGCTAACTCTCCAAACCACGGACTAGAACAACCACCCATAGGAGCTCCATGAATTTGTTTGAAGTACCTGCCATCAAATTTAAAATATGTAGAAGACATAAGAAAAATAACACCATCAACAAACTCTTGTAAACGTAAATTAATTCTGCACTTTAAATATTTCCATTTACGTCTGATCCCCGTAAGCACTAAATCAATATTTATGTTAGTAAATAATGAAACAACGTCAAAAGAAACTAATCTACAATTATCGGGTACGTTAATTTTTGAGACAGAATCTAATAATTCGTAACTATTTTTAAGTGAGGATTTAGGTTTCGGCAAATACTTTATAAAAAACGTAGAAATAGCTTTATCAAGTTTATACGTTGGCGAGTTAACCGTCGAAACAATAATTCTGATTGACAAATCTTTTTTATGGATCTTTATTAAGCCATATGCACGACCTAGATCTGTATTGTTATTATTTGTTTTCAAAATGTCAAAGCTGGAATCAAGGTCACAAACGCCACGATTAATCCACCTTTTTATTAATAAATCTACTGACTTTTTTAGAATGTTAAGTGGACTTTTGGGAAGTTGCTTATAATATTTATCATCCGAGAGAACTTCAAGGACTTTTTATTATAATTTTCCCTGTCAATTGCAATCGTAACATTTCCCTTGTCAGCTTTAGTAAATAATATATTTTTGTTATCTTTAACAAATTTGTCAGTAGCTGAAAGCTTTTGACGTTATGACTAAACGACTGATTTGTAACATGTAAGTTTTTTGAAATTTCATGCCTTTTTTCTTATTTTTTCTTATTTTTTCTTATTTCGGGTTTTTTCTTTAGTACAATTTAATTTTTCTAAATATTCTCATTATACAGGTATTGCTTTACAAATGTTGGTGATGTATTAAAAATCTATTGTAAAAAGAAAAACTGTTTGGCACGCGGAGTCCACGCAATGGCCGCTTTATAAATGTAAATTGATATACCACCTCGAATGGTAAGGGAAAAGAAAGTTTTTTCTTTAATGTGACAAGAAATTTTGTAATTGCCGTTATGTTTAATATTTTTTGTATGTTCATTGTGTTTAGCCTTGATAAGGGGAGTTAATTATACTCCCGAAACGTCGGTGTATCAATAAATTTATGATGCTCGAAAGGATTTATGGTATACGAATTCACTACACCCTCAATAAAAATTATCATTGAACGCGAGCAGCTTGGGAGAGCAATAACCTTTTAGTTTTTTCGTTCACTGTGAACGTTCGGAATTTCAAACACATCCAATAACTTATGACTACTAGCAGTACTAATTAATACAAGATCTGCACTATAAAGGATGTAACAGGCAGTCATTAGCTGTCAGATTGCCAACTATTACAGCCTCTGCAGTAGTGTCTGGACCACTGTTATGCATCAGTTGTACAAACGGCAATTGCAGGTGCACACGCAACTTACATTTTACTTGGAGAACCTCTAAATGCCACCTCGTTATAGCGTCAACACTTCTCCATTATATTTCCATTTAGTGTGAACGTCGTCATCAATTCAGTATTTAACTATTTTAACTAGGTGATGCCTTGGGAAGGGTAACTACGTCCGCAGCCTCCAAAGGAGTAAAATCAAACGACGCCGTGCTGTCTTTTGCGGGAGCTCTTCGCCTTCGGCAGAAAAAAAATGTATTAATAAAGTATCAAAGATTAGGTATGAGGAGAGCAGTATTAAACTGCCAGGAATAAGGGAGCAGGTAGACGAAAATTAGGAGGTTAGGTTCATCTACGCTACGTACATAATAAAGTCCCAGTCGGAAGCGAATTACTTATACAAGTCCGTCGCAAGAAGGTGCGCTTCATTCAACTCGACCATCGCTGTCGTTTCCCCATTTTGTTCACCACGGTGATACCTCTCGCGAAGTAGTAGCTAGCTATATCGGCCACCCTCGAGGGGAGAATCAAATGACGCAGTGTTGTCTTTTGCTGGAGCTCTTCGCCTTCGGTAGAAAAAAAAAATGTTTTAATAAAGTAATGAATGAAATTAAAAATGCTTTAGAATATATGATTTTTAAAAGTCGAAATACTTCAAAAATTTTCGTCTGATTTCTTATTTTGGGAGCTTTAACTATTGGTCTTATGCCCTCGTACATAGTTTTTCAATAAAAAAGAAAAAAACAACCCCATATAACAAATTATTAATATTTTAAATAAAAACTAACTTTTGACACCGATTGTATAGCCAATACATCCTTAAGTACAAAAGACCCTCGGCATCTGTGCAACTATTAGGTTAAAATTTATGGGCACTGACTAGTAGGCTATTTGTGTAACATTAATAGAACTAATAAAGACGCAACAATAGCAGATTCAGATTTTAAATGTTAGAATGTACCAGTGCTCCTTCATTCTATCACCTGAGTAACAAGTATCTATGACATGAGTGTCATTATGAAAAAGCATTGATATTTTGTAACATTTACATTTCGAAATTGTCACTGCTATCACTTCATTACTTGCATTCACAAATAATCCACTCAGTAATACAAACAAGTTAAAAGAATATAACAACTTAGGATTTTACATCTAATGTCCTCTGCATGAATGAAGAAAATATAATTAGAATTATTTTCAAGTAATTTATCATAAAGACATTACCTCTCTAAATTATGTAAGCTAAGCTAGGAGTTCCGAAACCCATGTTATACATCGATAAAGCATTTTCAATATTTTGACTTTAGTATATAACCAACCGGGTATAGGATTTTCATGAGATAAAACTTATATCCTTCGTATTTTGTTCACATTTATGATTTGAAAAGTTTCAAATATGAAAATTTCCTAATTTTAAGTTTTCTTATATCTTTTGTGATTTTTACCATTTAAAATTGACTTATTGAAGTAATTTATTCAAGTACAACTCTTCGAACTAGAACTGTGATTAAAATACAAGGAATGTAAGCTTTGACTCGTAAAAAACCATTACCCGGTTGCTGGGAAAAGATATTTACTTCAATAAATCATTTTTAAATGGTAAAATTATTAAAATTTACTTAATTATTGGAATTATTATTTCAGATTCTGCGGGGGTGATTATAAACAACGGCAATCTGACTTGCAATAAATATTAATTATTTTAATTTAATTTGTAACACTGTAAGACCGATGGAAAAATTCTTATCAGTTGACAGTTAAATGGTAAAAATCACAAAAAATGTAAGAAACCTTGAAATAAGGAAATTTTCATATTTGCAACTTTTTAAATTATAAATATGACCAAAATATCAAGGATATAAGCTTTATCTCATGAAAATCCATCACCCGATTAGTTATTTACCCAAGGCAAAATATTGAAAATGCTTTACCGATGCATAAAATGGGTTTAGGAATTTTTAACTTAGCTCACATTGTCAGAGGTAATGTTTTTATGATACATTACTTGAAAATAATTCTAATTATATTTTCATTTTCACAATGAAAACTTTATGATATATTGAAAATCATTGTAGTGTTACAAAACTATGTATAGATGCTGCTCTGCTTTGATAAAATGGAGTACAATCTGAAAAAATCTATTTACTAAAAAAAGGCAGATTCATTATTCGTGTTGCATTCAGATGAATGTATAGCAGTGAGCACCATTATATATACAGGACATATACATAACCTAAAATATAATGATTTTATTTGACCAAAAATTCTGACCAGAAACTGTCGTCAGCACGCGGTGTTCTGACCAGAATTTTCACAGGTTAGCGCAAAGCTGCAGGTATGCCCCATTATTAAAAAAAAAAATATAAAAGCAGATAATAAGTTAAAACTCAAAATGTTTTACATTTTGATTTTCATTCTAATTAGTAAAAGATTAATTAATAATAAATGAAAATTATTAATAAAAGGTTTACTCAGGGTCATAACTAATACATGCTACAGCTAATATTAATTAGTGGAATCCAAAATAATAAGTGTAACTTACTGATCTGGAGCTGAACTAATTTAAATACAATTAAGACAACACCATCACAATCACTGCTGCAACTCCTTCTGTGATGGATAAAACAAACTGGTAACTTCTATTTCTTCAGCTGCCGTCGAGGGTAATATAATTATTTGAAGGCGTGTTGTCATCCGCAGGAGCCCTTCGCCTTTGGCAAAACAAAAAATATTAATAATGCGTTAAGCAGTGGGGATGAGGAGAGCAGTATCGAACTGCCCGGAGTAGACAGATGGAAAGTTGGAGGCTAGGTTCGGCTATATTACAGGATAAAGTCCAAATCCGAAGTGAAGTACTTACTCAAGTCTGTCGCGGGAGCACGAACTACATTCAACTACACACCTTCGCCCTCACTTCTCCGTTGTGTTCGCCTAGGTGATGTCCTCGGGAAGTGGTAGTTGCGTTGGCTGCCTTTGAGGAGAGTAAAATTATATGAAGACGTGTTGTCTTCTGCAGGAGCTCTTCGCCTACAGCAAAACAAAATATATTAATAATGTGTTAATCAGTGGGAATGAGGAGAGCAGTATCAAACTGCTAGGAACAGAGGAGTAGACAGATGGAAAGTTGGAGGTTAGGTTCGGTTATACTATTAAATAAAATCCCAGTCAGAAGCATAGTTACATCATGGGCACATTCTCCAGGAAAACTGCATATACCATGTGCATCGAGCCATCTCCTCTAATTTTCTTATCCTGCTATATTCGAGTATTCGAGTATTAGGCTTACTGGGATGCCATCAATAACCAGTGGTGCAGAGTAGTTATCAAAATTGAAAAAAAAATTATCATTAAGTATAATTAATATATATATATATATATATGGGAGCGTCCAGCAGAAACGGGCCACCGAGCGCGCGCGGTGCCTTTTTTTGCGTAAAAGGCGCTCTGTTTAACTTGCTCATAATCGTATGCTGCGTCTTTGAAAAAAACCAAGGACCTATATCGATAGATTTTTTTCTGCACTTTCCAATTGCGCCATTGTTTTTATTGCGAAATGCGTTCTTCCGGACGAAAACTCGAGTTGAATATTGAAAGCCATTTTCCTCGAAGTATATCATGTTTTTTTCAAAATAAACTACACCATTGGAAAGTACAACTCTTAAGCTTCAAAACCCTATCTTGGAGAAATTGGAGAAATAAAGGGTTTAAAAGTAACAACATGAAAAAGACAGCGCCGAGGGTCCGCGCGAGCACCTCGCGCCCGTGCGTACGGCACGTTTAAGTGCACGCTCTATTTAATTCGCTAATAACCATTTTACGTTAGTGGTGAGTAGTTTTGCCAACCTCACAACTTATTGTCGAAAGTTTATTTATGGAAAAAATAAAATAATACTTTTTGGCGATTTTTAAAAAAAGAATTCTTTCAGGCGCTCGCAAATGCTACGGCGAGCATGTGTGTAAAATTTCAGACAGATCCGATGTATATTCGAGCTTATATCCACTTTTTAGATAAAAAATTTCACTAGAAAGTGGATAACTCGATGACAGTTATCATATCAGTTCTGAAACTTTGACACAATCATCATCAAAGAATTCCCGAGCGCCTGAAAGAGCGTTTTTGTCATAAAAATTATTGTTAATTTAATTATTATGTAATATATAGTATGTTACAGACATATCGGTAACGTAGGGATTTACACTTGAGTATCACATGGCCTTAAAGAAAAATATTGTTAATAGCATTTTTCGTAATGTTCAAATGATAACAATTAAACTTTCTTTAAATATTTAAAATTTTACGAAAATAGTAATGAAATTTTGAAAATATTATAAGTTCATTAACATTTCTCATATTCTACACATATTCTATATAATGTTAACATATAATGCTAAAATACATATAAAAGGAACAATAAATATATGTGTTTCCCAATTATGAAAAGCATACAAAAAAGTAAAACATTAAAGAATATGTTAAAGAAAAATTTTCCCAAATGAAAAATTATCAAAATTTTCGTTAATTTTAACTATTTTTTAGTAAATAATACATGAAAAATATGTAGTAAAATAAGTCATATGTAAAAAGTATACCAATTTAAAATTAAATATCGAAAGTGGTTACGTAGGGCTATTGGCGACGGATACCACTTTAAAAAAATCCAACGCGCCTATTCACAGTACCTCTAAGGTGGCGTGGAAAACTGTTAAATATATATAACTTATATATTATACATTTCATATCTTTATAAACATTTTTCAAATGGGATCTTTCTAACTATACATTAATATCTTTCTATATAAAATTATTCCTAAGTATACAATTTAGTACATATTTTTTATTATAATTACAACATATCGGGGATTGGCGAGCGAAGCGAGCAGGGGGACGAAGCCCCACTAGTATATATATATATATATATATATATATATATGTAGCAGTCGTAACGGCTACCTCGACTAGGCTGTGTTCGCACACCAGGTACAGCGGAAAAACAAATATATGCGACGATGCGACTCGCGCGATGCGACCCCTAGCACTACCTGTGTATAACATATATATATATATATATATATATATATATATATATATATATATATATATATATATACATATATACTAGGGGGCTCTGCCTCCTGCTCGCTTCGCTCGCCAATCCCCATTTTTAGCGTGAATTGTTAAAAGAAATATAGTAAAATTTAATACAACTGGAAACTCAATTTTGTTGTTTAAATCTAGAAATAATACGATGTTTTTTTCTATTTAGAAAAAATTCTTTTCTAAATTTGCGTGCCTATATTGTAGATCGATTCTCTGAGCATTTTAAGTGCCGATTTTTCACCATGACCTCGTATACATATGTGTACAGTACATATATATTTACTGTTTTATTTATGTGTGCAAAAAATTTATAAAAACGGTGGCGCTGTTTATTACGCCTAGTGTAAGGTCATGCTCATATTATTATATGTGTTTTAATGTGTAGTCAGTTTTTTAGCGTGTTATTTACTAAAGTTAACAGTTTTTTACACCACCACTGAGGTACTGTTATAGGCGCGTTGAATTTTTGATTTTATTGTGCTTAGGTGTTTTATATAACAAATATTAATAATTAGATAGGCTAATGGGACATGTCAAAATAATATAAGATTATTGTTAATCATTTTTTATATAATAAGCTTAACACAACCATGGAATTCATCTCAATAACCCTAAAAACCATAGGAGTCGTCCCTCCGTCCTCCTTGACTCCAACCTATCCCATCCTTCCTCCACCATGGAAGATGTGAATCAATTTTCATTAATAAATTTTATCAATTTTAATTAATTTTAAATAATTTGTATTAATAATTTTTAATTAATGTAATGAAAATTGATTCCCATCTTTATTACATTTAATAAAAAAATATTTCATATAAATATATTTATATTGACATTTTTTTATTATATGTAATAAAATAATCAGATTATTTATATGATATTATGCTTATAAGAAATTACAACATGTCTTATACTTTCGTAAAAGAATAATATTATAAATAAAATGATTATTGATATAAATTTAGTTGGGTTTATTTTGATCTATATAAATTTAGATAAAAATATATATAAAAAAAAATAATTTTTGAAAAAGTTTATTAAAAAGTGTAGATTAAATGTCAAAAATTTCTTTGCAAACAATGTTATTAATTATTGATGAATTTTCTAAAAGATTTTCAATAAATATATTGTTAGGATTTTTACATCGGGATAAAGCAACATATAATTGGCCATGTGAAAATAAAGGTCGTCTAATGTAAATACCTAGAGAATTAAAGCTTTGACCTTGAGATTTATTTATTGTTATAGCAAAAGCTAATGCAACTGAAAATTGTTTTCTAAAAAGTGTAAACGGAAATGAAGAAGAATCTCAAGTATTTAATGTTATTCGTGGTATAAAAACTTCTTCACCAATTCTTTCCCCCGTAATTATTTCAGCTTTAATATTGTGATTAAATAAACCTGTAATTTTCAAGCGTGTACCATTACTCATTCCTTCTGATATACTTATATTTCTAATTAACATTACAATTGCATTTATTGTTAATTTTAATTCATGTCGTGGTAGACCTTCTCTAATATTATTAAGTAAGCGAATATTTTCAGTTAATTTGAAAACTTTAAAGAGAGGCCATAAATGAGAAAATTTGATTGTGTCCTGTACTATACTGTCTCGGTAACCATGTTTTAGGACTGGCAGAATTTGTCTAAAATCGCCTCCTAAAACTATCAATTTACCACCAAATGGAACATCACTGTAACATATATCTTTGAGTGTTTGATCAACAATTTCCAAAGCTTTTTTTGGGATCATTGATGCTTCATCCCAAACTATAATATCTACTTCCCGTAATTTTTTTTATCTGATTCTAATTTTAGAAAAGCACTTTCAATACTGTTTAAATCTAAATGAAGTCTAAAAGTACGATGACTTGTCATTCCTCTAGGTAATAAAATAGATACGATTCCTGTCCAAGCCATAGATAAAATTTTTTTATTTAAAGATAAAAAGTGATATATTAAAGTCTTGTATATGAAAGTTTTTCCTGAACCTCCAGGCCCATCAATAAAATAAATTTTATTTTTCTGAGTTATAATTTCATTAAAAATTAATCTTTGATTAGTAGTTAATTGATTAAACAAAATTTCAAAAAGATTTTTACTGTTTGCTAAATTTTCAGGACTTTCTTCGATATTATTTATTATTGGTTCAGGTAAACTATAATCTTTAGAACTTTTATCTTCAGTTTGTAATATATTTTGAATGTGTGACAAAGCATTATTTTCTTTATTTTCTTTAAAATCTTCAGTAAAAAATTTTTTGAATTTATTCCAAATTAAATTACCTTGAATATTTTCAGCTAAGATAAACAATGCAAATAATTTACGTAATTGAAAAGGAAGCATGATATTACTTGCTTCATCAAAAATAATATAAATTTGGGAATCATCTTCTATTAAACCCATAGCAAGTGCTGCTTCTTTATATATTTCGTATGAGACGTTATTAAATGTTCGTAAATCTTTAAAAGAAGTAGCACCTTTTGTACAGTTCAACAGTAATTTAAGAAAAAATCTTTTATTATCTTTAGGTGAAACAATATTTAACCATTCAATCGCATCAAATTGTTTATTGCGTTCTCTACGTTTCCATACTTTAGATTTGGTAAATCCATAATATCACAATCATATGAGGGTGTGTTCTATTTTGTGTCCTACATTATGTGTCACGTTATTAAAGGCATACCCGAATATGACTAAGGCTTACATTAAGACTACACGTAAAAAGGAAAGGCGAACTTATACAAATTTTTAAACGTGACCTTAGGAAGAGTGTACATAAGCGCTGTACTGTGCGGTGCGTTTCCGATGCCGGTGCTGTTGGTGCATTGGCTACTTGTAGAACTACGCCGCTGATTGGTTGATGTTTAAATACGGACCAATGAGAAAAGTAGTTCCGTAAGTAGCCAACGCACCATTAACACGGGCATCACGCAGCATCGCACAGCACAGTACCGCACAGCACTTACGTAGACCCTCCAATACATTTGATAACATTTAAGGAAAGGCGAACTTATACAAATTTTTTAAACGTGACCTTAGGAAGAGTGTACATAAGCGTTGTACTGTGCTGTGCGGTGCGTTTCCGATGTCGGTGCTGTTGGTGCATTGGCTACTTATAGAACTACGCCGCTGATTGGCTGATGTTTAAATACCGACCAATCAGAAAAGTAGATCCGTAAGTAGCCAACGCACCAATAACACGGGCATCACGCAGCATCGCATAGCACAGTACCGCACAGCGCTTACGTACACACTCCAATACTTTGATAACATTTAAGGTAGTTATAATTGTTTACAAAATCACGAATGAGGTTATAAAAATAATTATCTTCAATTGGCTATAACTTTCTGGGTCTTGAATAATTTTGAATTTTTCCTTGGGCAAGTCCCCGTGAAATAATAAAATGAGACCTTGATAATTAAAATTTGTTAAGAAACCAAAAACATAGGCATTTATTATCAATAATTGTTTGTGCTATTTCTAAAATATCGACATTTTGTTAAAAAAAATTATTTTAGTCATGTTAAATACACTATATTTATAGTATTAATGTATTATTATTAGATTAAACTATAATCATTAGTAACGTTATTAAAGCCATACCCTGATGTGATCAAGGCTTCCTACATGCAAAAAGGAACGGGGAACTTATACAAATTTTTTAAACTTGACCTTATAATTGATAACATTTGATATTATAATTATTTTATAATATAGAAACAACATCAATAATATTAACAATATCAAATCATTCGTAATATATTGGAATGTATAACAAAATGAGAAAAACAATACAATATTAAGAGGAGGGGCAGGAGGAGGGGGGAGGAGGTATTTTGAGGAGGGCGAAGAGGGGGAGGAGGGGTTTTGAGGAGCAAATGTAATACTAAAAACTCCTATTTCTAATCTAATTTTTCCGTTATTTTGAGGAGGGGTTGAGGAGGGGCTGTAAGGAGGGGCGAGTAGGGTGAGGAGGGGGGGGGGCTGGGTACCCTACAAGCCTCTTACAACTATATACTATAGGATGATATATATATATATATATATATATATATATATATATATATATATATATCACTCACTTGTTTACTCACGTAAACAAGCACCCCAAAGGAAACAGGCCTTACTACGTCCGCGTCGTTGTTTCTGGGTAATGCTAAAACTAAGGACCCAGTATTATCAAAAAGAGCTTAAAGCCAATAGAGCAATGTTGCTGGAACTTCTGTAGATAAATGACCGCGAAAACTCCCAGGATAGTATTTTTAGCGGTTTTCATGGAAATTGGAAAATTGACCCCACTTAAAGCGATTCAATCTCCGGGTGGTACTCCGGCGTCGCATCTGACTTCGAATTTATAATCAGCGACCCCTGAAGCTCCAGAATGTGTTTTTAGTGATTTTCATAGTGATTCAAAATGACCTCATTTGGGGTATTTCAGCCTCCATGCGGTACCATCGCATCGCACCCCACAGAAACCTAACATCATATTCACAATTGGCGACCACAAAAATTTCTTAATTGGTTGGGTTTATCAAGGCTTGTTCTGCTTGAGACAACTATGAAATTTCGCGTTCTGACCAATTTTTAAGCATTTGACCTTGATTTAACCTTGTTAAGGTCACAAAAAAATGTTTAAAGAACGGTTTTGGACGTAAAATTTTCCGCTCTATCCGATTCCGACGTCAGAAATAGGGGTTCTAATTTGAAAAAACGATTTTAACCTTGAAATGACCTTGAAAAATGATCTCAAGATCAAATTGAAGGTGACCAAAAGTTGACCCCCATCGTCACGAATAATTTTCATCTAAATCATTTTTCTGTATCTGGCCTGCATTCGGAGATATTTAGCTGCATATATTAAAAAGAGACACCGTGTATATATATATATATATATATATATATATATATATAAATCTGTACTTATGCTGACAAAAAAAAATGTCAGCTTAATTCTGCATACATGAATGAAATACACCATCTTATGCTTATAAATCATGAAAAAAGTATGAATTTGTCTTTTTTAAAGGAGTTATTGGTATTTTAGAAAGTCAAAGTGTATACTACATTATGTTGACATGTCAGGATAATTCTAGTATAGCATGTCAGCATATTTACCGCAAATCATTATGTTGACAGATTATAAATGGAACCGTACAAATTCTGACATTAAACAAAAAACATAAACTGCAGGCAGACTTATGATGACAACTGATAATTAAAACAATACCAATGCAGACATAACGTACAAATGTAATACCAATATTATTTATGCTGACTAATATTATTTATGCTGACATTCTCCCCATAAATCTTCTGTTTACGGTAATTCCTGTTCATAAAAAATTCAGAATTTAACTTTGAGACTACATTTTAGTTTTTATTATTTTTAATCTCAATTATGAATAAACGAAATTATTTGTAAAAATAAAATTTAAAATTTGTTTTTTATGTCACGCATAGCTTCAACTTTATGCGATAATTACCTTAAGATATAATTATAATGTCAATTATCAAAGTTTATTGCCATTTATGCAGGCAAGGATGCACTTATACTATCGTCCCAACAGGATTATTAATACTTGTTAACTACAGCGTCACTTGTGCTGACATTTGCAAATATACATAACTATTTATGCGGACACAGTTTATAAGTACATGTGTATATGAGCGTTTCATGTCAACTTCCCCCAGCGCGGCGCACGAGCGCCAAATCGTGCTGTTTCCAGCTCATGTTTAAGATACTGAAATGTACTTGAAAAAATTTTATGATAAGCATATCCAATGTATTTTTTCCTCAGCTTTCCAATGGTGTAGGCAGTTTTCCAGAAGTTTTCCATTTTCACCTTCAAAAAGTAAAAAACGTGTTATATCTCGAAAACGATATTTTTAATATTTTTTTTTTACCCTCTAGATCGAAAGCTGAGCATTTTTTACGTAGGAAAGGATATTTTCCAATGAGTGCCCAAAAGATGTTTTCTGCGAGATATAGAATGCGAAAGAGTAGACGCACCGCCTTTCCTGCGCGCGGTACTACGTGGTACAGCGCGCGGACTGCGCCCGCCTCCTTGCCTATATATAATAACCTTTTAGAATCTTCAATTCTTTACCTACTATTCTGGATTCTTAATAATGCATGGAGTAATATTTTATTAATTATTTTATAAAAGAATACAATTTCAAAATTAACAGCAATATAGTAACTCTTGTACTAACATTTCTTTTTCAGTGTAGATAATATTTTTTTGTTTGTTTTTACGTGTTATATCTCGAAAAGTATATTTTTAATATTTTTTTTACCCTTTAGATCGAAAGCTGTGTATTTTTTACGTAGGAAATGATATTTTCCAAAAAGTGTCCAAGATGTTTTCTGCTAGAAATAGAACGCGGAAGAGTAGACGCACGGCGCTGAAAAGACGGTTCCTACGTGCGGTACCGCGCGGCACGGAATCATTCATTTTTCATTCGATAGGTGGCATCCACACTTTTCAAACTGTATGTAAATCATCACGTCGAAAGTATATAATTACCATAACTTTTTATCTTTTTCCTCCTCGAATTTTTTCGAATTTCTTGTCAATAGCAGTTAAGCAATCTGATTTCCTTACGACTTTCGTGCATTTGATTATTAAATCATTGGTGACTCTTGATTTCAATATTTTTGCTTTCTCAAAGAGAAAGTTTTCCATTTTTGTTTATTATAGCAATTAAAATGGATTCATGTTGGAACTTGAAATGTATAAATCCTTTAAAAAAAAAATGATCACCCTGCATCTAAAAATTTGTCTGACTTTTCAACAGTTTTCAAAAGTGAATATCCTTTATAGTACATGAAAATGCTAAAATATGTTCAACCAAGAACCAAGTTTATCTCCATCTGATGCTAAAAAAGCTAAAACAGCGTGTGATGATGAATATCACAAAGCTGGTATTGCAGTTCTCGAACAACTAAAGAAAAAATTTTCTGAGTCAACAAATGAGCAAGAGAGAATTCAGCTATTAACTCTCGCGCCGAAGTTTTGGCCTCGTAGGGACTTGATGCGAGAATTCAATTGCAGTGAACGGGAAGTTCGCAAAGCGAAAGATTTGGTAGCGAAGAGCGGAGTATTTTCAATACCTGCAAAGAAACGTGGCAAACTACTTCCAGATGATACTGTAAATTCTGTAAAAAGTTTTTATGAGAGAGATGATATAAGCCGAATCATGTCAGGTTTAACAGATTATGTATCTATTAAACAGAGCAATGGCGAAAGAGAACATGTTCAAAAAAGATTACTGCTAGGTAATTTAAATGAGCTGTATAATTTATATAAAAAAGAAAATGAAAGCGTTAATATTGGTTTTACTAAATTTACAGAATTGAGTCCACCACATTGTGTTTTAGCTGGGAGTAGCGGTACACACAATGTATGCGTGTGTGTGCATCACGAAACTATGAAGCTCATGCTAAGTGCTATGGACATAGAAAATTTAACTAAAGACACTCAATTGCCTCTTAAAAACTACCACGATTGCATCCAAGCAATTGTGTGTAATGATGTACACGATAGATGCTATTTGGATGACTGTTTGGATTGCCCCAATATGTCTATATTACGAAAACATTTGCTTGAATGTTTTGATGAAAATGATATTTTTCAAATCGAGTATCAATCATGGTTTCAAACAGATAGGTGTACAATAGCTTCCAAAACTGTAAATGTGCACGAATTTATGGACATACTGGGGGAAAAATTAATAAAATTAAAACGATTTTTTCGCTAAGAAACAATCACTTTTTATAAATAACTTAAAAATCAATCTTCAAGAAGAAGAATTTCTCGTGTGTTGCGATTTCGCAGAAAATTATGCTTTCGTTATACAAAATTCTACACAGTTCTTCCACTGGAATAATAACCAGGCAACAGTTTTTACAATTGTAGTGTACTATAAACAAAATAATGAACTCAAACATGTAAGCATTGCTGTAATTTCCGACAATTTAAATCATGATACCATAGCCGTTTATCAATATCAAAAAATTGTAATATCTTACCTTAAAACTAATTTTGCAGTCAAGAAAGTTACATATTTGACTGATGGATCAGGTCAGCATTTTAAGAATAAATCTAATTTACAAAATCTTCTTTTTCACGAGAAAGATTTTGGAGTTACTGATGAGTGGCATTTTTATGCCACAGCACATGGCAAAGGTGCGTGCGATGGTATAGGCGCGAACCTAAAACGAGGTTCAAAACGAGCTAGTCTACAAGATTCTTCTAATAATCATATTTTAACGCCAAAAGAGCTGTACAACTGGGCTAAAGATTACTGCAAACAAACCAAAGCTTTTTATAGCAGTAAAGCATCGCGTGAAGAAACGGTTTTGAAACTAAAACCAAGACTGGACAAGGCTAAATCTATACCAGGCACGTTACAATACCATGCTATTATTCCGATAGATGAAAGTAGATTGAAGCTCAAAAAAACCTCTCTGAGTTCAAAGTATAAAATCTTCCTGAAAAAAACTGCGAAAACAAACAAAAAAATATTATCTACACTGAAAAAGAAACGTTAGTACAAGAGTAACTATATTTCTGTTAATTTTGAAATTTTATTATTTTATAAAATAATTAATAAAATATTACTCCATGCATTATTCAGAATCCAAAATAATAGGTAAAGAATTAAAGATTATAAAAGGTTATTATATAGGCAACGAGGCGGGCGCAGTCCGCGCGCTGTACCGCGTAGTACCGCGCGCAGGAAAGGCGGTGCGTCTACTCTTTCGCGTTCTATATCCCGCAGAAAATATCTTGGGCACTCTTTGGAAAATATCTTTTCCTATGTAAAAAATGCTCAGCTTTCGATCTAGAGGATCAATAAAGATTTTAAAAATATCGTTTTCGAGATATAACACGTTTTGTACTTTTTGAGGGTGAAAATGGAAAATTTCGGGAAAACTGCCTAGATCATTGGAAAGCTGAGGAAAAAATACATTGGATATGCTTATCATAAAATTTTTTCAAGTACATTTCAGTATCTTAAACATGAGCTGGAAACAGCACGATTTGGCGCTCGCGCGCCGCGCTGGGGCAGTTGACATGAAACGCCTCATATATGCTGACACACCAGCGTATGCACAGGATAATCAAAACTATATGCAGCTGCGAAGTATTCGGACCATCAATTTACCAGATGTGAAATTAAGTCGAAATAGCTAAACAATATTTTGAGCCATATGGTTCTAGCTATATATTCTTAATCGATTTTCGGATAAATTGACAAATATATAAACATAATTCGTAGTACTGGGTTTTTCCATAGACCTCTTAAAGAAAACAACTAGCTTCTTCTTTGTATTTATTCTCAATTAGGAATAAACGAAATTATTTGTTAAAAAAAATTTTAAATTTGTTCTCTTTTTGTCACGCATAACTTCAAATTTCCACGATAATTACCTCAAGAAATAATTATAATGTCAATTATGAAAGTTTATTGCCATTTATGCAGGGAAGGATGCACTTATACTATCGTCCTAACAGGATTATTAATACTTGTTAACTACAGCGTCACTTGTGCTGACATTCACAACATACATATCCATTTATGCTGACACAGTCTATAAATACATGTGTATATATGCTGACACACCAGCATATATACAGGATACTGAAAACTATATGTAGCTGCGAAGTACTCGCACCATCAATTTACCAGATGTGAAATCAAGTCGAAATAGCTAAACAATATTTTGAGTCTAATGGTTCTAGCTATATATTCTCAATCAATTTTTTGATAAATTGACAAATATCTAAACATAATTCGTAGTCCTGGTTTTTTCCATAGACATGTTAAGGAAACCAACTAGATTTTTCTTTGTATTTATTCTCAATTCGGAATAAACGAAATTATTTGTTAAAATAAAATAAAAAATTTTTTTTTGTCACGTATAACCTGAACTTTACGCGATAATTACCTTAAGAAATAATTATAATGTCAATTATCAAAGTTTATTGCTATTTATGCAGGCAAGGATGCACTTATACTATCGTCCTAACAGGATTATTAATACTTGTTAACTACAGCGTCACTTGTGCTGACATTCACAAACATACATATCCATTTATGCTGACACAGTATATAAATACATGTGTATATATGCTGACACACCAACATATATTCAAGATACTGAAAACTATATGTAGCTGCGAAGTACTCGCAGCATCAATTTACCAGATGTGAAATCTAGTCGAAATAGCTAAACAATATTTTGAGCCTAATGGTTCTAGCTATATATTC
The DNA here is from genome assembly GCA_036365515.1 of Torymus aiolomorphi. Lineage (NCBI taxonomy): Eukaryota > Metazoa > Arthropoda > Insecta > Hymenoptera > Torymidae > Torymus > Torymus aiolomorphi. The sequence continues at coordinate 179,160,144 of CM070873.1, forward strand.
TCAATCGATTTTTGGATAAATTGACAAATATCTATAAACATAATTCGTAGTACTGGTTTTTTCCATAGAACTGTTAAGGAAACCAACTAGATTCTTCTTTGTATTTATTCTCATTTCGGAATAAACGAAATTATTTGTTAAAATAAAATAAAAAATTTTTTTTTGTCACGTATAACTTGAACTTTACGCGATAATTACCTTAAGAAATAATTATAATGTCAATTATCAAAGTTTATTGCCATTTATGCAGGCAAGGATGCACTTATACTATCGTCCTAACAGGATTATTAATACTTGTTAACTACAGCGTCACTTGTGCTGGCATTCACAAACATACATATCCATTTATGCTGACACAGTATATAAATACATGTGTATATATGCTGGCAGACCAACATATATACAGGATACTGAAAACTATATGTAGCTGCGAAGTACTCGAACCATTAATTGACCAGACTAGTAAAATCCAAACGCGCTGCGCGCGTACTATTTTGTTTTTTAGGTTATCAATATATAATTTTTCATTATGATTTCATTTTAATGGATTTAAATGATAGGATAATCAGATCATTTTTCAAATCATGGCAAAATTAATCTTTTTATTCTAATTTGATTTAATTATTTAGTTGTAAATAGATAAGAATAAAAATTCAATTTCAAAAATTAAATGTAGCGGAAGTAAAGAATTTTCGCGCCTATTCATTACAGACCAATCAAAATCACTCTTTAAGTGCTTCACAACATTCAGCCATCGTTTTTTTAAGAGAGGAGCAAATGTAGCGGTAAATTGACAAATATATAAACATATTTCGTAGTGCTGGTTTTTTCCATAGACCTGTTAAGGAAACCAACTAAATTCTTCTTTGTATTTATTCTCAATTCGGAATAAACGAAATTATTTGTTAAATTAAAATTAAAAACTTGTTTTCCTTTTGTCACGCATAACTTCAAATTTACGCTATAATTACCTTAAGAAACAATTATAATGTCAATTATCAAAGTTTATTGCCATTTATGCAGGCAAGGATGCACTTATACTATCGGCCTAACAGGATTATTAATACTTGTTAACTACAGCGTTACTTGTGCTGACATTCACAAACATACATATCCATTTATGCTGACACAGTATATAAATACATGTGTATATATGCTGACACACCAACATATATTCAAGATACTGAAAACTATATATAGCTGCGAAGTACTCGTACCATCAATTTACCAGATGTGAAATCAAGTCGAAATAGCTAAACAATATTTTGAGCCTAATGGTTCTAGCTATATATTCTCAATCGATTTTTGGATAAATTGACAAATATCTATAAACATAATTCGTAGTACTGATTTTTTCCATAGAACTGTTAAGGAAACCAACTAGATTCTTCTTTGTATTTATTCTCAATTCGGAATAAACGAAATTATTTGTTAAATTAAAATTAAAAATTTGTTTTCTTTTTGTCACGTATAACTTGAACTTTACGCGATAATTACCTTAAGAAATAATTATAATGTCAATTATCAAAGTTTATTGCCATTTATGCAGGCAAGGATGCACTTATACTATCGTCCTAACAGGATTATTAATACTTGTTAACTACAGCGTCACTTGTGCTGGCATTCACAAACATACATATCCATTTATGCTGACACAGTATATAAATACATGTGTATATATGCTGGCAGACCAACATATATACAGGATACTGAAAACTATATGTAGCTGCGAAGTACTCGAACCATTAATTGACCAGACTAGTAAAATCCAAACGCGCTGCGCGCGTACTATTTTGTTTTTTAGGTTATCAATATATAATTTTTCATTATGATTTCATTTTAATGGATTTAAATGATAGGATAATCAGATCATTTTTCAAATCATGGCAAAATTAATCTTTTTATTCTAATTTGATTTAATTATTTAGTTGTAAATAGATAAGAATAAAAATTCAATTTCAAAAATTAAATGTAGCGGAAGTAAAGAATTTTCGCGCCTATTCATTACAGACCAATCAAAATCACTCTTTAAGTGCTTCACAACATTCAGCCATCGTTTTTTTAAGAGAGGAGCAAATGTAGCGGTAAATTGACAAATATATAAACATATTTCGTAGTGCTGGTTTTTTCCATAGACCTGTTAAGGAAACCAACTAAATTCTTCTTTGTATTTATTCTCAATTCGGAATAAACGAAATTATTTGTTAAATTAAAATTAAAAACTTGTTTTCCTTTTGTCACGCATAACTTCAAATTTACGCTATAATTACCTTAAGAAACAATTATAATGTCAATTATCAAAGTTTATTGCCATTTATGCAGGCAAGGATGCACTTATACTATCGGCCTAACAGGATTATTAATACTTGTTAACTACAGCGTCACTTGTGCTAACTTTCACAAACATACATATCCATTTATGCTGACACAGTATATAAATACATGTGTATATATGCTGACACACGAACATACGTATATACAGGATACTGAAAACTATATGTAGCTGCTAAAATTGGACAGCCCACATATCGTGTTTGCCATCCGAGCCGAAGGCAAGATATTTACACGAGATATGGGCTACCTAAGTTTTTTCCTCCCTAGGTGCATAATATACTATTGTCAGAAACTTGTTTTTTTAGTTATGTGCATGCAGGTATCTTCTCAAATTATAAACTATTATCCTTTTTTATTGAACTCTTATATTGTAATTTATTAGTTCTGACTTTGTATTTTTAATCATATCTGAAACAATTTATTTTGATTTTAGTTAAAAAAGTAGAATAGAGTAGCGCAGAAAAAAATGCAGTCGAAAAATATTTGAACGATCATGGTGAACCAAACAAGATATCGACACAGTTCATTAATAGTATGAAAGACGCTTATCCAGTATTAAAAGACCGGGAAATATTGAAGATTAGAACCTTTAGACATAACTATTATAAATAGTTATAATAAAACTTTCCAGTATTTCTTAATTTTGAGTTCAGAGCATATTTTCGCTCTAGAGTTAGTAAAGAATATATTTGAAAACCATAATTTTTATAAATAACTATATGATCAGAGCCTAGTCTCACTCTTCAAGACTTAAGATACCAAACGTTATTTATTTTTTATAAAATAAAACTGAAGTTACCAAAGAAACGAAAGTTAGTTTTTAACAAACTAATTAGAATTAAGATTTAAGGATATTGCGTAATGATTTAAAGCGATAAATGAGCATTTAATTGTATAGAAATAGTTAATTAAAACTTATAGTGATTTATCTCTGAAAACGCGTAAAAAGTTATGCGTGTAGAAGATTAAGGGAGGTAGCCAAATATAATATAAAAAAAAAAGAATTAAAAGTATGATTAAATAATTTTGAATAATAATTCAAAGTTTTTAATAAAGTTTTCAATTATATAAACAGGGTCAATAGAAATATAATATAGAGATAGTATCTACGAAAAACTTAAATGTTATGTTTGTAAAACATAAAATTCTGTTATACAGTTATCAAAGAATTCAGCACATACCAAAATAAAACTGATTGCTAGAAAAAAATTTATGATCTTCGATTTGAAAAACCGAACCATCCACCAACATATTTTCACCATACCCAGGCCGAAAGTGACACTTTATTTTTGCCCTCTTTAGGTGCATAATATATATATATATTATTTCTGACTAAATACACACAGGCACACACGCATGCACGGCCCCCCCTCCCATACACACACACATACACATAATTGACAATAAATTCGGCATTCGCGAAATATGTGTGTTTTATGGCTTTCTCCCGAACATTTCTAATACGGCGTCTACTAATCGGTAATAATATTGACAAGGAAAATGATAAATATTGTAGATTTTTTAAACAATGATAACTCAAATGTTTGCAAATAATTAACAAAATCATGAAGTGTAACTAGCGGTTTTCCCAGTACGGTAACAGAAAGGATATGTAGATTTTTCTTACTTTAAATTCTCCAAGGAAATTTTCATACAGTATTCCATTTTTGTGCCAACGCAGCGTTTTATTTATAAAAATATTCTATCAATTATTAAGGAAACTTACATTGTTTGACAGTGCGTTAGTTGAGGATTTTATCGATATTCGTAAAAAATATTTGTTTTGACACAGACTTTTCGTGGAATGCTTAATGCGGTATTCTATTTTCATGCAAATGCAGCATTTTATATATAATAAAACTTTAATGATTATCATCGAATGTCACATTTTTTTACAGGGCTTAAGATAAAATCAAGAATTTGAGAATTTCCTCGATATTCGGGAAATATGTTTTCTGGCTTACCCCCGAATATTTTTATATACACTCTTGTAATCAATAATGATATTCATAAGGGAAATGATAAATGATTTAAATGTTTAATACAATGACTATAAAAATGTTTGCAACTAATTTACAAAATCACGAATCGTCAGCTGATTATTTTCCCAGTACATGAAAAAAAGCTTTATTTCGATTTTTCTTATTTCCAATTTACCGGAGAAGTCTTTTTTACAGTTGTTAAGTCTTGAATATCGAGGAATCTACTCTTATATGTGTATTGAAATTTGTATGGTTTATCTTCAAATTATATTTGAATTATATTCAATTGATATATGATTTATATTACCTTTCGTCCTTGAGGTGAACTCTCGTAAATAATTAGACTGATAGCTTTGTAGCTGAATATTCACTTTATTTAATATATGAAATTATAAGAAATCTGATGTGGCTCGTATTGGCCCGTATAATAATCGTTTCTCCTTTTGTCGGCTGGAGTGGTACGGAGCTCGCGATCTGTTCACGATGACTAATTTGTGTGGTGAGAGTCGCCGTATTTATTAAGCGATTAAATTAGGTTGAAGATGATTTTGACGTTGAATCAAAATCATCTTTTTAAACAAATTTAGTAAACATTTTGACATAAATCGTTCGGTTTCGAAGTTAAGAAATGCTGAATCTACATAAAAGTTTCGACGAGCGTACACCTTCGTGAAGTAGGTGGCTCGCAACGTCACGCTGTTTCGTAGCCGAAATGCTGCGTTTTCAGATTTACAATTACATCAATTTGTGGGTCAGAAAATCACTGATGAGAAATATGCATGTAAATTGATTTTAGAAATACCTCACGGACGTAACACCTCCCCCCTTAGACTGTTGAATATCGTAGAGATTCAACAGATATTAAAATATTTTAAACATCAGTGATTTTCTGTTACAGAATTTTCAATAATAATAAAATGATAGTAAGATTTGACGTTATTAAATCTCAATATTCATTTTTTTGACCCACAAAACGATGCGAGTGCGAATTTTAACAGTATACAGCAATTTCGGCTACGCAACAGCCAGCGTGACATAGCGAGCCACTGACCTTGTGAAACCAACCGCTCATCGCAACTTTGTTTAGAATCAGCACTTTTAAATGTGAAATCGAAATGATGATATTTAAATGTTTACTAAATTTGTTTAAAAAGATGATTTTGACTCAGCGTCAAAATCATCTTTAACCCAAATTAACCGCTTAATAAATACGGCGACTCTCAACACACAAATCAGTCATCGTGAAAAGATCGCGAACTCCGTATAACTCCAGTCGACAAAAGGAGTAGCGAATATTTTATACGGGTCAAATACCCTACATTCAATTAGGAAGAGAATTTCTTATATCTATAAAATCAATAATCTATCGGTATTATACGAGGGTCATTTGATAAGTACCTAGCCTACAAATGAAATCACCAAAATTTTACAAAAAATAAAATTTATTTTTCAATGTAGTCTCCTTTTAGTTGAATACACTTGCTCCAGCGGTGTTCCAATTTTTTTAACCCCGTTGAAAAAAATGTTTTCTCTTGGTTTGCAAAATAGGCCTCCGTGGCGGCGATTATTTCGTTATTGGAGTGGAATCTCTTCCCGGCGAGCGAATTTTTTAGGTTCGGAAACAAAAAAAAGTCGCACGGAGCCAAATCTGGAGAATACGGTGGATGGGGCAGCAGTTCGTAGCGTAATTCGACCAATTTAGCCGTGGCGAGTGCAGAAGTGTGAGCCGGTGCATTATCGTGGTGGAAAAGCACTTTCTTTTTAGACAAATGGGGCCGTTTTTCTTCTAACACGGCGTCAAATCGGCTCAATAGTTCGGCGTAGTACTGCCCTGTGACCGTTTTGCCCTTCTCCAGATAGTCAATAAAAATAACACCTTGAGAATCCCAGAAAACAGTGGCCATCACCTTTCCGGCAGACGGGACCGTCTTCGCCTTCTTCGGAGCAGGTTCACCGGGTAAGGTCCACTGTTTTGACTGCTCCTTGGTCTCTGGAGTGTAGTAGTGAATCCATGTTTCGTCGACGGTCACGTAACGACGCAAAAACTCTTTTGGATTGCGATTAAACAGCTCCAAACACTGCTCTGAACTGGTCACACGGATGCGCTTGTTGTCTGCAGTCAGCAAACGCGGCACCCACCTTGCTGATAGCTTCCTCATGCCTAAAATCTCATGTAGGATATGCGACACGCGTTCTTCTGAGATGCCTACTATCGCAGCTATCTCGTGCACCTTTAATCGGCGGTCTGACAAAATGATATCGTGTATTTTTATCACGTTCTCCTCCGTAGTGGCTGTTTTCGGAGCACCTGGGCGTGGATCATCAAAAACCGACGTACGACCACGTTGAAACTCGTTATACCAAAATTTAACGTTCGCCATCGAAGGAGAAGCATCTCCATACACTGCATCCAAGTGTTCTTTAATTTCACTGCGCGATTTCCCTTCCAAAAACAAGAATCGAATCACCGACCGATATTGTTCTTTCTCCATTTTTTCAAAAATCAACGGACACATTTGCTTTCACACGCTCTCAAAAATAAACTACAACTCCGATCCGGCTGAAATTTCGTCTGTAACCGTTTACAGGAAGATACGCACTGTAGTGTATTTCTAGTGCGATAGTGGCACCATCTGGCGGTGATGCTAGGTACTTGCCAAATGACCCTCGTATATTGCTTAACAAAGTTAATAAGTTGTAAATCGCATAGTCTTATTTATAAAACTTATATCATTCAATAAATAGTGCATCTAACTTATCAGCTGTTTATTATTTACGAGAGCCTACGCCCAGAATAAAGGTAATATAAATCAAATATCAATTGAAAATATATATGTATATATATATATATATATATATATATATATATATATATATATATATATATATATATATATATATATATATATATCATTCAAATATAAATTGAAGATAAACCATACAAATTTCAATACACATATAAGAGTAGATTCCTCGACACTCAAGACTTAACAGTGGTTCCGGTACCGATCGAACAATCGTTCACTAGACTATTTCAAATTAAACAATAAAAATAACTTTTCTCCGGAACTTAGCAGTGGTTCCAGTACACAGTCGAACGAAAGTTCATTAGATCAGCTAAATCAAACTTTAAACGTTTTAAAGTAGATAAAATAAGCTCTTGAAAGACGAGGAAAATATTCTTATATAAATACAACTAACATAGACTAAGTCCGAGCTTCTTGCTTTGCAGTAATAGTCCAGGCGGTAGAGCATTCGAGGTGGACCTTCTTTGAAGTAGAGCATATTAAGTTCCGAAATAATATGTAGAAAAAGAATCCGAGTTTGCCTATTCAAAAAAATGTCTTCTAAATTCAGTATAGCAACAAATGTACCGAAATAACATAAAAAGGCCTATTTTCCGGCATATTTTCTCTTATAACTTGAGAAGGAAGCGTTTAATCGAAAATAGTCATAAGACATTTTTTGTTTATCTGATGTTTTTCTACAATGTTAATGTATTTCCGAATCGAAAAATTTTATTTTGCGCTAACAATGAGTAAAAAACCGTTAAAAATGATATGTAAAATGTAACTAATTTTTAAGGGGCGTAAAAATCAATGAATGTTAATGAAAATTTGTGAAATGGTAGCTCATTATATGATAATACTACATAAAAAAATTCAGGATGATCGACGGTGTAGTTTTCCAGTACGGCTGTTGTTAACTAAAAATTTATAACAATTTTGTCGCGTGCCATGGGTTTAAATAAAGACTCCACGCGGTCGCTGAATTTTTTACACATACTTTGGCTTATAGTTAATAATATGCAATATCAAAAATAGCCTTTTTTGCATTATACGGGTGCTTTAGAATTTTTTTAAATTTAAAAAATTTTTTTTTTATAAATAAATACAATTACATGAAAACGGCTCGATGAAAATGCAATGTTAAAAAAGGCTTGAGAAGCTGATTAAAAAATGCTTTAATCGAGCTAAAACCGACCCGATTCAAATGACTACAACCGGAGATATTAGAGCTTTAAGTCAACCTAAATTTACGGCTGACTTAAACGTGAAGTAGACAAATAAAAAATGTAGTGTTGTAGCTAATTGTAAGAGCTTTCAATATCCGTTGAGTGCATTTCCGGCACTTATTTGCTTCATTAAATAAAAATTATGAAAGGAAGCCTGATCGTTGAAATTTCTCGGCGGAACGGCGCGGGAGGCGGAGTGGGGATGACTGCGAGCAGCTGTGCTGCCGCGGGGCACTGTCTCTTCAAAACGAATATGCGCAACAAAACTTAACTTTCCTCGGGAACGAATTAACTTATAGACTTCATTTTTTTTTAAATTTGAAATTGCGAATCGAGAGGAATAGGAATTTCGCATTTAAAATTATGTAAATAAATAAATTCTAAGTGAATTTTACGCATGAAGATTTAAGCAATTTTTTTTTTCATTAAAAATTTATTTATGACATGAAATTAATGTTTTTAAAGTAAATTAATAACTAACAGATTATTCTAAATTAATGATTTTGCAATTTATTTGTAAGAAATGTAATCTTTTCTGTTTATATATTGGTAAATATGAATTTATTAAACATGGAGAGAGGAACTGGAAAATAAAGTACGTATAAAAAATAACATTCTAATAAATTTATTAACTATTTATACAAATTTTCGTTTTTTACAGGCTGTGTATCGTTTGCTTCGATTTCTGTTTGTGGTTCTTCGTCGCTCTCACTGTCCAAAAAAATAGGTGTAGGTCCTTCTTCATTTATTTTGACTTCCACGTTCTCTAACTCATCTACATTTTCGTCCAATGAAAACTGCAGCACATCGCTATTACTGCAGGTTTGCTCGTGACAATTTTTGCAGAAATCTGTGCATCGCAAGCCGTGTTTTACACAGCCGCATGTCTTCTTGCATTTTTCTGTACAACTGCAGCTGATATTTTTTAAAATATTATCAGGGACCAAATAACCTTCAACGTAGACTGGGGCCAAACAGTCTGTCTGCATTTTCCACCCCCAATCTACCGGGTTCAATGGATTACCTAGCCACTGTTGGATTTGTAGATATGCTCTACATGAATGCACATTAGATGCAGACTCTGTTGGGGGTAAAGAAGCCAAATTAAAGGATTTTTGTCGAGAGCATTTTTTAAAAATTGTGTACCTCAATTCATTCAAACTTATGTTGTTCTTTTTTTTAGGATTGTATAACGCTCTAATAACTTCCTGGCCGATTGCTGTTAATTCTGCTTTTGTGGCACTGCTTGAATAAAAAATTTTCACTTTATCTCTCAATTCACTATCTGTTTTGCAATATTTTAAGAATTTTTCCTTTCCCCTGCTTATAAAAACCTGATGTGGTATCACACCCAGAAAAAGCATGAATAAATGCCACGACATCCTTTAAATTTTTATGGATCAAAGAATCACAAGAAAAAAATTTTTCTGAGTCTTTATTCTTTCCGGGTTTTAAGAAATAAATAGAATTTTCTGGCGACGCCCTTTGTGTTAAAATTATCAAAATGTCGATATCTTCGGCAACTATGATTGTTGGTTTTTGTGGCTCGCTGATTTCGAGTCCAGACTCCACAATAAGACAATCAGCATCTTCGACAGCCTGCTTAGTTACAAATCCAGCATTTTCCAATTTACTTCTCAAAAACTGTATTAGGCCGAATCCATCTCAAATCAGACAGCCCGCGTATGCCTATTTCACCTATCATGTTGAAATAAAAATATTTATGTTCTACTCGATAAAATATTTTACACGTGTTTTTTTATTTTTTTGTTTCATCAAAATTTCATGCGTTCAGCGATGCCGAAAAATTCCAAGAAAATTCTTTCATTGAGAAAAAAAATTTTCAATGTGATTTTCAGACTGCTATTGTTTCAGCAGTTTTTCGAGCTTTTAAACGTGTAACACACAATTTCACTCAGTTTTGAGCCCTCTTTAACGACCTTAATGTCATTTTCAAAAAAAATAAAAAATCCACGAGCTATGCACTTTTTACTGAAAAATTCATTTTTTAGGGAAGTGCCTTTTTCTCGAAAACCCCATGTTTTTTTTGCACAATTTTTGTTGTCGTGATAGAGGACGGTAATGCCTAGCTAGACGTATTTGTGAGATTCGGTACTTTTTCCCTGGGATAGCGATCACTAATGAGATAACACACAAACAAATTTTTCACGCCTAATGCTTATATATAGTCAATGATATTAGAGTCAATGTAAAGGTATTTGTCTTTTGTGTGTATGTAATATACAGGTACACATAACTATGTATTTATTTGTTATTTGCGTCTTTTTGATTTTTTATTTTTATACCTTTTTTTCATTTGTATACCTATTTTACTACCTTTGTTTTTCTGCTTCATTGTTCTTAATTCAGTAAGCGGACGATCAGCGGTCTTTGCTGTCAAACAATGTATTTTATCGTCACATGTTTTTTAACCCATATATGAGTTTTTTGAATTCCAGGATACTTTGGAGTTGTAAGCCAATCAATATTTTTTTCTTTTCTGAATTGTTCTATTTCAGCATCTTGTAAATGTATTATTTTAATAGCATCAGTATATTTTTGAACATGTATTGCAAAATCATTTGCGTTTTGAATAGCTTCTTCAAGGGGCTCTCGAAGATTATGCGAAGTAGCATAATGCTTTATAAGTCAACCACACCATCTACAGCTCCTTTGCCGTGCCCAGTAGCAGAGAACAACCATTTTATATCACACGGTGCTCGTTTTAGTTCATCTAATTGAAAGCGATTTTTAAAGTGACTCGCAGCGCCGTCTGATACGATGGTAATTTTTTTAATTGAATCACAACAATTTTCTTTCAAGAATTTTATAATTTTTTGTACTGCTAGCAAAGCATACGCTGAATCATGTTTTCGGTCATCACTTATAACTGCGAAACTTTGTGTCGAATCCCCTTGATAAGAGACTGCTGTGAAAATAGAAATTTGATCATTAACCCAATGATTTCCTTGAACAGCTTTATTATGAATCACAGCCCAGTTTTCAGCGAAGTCTATTTGAAGAACTAAATGATGTGAGTCTTTTTTAGCACTTTCTCTTTCTGTTTTTATAGCTTTGCGTTGTATATTTTTTACATACATGTGAGTACTAACCCTCATGGTCCAAACCGAAAGTTCATCTTTAAAAGCAGAAATTGATAGTGTCTTTTTAATCAGGTTTCCATTATCCCACAAAGCATATGTAATTTCTTCTGTGCCTTCTACATCTTGCAGTTTTAAAACATGAAACGTAATTCCCTTAATCCCTGGACATAGTTTACATTCTTGTAAATAACATAAATCAGATGGCTCAGAACACATTGTTGCATTTATTATTTGTGACCGACTTTCATCCAACTCTGTGACGTTACTCCCTCTAAAATTAATTAAGCTCGTAAGAAATAAATCATAATTTGCGCAATAGATACAGAGACAAACTTCTTTGATGGGGCTAAGTAAGACATACTTTGGTCGCAAACTATAAAATTTCGATTTTCCAATTCTCAATTCTGGATAATCATTTTTAAATACTTTATACGTCTTAACTTGAGTTTGTAATTGTATTCACAATTTTACTCCCCATTGTCAAATGTAAAAATTGTTGTTTTGGTCAATTCTGACCAGATCCGTTGGGAGCAGGAAAGAAAATAGACTACGATGTTAAGTAGTTGCAACGTTTCGTCGACGGGTTTGTCGACCTCTTCAGGCTTTATTAAAAAAGAAATATATAATAATATAATTAACAGAATGAGCTCACGCTAGTCTTAACTTACAATGGTTGAAAAAATTTAAAAAAAAATGCGAAACGAATTACCTAAGTTATCGCACAGCGATCCGTCGAGTAATGTGAAAGTACATAGCAACATGACTTATATATATATATATATATATATATATTGGCTTCCTACCAAAATGTAAACAATAACAAATTTTGAATTAGATCGAGAATATACTTTACTTTTTATGTAACAGCTTAAAGATAGATTTGTATTCTCTACTGAGATTCTGTGTATCTTCTTTTTTGTTTATTGTATTTGGTGTACTGTTAATAAATAACATTTCAGAAATAAGTCTTTTATTATAGTTATTTTCAATATCTCTAATTGTTATCCAGAGTTTGGAAAAACGAGCGCAGTATATTCTCAACAATTGTAAAATACCGTTCGGTGATATTATTTCCTGTACCAAATTTTTATTTGAAAATGTATTTTTTAATTTTAATAACAAATATTACCAACAAATTTTTGGGACACCTATGGGTTCTCCAATCTCTCCGTTTTTTGCTGATCTAGTCATGGAAGATTTAGAAATTGCTTGTTGGAAGAAACTAAAAACAGAATTCAACATAATACCTATGTTCTATTTTCGATATGTTGATGATTCGATTTGTTGTATCAAAAAAGACGATATTCATGTATTGAATCAATGTTTTAACAATTTTGATCCCAACCTTAAGTTTACTTATGAAATTGAAATTAATAACAATATTAACTTTTTGGACGTGTCTCTCATTAAACAGGATGGTAATATTATCACTGACTGGTATTCAAAATCGATGTCATCTAATAGAACTTTAAACTACTACAGCAACCACCCGATATCATTAAAAAAAAAAAAAAAAAAAAAATAAAAAAAATAAAATAAAAAAAAAAAAAAAAAAAAAAAAAAAGAATATAGTTTTTAACTTGATTGATAGAGCTATACTTTTATCAGATAAACGTTTTCATAATAGAAATATATTGCGGGTTAAAAATATACTTAAAGAGAACTCATATCCACCAGAGTTTATTGACAAACATATAAGATCTAGACTATTTAAAATTCGTTTTCAAAATAAAAGAAACAGTCCTGTAAATACTAACCGACACAACATTAAATTATCACTTCCATTTTATTCAAAATTTTACAACAATTGTTCAAAATTTTTACGGAAATACAATATTGTAACGATCCCAAATATAGTTAATAAATTCTCAAAACTAGTTGTTCTTGGCAAAGATAAAACCAACAAACTCGAGCAAACGAATGTGGTTTATGAGTTCCCTTGTAAAGATTGCAATGCACGGTACATAGGCGAGACAAAACGTGCCCTAAATAAACGAATTGCCGAACATCGCAAGAATAATAATGATGAGTTGGTTGTCAATATACATAAAAATGAATATAATCATGAATTTGATTTTGAAGCAGTAACAATTAGAGATATTGAAAATAACTATAATAAAAGACTTATTTCTGAAATGTTATTTATTAACAGTACACCAAATACAATAAACAAAAAAGAAGATACACAGAATCTCAGTAGAGAATACAAATCTATCTTTAAGCTGTTACATAAAAAGTAAAGTATATTCTCGATCTAATTCAAAATTTGTTATTGTTTACGTTTTGGTAGGAAGCCAATATATATATATATATATATATATATATATATATAAGTCATGTTGCTATGTACTTTCACATTACTCGACGGATCGCTGTGCGATAACTTAGGTAATTCGTTTCGCATTTTTTTTAAATTTTTTCAACCATTGTAAGTTAAGACTAGCGTGAGCTCATTCTGTTAATTATATTATTATATATTTTTTTTTAATAAAGCCTGAAGAGGTCGACAAACCCGTCGACGAAACGTTGCAACTACTTAACATCGTAGTCTATTTTCTTTCCTGCTCCCAACGGATCTGGTCAGAATTGACCAAAACAACAATTTTTACTTTATACGTCTCTTTTAAACTTCGAGTAAGAAAACGCTTAACTTTTTTCTCTTTTTTATTGTTAACTTTAATTGTAACAACGTCACATTTATTAGGACTTTGTCTTGAACAATTAAAATCATCATTTAAATAATATTCCATAACAATTTTTTCCATGTTTTCATCAATCGGATGGCCTGAATATGCATCTGGTTCTGAATAAATTCCTTTTTCTTTAACAAGATTTCTCGATTTGTTGATCATATACATTGTTATTTCTGGAAATAAAGATAAAATTTCATGTTTTGTAAAGGATGAAGGTAGCAAAGTCAGAATTTTTATTTTTTCTGATACCGTAGAACACTTTTGCAAGGCTAGACCAAGATTTTGTATCCATTCTGTACAATGGCATACAGTTGATTCATTTGCTGTTATAGAAACGTCATAAACATTGTTCAACTTCACATCAAGGGTATTAGACAATGTTGAAAGTATTATTTTTTTCTTCTTTGTTACGTAATTTTCAATTGATTTTTCATGTATAAGATTTTTTCTTTTAAGAGGCGATACAGAACCTAAGAAAGATGTACTTATTTCATTATTAAATTCTTCAATGCGTTCTGGAGTACTTGGTAAAAAATCTTCATCTCTATCAACTACGTTATCGGTAACTTCATTATCCGTTATAAATTCATTGTCAGTACTACTCACTAATTCTAAAGCACGATTGTAACAATGTTGACACAGATATGTAGAAGGTGTCAAAGGTAAATGAGGATAGAGGTGCTTCAATGGATGAGCAAGATTCTCAAGTTGTTTTAAACGTACGGAACTAGATTTGTAAATAATTTGTTTGTGTTTGTCTAAAAAGTCTGCACATTTGATTCTCTCTGTTGAGTAATATTGAGACATCGTAGTTGAGTTGATAAGGTGTAAATATGTAATAATTTTCCAAAAGATGATGGTTTTAAATAAGACGAGATGTGTGATATATAGCAGAAACCGAACTTTTCTTTGTAAATGTTAAGTCAAACCATATCCATCTAGCGGACAAATGTACTAGTACATATACTCCTATAAGTAGGCGCACGTACATGTATATTACATACGCACAAAGATAAATACCTTTACATTGACTCTAATATCATTGACTATATATAAGCGTTAAGCGTGAAAAATTTGTTTGTGTGTTATCTCATTAGTGATCGCTATCCCAGGAAAAAAGTACCGAATCTCACAAATACGTCTAGCTAGGCATTACCGTCCTCTATCACGACAACAAAAATTGTGCAAAAAAACATGGGGTTTTCGAGAAAAAGGCACTTCCCTAAAAAATGAATTTTTTAGTAAAAAGTGCATAGCTCGTGGATTTTTTATTTTTTTTGAAAATGACATTAAGGCCGTTAAAGAGGGCTCAAAACTGAGTGAAATTATGTGTTACACGTTTAAAAGCTTGAAAAACTGCTGAAACAATAGCAGTCTGAAAATCACATTGAAAATTTTTTTTCTCAATGAAAGAATTTTCTCGGAATTTTTCGGTATCGCTGAACGCATGAAATTTTGATGAAACAAAAAAATAATAAAACACGTGTAAAATATTTTTTCGAGTAGAACATAAATATTTTTATTTCAACCTGATAGGTGAAATGGGCATACGCGGGCTGTCTGATTTGAGATGGATTCGGCCATTAAGCGATTTTTATTTTTATCATTAGATAAAAATTTTTCTTGTGGAAACGTTGATGACATTGATAAATCAAAAATAATCTCTCTGCATTGCTGCCGCATTTGTCGCCGTTGACGCTCTGCATTTTTTGTACTTGTTGCTTTGTTCTCCGGATATCCATCAAATACAACAATACTATTAGAGGCATAGTGCTTCTTAACGTAATTTACGTAGCTATCTAATATATTTTCAAATAAATCTTTTTGGCGCCACTGCACTTTATGCAATAAATAGCCTCCATCTACAACATGCCGGCAATTTTCGAGATTAATTTGAACATTTTCCGGCTCAAAGAAATCGTACAATTTAGACTTTTCTGTTTTTCGGAAATTGGAATTGTCGAATAAAGATAACGGGAAAAGCGCAAGTTCGTAAGCTAGATAATTTTTCAATTCATTATCACCCTCCATGGCGACAGCAATTCTTTGAAATAAAAGAGTGGGATTGATGATCACTTCTTCATTTTTCAGCTTAATTGCTGTTACGTTTGAAAGCGGCACTACTCTATTCTTTCTTTGATATTTAAAATTTTTGAAATTCAATCCATAACTTTTTTCCATAATTTTATTAACAATTTCCAATGCTTCGTGGCAGTTTATTGTATCATCAGCTTTACACCCAGAACTAATCGACATCAGTTTATCATTACATACAAATGGTTCGTACATCGAGAAAAATTTTAATAATTTATTTAAATCATCTGTATCTCTAGATAGTCGAGAAGCTCTGGAGTCAACATGCTGTTCAGAAGTTGAAAAATTAATATTGCAAAACTGCTGCATTGATTCTGTCACATCAATTAAAACGGGCATGGTTACTATCCATTTCGATAGTGTGCTGTCAGTAATGCCTCTTCCATGCGTTAATCCTCCACTAGTTTTCATACATCGCATCAGTATCTGTTCAATGGCCATGTCGGACCAAACACCTGAAAAAAATTTGTCTGTACGTCTAATTGTAAAATAACTAGTTTGAACAAAGTTTTCATATTCTAATACATCCATTCACTCTTCTAACTCGTACATATCTTGCAAATATAACTGAGCGGATTTTGCATCGAGATAATGTCCGCTAGCATGGAAAAAAGAAAGCATTTTTCTTATGCTTTGTAAATGAAGGTCCCAATTGCCCGACCTTTCTGCTTCAATATAGTGCTTTAACAATGTCACCATATTATAATACTGCAACCACAGTTTCGCAGTAGGACCATTCTTCGCAAAATTATTAATGTGTTCTTGAAATCTACGAAGAATGCAACAAAATTCTTCGTTTTCTAAATTGATTACTGTTTCATTGCCAATATATTGTAAAATATTATTTATTATTTCAACCTCGTTTTCAGTAAAATTAAACGACGAAAGAATGATCATTCCCAACGCCAAATGAGCTAAAATATGCGCTCGAACGGCGCGGGCATAAGCATGTCCGTTTAAAATTTTATCTATAGAATTTTCTGCAAAAATCTCACAGAAAAGTTCTTTAATTCCACTTCCGTCCATAATAAAACCAATAGAACCAATAAAAGACATGGCTAAATGAAAACCTCCAAGCCTTAGAATCACTGTCGACAATTCCTTACAACATTCAAGAATTTCTTTTGCTTTATAATACAAAGGCTGGTCGAATCTTACAAAACAATGGGTTTGACTCATTGCTTTACATCTTCGATCAGCTTCATATAAAACTGTGTAAATCGTATCGTATTGACTTGGTGGTGCATTTATAAAAGGTAAAAAATTAATTCTACTCTCACTAGACGTTTTATGGTCAGTTATCGTTTGCATAAACCCATTCCAACCTTCAAAATCAATATCGTATTTGCGCTTACCTACTAACCATAATAACTCGGTTGCTGATATTTTTATATCCAGAGACATTGAATGAACATTATTTAAATTTTTAACAGTAATTGATTCCATGCCTATATTAGAACGCTTTTGAAAAATTTGCAAATTTACTTTAACAACGATCCTATAACATCAGCACTGGGAATTTTCTTTAGCCTGGGAACGGGTGTGCTACCAGTGACAGATGAACGTGGCATTACACTTTCAATATCTCCCATCGCATGAAATGTATTTTTGCCGTCCAAGGTGTTTATGTTGTGGTCTGCATTATCAAATACATATTGGATATAAGAATTATTATAAGCAGAGTTTGAGGGTGCAACAAAACAGATGATTCAAATAACTGGCATTCTTCATACGAGGCGCTGAAACCCAGAGTGTTCAATATTTGTATGAGTTCCTTCGATCCATATTTTTTTGAAAGCATTGCTGCTAGTCCAATTTGCAAAGACGATAAAAATGATCTCGGCCAAGCAGCTGCTATAATAGCATGCGCAATACTATTAATTTTAGTAATATATTTATCAGCCGTATCTTTCAAAATAATTTCTTTTAGTAACTCTTGTAAATTTTCTGGAATAACAGTTGTAACATCTGAAAGAAAGTTATCTGGAGACGGATAAGAGTTACAATCGTACACTTTTCCACGAACATCTTCCAAAATAATTTTTCCAGCACTTTGGATAATTCGTTTGCGCTCTGCTGTTTCATCCTTACATTTATTTTTGTACCAATTGTCAATTAAAATTTTATGTCCAATGTTGAGAAATGTAATTATCGGCCCGTATTTGGAAGTGTGAATAATAATGTCTGTTCCAAAAATATCAATTAAATAATTTTTTAAATATTTTGTGTTGGGCCATTCGACACTTTCAAAATTCTGCAATATTTCTCGTACACTAAACTGGCATTCTTCTTTATTTTCCGTTATATAATTTGCAATAAATTTTGCGGCTTTATAGGTATTAGTGTCTTCATTTCTACTCTCTTTTCTAAATTTATTATATAATAATTTATAGCAGCTTTGATGGTATCGAGCGCCTACAGCTACCAAATCCTCAACTTTTATTATTCGATTATACACTTCTAAGCATTCTGTCATCGACTTCTTGTAATTTGTTGAGTAAAGTAGTCCTGCTGCCAGTTTTAGATACAAAATAAACCACTTGTCGAATATTTGCAGCTATTTTTTTTTGTTTTTCTATAAAATCATCGCTAGCATCTTTTCCACAAATATAACAAAATTTTGCAAAGTTAAAATCGGCGCCTCACAGTGTTCTATTTTGAAAAAAAATGGACAAAATGAAATATCTCGCGAACGGATATCGATAGCCAGATGAATCCAACTGCATTTTAAAGTTGAAGTAATGTATAATAAAGGAAAAATAGTCCAGTACTGATCATTTGATCCTGTGACCTTGGAAATGAAAAATGAAAGTCGAATAAATAACGTATTTTCGGCTTTTTCATTGTAGACTTTCTGGCTATCAATTTTTTCGACCAAAAAAATATGTACTCCTGTAGTGTTTGATGCAAGGAATCCGAATTTGATGTCAGAATTGTCCTATCGCACACCAATTTGTTTTTAAATCTGAAAACTCCATAAAAAATACGAAAAATTCACCCTGAAAAAATGGAGCATTATTGAGTAATTTCGACTTCAAATTCGGATTCAGCGAATTAAAATACATGTGTACATAAATACAAGTACACAAATTTGTAGGTGCATATATGAATTATTAAAATTTAAGGGTTATTAAAAAATGGCATTTTTTACAATATTTTCATGCTCTTCAATAAAATTGTATTAAATACAAGCGTTTGTGGACCCATGTATTATGATAAGCTGAATACAAATCCGAAGTTGAAATTACTCAATAATATTCCATTTCTTCCAGGGTGAATTTTTCGTATTTTTTATGGAGTTTTCAGCTTTAAAAACAAATTGGTGTATGATAGGACAATTTTGACATCAAATTCGGATTCCTTGCATCAAACACTACAGGAGTACATACTTTTTTGATTGAAAAAATTGATAGCCACAAAGTCTACAATGAAAAAGCCGAAAATTCGTTATTTATTCGACTTTCATTTTTCATTTCTAAGGTCACAGGGTCAAATGATCAGTACTGGACTATTTTTCCTTTATTGTACATTACTTCAACTTTAAAATGCAGTTGGATTCATCCGGCTATCAATATCCGTTCGCGAGATATTTCATTTTGTCCATTTTTTTTCAAAATAGAACACTGTGCGCCTGTAGAAGCACGTGTAGAAATACCTGGCAATGATTTTAATTTATTCTCTGCTGCTTGTATATTCTTTCCCATGTATAAGATTTCGCACAATTAGCATGAACATTAATGGAACTGAATTTCCGAAATTGCAAATGTTTTTTGTCTTGTCTCCTTATGCTTGATGCGACGCAACTTCGAATACTTTCTTCTTTCAATGTACGAATAGCACCGATATTTAGCGACTTTTCACAAATCATACAATCCACCTGATCAGCCATTACATTAGAATAGAAGCTGCAAAATAATATGTGCTATATAGTATTTAGCAGCGACTTTATAATTTATTGAAATGATATTATTGATATAGGAATGTTCTCTAAAATTTTTAGTATTTCAATCATAGGAACTTACATGAATATATATATATATATATATATATATATATATATATATATATATATATATTTTTTTTTTTCTCCAAATTTATATATAACTATGCGAAAATACACTCTGAAAACTAACTTTTAACTGGTAAACTATGACGCCAAGTGATTGCTACTACGGACGCTTCCAGACTAACCGACTGAAAGACGTTACAGACTGCTCTACACAACCTATACTATTATAAAGAACGGTTTTCATAAGTGCTGCGGGATGCCGTTCATTCCAAGAACGACAGCATCTCTGATTGGTTCGTCTCACCCGACTGGCCATGTAGCCGTGTAAGCGAAACATATACTAAGATTTCGAACAGGGCGGGGGGGGGGGATTACAAAGTGCGTTGACCTTCGTACCTTTCGTGTCAATACAAACGGTTACCTACCAGGAGTACAATAGACCGCTTTTACCTGCCGATCCACTAATACAGTTCGTTTACCTGAACTGAAGTTATTCAGTTTGTATAGATGTTAACATAACAATATATTTACATACAATGAAAAAATATACTGTTTAATTTAAATATATTTATAATAAAAATATACATTTTTTACAAATAAATTACAAAATCATTAATTTAGAATAATCTGTTAGTTATTAATTTACTTTAAAAACATTAATTTCATGTCATAAATAAATTTTTAATGAAAAAAAAAATTGCTTAATTCTTCATGCGTAAAATTCATTTAGAATTTATTTATTTACATAATTTTAAATGCGAAATTCCTATTCCTCTCGATTCGCAATATCAAATTTAAAAAAAAATGAAGTCTATAAGTTAATTCATTCCCGAGAAAAGTTAAGTTTTATCGCGCATATCCGTTTTGAAGAGACAATGCCGCGCGGCAGCACAGCTGCTCGCAGTCATCCCCACTCCGCCTCCCGCGCCGTTCCGCCGAGAAATTTCAACGATCAGGCTTCCTTTCATAATTTTTATTTAATGAAGCAAATAAGTGCCGGAAATGCACTCAACGGATATTGAAAGCTCTTACAATTAGCTACAACACTACATTTTTTATTTGTCTACTTCACGTTTAAGTCAGCCGTAAATTTAGGTTGACTTAAAGCTCTAATATCTCCGGTTGTAGTCATTTGAATCGGGTCGGTTTTAGCTCGATTAAAGCGTTTTTTAATCAGCTTCTCAAGCCTTTTTTAACATTGTATTTTCATCGAGCCGTTTTCATGTAATTGCATTTATTTATAAAAAAAAAAATTTTTTTAATTTAAAAAAATTCTAAAGCACCCGTATAATGCAAAAAAGGCTATTTTTGATATTGCATATTATTAACTATAAGCCAAAGTATGTGTAAAAAATTCAGCGACCGCGTGGAGTCTTTATTTAAACCCATGGCACACGACAAAATTGTTATAAATTTTTAGTTAACAACAGCCGTACTGGAAAACTACACCGTCGATCATCCTGAATTTTTTTATGTAGTATTATCATATAATGAGCTACCATTTCACAAATTTTCATTAACATTCATTGATTTTTACGCCCCTTAAAAATTAGTTACATTTTACATATCATTTTTAACGGTTTTTTACTCATTGTTAGCGCAAAATAAAATTTTTCGATTCGGAAATACATTAACATTGTAGAAAAACATCAGATAAACAAAAAATGTCTTATGACTATTTTCGATTAAACGCTTCCTTCTCAAGTTATAAGAGAAAATATGCCGGAAAATAGGCCTTTTTACGTTATTTCGGTACATTTGTTGCTATACTGAATTTAGCAGACATTTTTTTGAATAGGAAAACTCGGATTCTTTTTCTACATATTATTTCGGAACTTTCTACGTTATAATATGCTCTACTTCAAAGAAGGTCCACCAAAGCTTGGTTTTACTGCTCTACCACCTGGACTATAAGAAGTTGGGGGGATCATTGTAGCATGAATCGCCCAAATTTCGGAAGACAAGCAAGTACGGCTCGTCGAGTTATTAACAAGTATTCAACAAATGATAAATACGGAAATAAGAATAATTTCTACAAAACAAATGACATTTTTCAAAAATATATTACGCAAAATACAAATACAGTTTAACACAGATTAGAAAATTGAAAAATAAAAATATTACAAACGAACAAAGTTACGACACTACAAGAAGTAATAAAA
Source organism: Torymus aiolomorphi (assembly GCA_036365515.1). Lineage (NCBI taxonomy): Eukaryota > Metazoa > Arthropoda > Insecta > Hymenoptera > Torymidae > Torymus > Torymus aiolomorphi. Next base: position 179,182,537 of record CM070873.1, read on the forward strand.
CAAAGAAGTAAGAAAAAATTTTTAACAAGAAATTATATAACAAATTATAGCTGAAATAGCAAATGAAAAGATAAATTTACAGAGTGAAATCAAGATATATTACGCGAAAATAGCAGTCTAATACAAGTAAGAAATTGGAAAAAATCAATAATAAAAAGATGTAAAAGTAAAACCAAAAGAAAATACTACAATAGATAAAACAAAATATCACAAAGAAAAATTATAATTACAAAAAAATTAAGAACAACGATCACATAAATCGGAAATACAGCACGCGAAAAATAAACATAGAATAATGATCAACGCAGCTCAAGAAAACGAATAATAATATTAAACAAATTGATCAATTAAATAAAAATTGCATAAATAAACATTACAGTTTAAACAATAAAAGATAAAACACTAAAAACTAAGCAAAGGAAAAAATTTATAAAAGTGAAAAATAAATAAATAAATTATATTGTGAAATAAACAATTACAAAATATATACAGACAAATAGTGGAATTAATAATAAAAACATATTTTAAAAGATATATTAAGTCTAGTATAAACAAAGAAGTAATATGTCATGTCAAATCAGAAAGGTATAGAAAATAAGGGAAACGAAGGGATTATAACCAGACGGACTACCTAAAGAAATCCAGAACTTAAAAAACAAGTAAGCGAGATAAATGAAGAATCTAATATTTTTGGAAGGAAACCGAGAGTAGAAAGGTCACCTCCTAGCATATAAGCTTGCCTAAAAATTCATCACATACTTACGTTAATGTACCAATTCACTTAAAAACAGAAGAAAATATGGAAAAAGCTTCAAGTCCAACGACTTCAAAAGCAGATCTTAACGTATCAGAAAAATCAGACTCACCAATATATTTAACTTAAAACAAAACGATAACATCACAGACTCTAAACAAAACTTAATAGATGACAACAACTCTACAGAAAATACAAATGATCTTTTAGTTCCGGGAATAAAACAAGATATATTATCACCAATTGCTTTTCACACACCAAGTCAGAATTTTACGTTTTTTGACGACTCAACACTTTTAGGAAACGACAGACAAAACGACTACATGGAAATAGAAGGAATACTACACGAACGAAGTTTGATTTTAGCCAGAGATAACAATTTGAATAATAACGACCAGGCTGAAATTCCAATAATTGAAAATTTAATAAATCTAGAACCAGAAATGGCAAATCAAGCATTAAAATTACCACTTAAAGAAGTTGCAAAGTTAGTACCGGATTTTGACGGGAAAAATATCCAACTAGAGGAATATATAGAAAAATTAAAACAAGCAAAAAGAATAATATCGAATAATGATGAATCGAACCTAGTACAGATCCTCAAAATAAAGCTCAAAGGAGAAATTTATAAAGCATTAGCAAATGTAGAAATTGAAAGTATTTATTAAAACAATACGTAAAATATATCCATCAACGGATAATATACATTCATTATACGGAAACCTAACACAACAAATTCAAAAATCAGATGAAGATGTACTATGTTTTGCAAACAAATTACGAGTGTTGGGTACACAAATAATAGAATTAAAAAAATTAGAACCTAATGTAACAGGAGAAATTCTAACAGAATATAAAACTAGATTAAAAGCCGACATACTCAGTAGTTTTAAAAAAGGATTAAAACAAGAAATTAGAATCGAACTCGGAGAACACCAAGACATGGATAACGCAGTACAAAAAGCAATTGAAATAGAATCAAACTTAAAAAAGCAAAATAGCTTAAGAAATGATACTACAAGCATATTGTTTAATTTCGAAACTCCAATTCCAAACACAATTAAACAAGTTTTTTGCCAATTATGTAAGAAAATAAATCATGAAGCATTATTTTGCATGAAAGCTTCATGTGTCTATTGTAAAAGCAAAGAGCATGTATCATATCATTGCAGAACAGCTAAGCATGTAATAAAATTAATTTGCAAATTGTGTAGTACGGAAGGCCACTCAATAGATGCGTGTAAGTTAAATAAGATGCAGAGTAATCACTGTCAATACTGCCAAAATATGGGGCACGAGGTTACGCAATGTCGTACTATTACAGAATACGAGCTGTGTTGGAGATGTAAGGAAAGAGAACACGATCCGCTTACGTGCAATATTAATTCGGTAAGAATTACGGAAGTATGCGACGCCTGTGGCAGCGCGTCATACACAGCTAAAAATTGCCCGTCAGCATTGTGTAAGAGGTGCAACAACCTCGGGCATTTAATGAAATACTGCACGATAAACAAAGGAATGATATGGTGCGCGATATGTGCGGATGAAGGTCACGAAACCGCGGATTGCGAGAGCGTAAAAGTTTTAATTATGCAAAATAGACAACAAAACCCTCAGAATAAAGAAGTTTGTCAATTTTGCGAGATGCCGGGGCACTCAGCAAAAACTTGTAGGAAAATAAGCAATAACCAACAAGGTACATTCCCAAGTAACAATTACAATGCCTTAAATAAATCCTATGAACATCGAGATAAAAATAGGAATGGATTTTTCCGAACAAATAACCAGAACAGCAATCATTTTTCAAGGAATTCAAACAGTAATTATCGGGGGAACTTTAATACACAAAGTATAAAATGCGAATATTGTAATTTCACCGGGCATACATTAGAAGATTGTAGAAAATTAAAAAATCTGACGGCACAAATTAAATGCTCTTTTTGCAATAAAAATGGATATCAAATAAAAAATTGCCATAAAAACAATATGCTACAAAATAAATTAGATAAATTTTGTAAGATTTGTAAAAACACGAATCACACAACTGAGGAATGTGCGTCGCGATCAGTACTTAATCAACAAACTTCGGAAAACTAACAAATTCTTCTGGAAATGAGTGGACTAGAAGGATTAACAAAAAACCACTCGAAAATAACGCAGATATTAAAATAAGTACATTTAATGGCGATAATATTACAAACATAAATTACAACAAAGGGGAAGATACGAACATTGATTGTTGAATAAATAATAATTAAAAATTATAATAATTAACATCAATAGTTGAATCAGATATCTATAAATATTAAAAATAGAATAGTTTATCTGTAGTTGATCAGTAGTTCGACAACAGTTTAATGAATTCAAAAAATGTAAATATTTGCCTGTAGTTACTCAGTAGTTTCAGTACAGTTTTATAAATTTCCTAAAGGAACAATAGTTAAGCTGTAGCTGGTCAACAGTTGAATCACATATCTATAAATATAAAAAATAGAATAGTTTATCTGTAGTTGATCAGTAGTTCGACAACAGTTTAATAAATTCAAAAAATGAAAATATTTGCCTGTAGTTAATCAGTAGTTGCAGTACAGTTTAATAAATTGCACAATGATACAATAGTTAAGCTGTAGTTGGTTAATAGTTGAATCCGATTTCTATAAATATTGAAAATAGAATAGTTTATCTGTAGTTGATCAGTAGTTCAACAAGAGTTTACTGAATTAAAAAAATTTAAATATTTGCCTGTAGTTACTCAGTAGTTTCCGTATAGTTTTACAAATTTCCTAAAGGAACAATAGTTTACCAGTAGTAAATCAGTAGTTCGAATGGATAGAGAAAATATATCATTTGGAAATAATATAACCTCAGGAAATCAGTGGTTATACTATAGTTATCCAATAACGCATAAGAGGGTATCCGAAAATACTACTGACGACAAGTGGTTCGGCTGCAGTTCAGCCAATAGTTTAGTCAGTAGTTAAGACAGTAGTTCAGCCAGTAGTTTAAACAACAGTTTTTTTTCGTAAGGGTACAAAGAATTTTAGCGATATTAATGAAAATATGGAGGAAAATCAGGAAGCTAATAAATTGGAAGAAAAAAATGTGAATAAAATCAATTTTGACGAACCCGAAATAAATAGTGTTGAAAAGGAAAACATACAAGAAAGAATAATGGCGACCAAGATTGCAATGTATTTTCTGAAGTTGGAAAACTCACTTCAGTATATGGAAATAGAGAATCATTATACAAATAAAATATGTAATTTACTCGTAGATAGTGGAGCTCAATTAAATATTATCAAAGGAAATCAAATACCTTCTAACATAATTTTGGAAAATAGGAAAATTCGTTTATCCGGTATCACAGATAAAACTATTGAGACATTAGGAGTAATAAAAATGAAAATCAATGGACTAAATATTGATTTTCATGTTACACCAGAAGATTTTTGTCTACCCTACGACGGAATTTTAGGAATTAAAATTCTTACTGAACAAAAATTAAGACTAGACGAGGGTTATTTACAAATAAATAATAATAAAATCAAGCTAAAACCAGCCCATAAACCAAATCATAATCTTAATATAGTAACTGAAAACCTACAAAAAACGGATAAAGAAATCAAATCAAGAGTAACAATAGAACAAAAGGAATTTTTAAAGAAAATCTTGGAAGATACGAATGAAAAACAAAATTCAACAGCTGTAATTCATAGGGATTGTGAACAAGTAATACAAATAAACGGAAAAACTGAAAATTTTCAAATTGAGGATGAAATGGAGAAATCATCTTGTTTAATATCTTATGAACCTGAGTTAATCAATAAAAATGAAGTAAATATAAATTCAGAAATAACATTATATGATGACGTTATGAAAATTTTAAATACGATTCCAATATTAGAGGCAGAAGGAAAAGATTTACAAAAAAAAATGTTAAATGAAATTCTACCAGAAAATATAAATGATTTACATTATGAGGAAATTTTAGAAAATGACGAAAATAATATTAAGTCATTAATGTAATATTAATTAATATTGCTTTTGAAAATAATGACCAAGCAATCGATTTTGAGGGAATCGAATCAACAGATTATAAACAATTTTTGACAATAATGAATAAAAAGATTGAAGTAGATTTAGAAGATTATAATAAACTCTATGGAAATGAAAAAGAATATAGCTTTATATCTTATGAAATAGGCAATTTACCTGAAGGTTTCCAGATAACAGAAGACTTTAACATAGATGAAAATGAAATTTTAAATTTGGGGTCAATAAATTTTATAGGAAAAAATGAGTCAGTACAAGATTTTAAAGAATATAATAGAGAAGAAAGATTATTAAAAAAACTATGTTACGAAAACTTGCCTGAAAATATTAAAACAATGATTAAAGATCTAGTATTGAAAAATAAGGATATATTTTGGCTAGAGGGAGACAGTTTAGGATCATGTAATGTAGAACAACATGAAATAAATTTAACAGATGATAAACCCTTATACGTAAAGCAATTTCCTTTACCTCATAAATTAAAAGAAATCGCGATAGAGGAAACTCAAAAATTAATAACAAATGACCTAGTTCGAAACTCAAAAAGTGCTTTTAATGCTCCAGCATGGATTGTAGCAAAAAAACAGTTAGCAGACGGAAAAAACGATGGCGTTTAGTAATAGATTACAGAAAACTAAATGAAAAGACAGTTCCAGATCCATATTTACTCCCAAATATTACAGAAATATTTGATCAATTGGGAAAAACTAAGTTTTATCACTTTATAGATTTAAAGTCGGGATTTCACCAAATTCCTATGAAACCAAGTGATATACATAAAACTGCATTTAGTATCAATCCATTGGGACGTTTTGAATTTCGAGTATTACCTTTCGGATTGAGAAATTAACCGCGTACATTTCAAAGAGTTTTAAATACAGTCTTAGGCGATTTAATCGGTAAGATATGCTTCGTATTCATCGACGATATAATTATTTTTGGCGAAACTATGACAGAAGCCAACGAAAGATTCAATACAGTTGCACAAAAATTACGAGAAGCGAATTTAACATTAGAACCAGAAAAATGTGAATTTTTTAAAAAAGAAGTATGTTATTTAGGTCACATTATTAATGAACACGGAATAAAACCTGATCCAAAGAAAATAGAAGCAGTAAAGAAATTTCCTACACCGAAAAATGTTAAAAATATTAGAGAGTTTCTAGGGCTTTCAGGTTACTATAGAAGATTTATAAAAAATTACGCAAAAGTAACAAAATCCTTAAATATATTGCTAGAAAAAGACGTGAAGTTTCATTGGGAAAAAGACCAACAAAAAGCCTTTGAGGAAATTAAAGAATTATTATGCACAGCACCAATCTTAGAATATCCACGTTTTGATGAACCATTCATTATTACAACAGATGCTTCGAATTCTGCTTTAGGTGCAGTTTTGTCGCAAGGAAAAATTGGCAAAGACCCAGCGATAGCTTACGCATCACGAAGTCTACATAAAGCGGAAACTAAATACCACACCTATGAAAAAGAAGCATTGGCAATAATGTTTGCCATAAAAACGTTTAAAAATTACTTATATGGAAACAAATTCACAATAGTTACTGATCACAAACCGCTGTTATGGTTAAGATCAGCTGATAATAATACAAGAGTCCAAAAATGGAGACTAAAACTATCAGATTATGAATTTGATATCGTATACAAACCAGGAAAACAGAACGTAAAGGCAGATGCTCTATCTAGGAATCCAGTAGAGATATTTGTTATTACCAGAGCACAAAATAAGAAAATATTAAATAAAAATAACGAATAACCTAGAATTCTTAGTAACGATGACAAAATCAAAGTAATGAATGAAGATAGACAGAAAATTAAAGGAAAAAGCGGCAGACCTAGGAAAAATGACAAAAAAATGACTACGGGTAGAAAAGAAGAGAAAATTGAGGAAAACAAAGAAAATATACCGGAAATTAATAATATCATTTATTCTAAAAATTCTATACAATTTAGAAACGATAACATTGTTCATTTAATAAAGTTAAAAGGAAAGTCATTAGATAAAAATACTGAATTATTAATCAAAAGTAAAAACATAAAACCAAAACTATCACTTACAAAAGATAATATAGATATAATAAATATAGAGAATAAAAAACTATTTTATGTTATACATAGATACGTCCGTATCATGTAAATTAATAAAAGAAAATTTAGCGAAATTATTTAATCAATTAAAAGAATTATTAATTACTAAGAATATATGTATTTATAGTATTTCTAGGGATATAGAAATTTTAAATATAAATTGGTTAGAAATAGAGGAAGTATTAAAAAAAATATTTACCAATACAAATATAAAGGTAATAATATGTTTAAATAATATTGAATATGTAAAAATTGAAGACAGGGATAAAATTTTTACATGTATCACTCCTCTATGATAGGAGGACATTCATGTGTAAATAGAACATACAATAGACTTAACGAAAAATATTTTTGGGAAAACTTAAAATCAGACATCCAAAACAGAATAAAAAAATGCGAAGATTGTCAAAGAAATAAATTAAAGCGGAAAAAGACTAAACAACCAATGATTATCACAGATACACCGGGGAAAACATTCGATAAAATCGCAATGGATATTGTAGGACCATTTAACATTACTAAAAATAATAATAAATATATTTTATCTATACAAGATCAATTATCAAAATTTGTAATTTTAGTATGTTTAAAAGATCAAACAGCAGAATCGGTTTCAGATGCTTTTATAAAAAGATTTATATGTATATTTGGATGTCCAAAGATAGTACTAACCGATAGAGGGGCAAATTTCACGAGTAAAATAATGAAACAGATAGCTAAAAGGTTTAAATTTGATAAAATTGTAACTACAGCTTTCTCGCCGAAATCTAATGGTTCATTAGAAAGAGCACACTACCCGTTGTGTGAATATTTAAAAAATTTTTCTACAAAGAAATATGAATGGGATGAACTATTAGATTTTGCACAATTTCATTATAATACTAGTGTACATACTAGCCATCAATTCACACCATATGAACTAGTTTTTGCCTGTCCTGCTAGAATTCCGTCTAGCGAACCAGTAACAAAATCAGAATTATTACCGATCTATAATGGACATTTAGAAAAACTGATTAATAATATGAGAGAAATTGCCTTAAGAGGACGTCGTAGATGGAAACAAAGATCCCTGTTTTACCCTCGCTGCTTTCTCTATTTTAGTAGTTCAAAGTTTTCTCGAAAACCAAAATACCAATTGACTTGAAACTTTGGGAAATGACTTTAAATAAAGAAATGATGGGGAGACAGGTATTATTACATTGAAATAAGCAAAAAATACTTTTTCTGTTATTTATTGCTTACCGACCGCATACCAGGGTAGCAGTGTGTACGGTATGCCTCCACTTTTGCAATATTTTTATAGGTAATACTGAAAATTTTGGAACAAACGCGTACTTGTCCCCGCTCAGGTAGACAATAAAGAATATTTACAAATTTGTGGCATACCTTTTAGTGGACTCAAAATTACGAAAACCTTGAACTACTGACGAGGTGATTGTGTTGCTTGATCGAAATCGTGAAGCAGACGACGCCTACCCATATCTTGTAATTTCGCTTGGGATACAAAATACCGATAATTCTTGCGTAAAAGAATAGCTATCCCCGCTCACTATTACACTAAAGAATCTTTTAAATTGTATTTGGTCAGCAAAAAATTCCTAAATTTTCCAAAAACCCTGAACTACTCAGCGAGGTGACACAAATTCGGAGCGTGCTAAGTATATGACGCCACTGCGCAGCCAACTTCAGAGCGTTCAATCGAGTGTACGGCTACGCGACGCGGGTGGGAAGTGGTGTCACCGCTGCGCGAGCAGTTGGACCAGGTACGATCTCGTCGACACGATCTGCTACCTGCTCCCGGCATTTCCAGCGATGACAGCGACTGCTGCAGTACGGCGTCCTAGTGGATGTCGTCCCTTTCGTCGGGTCAGTCGGATAGTTGTCGTCAGTTGGTGGTCTCGTCGGATATCGTAGCAGCGCAGACAGAGCCGCGAAAAGATTTGAAATATCTTTCTCATTCATAACCTCTCTGATGTGAAGATGATGGTAATTTAATTTTGGGATTGGACCTGTGTTCTCAATGGATATCATCCTGCACCTGTACAGTGCATGCAGTTCAATTCCAAGTACATGATGCTGGCATCTGCTTGTATCAACATAGCGTTTTGGCTGTCCACAGTTAATGATATGGCATAAACAAAAGGAAAGACAAGCGTCAAGGAAGTAAGCTTTAATACAAAAGTCAAAATGGATACTGTAAGGTCCTCTTTCCGGGCAAGTAGATGTCTACATTTTGCCAATTACCACAGATACTAAAGATGAATAATTATGTTCTCGCCGTTATTGTTGTATTCTAGTGTCAGACATGGACACTACTAAAATTCATAGCATTGTTGTGCTACGAGATTATAATTACAAGTGGATATGTTTTTTACATTAAAGGACCCAAGATGTTAACTAAATACTAAAGTATTTGAATATTTTATCCACATGAGGTTATTTCCTACAAAACTATGTTTCACAACTCTTACAATATTATTTTATAGTCATTTTGTAATACGTACAATGTACACAGGCTTATTGTCTAATAATTATAGTAGATATCATATTGCAAGTTTTCAGCATTTCATAGCACAGTTTTTCATTTATATTGATACAATTATCAAACTTATTTTTTTAATATGCACACTCAGACTTTTAACTTATTCTTAGTAAACGAAAATTGATTATTTATATAAAATCTAAAAGTGGAAATTACAATTTATTGTAAACAACAACCTACATACAATGTTATTCAAATTGAGTTCAATTATATGCACAGATTGCTACAAAAATTAAAAAAAAATTTATTGAAATCTGAAAACTTAGAAAATTCTTTCATTTCAATATTTTGATATTTTCTCTTCAATTTCTTAGTGCTGATATTAATGCCTAATTTCTTATTAATATTTAAAGTTTTATAGGTAAAAGGACCCTTACGAAAACAAATTGTAGTTTTTACTACACAAAAGCTGTAGTAACAGTTGTGTAGTATTAACTACAAATTAACTACATGATAAAACTGTAGTAATTTCGGACTGTAGTTGCAACCACACAAAAAAGAAACGAAAATATAAAATCATTTACATATATATACGTTATCGGATAGTATGTAATAAGTGTGTCCCTTCTATTGATACACCCCCAAAATTTCGTCCGTTTTTCGATCCGACCGCTCCTTCTCGAGATATAAGCAAAAAACCAAAATATTATATATTATATTTTCGTTTCTTTGTTGTGTGGTTGCAACTACAGTCCGAAATTACTACAGTTTTATCATGTAGTTAATTTGTAGATAATACTACACAACTGTTACTACAGCGTTTGTGTAGTAAAAACTACAGTTTGTTTTCGTAAGGGGAAGTTTTATAGTAATATAATATTTCAAATTATTTCAGAGTACAAAATAAAACTAATATGCGTTGTATATTTTTTTTTCTAATTAAAAGAAAGATATATTTTCAGATGTATACCAAATATATTTTGGAATATTTTAGACGTCGATAGATAAAATTTGTTGAATTTATGTTGCAATCTATGCTTTTATTTTCTTTTGTAATATTCTTAAATAATGTTCATCGTTTAGACAAAGTAGAAAATGTAGCATTGTTTGTCAAATGTTTGATAAAATGATGTTATAACTATATATTCTTCGTAGTAACAGAAAGCTTCCTTATTACGTGTTGTGTGAAAAATATACTGGCGTAAATTCATCAGTGATAATTATATATCGCTTATAATTTTGACCTGATGACATGTGTGATAGATGTATTGCATTTGTCATAGTATAACCTATTTATGAGCAAATGAGTGTGTGTGAATGTTCTCTGTAAAATAGTATTTTTATAATAAAACAAAGATGAATTCTGAAATTTAGTTCTAATTATAATTAATCGACAAGCGTGTTCGACGTTGCACAAGGCTCATTTACTGTCTTCAAGAGGGACTCCTGTAAACACATTATCAAAACAATGATTCAAAAGCTCTTTCTTTTTATATGAAAATATGATCATTAAATACAATAAGTTCTATTAAATAAATATATAGATTACATCTTTGGACATTATACTGCCAGCAAATCAAGCGATAAAAAATTTAAAAAGTTCATATGCACTTAATTATTTTTGCCATTGGTTACATTATAATTAATTTGTATATTATTTGATCTCAAAATTATGCTTAATTAAAGAGTAGTAGAAAACTGAATTGTATACTTTCAATAAATTAAGGAGAAGAAAATAATCTATGAAAATATGCAGCAGATTCAGGAAATATAAAATCCCATTCTAAACTTGATACGCCGTCCATAGTCAAAAGTATATATAAACAACATGCATAAAAGTCGATAAACCCACTTCTTTATAATAGAGTTATATTATTTTTATAATACAAAGATAAATGTAGAAAATATGCAGCAGATTCAGGAAATGTAAAATTCCATTCTAAACTTGATACGCTGCCCATAGTCAAAAGTATCAAAAGTATATATGAACAACATGCATACGAGCTCATAAAAGTCGATAAACCCACTTTTTTAATGATCACTAGATTCCACATGCTGTATATTAAAAAATAACTCTTGAATTCAAGCCTGTATTCTTGTGTGAGCAGGCTTGCGATTTTGATTACTTTTGATATCCACTACAGAATCACTTTTTAACACATTGTACTGAGTTATATTATTTTTATAATACAAAGACAAATATAGAAAATATGCAGCAGATTTAGGAAATGTAAAATCCCATTCTAAACTTGATAAGCCATCCGTAGTAAAAAGTACATAAACTCAGATAAAAGTCGATAAACCCACTTTTTTAATGATCACTAGATTACACATCTTACTGTATATTAAAAAAAATGTCTCTTGAATTTATTCCATCACAGAAAGTCTTGTCATAGATCCTTTGCTATTTTGTTCTTCTTGAATCCCAATTACTAATTTACATCTACACTTTTATCGCAATCATACTGGGTGTTCGCACTAACACTATTACTTCTTCTTTCTGGTACTTTTTAAATTAATGTATTGAAAAAATAATCATTCCATCAAAATCTGGTCAAAAATTATATTCTTGATGTACAATCTGAAAAAAGAAATATAAAAAAATCAACACAAAGTTTATGTTCTTCTTTAATTAATGATATAGTTTATATTATAATATTATTGTCATGTAATACTTATCTAATAAAATAATCATGTTCAATTTTCATCCATCTCAATCTCAATAATATATATATACTGATATTATCTTATTGATCTTGACTCTAGCACAATTGAAAATTCACTATAGACTCCATTACTTGTGTTCCAAAATTTTCTGGGTAGTATAGTATATATTTATTGTAAAACATCTCTAGATCTAGATTATCTTGCATAATAATAACTGAAAGATAAAAATAAAAAAAAATAAACACAAAGGGTCTATGTTGATTTGAAACGTCAAACTTAGCAAATAGATTAACAATTAATTGTTGTTAATATTTTCTTTGAAGTAAAAGTAAAGTAGTATGGTTGGGTATCTCATTTAGTATTTAAATAAATACTTAAATTTATGAGCATAAGAATTAAGAAAGCAAGTAGGTATAATTTATTAAAGAAATGGGATGGCTCAGAGTATACAATAACTTTTCACTGTAACTAGTAGACATTGCACTTGACAATTGATTTTCTTTACCTACTGTTTCTTTACATGCAGTATTTTCTTCTTCATTATCCAAAAAACTATTATAATTATTTAATAATCTTGACAATTGAGGGTTGTTAACTTAATGCTCGTCCTTATTGTCTTCTTTGTCTCTTCTAAAATAAAAAAAGAATACACATAAAGTATACAATAATTAATTTATATTTGTCAAAGAATGTTTTGAGTATTTGAATATGATTATGCAAAAATATTTTATTGCTTTCAGAATTATTCAAATACACAATAAAATTTAATAATAATTAATACTTATCTAATTTTCTCTTCGTTGTTGCTAAAACGTATTTTTGTATATTATCAATGTCGACACATCTTCACCGCAATTTGTCTAAATTGGATTGAGTAAACATAATAATCTGCAATCGCCTGTTTGAATGCTCCATCAAAATTCGCCTCGTCCACCTCGGCACAGCAGACAACCGCGAATTCGAATTTTCACCAGTTGGCAACGCTGCGCTGTGCAGCTGTGCTTTCGTGTAGTACATAGGTATACCTATATATATATTTTCCGGCGACCGGCGACCGGCGCTCTGTGGCGCGCGCGACGCTCGTGCGCCCAACATGCAGCCCCTATATCTATAACGACTATAAGCTATAACCTATGATGTATCGGTATGTGACATGTGTCGCGTGTCGGGTTTGCGCGCGTCAGTTTATGTCTGCGGTGTGCACCTGTCATCGGTCGGCTGGTCCTGCGGACGACGCTGCTCGAGGGTCTCGAAGTAGCTACTTTCGCAGCGTGCGGTTTTTATGGACGTCGGCGGCATTTGAACTCCTTGTCAGCACTTCCCGGTGAGTAGTTTACTGTAGGGAGGCTTGCGGTTGCTACAGATAATACACGTACCTAACCTATACTCTCCTCTTCTCTTTCGCAAGAGCGTGGCTTCTCTGAGCTCTTTCTGCTGCTATATCTAAGCTATAGTGCCTTTATTAATTAATATGTCACTGCCTAGGGCGAAGTACTCCTGCAGATGACACCATGAGAACGGAAGCTGATCTGGGTGCTATTTCGTTTACTGGAACCTGATGGAAAATCATGGTTATAATGATATTTCGGAACAGATTGGCGGCGTCGGTCTCCTGGTCGTCGCATCTTAAGGCAAGTAGATTGCTGTAAGAACGCGTGCTCTACAGATATAACTAAAAAAATTACCTAACCTCCAAAATTCTCTTCTTCTGAAGCTTGGTCTCTCTGCCTAAGCTCAATCCTCAGTGAACCTATTATTTACTATGTGTTTCTGCCCAAGGTGAAGTGCTCCTGCAGATGACATCGTACGGTGATACGACAAGGAGACTTCTACAGGTGACAGTGCACGGTGATACCACAAGGAGACTTCTACTATCACTGTTCTTTAACTGAGGCAGACTTCTCCGATGAAAAGTGGAGGTGAGTAGTTTGCTGTGGGGAAGCTTTCTTGCTACAGATAATACACGCACCTAATCTATACTCACCTCTCCTCTTACGCAGGAGCGTGGCTTCTCTACGCTCTTTCTGCTGCTATAGCTTAGCTATAGTGCCTTTATTAATTAACATGTCAGTCCCTAGGGTGAAGTGCTCCTGCAGATGACATCGCACGGTGATACGACAAGGAGACTCCTGCTATCTCTGTTCTTTAACTAAGTCCGACTTCGTTGGTGAAAAGTGGATGCAACAACCTGACTCTTCGATGTGAATAGAGCAAATTGGAACATGGCTAACCTGCTCATAAAATAAAAATCAATGCAATTTCATTGAAACGCAGTTAGCGTTATCTTCTCTGTAAGTGAAAATTTGATACTTGCGAAATAGTTAATTTTTGCTATATAAAACAGCAAATATAAATTTGTATAAATGAAGAAGCTATGCAACATAAAAAATTTATATTTTTTGGAATTTTTGGTCATATAGCAACATTGATTAGAAATAAATATCCAATTTTTGAATGAAAGATAGCAGAATTTTCTAAATAATGGAATTTGCAAGTGTAATAGTTCGTTTTTGATACTTTCATCGAAGAATATTGAAACTGCGACCAAGCTAATTGAAAGAAGTTACAATTTTTTTTTAAATGTGAAAATTTACCTAAATAACCTTTATTGTAATATGATTGATTTAAAAATGTTATAAATATTTGAATAATTTATCATATTATTTATACATCTTATATCATGGATCGATTTACTGATTTTCATTGAAACATTACACATTAATCAACTATTTTCAGTAATATGAAGCTTATACGATAATAACTTTCTAATTATGAATTATAAATTACATTCATTAACAATTTTTGAATATTGGATAAAATTACCTCCTTTACCTAAACATTCTAAATATATTTCATACCTGCTTAAAATTTAATTTGATAATGAATTTATTATTATCAAATTATTATGTGTGTAAAAACTAAAGGTTAATTACTATAAAGTAATTAAAATAAAATAAGGTGACATAATGTTGCAATGTATATTCCAAAACAAAGACAAATACTGATCAATTATTTAAAAATGACATGATTTTCTTATGAGTACTACGTTTCATACAATCTTTACCTAATTTGGTAATAATAAATTCATTATGAAATGTAATTTAAAAGCAGGTATAAAATATATTTAGAATGTATTACTAAAGCGAGTCATTTTCATCTAATATTTAGAAAATTGAAAATGACTGTAATATATAATAATTATAAATTACATTCAGAAGACTACAAATCTATTTCCAATAATATTACGCTTATATAATAAACTATAATTATCAATTATTGACAATCATATAAAGCTTATTGTATAAGCCTAATATTATTGAAAATAGATTTGTAGTCTCGTATTCGATGCTTTAACAAAATTCAATAATTTGACCCATGACATAAGATGTATGAATAATATTCAGTTTCTGAATCAATCATATTACTATAAAGCTTGTTTTTTTATTTTTTTAAAAATTATAGCATAAAAATGCTATAATTAGTTTGGTCAAAAAAGAATTTTCAAGAGCTTTTACAAGAATGAAAAAAAAGAATTGTCAAACAAAAAAGAGTCGCAGTCTCAATATTCTTCGATAAAAGTCTAATAAAAACCAACCATGAGTGATGCAACTTTCATTATTTAAAAAATACTATTATTTTTTAGACCAAAATTGCAAAAGTTATCCCGATCAACATTTTATTTCATAAAAATCTAAAAGTAACAAAATTTTAAGTTATTTTAACATTTTGACCTGCTTGCTTTATGTGGGACATTTCCACACTCATTGAAGTGGGAAAATTGTTTGTATTTATTAAACCTATAGCGCGCTCGCTCAAGTGTATGGAATCGATGAACAATTGCAGCAATACTCGCTTGTCTACAATTAAAATGTCTTGGGTTCTCTATTCCAAAGTCAAATTCATCTGAAAACATTGCCCCTGGTGAGACAGTTGTATGTTACAAAACGTTCTATATCGAAGTGAGACAACCTCAGAATATGCGGGATTAAATTTACAAAGTTAAATTTTTTACATTAATGGTAAATTTGGCTAAAACTAAAAAATGATAAAACAAATAGAAATTAACTTTTCAAATTTATAAAATAGCCACAATGGAGATGGGAATAAAGTACTGTATGATCTCTTACTCCCTGTTTTGAGGGAAATACAGTAAGTGAGTACTGCCACAAGCGCGGCATGTTTACACGTTTTTCTAATATAGTCCCACTTTTCCAAGTCAACAAAGTGGCCACCGTTGAGTCGGGAGTATAGTTATAAATGTAACACGTGAGAAAAATTGAGTATTCCCTCGGGTGATTACAACCCGAATTTCGAGTCGTAAGATGTGAGGCGGTCGCAAGTAAGGCTTGAAGCCATGTAAATTGACATCATATGGATTGCAAACATGGTTTGCTTTATTGTCAATTATTTTTATACTATCTTTTGCTGGAAGATAATATGATAAGCAAGCTTATTCTTATATATACCAGCAGGAGTGATTTTTAAAAAACAAGTTTTTATTCTGACTGCATATGCAGTTTCTAGTATAATAAAACTGAGAAACTGCATAATTTCACTCCATTGATTTATAAAATTGTATCTACTTGCAGAATGATAAACACAGCTTAAAGACATCTATAATGTTAGAGATGCCACCTACTTATAGATTAGCTACTCAACCATGTTACCTCAAATTAAACAATACTAGGTACGTTCAAGCGCGCTGCGCGCGCGCTCTTCTTTTACCTTCAATTATACAATTAATATTGCAATATTATGAATTGAAAATTTATTTTACTCTTTAACATTCACAAATTTATCGAATATTTTTTATTGCAACTTGGAGATTGTATTTATTTTAGTTTAGTCTTATAATAGAAAAATTTGGAGGTTAGAAATTTAACTGTGATCAGAACGATATTCATAGTTCTTCATTGTTAACTACAGTAAAATTTGAATACTCTTTTGTTATACAAAACCAAATTTTTTAAGTTATAAATACTATTTATGACTTATATTTTTATTTTAACTGTTTCATAATTCCAAATTATTTGGACCAATCAGCTAAGACCTTAAACGAAAAGCTAACGTCATTATCGGCCAATCACAGGCTCCTTTTAAACGGACCTGACCAATCGCAAAGCTTTTATTTCGGCTTCACATTTCCGTCATCATTCTTTTAAAAGAGGAATTCTTTTAAGAGAGGATAAGTGACTCTCATATTCTATAGTTTCCTGCTGAGATGCCTGCCACTGATGCTGATGCTGTCTCAAGTGGCAACCATGGTTGGGATCTAAACGTCTATTCGCCGTGACTGGGACTACTGTTGCTGCAGCCATAGTGAACTGCTTTTGGACTAATTCTGACCACTGGACCGTAACTATGTTCTCACTAGTACTGTGTTTAGATTAATTCCGGTCCGGGTGCGTAAGTTATATTTGCTATTATGGGATAGTTTTCATACCAATTAATATTAGGTGGAGTGCATTAATTTGCCTCAGGATGTCTGTCGCATCAATGTATTTTTTATTTAATTATGTAATACACAGATTCCCCAGCAAAACTTGATCCCATTGTAATTTTTTAATGTGATATTAGCTTCTAATAAGATTGCTTTTTCTTCAAACCTGGAATAAAGTACTGAGTGTCTGTCAGTCTAGGTCCAACATGCTCAGAATTTCTTCCTGGCAGATTGTATAATGAGCTTTCTCATTATTTTAACCTGTGGAATCAAGTTATTACATTAACTTCTAGTGGGGTATACCTACAGCTTTACCAGTGCTGAGGGCGCACCTGATTTTTTTATGGGCTGATATATTTTATTCGTTTATTTTTTTATTTTTTTTTATTTTTTTTTGTACTTAAGCAACGGGTAACTCGATTCACTAACTGATTGAGAGTATCCAAGTGACTTAAACCCTTTATCTACATTACCACTGATATAAAACAGTTTTTATAAAGGATTTGTTTACATTAAATTTCTCCAAATTATTTAGATTCATTTAGCGGGAGAATAAATTTTGCATGCTAAATAAATGTTTGTATACATCTTGCAAGCATTTAACATGGAATATTTGTTTTCAGGTAAAGTCACCTAAATGAAGATACCCCAAAGCGAAATAATTAAAAAAAAAAATAGGCGTGGGCAGGTGGCGTGTTGAACGATTTCTCATCACAAAATGATGTGAAGGAATCGAAAATTTATGTTTCAGTATATTGTTTTGCAAACAAGTAGTAGAGATAATTAGATCAAAAAGATAAAACGATAAAGTAATAGGAAAAAACCTGTAGGAAAAAATACACGTATGTGCATCAGCCAGTAAATACGTAGATTTTAACAGTCGATAAACGTATTGACTAGCGTGTTTATGTGCATTAGTCAGTAAACGTAGACGCTAAGTCTATAAACGTATTGACTAGCACAAGAAATGATAACAATAAATATTGATCTATCCCCTCTTAAAAAAGTGGTGGATAAAGTTAAAGTCTGCTATCAGAATATACGGCTGTTATTATTGGTTGTTGAATTTTGAAAAATAGAATCCTTCAGTTGCAGTATTTAAAACTGAATAATTAAAATAGAAAACAAATAATTCATCATTTATCAAAATTAAGTTATTATTATATAATTTAAGTTATCTAAAACCAACTTTTAATTTAAAACAACCTAATATAATCGTGTCAATAATCTCAAAAAAATGATAATAATAATAAAAATTACGTGTCTATGCGTCAGTCGGTCACATACGTGGACTCTGAGTCCATAAACGTATAGACTACCACATAGGACAAATACATGCGCCTCAGTCAGTAAATACGTAGATTTGAACAGTCGATAAACGTATTGACTAGCGCGTTTGTGTATTAGTCAGTAAATACGTAGACTTCAACAGTTGATAAACGTATTGACTAGCGCGATTGTGTATTACTCAATAAATACGTAGACTTCAGCAGTCGATAAACGTATTGACTAGCGCGATTGTGTATTAGTCAGTAAATACGTAGACTTGAACAGTCGATAAACGTATTGACTAACGCGTTTGTGTATTAGTCAGTAAAGACGTAGGTCCGTAAGTCAATAAACGTATTGACTAGCACAGAATTATAACAAATATTTATCCATCTTCTCTTAAAAACGTAATGGGAAAAGGTTTGAATTTTGAAAAATAGAATTGTTGAATTGTTGAGTTTGAGTATTTAAAACTGAATAATTAAAAAAGAAAACGAATATTTTAGCATTTATCAAAACTACGTTATTATTGTATAATTTAAGTTGATTTGAAAAAACTATTCATTTAAAATTAACAAATTTAATCATGCCTATAAACTCCAAAAAAAAAAAAAGATAATAATAAAAATTATGTGTCTGTGTATCAGTCAGTCACATACGTAGACTCTAAGTCTAAAAACGTATGGACTACCACATAGGACCACTACATGTGCATCAGACAGTAAATACGAAGACTTAAACAGTCGATAAACGTATTGACTAGCGCGATTGTGTATTAGTCAGTAAATACGTAGACTTCAACAGTTGATAAACGTATTGACTAGCGCGATTGTGTATTACTCAATAAATACGTAGACTTCAGCAGTCGATAAACGTATTGACTAGCGCGATTGTGTATTAGTCAGTAAATACGTAGACTTGAACAGTCGATAAACGTATTGACTAACGCGTTTGTGTATTAGTCAGTAAAGACGTAGGTCCGTAAGTCAATAAACGTATTGACTAGCACAGAATTATAACAAATATTTATCCATCTTCTCTTAAAAACGTAATGGAAAAAGGTTTGAATTTTGAAAAATAGAATTGTTGAATTGTTGAGTTTGAGTATTTAAAACTGAATAATTAAAAAAGAAAACGAATATTTTAGCATTTATCAAAACTACGTTATTATTGTATAATTTAAGTTGATTTGAAAAAACTATTCATTTAAAATTAACAAATTTAATCATGCCTATAAACTCCAAAAAAAAAAAAGATAATAATAAAAATTATGTGTCTGTGTATCAGTCAGTCACATACGTAGACTCTAAGTCTAAAAACGTATGGACTACCACATAGGACCACTACATGTGCATCAGACAGTAAATACGAAGACTTAAACAGTCGATAAACGTATTGACTAGCGCGATTGTGTATTAGTCAGTAAATACGTAGACTTCAACAGTTGATAAACGTATTGACTAGCGCGATTGTGTATTAGTCAATAAATACGTAGACTTCAGCAGTCGATAAACGTATTGACTAGCGCGATTGTGTATTAGTCAGTAAATACGTAGACTTGAACAGTCGATAAACGTATTGACTAGCGCGTTTGTGTATTAGTCAGTAAAGACGTAGATCCGTAAGTCAATAAACGTATTGACTAGCACAGAATTATAACAAATATTTATCCATCTTCTCTTAAAAAAGTAATGGAAAAAGGTTTGAATTTTGAAAAATAGAATTGTTGAATTGTTGAGTTTGAGTATTTAAAACTGAATAATTAAAAAAGAAAACGAGTATTTTAGCATTTATCAAAACTACGTTATTATTGTATAATTTAAGTTGATTAGAAAAAACTATTCATTTAAAATTAACAAATTTAATCATGCCTGTAAACTCCAAAAAAAAAGATAATAAAAATGACGTGCCTGTGTATCAGTCGGTCATATACGTAGACTCTAAGTCTATAAACGTATGGACTACCACATAGGACAAATGCGTGCGCATCAGTCAGTAAATACGTAGACTTCAACAGTCGAT
The DNA here is from genome assembly GCA_036365515.1 of Torymus aiolomorphi. Classification (NCBI taxonomy): domain Eukaryota; kingdom Metazoa; phylum Arthropoda; class Insecta; order Hymenoptera; family Torymidae; genus Torymus; species Torymus aiolomorphi. The sequence goes on from CM070873.1 coordinate 179,203,327, forward strand.
AACCGTATTGACTAGCGCGTTTGTGTATTAGTCAGTAAATACGTAGACCCCTAAGTCTGAATGTGTCGATTAGTACATAAAAATAACAGATAATAACAATAAAAAATATATGAATCAATTGACAAAATTTCAACGGGCCACCATGTTCCAGTTAGTCCTAAATTTTTCTTGTAAATCACATCATGTTCGATTATTTGAATGAGCACACTGCACCACGTCTTTCAGAGCGTAGTGAGGTATAACTTCACCGTATAGCCAACGTTGAAGCCTTCAATCCGCGACCGCACGCTTAGCGTGCAATCTGTAAGACTGAGTCCTCAATCCTCATAAGCACATTGCGAAGTGCGAGTATGCGTTGCCCTTTTCTTGGCACGCCGTTCATTCTTCCACACTTATTTATAAAGTCAAAAATATTCGTAAATATTTATAAATATTATACTTAGTACGTTACGATACGTGTGACTTAGATAGTACTTTTTTGCATGGCGTGAAATTAGTGCCCGAGCGCAGCGAGGGTTCTAATCATGTCGTGCAGAGTGCTTACTCAGGTCACAAGTATCGTACAGAATTGTATAGCACTGCCTACCTAAGCCCGCCGTCACGCCTATCCGTGCCCTAAGTTATTCTTTTTTGCACCGTGCAAAAAACCTGTACTTAGGTCCCGGATAGGCGTGACCTAAGTGCGAGCTTAGGTCACACAGTGCTATAAATATTTAAAATATCAAGATTATTTATAAATATTTGTTGAATGTTGTGAAACAATGAACCGCGCAACGGGCACATAAAAAGTAAGAACTTTCGGAGAGGAAGTAGTTCGTTGGTCCTCCGCAGGGTATTTTACAGATGGCGATGCTAAACGTGCGGTCGCGGAGCGCTCTGAAGTTGGCTGCACTCAAATAATCATTTGCCCAACGCTGCCGGTAAGGCAGATTATCCTAACTGCGTTTTTGACCACTACAAAACTGTGGCGCTGGGAACTGCTTAGTGCACGCGAACGACTACGACGTCCTCTTAATAGCAAAACAAAAATTAATAATGTCAAAAGAAAAATCAAAGATATATTATGACAGATTTATTAACCCAAGAGAATTTAAAATGGGAGATAAAGTATAGTTGATCAAAGAACCTAAACCAGGAAAACTTGAAAAAGATCACTGTCAAGGCACTTTTGAAATTTTAAAAGTAAACGAAAATAATAGCATTATTATAGATTACAAGGGAAAGGCAAAAACAGTGCATGCAAATAAATTAAGCCTTGTTAATAATAAAAAATAATAACATAACATTTTTGTTTTAGGATATGGATAACATACTCAATATTAACATCTATCATAATCTCTTCTTATTTTTCCAAATTTAATACAGCAATAGAGAATTATAATTGCAGCTCAACTTTTCCATTTGTAGCAAAACCATCCTACTTCTTGGTGAACTAACCCTAAGGTGATCCAGATTTTACCAAATATACAATTTAAAATTATAACCACTTATCCGTTTGTCTACAATTGTTCGTATCAACTTGTGAGAATTTTGAGAAAAGCAACTATATTTCCTAAGAAAGTTAATAATTTTATAAAAATGCGATCGGAATAATATAAGTTTGAATAATGAAATTCTAAGAATTTTTTTTACGAAGAAAGCAAAAAAATTCATACATGAAAGATTTTAAAAGTAATGCTACGACTAACAATAACAGCGTTGACAATTAAAAAAAAAAATATATATTGTTCTTTTCTTTTTTAACAACAACAAAAAAATATTGCGATTACATATTAAAATACCTCAGTGAAACAAGCAAACGTTTTATTTGTAAAACTTATGTGTTATTAAATAATAGAAATATTTAATTAATTATTTAGTCACAAAGTAGAAAACATTTCAGGGATCAATTTAATAACTTATTATTCTATCTAAAGCTTTGAATAAGAAATTATAGAACTAATCCAAAGGAAAAAGAAAATAAAACTATTCCTAAACCTTGCAACCCTAACAAACATAGATAAAAATAATTTGACTGTAATTTTATCCAAAATTAAGCTGTATTTGCCTTCAGAAAAATTGTTCGCACTTATAAGAACAAAAGGAAGAAATCAGGTAGCTATACTCACATTGCTAAGATTAAATCGAATATAATGTATTGGAAGTGATCAGTTTCATCATATACTGACATGATCATCCTACAAGATACACTATTCGGCACTGTATTGAGTAAAACAAATATCTACTCTAACGCACTGCGTACTCTATAATGCAAATATGTGAATAGTACTCATGCCAGGAAAAAAAAAATCTTGAGTTCTAAAATTAACATTGAAATGGCTGAAATTTTCCAGGAAAAAAAGGCAATACAATGATGCATAAGAGCAATAACAAGTCAAAATTAACAAAAATCACTCCGTCCTATTAACCTTCCTTTTTATCAAAAATACTTGCTAAATTAAATATCTCTATACAAGTTCTAATGCATAACGTATGCTATATTTATTACGTAACGTTTTATTAATCAATTGTTATATAAAATTAAAACCGTAAGTTAAGTGCAGTCTAGTATTAGGAACAAAAATAAATGCTTTACTTTATAGAAATTTATAGATGATACGAAATTTTGTTTAAATTTATTGAATTTTTATTATTGTTTTTGTTATTGTTTATATATATAAATTTTTAGTATGGATTTAATGATATGAATTTTTATTATTGTTTTTATTATTTGAATTGTTAGTATTATTGAACCTTTTGTAACAAGAAATTACTGATGGTTCAACTATTCCTATAATTGTTGAATCTCTACGATATTCAACAGTCTAAGGGGGAGGTGTTACGTCCGTAACGTATGCTTAAATTCCATTTGATATTCATATTCTCATCAGTAATTTCTTGATCCACAAAATTATGTGATTGCAAATTTATTGACACCCACGTATCAACTAGTATAGAGAAAAAATTGCAACACAAGGAAATTGTAAACATCCTTCTATGAAATGAACCACAATTTTACACGAACCATAATGAAATTATTTAAAAATTTCTCAAAACATTTTATGAAAGACGTTGTTGTAATTTGAAATTATTGTAACAGAAAATTACTGGTGGCTAACTATTATTATACTTGTTGAATCTCTACGATATTCAACAATCTAAGGGGGGAAGTGTTACGTCTGTGACGTATTTCTAAATTCAATTTAACAATGCATATTTATCACCAGTAATTTTCTGACATACAAATGTCGTATATGTCGTATATGTTTAATGACGTTATTAAATCTCAATATTCATTTGTTTGACCCACAAAACGATGCGAGTGCGAATTTTAACAGTATACAGCAATTTCGGCTACGCAACAGCCAGCGTGACGTAGCGAGCCACTGACCTTGTGAAACCAACCGCTCATCGCAACTTTGTTTAGAATCAGCACTTTTAAATGTGAAATCGAAATGATGATATTTAAATGTTTACTAAATTTGTTTAAAAAGATGATTTTGACTCAGCGTCAAAATCATCTTTAATCTAAATTAACCGCTTAATAAATACGGCGACTCTCAACACACAAATCAGTCATCGTGAAAAGATCGCGAACTCCGTACAACTCCAGTCGACAAAAGGAGTAGCGAATATTTTATACGGGTCAAATACCCTACATTCAATTGCGAAGAGAATTTCTTATATCTATAAAATCAATAATCTATCGGTATTATATGTTGTTTAACAAAGTTAATAAGTTGTAAATCGCATAGTCTTATTTATAAAACTTATATCATTCAATAAATAGGGCATCTAACTAATCCGCTGTTTATTATTTAAGAGAGCCTACGCCCAGAATAAAGGTAATATAAATCAAATATCAATTGAAAATATAATATATATATATTTATGTTTTATGTCAGTTTCCAGGACATTCCAGATGTTTAACGTTGGTTGCGGGGACATTTGTTAGTTTTGGGGACAGTCCCTGAATCTACATATGTTTAACGTCAGTTTTGAGGACATCGGCCCCCATAAGAGACATTATTTCTTTAGTCACGTATAGGTATACAGTAACATGGGGTCCTGGGAACTAACGTTATACAAGTTTATATATATATATATATATATATATATATATATATATATATATATATATATATATATATATATATATATATATATATATATATATATATATATATATATATATATATATATATATATATATATAAAGACCTATAAACGTTATTTCTGGTAATCTACAGGGTCCTATAGTTTATCTCTTCAGAGTTCCCTATATAAGCGCGTGACTAAAGAAATAATATCCCTGGGGTGTGGGACTAATACCACGTCCCGGAAATAACAGTTGTAGACACAGATTTTTCGGGACGTCCCGGAAAAAACAGCGCGTCCCGGAAATAACAGCGATGTACAGTGTAAACGTCCCGGAACGAACCGTTGCAGATAAATATATATATATATATATATATATATATATATATATATATATATATATCATTTAAATATAAATTGAAGACAAACCATACAAATTTCAATACACATAGAAGAGTAGATTCCTCGACACTCAAGACTTAACAATTTTAAAATTTGATTTATGAGAAACACTAAAATAATAATTAATCTTAAATTAACGCTTAAACATAGTAATAACTTGTATAGTATAAAAATTTGTAATAATCGTAATTTTTGGATTCTATTTCTATTTAATATAATAGTTGTGCTATCGTATGAATATTCTAAGGAAATGCTTTTACAATAAACTATAAATAAAATGCAAAAATTTCGGTATAAATTTCGGCAGTATAGTATTGAAAAAATGCTGATTTTGAAGAAAATATAATACGTTGTTTTTCTTGAGGCCGGTGACTCGTTACGTCAGGATGTCACCTGAACGAAATGCTGCGTCTTATAGAATTGCGTTCTCGTCGATGTGTGTCAGGAAATATCTGATAACATTAAATTTTAAATAGTATTCTAAATTCCGTAATGCGTCTCAGGACGTAACAGCTCCCCCCTTAGACCGTTGAATGTCGTAGAAATTCAACAAGTGTATTATTAAGCATCAGAGATTTCCGTTTACAAAAATTAATTGACGTTTGTTAATTATATTGGGTGTCTCGCTTTTTTATGACAGAAATTACGTAGGCGCAGGCCGTAAGTAGTTTGAATTGCGGCATTTGGAAGTGCTGAATTCACAAAAACTGCTGCACGTATACTTTTCGATTACTCGCTTCATTGTGGTGTTATGTGCACAAAATGCGAATATACACAGTTTCTACATTCGAGAAAATGACTGACGCTGATTTTTTCGTTACAAAAGATTCATAATAAAAACAATAATTAAGATTCAAATAAAAATAATAATAAATATTTAATAATTTTAAATAAAATTTCGTATCGTCTATATGTTTCTATAAAATAAATGAATTATTTTCCTTCCTAAAACTAGTCTACACTTAACCTACCGTTTGACTTTGTATCTCACGTTGAATACCGACTTTTCTAGCATTCAAATTTCGAAGAATTCATATAAACATGTATATCTTAATTTTACATAGCATTTCGATAATTTAATTATTTTGTTATCGGTAATTAGTAATAATTTTTGTTTTGCTGTTTTTACATAAAATAAAGTCATTGATTAACAAAATTTAGAAATAACGTGTATATTAAATAATTTTGTAGTAATTAAAAGATGAGGAGAATTATATAGGGAATGATTCAAGTGATCATTTACTTCCCTCCCTGCTGAGATATTTGGCAAAAGATATATTTTTTTCTTTCTTTAAGTAGAATAATATTAAAGGGATTTTGATATTATTATAACAGAATTATTTTAACAATCATATTATAATTATTTCCAAAAGAAAAATACAATTTGTGTGGTTTTTTTTTTCGTAAAAAAGGAATGGAAATAACTCGAAAAGATTTTGATAAATTTTGACTTGTTATAGCTTTTATGCATCATTGTATTTTACCTTCGTTTGAAAATTTTCAGCCATATCAAAAGTTCATTTTAGAACTTAATCTTTTTCTGGCATAGGTAGCATTCACGTGTTTGCTTTAAAGAATACGCAATCTGTTAGAGTAGAACAATTTATACATACTCAATTCGATGCAGAATAGTGTATCTTATAGGATGATCATGTTAAGATATGTCTGAACTGATCACTTCCAATACACATATTCTATTTAATCTTAGCAATGTGAACATAGCTACCTAGACAATTTTTCCTGTTCTTAAACTCTTTAAAAAATTTTATGAGTGCGAACAATTGTTTTGTTGTTTAGGCAAACACAGTTTAATTTTGCATAAAATTATAGTCAAATTATTTTTTTTTTATCTTATGTGGAAAGGTTTGGGAATGTTTTTATATCTTTTCCTTTTGGATTAGTTCTATATTTTCTTATAAAATCATAAGTTATTAAATTGATCCCTCTAAAATTTTTCTACTTTGTGACTAAAATTTTTGTTAAATAATTTTTTTATTATTTAATAACACATCATTTTTACAAATAAAATTTTTGCTTGTTTCATTATTACAGAACGAAAATTCAGATATTTTAATATGTAATCATAATTATTTTGTTTGTTGTTCTATATATTTCAAATTATCAACGATATTATTATTAGTTGTAGTATTATTTCTAAAATTTATCATGTATGAAAATATTCTTATAATTTCCTTATTTAAACTTATCTTATTTCGATCACGTCTTTCTAAAATTATTATCTTACTTAGGGAATATAGTTGCTTTTCACAAAATATTGACAAGTTTATACGTAGATTTGAAGACAAATGATAAGTAGTTATAATTTTAAGTTGTATACTTGGTAAAATCTGGATCACCTTAGGTTTGTATTCTAGTTGACCAAGAAGTAGAATGGTTTTGCTTCATATGAAAAATTTGGCTGTAATGATAATTCCCTGTTGCTGTATTAAATTTGGAAAATTAAGAAGAGATTATGATAGATGTTAATATTGAGTATGTTGTCCATATCCTAAAACAAAAATGTTATGTTATTATTTGTTATAATTTATTGTCTTTGCTTATTTTTCATAATTAGTTAAGATATTATTTTGTTCATTTTAATAGCGTTGAAAATTCTTATTATGCTGATCCTTTTGAAATTTATTCATATTTGGTTCTTTAATAGGCCATGTTTTGTCTCCCTTTTTAAACTTTTTTCTGATAGTAAATTTATTGTAGTAATCTTTAGATTTTAATTTTAATCTTGTATTTTTTACAAATTCATTAAAATATTCTTTATAATTAGATATCCATTTTAGTTTTCTGACGTTTTTATTAGATTTTACTTTGATAGGATAGTTAAAAACTAACTGCAATTGGTGTACTTGATTAGGATTTGTATTTAGATTGATTATTACGTTATGATCTTGATTATCGAAGCTTTCTTTAAGTTGACTTTTATTTTCTAGATGTTTTTGAAGTTCTTGATTTTCAAACATATATTTTGATTTATTTTCATTTTCAAAAACTACCTTATTATTATTTAATAAGTTATTCACATTTTTTGTATCATTTAATAAAGAATCGTCGGAATATATTAATCCTACATTCTCTTTTAACAGATTTTCAAATGGCTTTTGTTCAAATTTAGTTTTAATTTGAACATATTCGGAATCAGATGACTCGGCTAAACCAAAAATTTCGAATAAAATGTCCTTAAGATCATCATAAAAAGTTACTGTTTCGAATGAATTATTATTTTTTTCATTATTCTCATTTGTATTTTCATTCTTTTGGTTATTTATATCACATTCAATTAAGTTAATTTCATCATCATCCTCATAAGTTTCCATATTAGATTCATTGAAATTTATTTTATTATTAGTCTCATAATCTTTTACAGATTCCATAAATTCAATTAAATTTGTTTCCATAATTTTTTCAATTTCATGATTATTTTTGTTAAAGTCTATAAAATTAATTTCATTAATATTTTCATAATTTTTTATAATTATATTATTAACTTTTGGTTCATCAGTGATTTCATTCATTTTTATAAAAGGTTCGACAATTAAATTAATTTCTTCATCATTATTAATTATTGTAATTTCCTGTTTATTTTCTGTAATTAGTTTGTTTTCATCGTAAATTTTAATATTACTTTCATTAATTTTATTTTTCTGTATTTTGAAATCGTTAATTGATTCTTTTATTATATTATTATACGATTCAACAGTATTATTATTCGGGTATTGTTTGAGTGACTCACATTCTTCAATTTTACCCAAATTTTTAAAAACCTTCGAAAATAAAGTTTTCGCCTCTTCACAATTCGATGCGTCGTGATCTTTTCCTGAGCAAATTTCACACCAAATTATTTTTTCCGTTGGTCTGCAGTAAGGCGATGAGCATTTTTTGGCTGAGTGATTCGTGAGTACCCAATGATAACAGCCATGTTCAAATTTGATTCTAAGAGAACATTGCATAATTGTATGTCCTGTGCTTTGACAATACTGGCAATGAGTTAAATTACTTTTATTGAATTTACATACGTTTATAGTGTGTCCCTGTTTATTACACAGATTACATTCAAGTTTCATTTTAATGTTGACTGAATCGTAGTAGTGTGATATGTGGTTTCCACTTTTGCAATAAATACATCTTGTCTATGGGCAAAGTAAAGCCTCATGACCTTGATTTTTACAAATTTAATAAAGGACTATTTCGGATGGTATTGAAATTTCCCAAAAAGAAATACTGGTTTGATTGTTTCTGAACATATTTATAGTTTGTTCTATTTGAACTGCTTGTTTTATTTTTGCTATGCATTTGTTATTCTTTTATAGTTTAGAGTTTTCTCTTCTTTATCTTTTTCTTTTATGTGATTCTTATTTATCTTTTATGTTTATACATTATTTTCTTATTTTATTATATTTCTCTTTGTAATATCGTATTATATTTTTTTCCTTTGTAATATTCTCGTTTGTAACGTAATGTATATTTCCGTTGGCAATTACTTATTTGATAATATAGTTTATTTATTTATTTGTCACTTTTATATCTCTATGGATTTTTTTTCCGTTTACTTAGTATTTTAATGTTATTTATTTGGTGACTATTCTTAATTTTTTGTAATTATAATTTGTTATTATAATATTTTGTTTATATATTGCAATATTTTCTTTTTGTTTCGTTATTTTCTCTTTTAAATCTTTTATTATTGATTTTTTTCTTTTTCTTATTTGGCATTTGGTCGCTATTATTTTTTGCGTAAGTAATATATTTTGACTTCCCTATGTAATTTTATTTTGTCACTTGCTATTTCAATTATAATTTGTTACATAATTGTGGTTAATAATTGTTTTCTTACTTTCTTGTTTTATTACTCCTTGTAGTGTCCTATTTTTTTTCGATTGTAATATTTTTATTTGTATTGTAATATGTATTACGATTTCAATTTTCTAATCTGTTAGACTGTATTTGTATTTTGCGTAATGTATAAAATGTGATTTGTTTTGTAGAAAATTATTCTCATTTCTTGTATTTATCATTTGTTAGATATTTTGTTAATAACTCGACGAGCCGTACGCATTTATCTTTGGTAGTTTTGGCAATTCATACTACAATGAATGACCCCAACTACTTACTGCAAAATCTGAAGCTCGGACTTATGCTATATTAGTTAATTTTTGTTATAAGAGTATCCTTCTAGTTTTTCAAGAACTTATTTGAAAGATTTATCGCTTCATTGATGCGATCTAGTGAACTTACGTTCAATTCGTACCGGAACCAATGTTAAGTTCCAGAGAAAAGTTATTTTTATTCTTTAATTTGAAATAGTCTAGTGAGCGATTGTTCGATCGGTACCGGAACCCCTGTTAAGTCTTGAATGTCGAGGAATCTACTCTTATATGTGTATTGAAATTTGTATGGTTTATCTTCAAATTATATTTGAATTATATTCAATTGATATATGGTTTATATTACCTTTCGTCCTTGAGGTGAACTCTCGTAAATAATTAGACTGATAGCTTTGTAGCTGAATATACACTTTATTTGATATATGAAATTATAAGAAATCTGATGTGGCTCGTATTGGCCCGTGTAATAATCATTTCTCCTCTTGTCGGCTGGAGTGGTACGGAGCTCGCGATCTGTTCACGATGACTAATTTGTGTGGTGAGAGTCGCCGTATTTATTAAGCGATTAAATTAGGTTGAAGATGATTTTGACGTTGAATCAAAATCATCTTTTTAAACAAATTTAGTAAACATTTTGACATAAATCGTTCGGTTTTGAAGTTAAGAAATGCTGAATCTACATAAAAGTTTCGACGAGCGTACACCTTCGTGAAGTAGGTGACTCGCTACGTCACGCTGTTTCGTAGCCGAAATGCTGCGTTTTCAGATTTACAATTACATCAGTTTGTGGGTCAGAAAATTACTGATGAGAAATATGCATGTAAATTGATTTTAGAAATACGTCACGGACGTAACACAGTATTCCATTTTGATCCTCATGTAGCATTTACTTTATGTAAGAATTTTAATAATTATTATGAAAGATTACATTTTTTAACTGTGCGTCATTTAACTTCAAGAATTTGGGGATTTTCGCGATGTTGGTTGAATATGTTTGATTTCTGGGTTCATCCCGAATACTTTTCGTATACACACTTCTAATCGATGATTATATTGACAATGAAAATGATAAATAATGTAAATTTTTTGAACAATGACAACTCAAATATTTTCAAATAATTAACAAAATCATGAAGTGTAACTGATGGCGATTTTCCTAGTACGGTAACATAGAAGCTTCATGTAGATTTTTCTTACTTCAAATTTTAGAAGCAAGTTTTCATACCGTATTCGATTTTGATGCCAATGCCGCATTTTATTCATAGAAAACATTATAATAATTATCATCAAATATTACATTTTTTAAAGTAAGAAATGTAAGTTCAAGAAATTGAGGATATCCCCGACATTCGCGAATTATGTGTGTTTTCTGGATTTTCTCCGAATATTCCTAATATACTCTTCTAATGAATAACTATATTTATAAGGGAAATGATAAATGATTTAAGATTGTTTAATTCAATGGCAAATAAAATGTTGGCAAATAATTTACAAAATCATGAAGCTGATTATTTTTCCAGTACGTGAAAAAAAGCTTTATTTCGAATTTTTTTATTTCAAATTTTTGGGACAAGTCTTCATACAGTATTCCATTTTAATGCCAACGCCGTATTTTATTTATAACAAAATTTTAATAATTATTATGAAATGTTAGATTTTCTAAAGTGCGTAATGTATGTTCGAGAATTTGGGGATCCCTACTGAAAAAGCCCACATGGGACCCACATGGGACGCATGTGGGAACTATGTGGGACCCATGTGGGACTCTTGTGGCTCCTAGTGGGAACCATGTGGGACCCATGTGAGAAATTGCTGCGGGATCCCATTGGAAACCATGTGGGACCCATGTGGGAAACGCATGGGAACCATGTGGGTCCCATGTGGGTCCTACATGACCAAGGTAAAAAATTTGTATAAAAGTGTTACTATTTATATTACATTTATATTTATAGTTATTCATATTCATAAATAGTAGATTATGCACCTAGGGAGTGAAAGAGAACACCAGTCCAGAGTATGTGGAAATGGGCACCCGAGCCGAAGGCGAGTGTTTCAACCATGTGCATTGGACTGGTCCCCTCTTCTCCCGTGGTGCATATACTATTTTCCGTGATAGTAAACGTAAAGTAGGTACTTTACGCCTACTCTGATGAAAAATAAATTTTTAATTTCATTACGAATTTTTTTAGTTTCATTACGAAAGATCATAGACGTATGAGTAATATAGAAAATTATTCTTTATTGATAAATTTTTGTAATTATAGATATTATTAAATTTATTACATAAACTTCAAGAAACACAAATAACAGTTTTTTAAATTATTGATTCATTTATATTAATTTTAAATCTATTATTGGCAACGAACCATTATTTGTAGTGTACCTAATTTTTATAAATTAACTTAAAACGCAAACTTCACTAGTAATTTGTCAAAGACTTTTTGGTACACTTTTTACCAGTCTTCCAGATTTAAATAATACATTTTTTTCAATAATTAAGTCAATTGAAAAATAAATTATCTTTCTTAGAAATTCAAAAATAAGTAATTTAAATTAACGAACATAGAAGATATATAAAGAAAATGTTGTATATCAACAATCTAATCAAGCCTATGACACGCGGATTTTCTTAAATCTTTTATCTTGTAGCCAATGTGTCGATTCACTCTTCTTAGCAGTCTATTTTTTTTATCAGCTTCGTAATTCCTTTCGTCACATAAGTCTAGGAACAATTCTAAAAAGTGGAATAAAAATTTTATTTATTTACAAAACCTAATGTAGCAAATTATATCAATTTAGTTTAATATTAATCCCCTCTGATAAGTTTGAGCTTCCGTGGTGATATCATTTTACGAGGGCTTCTGCCCTGTAGTCGTACTGACGTCTTACTCGGTTTTATGCAAGCATTAATCAAATACCGCTTCCCGCAGATAAGATCAGTCTTCTCTCGAAGGAAAATCCACTCTCCCCTAACTTTTAAAAAATCTCAGAAACGTTTTTCGACAGACTTTCCATTGCCTAAATAAATCTAAAATAAAATTTTATTCTTAATTAGTATTATTAACACTAGAAGAAAATGATCATTATTAGTTTTCAATTTTTATTTCCATTTAAGAAAAAAAAAAGAAAAATTAAACATGGGTTGCTCTCGAATTATAAGTTGAAGAATAAAATCATAAAAATTATTATTATATTATTACCATCAACCCGAATTCCTGGTACTTGACTTTTCCATTGGGGTCAACATCTTGAGCTAGCTGTCGGTGTGACATACAAATCATTCTCTTCCATATTTATGTTTATTTGAAACTCTAAAATAAAAAATAAATTAGAATAAATTTAAATATACTTAATCAATTTTTTCACTATAAAAAAAACTATCCTTGTGATAAATATTTACCTGGTGTTTTTTCTCGATATGTCACCTGCATCTCTCTATTATAATTTATTTTATTGAATCTAGAATTATTATTACGTATTATGGATGGTGAAGCTTGAAAAGAAGGGGTGATTGAGTTTCAACCATCCAATCCATTTTGACCACTGGCAGATGGAAATTCATCATCAAAATTGTTTGCAGGACCTACTGAATTATCAGTTTAAAAAAAAATACATATGCAAAATTTAGAAACTTAAACTGCGACAACTAATACCAATAAAATATTAATATTGTAACGGGATGGCTAGTGGGGGAAAAATCCCAACAAGCCACAGGCCAGCGATGCCCTAGAACACGGTGCCGCGGGTGTCAGACTAAAATGACTTGCCCGGGGATCTGCTCCTGGAATCCCGAAAACAACGCGAAGATCGCACATGAACTTCGCTTTCCAACTAATTGGATTGCTGAGTGAAAAGCGCGCGCTCGAAGAGTAAAGCGCGCGGCCGCTATGCTCAGATATGAAAACGACCGGCGGAGTCGTTTTCCCGCGGAGGCGGCGGTATCCGGGAGAAGGACGGGTTATATAAATAATAACGCGCTGAGTACGAGAAATAACAATGTATTAGAAAACACTTAGAACTTACATGCACTACGCAAGTGTTATTCAAAATTACAGTTAAATCACGCGCGGCAGTTACTATTCAAACGCGCGAACGTTACGGCGCGCGCGAAGCTGCTATTCTCGCGCGCAGTGTTAAGTACGGCGAGCTGACACACACCCGCACGTACACGGCACAGAAAGCTTGCACGGGGCGATTTCCGTGCAAGCCTTTTACATGAAATACGCGAGAGGAGAATATAACTTACCGATCTAAGGAGCAGCCGGTGCACTCGACTCTCTCTCGCTCTCTCGGCAGTTGCGCGCTCTCTCTCTCTCTCTCTCTCGCTCTCGCTTACAAGGTTGGCAGTCTGGCTCGCTGCCGTCTCTCGCTCGTGGCACAAGCTGCACGGACTTGCACTCTCTCTTGCTCTCTCGCACGCTTGCAGGTCGGCGCCTCCACTCTACACTCGCGGTAATAAAAATAAATAGGACGGCGCGGACACTAAAATATGAGAGATGGCAAGCCGACGATGTGCACAGCACGAGAGTATACACGAAGATGGCTCCCTTTTCTCGCGGGAACAAGTTAGCAGCTTCGCGACGGATGACGGGCATTTTACGCGTCGCGAGACCAATTCGCTACACGCGGCGCGCCTCGATTCGGCTGCGCAGGAGTTGCGCGCGCGCGCTCACTACCTTCGCGCGGTAGATTAGAATCGCGGCTAGACACGCGTTACAATATAATAACAAAACTTAATGCGTTTTAGCATTTTTATCAGAGAACAAATTCTTACGTACTGAGGGCACATACGTTTTCTCATTGGAAATATCATTTTCAGCATCACTTTCACTTCCAGAGCTGCTTGATATAATTTGATTGATTCTCTTTCTTACTGATTTCGAATTTCTTTCCAATGCGATGTTGTTAGTACTAGATCCGTTTGCTAAGATAGAACTATTATTATTCTGAGAGTTTGGCGCATCATGGTCTTCATGAACAACATTATTATTCTGAGAGTTTGGTCCATCATGGTTTTCATTAACATTATTATTCTGAAAGTTTGGTCCATCATGGTCTTCATTAACATTAATTATTAATTTTGATCGAGACTTCAAAAAATTTTTTTTGGCAAACATTTCCAATTGCTCTTTGGCACTATTTTTTTTGGCCTTTTTAATAACATTTGCATGGTTTGCCTGAAATAAATATTTATTTATAGTAATAACATATGACATATATGCAATACAAAATATATTTATAGAATGTACTCACATTAGCATCTTTCAAGATTCGCTTGTCTGCATTACAAAAAGTTTGAGATTTTTGAGATTCAAGTTGTTGAGACAATCCCATATTGGTTTCACTTGGAGAAAATGGTTTTTTTGGAATTTTTATTCGAGTACTTTTGCATTTACTCTTAACATCAGCTAAAGTTTCTGTAAATTTCAAATATCGCTGTGTAATTAAGGAAATTCAGTGAAAACTGTGTAAAATTTTTTATTTAATTTATACATTTCAATAGATTACTATATTATTTATTAATAAAAAATCACATAAAACATGTGAAAAATGTTAAAACGATAACTGAAAATTTTAAAATTATCTTTTTTGTTAACGCTGTAGTAAAAATTATTACAATTACAAGTAAAAATATTTTATTTTGTATAATAATACTGACTAATTAATATAAGTAGAATGACATTAAATTTCTTACATTTAAACCTAAAGATAAATCAGAACTTAATTAAATTTGTATTTTGACAATTGAAAAAATGTTTCAAAAGGTGCATTAAAAAAATTTGTTTTTAAAATTCTGTATAGGTACATATCTAGTTTTTCAAGTAATCTGAAAATGTGAAACTATGATATATATAAAAATAACTGATAAATAAAACTACTTACCACCAACATGTATGATAAAGGCTGCATAGAAGTAACATATATCTCCTGCTTCGTCTATACATTCATATTGACCACACTCGCACCATAATACATCATACACATGTCGGGTATCAAAATCATTCTCATTTTTCGGAGAAATGTGTATATCATCGTTGGCATTGTATTTTATATAGTGTATTGGTATAAACACATTTTTTTGTAGATTGTCACGGAAACGAACGCAAGCGATTATAATCGAAGCCATGATTTGAAGCGATCATAATTGAAGCCACGAATTGGTATCACAATTTTTCACTATCACGAGTCGGTAACCTCTTAACAAAAAGCATAGATAACATTCTGCTTCCGCCGTTCGGCGAGCTCTCGGAAGTCGGAAGTGAAGGAAGGTTAGGTTGATTCTTAGTTTGCATTAGGCTAGGCCAGGGCCACATAAGCGCGTTCGACTGCGTTCGACCGCGATCAGGCGCACGCGCTCGCTTCTCTCATTGGTTGGGAGCAATGAGAGAACCAATGAGAGAAGCGAGCGCGTGCGTTTGACTGCGGTCGAACGCAGTCGAACGCGGTCGTACGCGCTTATGTGGCCGTGGCCTTAATAATAAGCTTTCATAGCCAAAAGAAGAACAAATAGAAACACGTCTTCATAAAGCTTGCCTCCTATTGGTTGAACGTACCTACAGAAATACTTTCATGTATAGAGGTATACTATAGCTTTTACGTTTGTTGTTGTTTCCACTTATTCCTAACCGAACTTTTCATTTCATGTGCTTCTTTAACGTTTATACTTATTTTGTATAATAAGAAAGCTACTATAATCAAGAATTACAACAACTGTTGCTTTATTGTGAGAGATATGAGTGATAATTCCTACAAAAAATATTTAAGCTCTGGTAAAATGGAAGATGTTTCAGAAGATACGGTTAGAAGAACTAGAAAAAAAATGAAGTGCAGCTGCCAAAATGTAATGGTATGTTTTTAATTGTTATTCTATTAATTCTACTAATTCTTTTTATTACTAAATAAAATTGTGTACGATAAATATTGAGTGACATGAAATAAACCAATTCTTTTTTCTTGTTTTATTTTGTTTTTGTCATGATTCTAATACTAAAAGAGCTTTTAAAGTATTTTATTATTAATAATTTTGTCTGATAAAAATTTTTAAATAAGTTTACTCATCAATATTTTCTTTTATAAAAATATCATGGCAATAAAAGATATATTTTAATATGTTTAGATAGTGTCTTATAACTTTAAAGTATATTTTATATTAAAATTGTAAATTAATAAAAACATTGTTATTATTTATATTTTTCAGATTTCACAACAGAATGACGAAGAGAATGATGAGAGAAATGAGACAGAATTACATCAAAGTTTGATAAATGATGAAATGTTGGAAGATATTGAAACCAGCGATGTTGAGTATCCACACTTGCCAACAAATATTGAGGAACAAAATTCGTTAATAAATATTGAACGACAGTCTTCTCCAATGAATCATAATATTGATTAACTAATTCCAATGGAAAGCGATGAGGTATTTCATAAATTTTTATATAGCTTTTCTTGTTTATTAACAATTTTCTTTCATTCAATGTTTGATAGTCTTAGACATAACAATAATAACATAAATTTTTTTAAATATATATCTGGCAGTTTGTGTAATTATCCATTAAAGTTAAAAAAAAAAATTCAAGAAAGTAAAACATATTAAGTATAAGTTACTAATATTTGAATTTAAAAGAAAATGGGTTGTTTAACAACTTGATTTCATTTTGAACCTTTTTTTCTCGTAATATATTAAATTAATAACTATCATACAATAATATTATCTAAAGTTTTTTTTAACGTTTATAAAAACTTAACCACTATTTCACATCACTTAAAATCTCAAAGACTGGTACGTTTTTTAGTATACTACCTATAGATATGTTAAAAATGTTAAAAAGTAAAAATATTTTTTCATTTATTATTCCAAACTATGTTAGGGAAAACTTTCAAATATTATAGTTTAAAATAGCTTGTTATTCTATAATGTAAATGTAGAGTTCTCTAAAAAAGCTTATAAATTTTTAATTTAGATTCGTCTCATTAATGATTTATCTACTGAATGGGACATATTTGAAGATGGAGATGATAATGAAAGTAATAATCATGACAACCTTATTCAACCAAAAAATTTAGAAAGTATTATGCATCACGAATCTTTTCTCAACCCTATATCGACATCAGTTAATAAAAATCCAGGAGAAATCTTCCTAATGCATTTGAAATTTGGATTATCACGTAAATTTCCATTGAGTGCATTCAGTACTATGTTTCACATGGTAAATACTATGTTTAGAAATCCTGTCCTACCGGAAACTGCATAAATGATTAATAAAATTTTAAATCCAAATGATAATGTAGAATTTCATGGGATTTATCCGAATTGCAATAAATATGTTGGAAAGTTAGAAGATGGAAAAGTATTTGTTACATGCGATATCTGTTTAAAAGGTATAGATTTATCAAAACCGTCTTTAGAAAATGTTTTTCTTATAATTGATTCATCAGAACCAATTGCAGCTTTAATAAATAGTGAAGAAAATTATTATGATTTTATCATGAAAAGAAGAAAATTTGATGACACAATAAAAGACATATTTGATGGACAGTGTTATCGATCATTTGTAAATAGTTTGCCCGCTGAAGAAAGATCAAGATATGTAACCGCAATCTTAAATACAGATGGCGCACCCAGATTTGAAAGCTCTAGATATTCAATATGGCCAGTATATTTGGCCATAAATGAGATACCAGTTGAGTTAAGACTAAAAAACGTTATCCCATGCGGTATGTGGTTTGGGAAGAATAAACCGCCGATGACTGCTTTTCTTGAACCACTAATAAGAAAGTTGAACGAGTTATCGACAAATGGAATTCAATGCAAAATAATAAATGAACTGCGTGTAATAAAGTTGTATGTTATACTTGCATGTGTTGATTCCATTGCCAGAGCTCCTATGCAAGGAGTGAAACAGTTTAATGGTAAATACGGTTGCAATTGGTGCCTTCACCCAGGTGAATGGTTTGAGGGAAGTATGAGATATATTATTCTCCCACAACATCCAGAAATAAGAACGATGGAGTCAACTGTTCAGTTCATGCAAACGTTAACAAATACTAATGGATTAGAAGACTTCTATGGAGTAAACAACGTATCCCCACTCATAAATCTGAAAGGATTTGATATCGCTAAAGACTTCGTGCCTGATTTTATGCACTGTGCTTTAGCTGGTGTAGGAAAACAGATAACAGAGTATCTTCAGAGTATCTTTTGAATAGTCTTTCTGCACCTGCAATCAAATTATTTGATAAGTTACTCACAAATATTAAGGTCCCTCGACAGTTAGCTCGCTTAACAAAATCTATCACTGAGAGAAGCGATTGGAAGGCTAAGGAATGGGAGAATTTCATATTGCATTATAGTACACCTCTTTTTAAAGTAGTTCTAGAAGAAGACTTATTTGAATATTGGACTTTATTTGTCAATAGTTTACACATCCTCTTAAAAGAGAATATAACTGGTTCAGAGTTAAATGAAGCGGATGAAATGATGCATAAATTTAACCTTAAAACCGAAGAATTATTCACTAAAAGAGGAATGATGTTCAATATTCATCAGTTATTGCACCTTTCAACCAGTGTTCTTGATTGGTGCCCCCTTTGGGCCCATACAACATATCCGTTTGAAACTGCGAATCACCACATGCTGCAAGCGATTCACTGTGCAAAAGG
This sequence comes from Torymus aiolomorphi, assembly GCA_036365515.1. NCBI lineage: Eukaryota > Metazoa > Arthropoda > Insecta > Hymenoptera > Torymidae > Torymus > Torymus aiolomorphi. The sequence continues at coordinate 179,222,589 of CM070873.1, forward strand.
CGTTAATTTGCAAATTGTGCGATACATTAATTTTCAGAGATGTGCGAAAATCTTGGAAAATTATATTTATCCTTACACCTCTTCATCAGTTATACACTTTTGTGAAGATCTTTCTGATTCAACAATTAAGAAAAACTTGAAAATATCCGATGTAAGGTATTTGGGTAATACATTGATAATTAATGATGCAGTATTGCAAGCATTAGATATGTCACTTGAATCTACAGTCATATATAGTAGGGCTGCAATAAACAAATGTTTATATACAACTGTAAGTGGTGAAAATGCGCGATCTGATGGTAGTTATTGTAAAATAGCAAATGATATTTTTATAAGGATACACTACTTTCTAGTAGACACCGCAACAAAAAACGAAATAACTCTGTGTAACAAAGTCTACGCTACATCTAAAATTGCAAATTGCATTTATATAGTAGATCATATTGGACAAGGTATTATTGCAATAAATACGAAAGAGATTAAAAAACTATGTGTATTTATGAAAACTAAAGGTTTATCTTATATTTCAGAATTGCCAAATATGTATCATTATTAAGTCTTGAAACAGAAATGTTTTCACTGGTCATATATGAGCACATCCACCGAATTTTCAATTTTGGGCATGAAAAAAAAGTTTCTAAATTTTTTTAAGGCACTCCTTCTGAAGTACTTTTCTTCATTCTACATAGGTCAAACGAACATGAAAATAAAAGAGTTACTCATTTTTTATAATAGCTATTTTTTATAATAGGTTTCACGCGCTTTTTGTTTACGTACGATTTTCTATATGTTCGTAAAATTCAGAGAAATGTTCTCGTGTGACCTTATAATTTCGGCACTGTAAAGTTGAATGACATTTTAACATATGGATAATATCTATATAAATGATCAAATCTATAGTTCACATCTATGCTAAGGATGATATTATGCTTTCTGTGGATGTGCCACCCAATAATACACTTTTTTTAAACAAGTTACGCTTCGATGTAGTCTTCTTTCAAATGCTGTAGATTATTTTAGAAATAAGGCACACATATTTGCAAGGCGTCATTTTTTTCGTTAGTCCAAGAAGAATATTTTACGCTTTTTATATTTACAAACAAAAATTGCTATTTTGTTTAAACGGTACAAATAAAAATTTTTTTTGAAATTTATAAATTGTAGTACGATGTTTCAATAATTTCTATTTCAGTTTTGAAAGCAGGCATACCTTTGGGGTTGTTATTTCTGAAAAAATATAATGTCAGGATGGTCTAAAAAAAATTTGGTACTGTTTCGAGGATAGCTATTTTTTTATAGACTATTTAGTGGAAAAAACTTGGTAAAGTACACGTGAGACTCCCCTAATTCTGATCATTCAAGACATGTTTTAGTCATGATCGCCACTGTTGATCTTGATAAAAATGAAGTGCGATTTCAAGAAAATTTTGTTTAATAGTTCTATGTATTTGAACGTTAACTAGGTTCATTCATATGAAAGATCTAGCTCAGTAACATGAAAATTAAAAATTCGGTGGATATGCTCATATGCTTTATTTTTTTTATACTGATAACGACAATTTGTAAATAAACTATGTATTTTTAATAATAAAGTTACATATTTTTATAATTATAATTAATGATGCAATATTCTTATTGTAATAATAAAAATTTAATTCTAATTTTTTTTTACCTTGGACATGGGGGACCCACATGGGACCCACATGGTTCCCATGTGTTTCCCACATCGGTTCCACATGGTTCCCAATGGGATCCCGCAGCAATTTCTCACATGGGTCCCACATGATTTCCACATGATTCCCACATGATTCCCACTAGGACCCACAAGAGTCCCACATGGTTCCCACATAGTTCCCACATGCGTCCCATGTGGGTCCCATCTGGACTTTTTCAGTAGGGATGTCCTCGACATTCGTGAAGTATGTGTGTTTTCTGTCTTTCCCTCAAATATTTCTAATATACAGTCTTTTAATCGGTAATTATATTGATAAGGAAAATGACAAATAATATAAACTTTGAGAAAACCAGGATCATTTAAATATTTGCAACTAATTTACAAATTGAGAAATCGTCATGTGGCTATTTTCACATACGGTAACAGGAAAGCTTTGTTTAGATTTATTTTACTTTAAATTTCGGAAGGAAGTGTTCATACGGTATTCCATTCTGATGCCAACGCAGAGTTTTATTTATAAAAAATTTTTAATAATTATCACGAAAACATACATTGTATTACAGTGCGTTGGTTCAGTACGTGAATTTGAGGATTTCTTCGAGATTCGTGAAATAGGTGTGTTTTCAGGCTTTCCCCCGAATATTTCTAATATACATTCTTCGAATCGATATTTAAACTGACAAGAAAAATGACTAATAATATAAATATTTGGAAAACAAGGACTATTTAAATCTTTGCAACTAATTCACAAAATCATGGATCTGGCTTTTTTCCCAGTACGGCCGTACCTGAAAAACTTTCTACTTTTCTTACTTTAAATTTCGCAACGAACTTTCCATACAGTATTCCATTCGGATGCCAACGGCGTATTTGATTTATAACAAAATTTTAATAATTATTATGAAATGTTACATTTTCTAAAGTGCGTAATGTATGTTCGAGAATTTGAGGATATCCTAAATAACTTTTACAAACTATTAGAAACTGTAAATAACTGTTACAAACCATTAGCAATCGCGAGTAACTGTTACAAATTGTTAAAAAATTATTAATAATTTCCCCGCGGTCCTTCGTTTCTATTTAACGAAATTGTGAATAAATGTAAGTAATTGTTATAAAATGTTATGAACTGTTCTGAACTGTTATAAACTGTTAAAAACTGTTATAAATAGGAATACGCGTCTCAAACCAAACTTTTTATAACAGTTTCTAACAGTTTCTAATAGTTTCTAACAGTTTATAATAGTTTCTAATATTTCCTAACAGTTCATAACAGATGTTAACAGTTATTTGTATTTATTTTTTTCGCTAGGGAAGAACTATTTAAATCTTCGCAACTAATTCACAAAATCATGAATATTCATCCGGCTATTTTCTCAGTACGGTAACAGAGAAGCTTTATTTAGATTTTTCTTACTTTAAATTTTTCGGAGAAGCCTTCATACAGTATTACATTTTGATGCCAACGCCGCATTTTATTAGATAACAATTATCATCAAATGTTAAATTTTTAAAGTGCGAAATGTACGTTCAAGAATTTGAGGATATCTTCGGCATTCGAAGATACCCACAAATAATTCTGTATCCTGGAATTTGACTTGGCACGTATTCTCTTGTGCCAATAAAGAAAATATAATGTGTATATGACAACTTTGATCATAAAGAAAATAAAACGCTTTTGTTTAAGGGAAGAAGGTACCGATTTTTGGCAAAAAAAACGATTATTTTTATCGTTTTAAACTATTTTTTAGCCACTTCTCTACCCGAAAACCTATTTCTAATGTCATAATTTTCATATAATTATTTAATTTGCTTTATTTTAACATTTATCGTTAGAAACACAATTTAGCGTTTTTTTGCATTTTTTCTAATACTTTTCTCTTTTTGACAAATCCAGTTCATGTACAATTATACCTCTCCACGTCGCTAATCTACTTTTGAAACTACAAAATTACTATTCAGTTTTGATATTTAAACTTAGTTTGCTCATATAATTTTATAAATAAATCGTCCAGCTGATATAATAAACTCCATTTGAATCGAGCCATCTATATCGATCGTCTTATCGACTACGGCCCGTTCGTTACACGCAATAAGCAACAGGGGACAGGTATAGTACATGGGTACTATATATAGATATAGTAAGAGCGAATCCACAATAGTGGCACAGGCCTGTGCTTTTGTGCCAAGCGAAAAAAAACAGTTGTCCGATATCTATAGCATACTCGTTACCCATTGCTGAACATTAACATATTGAACTTCTGTCATGGGTCATGAGTATGCTAGATATCTGACAACTAATTTTTTCGCTTGGCACAAAAGCACAAAAGCACAGGCCTGTGCCTCTAAGAGCGAATCCACATTACGTACCATGAGCTTTGTGCCATACCAGAAAGAAAGTGTTGTTCGACATCTATGTAACTGTTATCTATGTTTGACATCTATACTCTGTTCAATACGAGAGTAGGTCCTTACTCTTTATCCCATGGTAATAAGTATATAGATGTCGAACAACACTTTTTTTTCTGATATGGCACAGAGCTCATGGCACGTAATGTGGATTCGCTATGTTAGCCCTGTTACACGCAAAAAAATACAAGGAACAGATACAGAAATAACATGGGTTAGTATATCTATATATATGAGGAACAGCGCTTATTCCTCGCTGTTCCTCGTATATATAGATATACTACGCCATGTTAATTACTTATATCTGTCACTGTTCCTTTTTTCGTGTAATGGGCCTTAGGGCCTTTGCACGCTAAAAGCATAACGCAAAGGAATAAGGAATAAGAGGGCATAAGGTAGACAGAAGGTACTTATGCTCCGCTTATTCCTCTTATGCCCGTGTTGTGTACGCAACGGATCGTGCATAATCCCTAAATTGCTTGTTTTGGAGTAAGTTTTTTAATAATAAATTGCAATTAAACATTTACCTCTTCATCCATTGTTCAAAAATGTCTACACTATAAATTATTATAAAAATAATCACTAAATGATTAAGAAGAAAACTTTTCTCACTTCTGCAGGTTGAAATGATAAAATACAAAAGCCCCTCAAGTTTTATTATTTTGTCAACTTTTTACATTGTAACCAATTAGAGTCAATTAATAATTACAGTAAGCTATTTCATTTCGAAAACTTTACTCCAAAAACATCAAGAGGTTATGCACGTTTCGTTGCGTACACAACACGGGCATAAGAGGAATAAACGGAGCATAAGTATCTTATGTCCACCTTATGCCCTCTTATTCCTTATTCCTTCGCGTTATGCTTTTAGCGTGCGAAGGCCCTTACTTGCTGTATCTGTTCCGTTTCTTTTTGTACATAGCGGGCCTAACTTCACGTTTATTGTGTTTTTGAGTTGATACAAAAATCGTATATATTATCCTCAAAAATTTGTTTAATTGTGCTGCAGTAAAATTGTAATTAAAATCCATTGAAAAAGTTGTAACGGGCGTATGGATATAAGTAAATGTGGTCGCGTATACAGCGCAGCGAGATTTGAATCTCGCGCGCCTGTACGTATAGCGACTCACCGCGCGCCAAGCGGGACGCGCGAGAGGTGGAGCAAGAAGAAGGAGGATGACGCCGCGGCCATTTTTCCTCAGTCTGATCCTGCTGCGCAACAGGTGCGCACATGCCCCGCCAGTGCCGCATCACGCTTAGCGCCCCGTGCCCTCCGCGCCTCTGAGCCACCACCGGTCCAGCAGCGACGCAACGCCGGCTGCCTCAGCTACTCCGGCCACTCCGCCAGCCAGGAGAAGAGAGTGAGAGAGAGAACGAGAGGGAGAGTCAGCGGCAGCAGAGGCTCGAGCAGCCACGAGGCCCTACGCCTCGAAGCGAGGAGGCGAGAGAGAGAGAGAGAGAGAGGATCTCTGTGCGCGAGCTGGCCAGCTCAAAAGTAAGTCGAGCCCTTTTATATCAGCCGCGTAGGTTTGGCGCGTGAGCGGCTTCGCGAGTGCGAGTGTCCGCGGCTTTTCGACGCCGCTTGCGTAGAGGCAAGCGGCCTCGTGTACGAGCGTGCGGAGGTCATTTTGTGGCGTCTCGCGGCGCGGTGACGCCGGCCGTGCGACCGGCCGGCTCCGCGTAAGTCTCGGCCTGTGCGCGTGCGTTCTGTAGCAGTTTGTTCAGGCTTCGCGCCCCTTAGTGCGAAATCCTTCGGGTTTAATAAAGCCTTTTATTTTATCTAATTGCTGGAGTCACGCGTTCGTTATTTTGCGAGTAACCGTTCCCTATCTCCCCGAATACCGGCCTCTACCTTTTCAGCAGCTGCAGCTAGTCGGAGGCATCACCTCCTAGAGGAGCAACGTCGACGGGGAAATTGTAAGTTAAAGTCGCTCAGGTTAACCTGTACGGGAACACCGGCGAGTGTAGGCAAGGCTAGTACATAGCTAGCCGCCGGTGATTCGTGCATCGAAGTTGGTAGCAGCGGCAGAGCGGAGCACCGGTTCTAGTAGAAAGCGGCCTAAGCTTTCTACAGTGAAAGCCGGGCGCGCTTGTTCGGAGCCTGTGCCAACGCGCTCCGGCCGGCCTACGGGCCCGTCTACAACGGCGAGCTGCTCCGGGCGTAGAAGACGCCCGTATATTACCTCGCGCATCCCAGAGAGGGATTAATACCCTCTTTTAAATTCACCCCGTTACAAAGTTTTATAACACTTATCACACAAAATATTAATATTTAATTCATAATTAAATAATAATAAAAAATCATTATTAAAAAGTGTTTGCTTCTTGTAAATATTCAATTTAGTTTTGAAAATGCAAATTTTATCCAGTAAGTGGCATGTACGAAGAAGCAAATATGTTTCTAAAAAAAGAAAAAACAAATGTAAATGATGGTGAATAAACGAAAAATTGATAGTGGTAGAGTCCCTGAAAAGACAGCGGTGAAAACAAAACTAAACAGCCCTGTTGATATAAGTGTAAGTGATGAATTCATTCTGGTTCACACAAGTTTGTTTTGTAATTTTTAAAAAGAAACAATTTGAAGTGCTTGTTCTAGAAAATGTGATAGTGTTTCAATATCGGAGAGAAATTGATTGTGTGTAAAGCTATTGTTATACTGCAAATATTGTGAAACTATTATCAGAGAAACTTTTACAAGTGCACTAATGGAATCTACAAATAATAGACAAGCAGCATTTATGGTGAACTGAAAAGCTGTAGAATCTACCAATGATATCCAGAATATAACTTTTGGTTTGAAGCTCACAAGAGTAGTCAAGAGTGTAATACCAATTATGAGGGTGCTTCTGGTAGTATGGAAGTCCATGGTATGAGCTATTTAACTCTTCTGTCTGATGGAGATGCAAAAACTTGGGCTTGGCTTAATGAATTGGCACCTTATGGAAAATCTATTTTAATATAATAAGAAGAATGCATCAACCATGTACAGAAGCGAATGGGTAATTAAAGGCCTCAGAGAACTTGCTACTAAAGAAAAGCTTGGTCGAAAGTCAGATGGAGCGCTTACAGTTACTAAAATTAATGAGTTGCAGAAATATTACACAAGAGCAATTGTCAATAATACGTATGATTTGCAGAGTATGCAAGATGCCATCCAAGCTAGTTTATACCATTGTTCGTTGACAGACCAAAGACCTGTAGCAGATATCCAAAGGGCTCTTGTTCTTCATCATCGTGCTTTTTTAATAAAGGAGAATGAAACAGATCAATGAGAGTATTGGCATATACCAAAATATCAGAGAAGCTTTATTGTGCAGAGAAAGCGAAACAAACCAAGCGTACAGACTACAGAGCTGGTGAACATTAACCGGTAAATAATTGTTTGATACATAATTTATATAATTTTACAATAAAATATGTTTGCTTATGTTTAAAGTCATTTTTAAGCATGATTAATTTTTGTAATTGTTTGTGTTGTTTGGCGCAACCAGTATTGATGTACGGGTTTGGGTTTTTCGGGTTCATTTTCTAAAATATATTTACTGCAAAATTACATTGAGACTTTTAGGTTACACCTTAATTTTCAATTCCTGTTCCACCATAAAATCATTAAAAATACAAGTTTTTTAATAAATAAAAAGTAACTTATGACTTACTAGCAATAGAAAAAATAAAATCAGCTTTTGAATAATATTGCAATGTAAATTTATATATTTGTGTACTAAAAACATGTATCTACCAACTGGTACACATTGATCTAAAGCCATTGCGCAGAATGCTAACTGGATATGTACCTTCTTTAAAGGTGTTTTGGCCAGTGCAGCTTATAAAATCTCTAAAATTCGACCAAAAGAGGTTTTTATGGGCTACTTTTTGTATATATTTGTATATTTTTCAATAAAAAAAAAATTTCCCTGAATAATAAAAAAAATTGGCCTCTCCTGTACCCTCGTCCCTTAATTGCTTTGTGTTGGTGAAAATATAAAAGAACCAGGTTAGTAAGATACCAGGTTATATTAGATATATTAAAAGGTGATTCTCAAGGTTAAGATAATTAATTTACATTTTAAAATATCCTTGAAGTAGCAGTTTTCAAGATGTTGAAAGTCTCGTCACATCTATCACTAAAAACTCATATATGTAATAAGTACAAATTACAAATACGTAAACAATAAAAAAATATTGTTGATGTAAGCCCATTTTTTAGTAATGTCAATTCAAAATTATCAGAGTTTGAACTAATAATCTTGATAAATTTATTTCTTTTAAAATGTTGTTTTTATAACAAATACGAAATTCGAGGTTATTACCGTCACTTGTTAAATGTCGGCATAACTAACCTTGGAATCCTATATACCGGGTGTCCCATTTTAAAACTACCAGGCAAATATCTCGAAAACTAAGGGAGATGGAAAAAAACTTTTAATACAAAAGTTGTAGGGTTCAGAGGGGCCCAACTGATTGTGACCTTGGTTATGACCTTGAGGTCAATGATCAAGGTCATTTGAAGGTCAAATCGATTTTTTCAAATGGGAACCCCCACTTTTGACCTCGCAAATAGAAAGAGTGGAAAATTTTACGTTCAGATATGTCCTTGAGTCAAGGTCATGGTCATGGTCATGGTCATGTTTAAAATCAAAATCAATCAACGCATCAAAACATTCCCATAATTAGGCATACGAGACAAATTGTTAAATACAAAAGTTGTAGAGTTCAGAGGGGCGCAACTGATCGTAACCTTGGTTATGACCTTGTGGTCAATGATCAAGGTCATTTGAAGGTCAAATCGATTTTTTCAAATGGGAACCCCCATTTTTGACCTCGTAAATGGAAAGAGCGGAAAATTTTACGTTCAGATATGTCCTTGAGTCAAGGCCATGGTCATGGTCATGGTCATGTTTAAAATCAAAATCAATCAACGCATCCAAACATTCCCATAATTACGCATACGAGTGTTAAATACAGAAGTTGTAGGGTTTGGAGCGGCCCAACTGATCGTGACCTTGGTTATGACCTTGAGGTCAATGATCAAGGTCATTTGAAGGTCAAATCGATTATTTCAAATGGGAACCCCTATTCTTGACTTCGTAAATGGAAAGAGCGGAAAATTTTACTATTTTTACTATTATCAATATTTACCAGGGTTAACCACTTATATCAAATAATAACAAAAGTTAATAAGTGTTAACCACCTGTATCCAATAGTGACCGGTAGTATTCAGCATTGATCGGTAATAGTCAATAATTATTACTGTTTACATCAAATTGTTTTAAAACTGAGCACACTTATATTGGCACAGAAAATTAAACTTTTTCGTTTTAAAATATTGTATAGTATAATAACATATTATTTCTTTTGTGGTGTGTTTTGATAAATAATTGCATTTACAACTAAAAAAGAATGCCTGACTATTCTGCTAATGAAATAGTTGACATTCTTCTTATTTTAGGAGAATGTCGACGAAACTATCGAGAGGCAAGCAGATTGTATCGTGCTCGGTTCCCTCAACGACAACATCCTCATCATACGGTAATACGTGACATTGAACTGCGCGGTCGACAAGGACACTTCGTTCGAAGAAGGAGGACACTGAATGAACACGATTATGAAAATAATCCTCGCTTTCTTGCTGTTCTAGCCACGGTACATTTAAATGTTCATGTCAGTTTACGCGAAATCGAGTTAACAATGGGTATTCCAAGATCTACGGCCAGTAGATATTTACGATATGCGCGTTACCATCCTTACCACATTACTCTAAATCAAGCTTTAACTGTGGAAGATTATCGACGGAGAATAACATTTTGCCAATGGGCAACACAACAAATTACTGATGATGAAAATTTCTTTAACAATGTTCTTTTTAGCGGCGAGGCTACATTTCAGAGTACTGGTATGTTGAATCGCCATAATTGCCACTACTGGTCTCCTGTTAATCCTCATTGGATGCGAGAAGTTGATCATCAGCATCGCTGGAATGTAACGGTATGGTGTGGTATTATTAACGGATATCTGATTGTACCTTATTTTTTTGAAGGTCACGTAACTCAACATACTTATTTACAGTTGCTGAGAGACGAGCTGCCACTCTTTCTAGAAAACGTTGATCTCCATACAAGGGCCAGAATGTGCCTACAACAAGATGGTGCTCCTCCACATTATGCCAGAATTGTCAGAGATTTTCTTGATGAAAGGTTTAATCGTCGATGGATTAGTAGAGGAGGTCCCGTAGCATGGCCACCAAGATCTCCAGATCTGACATCTCCAGATTTTTATTTATGGGGCTTCCTAAAAAATACAGTCTACGGCAACAGGCCAACTACAAGAGATGACATGATTCAAAGGATTACACAAATCTGCTTAAGTATTCCACGGCAAGTATTATTAAATACTGTTAGAAACTTTAAAAGGAGAATAGAATGTTGTCAACAAGTAAATGGTGCAACTTTTGAGCATCTTCTTTAGTAAATGGTGACCGAAATACTTGGATCCTATGACTAAATACACATGAACGTGGAATTTTCCAATGAATTTTTAGCTGGCCTGATCATCCCCGACCTTGCCTTAACTGGCCGGGTCATCTCCGACCTTGCCTGAACTGACCGGGTCATCTCCGACCTTGCCTTAACTGGCCGGGTCATCTCCGACCTTGCCTTAACTGGCCGGGTCATCTCCGACCTTGCCTTAACTGGCCGGATAATCTCCGACCTTGCCTTAGGTGACCGGGTCATCTCCGACTTTGCTCTTAACTGCACGGAAACTGACCATAATTTTGACCATGACCTTGACCCAAGGTCATATCAGAATTTTTCGGTTTTTCTATTTACGAGGTCAAAAGTGAGGGTTGCCGTTAAACAAAATTGATTTAACCTTCAAACGACATCATCCTTGACCTCAAGTTCATGGTCAAGGTCACGATCAGTTGGGCCCCTCCAAACACTACAACTTCTGTATTTAACACTCGTATGCGTAATTATGGGAATGTTTGGATGCGTTGATTGATTTTGATTTTAAACATGACCATGACCATGACCATGGCCTTGACTCAAGGACATATCTAAACGTAAAATTTTCCGCTCTTTCCATTTACGAGGTCAAAAGTGGGGGTTCCCATTTGAAAAAATTGATTTGACCTTCAAATGACCTTGATCATTGACCTCAAGGTCATAACCAAGGTTACGATCAGTTGGGCCCCTCTGAACCCTACAACTTTTGTATTTAACAATTTGTCTCGTATACCTAATTATGGGAATGTTTTGATGCATTTATTGATTTTGATTTTAAACATGACCATGACCGTGACCATAACCTTGACTCAAGGACACATCTGAACGTAAAATTTACCGCTCTTTCCATTTACGAGGTCAAAAGTGGGGGTTCCCATTTGAAAAAATCGATTTGACCTTCAAATGAACTTGATCATTGACCTCAAGGTCATAACCAAGGTCACGATCAGTTGGGCCCCTCTGAACCCTACAACTTTTGTATTAAAAGTTTTTTTCCATCTCCCTCAGTTTTCGAGATATTTGCCTCGTGGTTTTAAAATGGGACACCCGGTATTTAAATTATTTAAATAATTTAAATATTTCTAATTGTATAAGAACTTACGCTTACTCGTCTGTATAGCGCATGTTCTACAAATTTCAGTGAAATCAAAAAACCATAAAATCATTAAAAATACAAATTTTTTAATAAATAAAAAGTAACTTATGACTTATTAGCAATAGAAAAAATAAAATCAGCTTTTGAATAATATTGCAATGTAAATTTGTATATTTGTGTACTAAAAACATGTATCTACCAACTGGTACACATTGATCGAAAGCCATTGCGCAGAATGCTAACTGGATATGTACCTTCTTTACAGGTGCTTTGGCCAGTGCAGCTTATAAAATCTCTAAAATTCGACCAAAAGAGGTTTTTATGGGCTACTTTTTGTATATATTTCTATATTTTTTAATAAAAAAAAAAAATTTCCCTGAATAATAAAAAAAATTGGCCTCTCCTGTACCCTCTTCCCTTAATTGTTTTGTTTTGGTGAAAATATAAAAACAACCAAGTTAGTAAGATACCAGGTTATATTAGATATATTAAAAGGTGATTCTCAAGGTTAAGAAAATTAATTTAAATTTTAAAATATCCTTGAAGTTGCAGTTTTTCCAGATGTTGAAAGTCTCGTCACATCTATCACTAAAAACTCATAAATATAACAAGTACAAATTACAAATACGTAAACAATAACTCGTCTGCATAGCGCATGTTCTACAAATTTCAGTATTTTTGCGGACTGTCAGTAAAAGTGTAACTGTACTACTAAAAGTAAGGTTAACACTATGCTGACGTCTGCATAAGTAGCTCTCTGTCAACATATGTACGGTACGCTTTCGTAAATTGTCAGCGTAATGCCAGTTCTATGTAAATATATATGAGCTATTCTTTGATAGAAGAGCCACCCCCTGAGTCCAAAACTGTATGGCAATTAAAAAATCGTAATTAGGCTTAAAAGTTTATTAGTACTATATATTTTTTTGCCGTGTGGCTTTTTTAGAATTGCAATATTGCGGCTCCAAAATGGCGGCTCAAACTTGTAGTGTACGTGAAATTATCCCGGAATTTGAAAATTTTCCCGGAATTTGAAAATTTTCCCGGAATTTGAAAATTTTCCCGGAATTTAAAAATGTTTTCAACTGAAATAAATATATTTCTTATGTATTTTGATACGCTGAATCCGAATCTAAAGTTGGTTTAACTCAAGCGCCCTTAAAATTTTGACTAAATCGCAAAAACTGCTCAAGAACGTGATAAATCGTGAAAATCACAATATTAAACATGAAAAAAATTTGTTTGACCTAAAATAAACATTTCATTATTTTTCACGTTTTTGAGCAGCTTTTGCGATTTACTCAAAATTTTAAGGTTGCTTGAGCTAAACCAACTTTAGATTTGGATTCAGTACATCAAAATACATAAGAAACATGTTTATTTTAGGTCAAACAAATTTTTTCTAAGTTTTTTTCATGCTTACTATTGTGATTTTCACGATTTTTCACGTTTTTGAGCAGTTTTTGCGATTTAGTCAAAATTTTAAGGGCGCTTGAGTTAAACCAAGTTTAGATTCGGATTCAGCGCATCTAAATACATAAGAAATATACTTATTTCAGTTGAAACCATTTTTAAATTCCGGGAAAATTTTCAAATTCCGGGATAATTTCACGTACTACAAGTTTGAGCCGCCATTTTGGAGCCGCAATATTGCAATTCTAAAAAAGCCACACGGCAAAAAAAATATATAGTGCTAATAAACTTTTAAACCTAATTACGATTTCTTAATTGCCATACAGTTTTGGACTCAGGGGGTGGCTTTTCTATCAAAGAATAGCTCATATATGTATGGATCGCGGGCGCGTTCGCGTTCTGCTACTGCTTTATATATTGAGTATAAGTGCGGCGCGCCATTGCGCAGGTGTATCTATGGTGTGTGATGTCAACAATCGCATCGTCTGGCTCCCGGCGTCCCCAGTGATAACAGTGGCTGCTGTAGTATGCCGCCCTAGTGAATGTCGTCCCTTTCATCGTACTCGCCGATTAACGATGCTTCATCGGAGATGGGAAGGCAGTGTGTAAACGGCGAGAGCAGACTTAGTAAGCTTTTTCTCGTTCCTAACCTTTTTGATGTGTGATATGATGGTACTTTCTCTTGTTGCAGATATCTGTGACAGCGAGAGTAGTGTAAACTACGGGCACTGCTGCAGACTGTTTCTTGGGCGTAGAAATGTTGTCTGGGTCATCTATTTATTAATTATATGTGGTTTTTAGGTGCTCAACTTTCCTTGATTTTGGCTCTTATACTAGTGACTATGTATATAGTTAAACTGCTGCTTGTGTCTTCAGCAACTCTCCGGCTGGAGATGTTTCCAGTAGTGAAATAATGGTTAAAGGTCTCCACCAGCCCTTTCCCTCTAGTTGTTATAGGTAGCTAGTACAGCGAGTAAACAACAGCCATTATTTTCTTTGTATGGTATGTTTTTTTGGGTCATCTATTTATTAGCCATATGGGGTTTTTAGGTGTTCAACTCTCTTCACCCCCAAAACAGGACTGATCTGCTGTTAATGTGCTTTGTTGATCCCTTGGCGGAAACTGTCCCTGACATTGAAACACAATTGGCGGCCTCTGTCAGTACTTTCCTCCCAGCTGGTGTGATTATAGACAGAGTGGATCGTTATTAGATGATTCTCATCAGACTTGCATCCATGAAGCAGTGTCAGCCTACACCGTCCAGCACTATTCTGCTGCTTCTGTAGCTCTAAGTGACCTTCGAATGTTAGTGCTTTAGAGTGTGAGGGAATAGGTGATAGAAACTGGGAGGATATCATAATAAGTACTGTGTGTGTAGTTAAATGCGATACGGGTAGGTAGTTGCCCCTGGCAATATTAGCTTGTCGAATTAGTTTCTAAGTTTAGTCTGCGTGTAAGAACTTGCTTCAGGGTATCTGTTGTTTTAAAATACATCATTGTGTATTTCGCAAACATCTACCCAGCGAGACTTGCCTATTTAATAGTCTTCTACACACTGTAAGACTGCCAAAGGCAGTTAGTGCATTGCATTCATTATGCATTGAAATTTACTGTAACAGTCCAACTCGCGCACATAATACGTGAGGGTTATACTACGAGAGCATGCACACAGCTAACGCTTAGTATAGAGCATATTCCCACTACTCCGCAGTAGTGCGCGAGGAGGGGGGTTGCGCGCGGCTTCTCTGCACGTTCCGCACGCACAATCTATTCAGCTAGTGCTCCCCTCTCATCGAATCTCACTTTTCCCCTTTTCGAGCGAATTCGAGGCCGATAGGGAGTTGATGAGCCCCGCCGTTACACAACGCAAGGCGTGTCGCGCACGGGCATATCACTCCAAATAACATAATATTCCTCTCCAACTTCCAACCCACGTGGCCGAGTCCGCGGCATATTCGTGTAAGGCGCACGCACGCACAACTACGAAGCTCGTGGGATTATCCATCCCACAAGCGAATCTGACCTCAGGTCCGCAAATTACCCGACTCATCACCTACTATCTAAGTGACAGGTTACAACATGGCGCCCGAACAGGGACCTGAGGTCGTTAGATTGGCACGGGTAGATAGGATTTGGTAGTGTGTAAAAGAATAATCTTCTCTCGGAATAAACGGGAAAAAATCCTGTATCGCGTATAAAAGTGCGTATAAAAATAACGGTAAGTCTAGTGATAAAGTTTCAATATAGAAAGTGAATATTTAGTAAATTCGGTCGCGATAAGTTTGGTGATAAAAAACAAAAAACGGAGAAAGTTAAATCTCGTTAGTAGAATCTGTGTTCCATCACGCGTGAAAGTAAAAAATTAAATATTGCACGCAAATGGTCAAAAGAATTAAGTATAATTCACCTAAAAAATTCAATATTGTCCTAAAATTGAATGTAAGTAAATGAAATAATGAATGTAAAACTTTCAAAAGAAATAAGATTATGGTTTTATAGTAAAAAATTATAAAATAATGAAAGATTTAAAATATAGCAAAAGGAAATTTAGGACATGATAATTCAACGTGAAATAATATTCAGAAATAAGTAAATTCCTTTATTGTAGCACGTGTTGACTGGATTACCTGACGTAGGTCAGAGAACACAACAAGCGTGTGTTATTTCTTCCAAGTCTATAGGTGTTTATGAGTGTATAGCAGTATTCACAATTATTAGACGTGTTATGCTTTTTTCACATTGGATTTTGTATTTACGTATTTCAATTTATTCTCCTCATTAGAATTTTCTTAATAAATTAAAATAATGAATGTAATGTATGGAAATTACAATGATTCCACTTTTACAAAATGATAGTAATAAAATAAAGTTATCAGAGAATCGAATATTAAATCTAGCAATTTTTTTGATTGATTAAAAATTTACAAAGTAAAAATTTTTTTTTCTTATTGTTTTTGAGTTGAAGTTAACGTCAATTAAAATTCCTCAAAATGCCTAAGTCTCGAAGATCTCTAGGTTTGTATCGACAATTACATAGCATATCTATGGACGAAGAAAAAGATAGATATTTATGTAAACCTCAGAAATTAATTGACGCGTTAATGGAGGAAATGACGGAACTATATAGGGATCAAGAAACCATGGAAACTAGGATTTTAGCGATAGTAAGCAATGATTCCGAAAAGGTAGAAGAAATTAATACCCATTTACAGGCATGCCCAAGAAAAGACGATTTGGCAATCCCGTCACGTGACTCGTATGAGTCTGTGCAGTTAAATACTTTTACCTATGCATAACACATGAACCTGCGATCGCACTCGTGTGTATGTAATATGTGTGTATTTATGTGCATGTGTGCTTGCCTTGCGGAAAGCGGAGACGTTGTCGGAGAGTGTAAAATCGTGGACTACAAAAGTGGAAAATATGAACCACGAATTAAAAGAATTGAAAGAATTTGTAGAAAATAACAACTTAATTATTGAAGTTGAAGATAATTTATTGGAAAAATTAAAAGAAAGTTGTGACGAGTTACAATCACAAATTGAACAATTAAAAAAGACTAAAATTAATAAAGATACTAGTGGTAATGTAAACACTTTAATAACTTCAGAAAAATCAAAGATAAAGATACCAATTCCGTCTTTCAAGGGTACGGATCAAAAAAGGCCAATTAAATTCTTGAACGATTAGAAAAGTACATTGCATCCATGAAAATTAATTCTACAGAAAGTATTCAAATCGTTTCCCAAGCGTTAGATGGAATAGCCAAAGATAGGTGGTATATCCATGAATGTGACGTACGGGAATACGAGCAATTTAAAAATTTATTCAAAAATAGATTTTCGAATTCAACAATACAACAACAGACGCATCGGAAAGTTGAATTTGGAACGTTTTACGCAGGCGGCAAATTAGATAGAGTTACCTACGCAACAACCATATTTGGTTACGCTAAAGAACTAGAGTTAGCATATTCCGAAGAAGAATTAACGGAAACATTAGCAGAACGTTTCGAAAAAGGGATCCGACACGCTTTCACGGGTCAACAAGTAAAATCAAAGAATACTCTTTTCCAAATTCTAACGGATTATGATAACGATGATAAAAGGGCTCTAGGAAGAAAAATTAATCGCGAACAAAATAAAAATGAGGTTCAATCGGAAGATAAAAATGAAAAACCTAAACAAAGTCAAAGTGAAAACCCTAACGGAAATGAAAATCAACAGAGGAGACCGTGGCAAATGAATAATATAAACGCTACACAAATTCAAAATAAAAATAAAAGTTCGACACAAATGTCTCATGACGAGATAGATAATTTCGGTATCGAGGTAGAAGCAACAACATCAACTCCGAAGTCGGAAAACTGAAGGTAGTTGTATCTCCAAACTCGGAAAATAAGCAAATTGAAAATTATCGAGATGCAACTGCGCGTAAATTTCCAAATAAAATCGAATTACTGTCTGCTGATTTAATAAATGTTCGAGAGGACTTAACCTTTGATATAGATTCGATATTCGAAATTACTGAATACTCGCGATGTCCAAAGATAGATAAATATCAAAATGGAAAAATAGTTAATTCATTAATTGATATTGGTAGCAGAGTTACAGCTATATCAGAAAATGTTTACAGTGATAAGTTAGAATATTTTAAGTCATGTCCGACGTTATCGTCATGCGAAAAATTTATTGAGGCAGCAACAGGACATAAATCAATACGTTTAAAACTACAGGCGATGATACCTACCAAAATAAATAATCTAAAGCTTAATCTCATTTACATTGTGATACCTAAATTAATAAAAGATTGTATAATCGGGATTGATTCCCAAGAAAAACTAAAAATGTTGATTAATACTGAGGCAAAAAACATAAAGATTACGGTAAATGATATATCAGATTTGATATCGTATAATACAGTTAGCATGAGTGATTTAAAACAATATTGTACTTTGAATATTATTGAATGTATTGATGGCGAAAATGACCATGAATTATGACATTCAAAGGCGGTCTTGGGTTCTGGATTACTGTATGTCTTGATGGCGATAATGACCAAAAATCATTACATTCAAAGGCGAACCTTGAATTTCAGGATTACGTCGACAATGAGTTCTATGTCTCAATCGAAGAGATCGAACAAAAAATCAATACAAGCGACATATTATCCATCGAACAGAAACAAATCTTGAAAAGATTGATAATCAAATATAAACCTGTATTTCTAAAAAAGCCGGGGTTAATTAACAATTATACTCACGTGTTGCGAATAAAAGATAAAACAATATTTTTTTCAAAACCTTATCCGGTACCTATTCATTATAGAGAGAAAGTAGAAAAAGGAATAAATAAAATGCTAAAATTAGATATCATTAGACTTTCTCAAAGTAATTACATAAACTCGATGTTGATAGTTTCAAAGACTAAAAAACCTTTTAGGTCAAGCTTAGATTTAACGAGCGGTTATGGGCAAATCAGTTTATCAGAAAAAAGTAAAAAATATAACGCATTTATAATTTTAAATCGTGTGATGGAATTTAAGATGACAAATCTAAAAGGAATTAGATCATTTTTAGATTTCGTAAATTTTTACACTAGACTTGTAAATAACTACGCTAAATTAACAATTACTTGGTTAAAATTAATAAGAAAACATATCAGATTTAAATGGCAAGAATATAATTCACTAGCTTCTCATTCCTTACGAGAGAGGACTATTCTTGGCTAGAAAGAAGATTGCCGAATATACTTATATCATTATAAGCGACAAGGGAAAGGGAAAAGGTCAATTCCATATGAAAAATCTGAAACCTTATTTCGAAAAAGATTGTAATTAGAATTTTAATGTAATTAGAATATTGTAATAAAAATAAAATGAAATGTAAAAAATAAAAAATAAAAAATTTAGAATTCCAAGCTCGCACTAATAAGAAACATAAGAAATGTACATAGTTAAATATAAGTATAGGAAAAAAAAATGACAAAGACAGTGAATAATGGGTAATGAGTTTGTAACGTGGTAAGGGTAAAAGTATTACTAAAGTAAACAGTGTTAAAAGCACGTATTGTAACAGGATGGCTGCTGGGGAAAAATCCCGAAAAGCCACAGGCCAGCGATGCCCTAGAACACGGGGCCGCGGGTGTCAAACTAAAATGACTTGCCCGGGGATCTGCTTCTGTAATCCTGAAAATAACGCGAAGATCGCACACGAACTTCGCTTTCCAACTAAATGGATCGCTGAGTAAAATACGCGCGCTCAAAGAGTAAAGCGCGCGGCCGCTAAGTTCAGCTATGAAAACGACCGGCGGAGTCGTTTTCCCGCGGAGGCGGCGGTATCCGGGAGAAGGTTAGGTTAAGGTCGATAAATGAAGAATAGCCTCAATTACTTCACAGAAAAATAACAAGGTCTATTCTTAAATTATTACAACATAAACGCGTCGCGTTGCGCGCCGACAAGAAGACGTGATCCGCTGACGGCGCGGGCGGATCAATGTATTTATTCTCGCTGGGCCGGTGAACGCAACACCGGCCGCTCGTCGCAGCGAGCCGGAAATACAAATAAAACGCTGCGCGGAAAATACTCGAAGAGTCTTACCGGGAGGGGAGTGCACTCCCCTCGTCGCTCGCTCACGAATCCGCTCCTGCGTCAGGCCTTATCCTCCGGTCGACTTCGGAGTGTTCAGGCCGAGTCTTAACGTCCAGCGTTCACCTACAGACGCTTCGGACCCCAGGAGTGGCTCGGATTGCTCACATGCGCTGCTCTTCGTGGTCGGTACGTGGACTGGCGCTGCGCTGCACCGGTGAGGACGCACGATACCGTTTTCTTCACGGACGATCAAAATTACTCGCGTACGCGCGGTTTGACAGCTCGAGAGAATCTGATTCAAAAATGAATCCTGCGCGACTTTGCAACGGTCAAAGTCGCGCCTGCCCCGCGCGTAGCTAACGCAAATACATCGTCCGAGCGATGTCAACACATGCTCGAGATACACGAATTCGCGGGAACGAGAGCCTAACGGGTTCGATAGAATACGGAGGACCGAGATACTTATCTTCTCCGTATTTTATCTTGGAACCTCGTTATACCCCTCTCCCAGACGTTGCGTAGTGGAAGAGAAGCAACTCGATACTGAGGCTCTCGTTCGATTCGAGTTTATGTCGTCATCAGCGGCAGAGACGACAGTTCCGGATACGCGCGGATCAGCTCGTGCACTAAACGGCTGATCAAACGATCCACATCGAGGGATCGTCCCGCGCACGCACACGGTGGGTCGCTCATCACCGTAATTCCGCTGAATTCCAACGGCGGTCGGGACCAGTCCCATGACGATTGATGGACCGGAGACGGTTGGCACTTCTGGCGCTGGGGCTCCGGTCGACAACTGCCGTCATTCCTCCTAGGTTGACTTGGCAGGTCGTCTTGCCTTCTTCTTGTCTCACTCTTCGGGCCCTTTTTCCGCTCCGGGCAGGCCCAGTGAAGATGCGTTGGTGACTTACACGTCCAACACAATTTTCTGGTTGGACTCGGTGGTGGAGAGTTATATACTCTGAGCGCGTTCCTCGATCTTGACGAGCGGTATACTCTACTATCCAACTCCTGCTGGATATACCGCCGTTTGGAACGTCGAGAGGCTACCGTCGTCCAAGGATTCGAACCTGTCCCTTGGTTCGAACCCAGTCTGCTCGAGGGTTTTATGCCTTTATCTCTTTCAGATAACTTTGGAGATCGTTGCGTGGCCGCTGCATACGCCTCTTTTTTTCCTATAGAGCTGGACTGTTGAGGACTTCGGGACGACTTCTTGCTGTCTTTAATCCCTAGGTCCGATGGAGGTTGCTTGGCATGGCGCTTAGTTGCACCTGCGACTCGTTTCTTGTTAGGCACAGCGGAATTGTGAAGCGACGACATTTGCACGCGTAGCTGGCGCAGCTCGTCGTGCAGTCGCCTTACCTCTTCGCTTAGGCGCCTAACTTTCTCCTCCTCCAATTTACGCGTCTGATTACATTCGCATTCGCAATGACGCTCGCCTTCTGCTTGCGTCGATACGTCGCGAAATTGCGAAGTAATCAGCGTTCTGTCCACCGGTTGTGTCGTCACCAGACTATTAATCTCTTCCTCGTTGCTCCTTGGAAGGCTTGTCTGCTCTTCGTCTTCAGGAGTCTGGGAATGAGTAATACAGCCGTCCGATGCCGATGTATTCCATAAACGGGCCATATCGGACGCTTCGGACCGGGGGAAGCTTGGAAAATCTCCCTTCCCCCAGGCTGCATTTGCTCCGTCGTCGTGAGCTTGGGGGTATTCAGCACAGCCGTTCGGTGCCCTCAGGCGGTCTGTATACGCCAAGCAATGTGAAGTGTCAGACTTCTCGAACAGGGGGAAGCTTGGAGGATCTCCCCTCCCCCAGGCTGTGCTTACTCCGACGTCGAATTCGTGGATGGAAGCTAAATTTGATGGCGATGGTGCGGTTGCTGCGCAGCTGTCCGAAATCCATGTGTGGTCTGCATTCCCCGAGCAACTCGCGTTCTCAGATTCTTCGGACTGGGATGAGATCGGGGAATCTCCCCTCCCCCAAGCTGTGCTGCACCTTAGGTGCACCTGGACATCACCCGGTCCTCCCCCGCTGGAGATAAAGTGCTCCGTGGTGACGTAAGAGCCTCGTGTCTTACGTCAGGAGGACTGCCTGCTCTTTGGTTCCTCATCTGCAAGACATGTGTCTTTATGGAACTCAGCAAGTTGTTATCGACTGCTTTGTTCGACGCCAATTGCTGAAACAGGCTGTGGGCTGAGGGATCGGCAATTCGGTTCACTTCTGAAGCGCCGCTTGTATTGAGGGTCGTCGTGTTGACGAACTTATTCCTGCAATCGAGCCTCCTTGTGAACTGCTCGTAATCACTTCCACTTATTTCTTGTGTGAAGTGGGCTGGGTTGTAACTTCCCATTAGCCATTGAGCGATTCGCTTAGAATCCCCCTCGAGATGTCCGGTGCTTCTTAAATCTAGAGCTATATTTGCTTCTATTACAGCTTCAAAGCTCAGCTCTAGATTTTTGCGCCAATGCTCCATCCTATCGGCTAGTTCTTCTGGGGTCGATGATTCCATCTTGCGAAGCTAGACCGATTATATAAAAAATTTGGTGACGAATTGTGTGTGTATGCGCAACTAACTGCTGAGATTCTCTCTCTAATTGGCCGTCTGTTACGCAAGTTACAATGTTAGAATTCTAACTACCACACACAATTGTCCCAAGCTGCTCTAGAATGACGTATCTCGATGCAGCTAGCTAGGGAGAGAGCGTGGCTATTCCAAAAAAAATTCGCGACGATAACGATTTAAATAATTCCCGCAACCAAAAAAAAAGGATGAAAGTATTCTCACTTTCGACCGGCTGCACGCACAGGCACGGTCAAACCAAAAAAAAATCGCGTGAAAATCGCTTTAAATCTCGCGTCAAAAAAAGGAATTTAATTCTCGCCACATATGACGACGAAAACAACGATAATCGTCGTTTAAATGCTCTCGCCCTGGCTTTACAGCAGTTTAAAAGGCTCGGGCTAAGTATACACAATACTACCCGAGCATAAACATAAACACAAAAACAAGCAATCGGCTGTTTTGTGTTTATGTTTGAATGCGCGTCGCGAGCCTTCTTGTCTGTTTGTTTACGCCCGGCACCTCGACTTGGCGAGTTTAAATCACTGCGCCTATCAGCTGTACCGGCATATGGCCATTGGCCGTCAGCTGAATAGTCGGGTGCAGTGATTCGCGCCCGGGCGAATTTAAACGAACCGCGATTTGAATAGGCCGGTCTCGAACGTACCGGCCGCTAACCTTCTCCTTAAATCCAACACGTTAGGGCGCCATTTGTAACGCGCGGACTAAAAAAAGACTTTACAGAAAAATAACTCGACGCGTTGCGCACCGACAAGAAGACGGGATCCGCCGCTATTTTCGCTGGGCCGGTGAACGCATCACCGGCCACTCGCCGCTGCGAGTCGAAGATACTCAAATAAATCGCTGCGCGGGAAGTACAAAGAGGCTTACCGGGAGAGGAGTGCACTCCCCTCGTCGTTCGCTCACGAATCCGCTCCTGCGTCAGGCCTTATCCTCCGGTCGACTTCGGAGTGTTCAGGCCGAGTCTTAACGTCCAGCGTTCACCTACAGACGCTTCGGACCCCAGGAGTGGCTCGGATTGCTCACGTGCGCTGCTCTTCGTGGTCGGTACGTGTACGGGCGCTGCTCTGCACCGGTGAGGACGCACGATACCGTTTTCTTCGCGGACGATCAAATTAACTCGCGTACGCGCGGTTTGACAGCCCGAGAGAATCTGATTCAAAAATGAATCCTGCGCGACTTTGCAACGGTCAAAGTCGCGCCTGCCCCGCGCGTAGCTTACGCAAATACATCGTCCGAGCGATGTCAACACACGCTCGAGATACACGAATTCGCGGGAACGGGAGCCTAACGGGTTCGATAGAATACGGAGGACCGAGATACTTATCTTCTCCGTATTTTATCTTGGAACCTCGGTATACACACATACAAACATTAACACACAAACACCTTAAAACAAATACTCGAAATACATTAGTTCAAAATCCTGGAGCATTTGGAGATCAGTAGGTTGTCGTCTTTGGTGAGGTACACACCGATTTAAATTCACACCAAAATATCCACGCGTAAGCGGAACAGGAAGTACAAACGTACAAATTTGGTGCAAAGACGTTACTGTGCCACACAAACCGGGTCCACCCCGTTTGAGGCAACTGTTAGTACCAAACGACATGAGCGTATAGGTACATTCTGCATACAGGGTATAAGTACACAAACGTGTTCATGGACGGGCACGAAGTCCAAGTCCACCTATACACCGAAAAATTAATAAATAAATAAAATAGAGTAAAAATGGAAAAGACAAAAGCAATAAATACGGTTGTGACAGCTCAAAGAGACGATTAGCTGAACGTCGAAATAATCAAGGTAAAAAGACACAAACATGCGCACACACATAAACATATACGTATAAAAGTAGTATAACTAGGCCGGTTCTGCCCCCCCCCCCCCACCACTCGGCCACCGGCCGACCTGTGTAGCGTTCTGATAGGTTGAGACGGGCAGGTGAATCTCCGCCCACTTTCGAGAAGTTTCTACCCTTCCATTTGTAATGACGTCATCAAATAAAAATTATCCGTATTTTATTGTCACATTTTTGCATGATATTTACCCGACGGCGGGCGGCAGGCGGCGGCGGCGGCATGGCGGCGGCGCGGCGCGCGCGCGAGGACTAGCATCTTACCGTGGTGACAAGCTGGACGACCGCGGGGATGAGCTGATTCGCGCGGGCGCGCGGAGATGAGCATATTACCGCGGTGGCTAGCTGATTTCTGCGGTCATTAGCATACACCGCGTGTAAGTATATTTACTGCGTCGATGAGCTGACTTTCGCGGGCATTAGTCTATCGTCGCTGGTAAGATATTTACCGCGCGTTTATTTTTTTTCGAGGTGGCTTGCATTTTGATTTGACTAACTCAGTAAGTGTATTTCGGCTATAGTATGTTGAACTATCGCATCTCTTCGTTGTTCCGATATTCGTAGTTGCCTTATAGCTATTAATTCTAAGAACTCCAGAGTATTTTAATTGCGTTCTCCTTGCAATCGTTTCCTGACAACGACCCACAAAACTTAATAGTATTTCATAGAATTTTACCCAGTAAATCGAAATACTGTTTTGGTTAACTGCATATACAAACGATAAGAGTGATGACGTCGATGGAAACCCTAGATATAATAATTATTGAAGTGGGTCCATACAAAGGAGGCAAGACGAAAAGTATTTCACTCTTGCCAGCAACCCTGACACGGGTGACGTCATCGCATGCTGTGCAGGTTGAAATCTGCCTTCTGGTATAAGTATTTTGCGGGCATCAGTCTATCATCGCTGGTAAGATATTTATCGCGAGAGAGCGAGTGAGAGAGAGCGAGAGAGAGTGAGAGCGAGGGCGAGAGAGAGTTTTCGAGGTGGCCTGCATGTATTATGTGACTCTAACTCAGTAAGTATATTTCGGCTATAACAGACTGAGCTGTAAACCCGGTTGGCCCGATATACAACATGACGTATAGTTTTTATCTGGATTGTGCTTCTCGACTTTCATGCGTCAATAGGGTCGTATTTTACGACGCTGACCCAAGCACGTACGTGCGCGTGCATGTTTGACGAATAGTTGTTCTTTTTTCACATCTGAAGTGCGTGTATAGTGCCGTTATTCTTTTCGATGCTCACCCTTTATAATAAGATGTGTATTTTGAATCTCAGCAATGTTTCGAAGAAAATGTGCTCACGTGGACGCTGACGCAAACTCCGACGAGATGCTGTACGGGCGACGTCATCGCATGCTGTGCAGGTTGTAACGTGCCTTCTGGTACGAGTATCATCTTGCGCGTGCCCTCCAGCTTATCGCAAACGGCTCTTGTCGATATCGTTCAATGTTACGTCCCCTTGTAAAACATTCAACACACACTCGCATATGCATTTGACGAGCGGTTTGTCAGCCGTGCGCGCGATAGCCGTTCGATGTTTCTTATCTTACAGTGAGACGTATGGCATACCAAAAAGTATCAAATTTCAACCGGCAAATCGAAATACTGTTTTCGTTAACTGCATATACAAACGAGAAGAGTGAGGGCGCTGATACAGGAAACCCTCGAAATAATAGACTCATACAAGGAGGAAAGACGGAGAGCATTTCAGTCTTGCTCGGAGACGAGAGCAGAACAGTCGCGTCTTGAATTAATACCATATATACTTGCCACAGTCAAATATCAGAATACACACAGCATTTTTATTAGTTTATTCTCAAATAAGTATTTATTTATCGTTAAACTTGCTACCTCGAAAGGACATAAGATTACAATAAATTCTTAAAATTTGTTATTCTATTCATAATTAGTCATACGGGCCTTATAAATACGACGAGGGAGCTGGAATTGTTTCATTGTGCAACGAAGTTTTAAGTGATCACTATGTCCGCGTTTGACTGTAAAAAACTTGTGAATATTATGCTAGAAGTATATGGGCTTTTAGCCTATAAAAAAGTAAATCCTGAAGAAATTACGAAGTGGATTAAACTAGGCAACCAGAATCTAAGAAAGTTCAGGAGGTTTTCGCTTAAAAATGGAAACACTGTTGCAGAAAAACAAAGTTTTATATCCACAATTGCATTACTCAAAGGCATTCAAGGCAGATTCAAGCGTTTATTAAAGAGTGGTGCGGGTTTGCGTGAAACAAGAAGTGACAGAGTAAAATGGCAAAATGTGGAGTCTGCTTTCAATGATCGTATTAAATCTGGAGCGATTACCAACTTAAAAAATTTAGATATTACCAGATTTATGAAAGACGCTCAAGCATTATTTCAATCTCAAATGAAAAATGTTTTGAAAAAAGAAGAGGCTCTCAAAGTGTATACTATCTTGTCAGCTGAATACATCATAATAAAAGCTGATAAAGAGATAGTAGAAATCAAGTATTTTAATACAAAGGCGGAGCCGATTTTACGAACAACTGACTTAAAGCAATGGTTTGCTGAGAATGTTCAACAGCGCATTGAAAAAGACATGGAAGAATTTCAGGAGAAAGATTCCGGCTGGACACTTCGACAAATTCTTAATCTATCTGTACTCATCAATAAATATAATCCAATGTGAGGAGGCTCATACATAAGTTTACCCCCGCAAATACAAAAGAAGCATGCATGTATCAATGTACAGAATTTCGATGATGCATGTTTCAAGTGGGCAATACTGTCAGCTTTGCACCCTGTACATCACTCTGACCGAGTATCATCATATAAAGTCTATGAGAATGAATTGAATTTTAATGGAATACAATTTCCTATGAGTCCTAAACAAATTCCGAAATTTGAAAAACAAAATAACATCTCGGTTAACGTTTATATTTTAAAAAAGTCTAGTGGAAATTTTAAAATTGTGCCGCTTCACATAACATCATGTAAGAAGGAAACACATATCAACCTTCTTCTTCTACAAAATTATTATGTAGATGATGAAGAAAGTAAAGAGGAGGAAAACATTGAAAATGATTCATCGATATTCCACTATGTTTGGATCAAAGATTTATCTTTGATAACTTTCAAAATCGAGTCATAAGCAGTTTATTTGTGATCGGTGTCTACATTATTTTAGAAATGATTCTAAATTGAATTTGCATGAACAAGATTGTATGCAACTTAACAAGTACAAAGTAACTTTGCCTACACCAACAGACAATATTTTACAGTTTAAAAATTTTAATTATAAAGAAAAAGTGCGATTCGTCATATACGCAGATTTTGGTGCCTTCTAAAAGCTGTGGAAATTGGAAATACTTATCAAGAACATGAAGCATTTAGTACTGGATATTATTTAAAGTGTAGTTATGATAACTCTCGATCTCACTACAGTAGCTACAGAGGTTTGCAGAGCAGCTGCAAAGTTTAGCAGAACATTTTGAGACTATCTTCAATGGAAACATTAAATTTAAAACAAGAACAAGAATTTCGAAATACATCATTATGCCACATTTGCGAGAAACCTTTAGCAGAGAAGCGTGTACGAGATCATTGTCATCTGACTGGAAGGTATGGTTAAAAGAAAATTAAATATGCTTCAAGCGAAAATTTTACATTTTTCTTATGTTCTTTTTTTTTCTTATGTTTTAGGTATCGTGGTGCTGCTCGCGAAGATTGCAATTTACAATATAAAGATTCACACAGTATTCCAGTGGTATTTCATAATTTAAATGGCTATGACTCACATTTTCTCATAAAGGATATTGCCAATAGCATTCCTGGACGAGTAGATCTTTTACCAGTGAATAAGGAACGCTTCATCTCATTCACCAAGCGCATTGACGGAAATGATATTAACTTTAAATTCATAGATTCTTACCGATTCATGGGAGCATCCTTAGACAAATTGTCATCATATCTCGAAGAACTTAATCTTTTGTGGCAAGATTTCTCTCAAAATGCAGAATATGCACCATTTACTAAAGAGAAATTTGAATTACTTAAGCGGAAAGGAGTATTCCCTTATGATTATGTGGACTCAAAAGAAAAACTAGATGTTTCCGAGCTGCCATCAAAAGATGAATTCTACAGTAAATTAAATGACAATCCAATATCAGATAAAGATTATGAGCATGCGAAAAATATTTGGACAGCATTCAACATATCGAATTTGGGCCAATATTCAGATTTATACTTAAATACAGATGTTCTACTTTTGGTCGAAGTATTTGAAAATTTCCGCGACAGCTGTCTGAAAGCTTACGGCTTAGATCCAGCACATTATTTCACAACTCCAGGCTTAACTTGGGATGCTATGCTCAAGTATACGAAAATACAGCTAGAATTACTTACAGATATTGATCAAGTTATATTCATTGAACGCGGTATTCGAGGTGGAGTGAGTCAATGTTCCAACCGTTATGCTCGAGCAAATAACAAATACATGGGTAATGATTATGAAGTAGATAAGGAGTCCAAATATCTCATGTACTTTGATGTAAATGATCTCTATGGTTGGGCTATGCAACAATATCTACCCTATGGTGGTTTTGAATGGATTGATGATGTAGAACGAATAAATTTTAATATTCCGGATAATGCCCCAGTTGGCTACATACTTGAAGTGGACTTGGAATATCCAGAACATTTACACGATACACATAAAGATCTACCATTTTGTCCAGAGCACAAGAAACCACCAGGCTCCTCACAAGCTAAACTTCTCACGACTGTTGAGCAGAAATCGCGATACATTCTACACTATCGCAATGTGAAGCAAGCTCTAGAAAATGAATTAAAACTCAAAAAAATTCATAGAATACTGAAATTTAATCAAAGACCCTGGCTCAAAGAATACATTGATCTAAACAGTAAAATGCGAGAAGCAGCTAAAAATGATTTTGAAAAAAATCTCTACAAATTAATGAACAATGCTGTTTTTGGAAAGACGATGGAAAATGTGCGAAAAAGAGTTAATGTTAAATTACTAACTAAATGGGAAGGTCGATATGAAGCAGAAGCTCGTATTGCACAGCCAGAATTTCATAGCAGTACTATCATCGATGAAAATCTTGCTATTGTAGAGTTAGCAAAAACTGAAGTGTGTATTAACAAGCCAATCTACGTAGGACTGTGTGTACTTGATTTATCAAAAACATTAGTATACGATTTTCACTACAAATATATGAAAACGAAATTTGAGGATCGTTGCAAACTGCTATATACTGACACTGACAGCTTAATATATGAAATAAGAAATGATGATATTCATCAAGTGATTAAGAGCGATATTGCAAATTTTGATACTTCGGACTATTCATCTAATAATGTATTTGGAATTCCACAAGCCAATAAGAAGGTTGTAGGATTAATGAAGGATGAGTGCAATGGTTGCATTATGACAGAATTCGTTGGACTACGTAGTAAAATGCATAGCATACGCGTCAATGGCCAAGACCAGATGAAAGAAGCTAAAGGCATGAAAAGTGGAGTTGTCAGCAAAACCATCAATTTCGATGACTATCTTCAGTTTTTACTAAATTCAACTACACAATACAGACAGCAGTGTATCATTCAGTCTAAAGCTCATGTAGTGCGTACTGTGAAACAAACAAAATTAGCTCTAAGTCCACATGACAATAAGAGATATCTCATACCAAATGAAACAGATACTCTGCCGTGGATCAGGCATTATAAAATAGATGAAGATTTATTGTATGTATATATATACAGGGTGATTCCGAAACAATACAACATTTATACACCAACGTGATCAGCGTGAAAAACTGAGTCAAGATCACTTGGTCCCGAAAATTTTCCGGCAAGTTTTCCACACCTCTGTTAAACACAGTGGAATTTCCCGCATAGCGTCGGCCCTGGCAGAGCGGCGGCTCTGGCAGAGCGGCGGCCGCCGCGGCAAAGAGTGGGGGGCAACCGTTGCTACGGAGTACGTCTACGGAAGCGGGAGGTAAGGGGGAAGCGGAGCAATCGAGGAGCGCAACGATTTAGTCCGCAGTAAAAATCGCTGTGAAATCGACTTGTCACAGAAATGACTGCATATTGGTTATAAGGTAAATCGAGGTCGCAAAAACCGATTTCGAAATTTGCAGATTCCTAGGTCCAAGGGTTCTATCCGAAAACAGCGTTTGAAAGTTTTATTTACTTATATCTCGAGAACCGCTTAGTCTACAACAAAATGGCTTACACCAAACGAAAGAGCGCAAAATTTTGAATCATAAACGATTTTTTACTCGATTCCGATGAGTACAAAGTTCCGAGATAATTAATCGAAAAGAAATGAACATGCCCCCGACTTTCCTCCCGCGCTGCGGTATGCTTCCCGTGTCTCTCGCTCCCACAGCAATCAAATAAAACTTACGAACGTTGGTTTCGTATAGAAGCCCTGGGAAACTGAGAGAGCTGCAAATTTCAAAATCTGTTTTTGTCGACATCGATTTACCTTATAAACAGAATTCAGCCGTTTCTGTGACAAGTCGATTTCAGTACTGGACTCATTTTCAAGACAGCTGGCGAGGAAAGCTTTCGTTTGATCGGCCAAAAGCTAGTGAAACTATGAACGCATCATAGTTGATATCTCTTGATGATAAATACAGAGTGAGTCATGTATTTCCTTTCTTAAAAAATGTGGGCCCGATGTTGTGCAACATTTGAAAATTAATTTAGATTCGTCATAAAGAATCGGCGTGAAGATTTGCTATACTCGTTACATTTGAATTTTTATATTGAATTTCTACACTTTAGGTATTTTAAACTAAATAAATAAATTAACATAAAATATGAAAATAATTTTTCGTTTAAAAAAATTATCTGATTATCCTATCATTTTACGTATTCAGAATTAAAGCATGATAAAATACTTTTATTTTATACTTTGATTTTGTCATTAGTCTTTACAAAAAACGAGAAATCGACGGCACTGCTGTTTTAGAGCGTTACATGAAAAGTTCTTTAGTTTAAATCATGTTAACCATGGAATTTCTTGATGAAAACCCGGGAAGCGTTCGTTTCGTTTCGTCACCAGTTCAACTTTTATTTTCAGGCTCGAAACAGCTGTACAGCCATGCAGCGAGAAGCTCACTCGAAATATTACGGACGATGCCGCCTTGCAGTATTACGACAAAAGTTCTTGCGCTAAAATGAATTTCTCATCCTCGCAAGCGCGTTATACTTCTAATCATCAATGGATCATTCAATAAAAAAACGATAAAACAGTTACACGACCGTTGTCAAAATTTATGTAAAGGATTTTCTGGCTTAAAATATTATTTTAACCCCACGATGAGCTCAGGTGGCTGGTAACACATTACCCTTTTAAAAACAAGCGTTTTTCTATTAGAAATCAAGAAATCGCGTACACAGGCACCTCGTATCCTTACGTAAAGAGTTCTCGTGCTTAAATAAATCTATCGGCTTCGCTAAAACATCTAGAGCAGCACAACACTCTACCCTATGATGCCCAAGAGTATTGTTTGTTGAAAAAATTGCAAAATTAGAGATGCTGTCGCTTCGCAGCCTTACATTAAAAGTTCTCGCGCTTTGAACATTAAAAGTTCATACAAAAAAGTAGATCTATCTACCTATAATCTTCAATAAACTGTAACGTAAATAGATAATCAGAATGTGAATTGAAAGGAAAACTTCTATTAATGGTAACAAAAATCGTATTTCTAGTTGACGAGGTTCATGCACGACTCCCAAATTAAAGCAGTGTTAAATCAAGAGGTTGTCTAAAATATGTAAGAGCAATAGCTGTAATGTAATTAAGCCATTTCAAATAATATAAATAGTTAATCTGTTATAAAAAAAGTCTATTTAACATAACTAAAAAACATTTTTTAACAAAATGTCGATATTTCAGGAACAGATTTCGTCAGTACAAACGATTATTGATAAAACACAGGGATTTTTTTTCATTAACTACCGATTTCATTTTTCAAGATAAGATTTTGTTTCTTAATTTACTTCATTGTTACTTGCCGCAGAAAAATTTCATAATTATCCAAAACCTTCAAAGATAAAGGAAATTTAAAAAATACATTTCTTTTACCATATTCACGAATTTATGAACAACCACGGCCATGGTTATAACATTCTGAATAATAAATGATTTTGTATTTTTCCCCGACGGGACCCAAAAACATTCATTAAGGGGGTCAGAGACCTTTAAAATGACGAAAAATCGATTTTTTTATTACATATTTCACTAAAAAACACATGTACAATATGTCCCAAATTGTTTTAAAGCATTATCCATTTTTCTTTTCAGAATAAACACAAAACATTGATAAAGCTTTCTATTTGCTTTTTGTGTAAATTACATTTATAGCACTGCGTGACTTAAGTCCGCACTTATATCCCGCATATCCGTCGGATAAGTAGTCCATTATTTCACCGTGTTTATCGCACTCGCTACGCTCGTGCGCTAACCTCACGGTGCCCTAATGGACTGCTTAGCGCACGATAGGCGTGACAGCGAACTTAAGGCATGCAGTGTTATAAAAAATTGTACGATACTAGTGCGTTAAGTAACCCATTACACGCCGTGATAGGACCCTCGCTACGCTCGGACCCTAACTTCACGCCATAACGTAATGGGCCACTTATCGCACTTGTATCGTAATGTACTATTTTCCCCTTGTACAGATAATATTGATTTGTACTATTTTTTTTTGTTCAATTTTCTTTTTTTAATATATTTTAAATTTTCATTCTACATATGTATACCGCGTAACCCAATTATCCTGACATTGGATTTTCTCTCTGGAAAATTGTGAAAAGGTTGGAAAAACGGTGAGTCTAAGGGTTTTGGCGACCGAGGAACACAATGGTGCAGTCAAAATTGACGTAGCACACAAATAAAAAAGATAGCAAAATTATTTTTTCGAAAAATAATTAAGGTATGGTTTTTATGTACATTTATCGAAGTTCATTAAGTTTAAAGACCATACCGCCTTTGACCGACCTCGATATCGATATATTAAGTTAAAAAATTAAGAATATATTGCTAGTATATTGGAAATATATTGGGTAGCATATGGGAACAATATTGCCAAACCTATTGGCGATATGTGTGAGATACCTGTTTGGCACAATAATTGCAATATATTGGAAATAGGTTTTGCAATATAGTGCCAATATACTTCCCATATCTACTGCCAATACATTACCAATGCAAATCCAATAGTTTTGATTTCTACGCAGGTATGGCTGAAAGTATAAAGGATTCCGTACGGAAAGCGTTGGATTCGAATTTTTCGCACAACATTGACTGAAATTCACCTAAATTTAATACAAAGTTTCCCGTAAGTAGAGCGTATTTATCACACTTTTCCCAAACTTAGGTGAAACTTAAGATTAACTTTGTATGAAGTTTTACGTAACTTAATCATAAGATTTCAATTTGGTTTTCCAAACCTTCAAAGAGATGAACTGAGGCAAAGTGAATATAAACATATGAAGTATTTCATAAGGCGAGTTTAATATTCCTATTTTTACCTGAACATTGACGGATACTAATCTGAAGTTCATATTAAGTTTCCTGTCGATGGTGATGACAAGCTCTTTCTAAAGTATGGCTGGAAGTATGACTTAAAGTATGGCTGAAAGTATGGCTTGAAGTATGGATGAAAGTATGGCTCAAAGTATGGCTTGAAGTATGGCTTAAAGTATGGCTGAATGTATGGCGTGAAGTGTGGATGAAAGTATGGCTTAAAGTATGGTTCAAAATACGGTTTAAACTATGGCTTAACGTATGGCTTAAAGTATAGCTGAAAGAATAGCTGAGGGTATGGCTTAAAATATGGATGGAGGTATGGCTTACAGTATGGATGAAAGTATGGCTTAAAATATGGCTGAACGTTATCGTTTAGATTCCGTAAGGAGATCGTAGTATTCGAATTATTTCCACAACCTTGACTGTAATTCACCTAAATTTTGTATTAAGTTTCTCGTGAGTAGAACGTATTTATCATTATTTTCCCCAACTTTACCGAAACATAACATTAACCTTGTATGACGTTTTGCGTAATATAATCATAAGATTTCAATTCGGTTTTCCAAACTTTAAAAGAGCTGAACTGAGCCAAATTTAATATAAACATATGAAGTATTTCCTACGGCGAGTGTAAGATGCCTAATTTTACACGAACATTGACGGAAACTAATCTGAAGTTCATATTAAGTTTCCTGTCGATGGTCGTGACAAGCTTTTTCTAAAGTATGGCTTAAAGTATGGTTTACAGTATGGATGAAAGTATGCGTTAAAGTATGGCTTAAAGTATGGCTGAAAGTATGGCTTAAAGTATGACTTAAAGTATGGCTGAAAATTAACGTTTAGATTCCGTAAGGAGATCGTAGGATTCGAATTATTTCCACAACCTTGACTGAAATTCACCTAAATTTTTTGTATTAAGTTTCCCGTGAGTAGAACCGTATTTGATAGTTCTTTTCCCAAACTTTACCGAAACTTAACATTAACCTTGTATGATGTTTTACGTAAGTTAATCATTTTAACCTTGCAGAATATCTACAAAAGTAATGGCAACCCCCAGAGCACCGCGGAAGACCGCCAAAGTACCCCTAAAGCACGAAAAAATCACAAAAAATCTAATTCCGCCGTTTTTGAGATCCCGGATAATTTTATTCCGGGAATACAATTTTTCAGCATGCAAGATAGCTAAAAAAAATTGGCAACCTCCAAGGTACCGCGGAAGACGCCCAAACTATCCCTTATGCACGAAAAAATCGCAAAAAATTTTTTGGGAGTGTACTGCGATGCTTTGGGGATTGCCAATTTTTTTAGCTATCTTCCTTGCTCAAAATTATATTCCGATACTAAAATTATCGGGAATCTCAAAAACGGCCGAATTAGATTTATTTTTGTGGTTTCTTGTGCTTTAGAGGTAGTTCGGGGGTCTTCCACGGTGCTATGTGGGTAGCCAATTTTTTTGTAGTTATCTTGCATCCGCAGAATTGTATTACGCGACTAAAGTTATCGGGGATCTCAAAAGCGGCGGAATTAGATTTTTTAGCGATTTTTCGGACTAAAGTGGCAGTTGGTGGTCTTCCGCAGTGCTTTGGGGGTTGCCAAATTTTTTGTAGATATTCTGCATTGTCAAAATTGAATTCCGATAATAAAATTATCGGATATCTCAAAAACGGCGGAATAAGATTTTTATTGTTCGTGTAAAAATACGGATCTTACACTCGCTTTAGGAAATACTTCATATGTTTATATTCACTTTGCCCCAGTTCATCTCTTTTAAAGTTTGGAAAACCAAATTGAAATCTCACGATTAACTTACGTAAAACTTCATGCAAAGTTAATGTTAAGTTTCACCAAAGTTCACGAAACTTAATACAAAATTTAGGTGAATTTCAGTCAAGGTTGTGGAAAAAATTCGAATCCTGCGTTCTCCTTACGGAATACAAACGATAACGTTCAGCCATACTTTAAGCCATACTTGCATCCATACTTTAAGCTATACTTTAAGACATACTTTAAGCCATACATTCATCCATACTTCAAGCCATACTTTCAGCCATACTTTAAGCCATACTTTCAGCCATACTGTAGAAAAAGATTGTCACAACCATCGACAAAAAACTTAATATGAACTTCAGATTAGTTTCCGGCAATGTTCGTGTAAAAATAGGAATCTTACACTCGCCTTAGGAAATACTTCATATGTTTATATTAACTTTGGCTGAGTTTGTCTCTTTTAATGTTTGGAAAACCGAATTGACATCTTATGATTAACTTACGTAAAACATTATTCAAAGTTAATGTT
Source organism: Torymus aiolomorphi (assembly GCA_036365515.1). NCBI lineage: Eukaryota > Metazoa > Arthropoda > Insecta > Hymenoptera > Torymidae > Torymus > Torymus aiolomorphi. The sequence continues at coordinate 179,258,561 of CM070873.1, forward strand.
AAGTTTCGGTAAAGTTTGGGAAAAGAAAGATCAAATACGTTCTACTCACGGGAAACTTAATACAAAAAATTGAAGTGAATTTCAGTCAAGGTTGTGGAAATAATTCAAATCCTACGATCTCCTTACGGAATCTAAACGATAACTTTTGGCCATACTTTAAGCCATACTTTCATCCATACTGTAAGCCATACATTAAGCCATACTTTCAGCCATACTTTCAGCTATACTTTGAGCCATACTTCCAGCCATACTTTAAGCGATACTTTCAGCCATACTTTAAGCCATACTTTACGCCATATTTTAACCATACTTTCAGACATTCTTTTGAAAAACCTTGCCACAACTATCGACGGGAAACATAATATGAACTTCAGATTATTTTCCGCCCATGTTCGTATAAAAATACGAATCTGTCACTCGCCTTATGAAATACTTCATATGTTTATATTCACTTTGCCTCAGTTCATCTCTTTGAATGTTTGGAAATCCAAATTGAAATCTTATGATGAAGTTACGTAAAACTTCATACAAAGTCAATGTTAAGTTTCACCTAAGTTTGGGAAAAGAGTGATAAATACGCTCTACCGAGTGACAATCCACCAACGCACCACTTTTAAAAGGTTGTAATTACCGATTGAATTGAAATATCGATATCGGGTAGGCGGCATTTTAAGTTTTTTGAGCACGTCTATCGATTCGTCGGATCTATTCTGCGATAGAATTAGTATTAACGAAGTTATGAAATTTTTTTCCCGGAAAAAATGTTTTTCCGAACTTTATTTATGCATTTTGGGAAAGAACAGGAAAAAAGAATTGGGAATAGGCGTTTTTGGTATAAATTCGGTAAATCCTTTAATTTTAAATAAATGTACAAAATCATTAATATTTCGATGCGGACGGAAAGAAATGTGGATGAGGCTTCAAACGTTCAGTAGGGTTGGAATAGAGGAATGTAATGAAACGCGCAACTTCTCGCCGTGCCAGAAAGAAGAGGTTACTTGCTCTGTTTACATAACGATCTTATGTTCGTCGCTCAGAGATGTCGCCAATATGTTCGCACGATTCGCCGGTGCGCGGCGACCAGCGTAGCGCAGCGGCAGGCAACGATTGAATATCGTCCAAGTGTCATGCCGTATGCCTCGACGCACAATAACGTTCGATGCAACAGCCCGTTGTAAGTTTGGGGGTGTACTCTGTCGTTTTTACGTCTAGGTGTCGTGGCACATCCAATGGGGTGTCTAGATGTTCGGAGTGACCGATGATGGGGTCTAGGTCGTGCGCTCTGTAGTTTTTTACGTCTAGGTGTCGTAGTGCATCAACTGGGGGGTCTAGGTGTTTGGGGTGGCCAATGAAGGAGTCTAGGTCGTGCGGACCGTAGCTTTTTTACGTCGAGGTGTCGTAGCGCATCCAATGAGAGATCTAGATGTTCGCGGTGGCCGATGATTGAGTTTATGTGGTGCGCTCCGTATTCTTTTACGTCTAGGTGTCGTAGCGTATCCAATGGGGGCTTTAGGTGTTCGGGGTGGCCGATAACGGAGTCTAGATGGTGCGCTCCGTAGTTTTTTACATCTAGGTGTCGTAACCGCATCAAATGGGGGGTCTAGGTGTTTGGGGTGGCCGATGAGGGAGTCTAGGTCGTGCGCTCTATAGTTTTTTATGACGTGGTGTCGTAGACCATCCAATGGGAGGTCTAGATATTTGGGGTGGCCGATGATGGAGCTTAGATGGTCCGCTCCGTAGTTTTTTACGTCCAGGTGTCGTAGCGCAGACAATGAGAGATCTAGATGTTCGGGGTGGCTGATAATGAAGTCTAGTTGGTGCGCTCCGTAGTTTTTTACGTCTAGGTGTCGTAGCGTATCAAATGGCGGGTCTAGATGTTTGGGGTGGCCGATGATCGAGTCTAGTTCGTGCGCTACGTAGTTTTTTACGTCGAGGTGTCATAGCGCATCCAATGAGAGATCTAGATGTTCGGGGTGGCCGATCATGGAGTCTAGGTAGTGCGCGCCGTAGTTTTATACGTCTAGGTGTCGTAGCGCATCCAATAGAGGCTCTAGGTGTTCGGGGTGGCCGATGACGGAGTATAGGTAGTACGCTTCGTATTCTTTTACGTCTAGGTGTCGGAAAGCATGCAAAGGGGGGTTTACGTGCAATATTTAATTTTTATCTAATAAATATCTAAATTTTAAATATTCTATTCGAATATTTACTGGAAATCTCAGCCGTAATCTCAGCTGGAACACTATCTGTAATTTGTTCAAAGACAGTAGGTACAGCTGGAATTCCAGCTGGTATTCCAGCTAGGTATTTTCAACCGGGAGCGCATTCTCAACAGACATTCCCCTCTAGCTGCTCGATTCCTCATGGTAATCTAGCCCATTGAAATTAATATAACTGAATATAAGTCAGTAGTTTAAGCTATTCATTGTTCGTATGCTTAAAAGACCTCTCAAAGAGCGAACCCAAATACAGTAGATTGTCAATTTTCATGAAAAATATTGACGTTTAATTAGTTTGCTATTGCATCAAAGAGGATTGTTTTTGAGTAACAGTACTTACTGCACTCTTAAAAATTATGTGCCTATTTAACACAAAGTTTATGTAAAATATGAATGTTCCTATTTAACACAAAAATTTGTGTAAATGATGTACACAAACATTGTGTAAGAATTCGACACAAGAATTTGTGTAAAATCGCTGCTTTACAAACAAACTTGTGTAAATTGCCGTTTTACACAAAAATTTGTGGGAGAGGACAGGGAGACCGTTTAATTCCCGTGCAAGCCGATTTTGGTCCCTTTTCTGGCGATTCTGAGAGACGCTGCTAATCGGGCCGTCCGGTGTGCTAAAGACGCTTCAATATAAGTCATGATCTAGTAGAAATTTATCTATACGAACTGGCCAAGAAGTTAGAAAATAGCTAGTAAAACTGGCTAATAAATGACTATGATGAAACGTTTTTTCTCCTATTTTTTGCCTATTTCTTAGATTGAGGTAAAAATAAAATATTCGTATTTGATTTACTTACTAATTTTATCTTTGATAAAAGAGCATTAAACTGCATTGGATGGCTTTTCAAAATATAAATAAATAACATGAACTAATAAATCGTTTATTTTACTCATTCTATGAATAATTCAGCAAAACTCTTATTTCTCCATCTGATTCTGTCCCTCTCTCTCCTTATCATAGCAGCAAGCCTACTAGTATCCATTTTCAGTATATAAAAACTGATCAGTTTTAATATCTTTAAAATACTTAAGAACAAGGTTGTGCTTATCTTCGAAAAACTAAAAGCTATTTTTCAATCTATTAAATAGATAAATATTGGGAGAAAAAGTATTTCATCGAGAGATAGAAAGTCGACAACGGAAATTCCTATTTTATAATGGCCAATTTCTAATATTAATGGTCGGATATTGGTTATAAAATGTTTTGAATTTCCACCAGGGTAGTGTAGTCATTAATTTGCGATTTCGGCGGTCAAGATGCTCTGTAAAAACACAATTTAGTTATTCATTGACGAATCGATCGTCGTGCGTCTCATTATCTTAGGACAATTATATAAAAAGTTCAACAAGTATGAGGACTTTGAAACACGGCCATAAGAAACACCTGTTAAGTCCATCTTGCAGTTCTCTTGTAATGTTTGCTAGAAGTCATTTTGTTTGTTTAAATTTATTTGATTTCTGCCGTTCCCATATCCTTAGGATAATCCCTCGAAAAGTTCAAAAGGTCCCAGTCGCGAGAAACGGGTTACGATGCGAATAAGAGTTAATAATGTATCCTTACTTAAACACGATTTCGCCTGTCCAGATGGTCTATGAAAACACAATTTAGTTATTCATTGGCGAATCGATCATCGTAAGTCTCATTAAAGTAGGATAATTATATAAAAAGTTCAAGAAGTATCAGTACTTTAAAAAAGGTCCATGCGATACGTAAGTACCTGTTAATTCCATCTAGCAATTTCATTGCAATGTTTGCGTAGAAGTCAATTTCTTTTTGTGCTTTTATTCGATTTCTGTCGCTCTCACGTCCTCAGGATAATCGCTTGAAAAGTACAAGTGGGCCCAAATAAGAGAAACAGCTTAGGCCGAGAATAAAAATTAATTGTGTATCATTACCTGAACGGAGCTGTGGAGATCTAGATGCTGTATCAAAACACAATTTCTTTATTCATTGATGAATAGATCTGCGTGCGTCTTATTATCGTAGGACAATTATATACAAAGTTCAAGAAGTATCAAGACTTTGAAACACGGCCATACGTTACGTAAGTACCTGTTAATTCCATCTAGCAGTTTCATTGCAATGTTTGCCTAGAAGTCAATTACTTTTTGTACTTTTATTCTATTTCTGTCGTTCCCGTATGACACATTAAAAACGTACACTCTTCTCCAACTATTTTATCATGATTGGCGAAACCGATTTGGATAAAGTAGTAGAGCATTCGGAAGAGCGGAGCAAGAGCTTTCTAATGGTATTGTTAGTTATTTTCGTAGACTTTATTTAATATTATTGATTTTGATGTCTAAAGTTCATTTCAAGGTGCAAAGTTGACATCTTATGTTTTTTCAGCCGATCATTTTTTCTCATGTATTTGGTGTAAATAGATACGAGATAACCGTACTTTGGATGTAGTTTGAGGTATTTTTCTATTTTTAAAATAATATTAAAAATGTGGTAATTAGGCTATGCGTTAAAGAACAAGTCAGGTCTACGGCAACTTCAGACCTTCCGTTTGAAAAAGTCCCTAGGATTTTCGAATGTCTTGAAAAATAAACCGCGTCATTGATGGATGTATCCTAAGATTCCATTTAATTTAATTGTATAAAGTAAAATGAAAGACTGTATAATAAGAAAGAATTAATTTTGTGAAATATTGTTAACCTAAAAAAATCAATACCAATACAATGTAATTTTGTAAATTTGACGAAGCAGATGAAATAATACGTACACCCAACGGATAAAATAATTTTTGATATTTGAACACAAGTTTTGAATCTTTATAATGGTTAGGTTAGCCATAAAACTTGCGTACAACCTACTCTCAGATCTTTATCCAACCCATCCTTTACAACCTTCTAAAAGCTGGAGTTCCAATTTTCAAAGTTACTTTTTCCGTTGGGTGTAGAATAATCATAATAATATTTAATTGTAACAGAATATATCGCTTAAATCTCGCCGTCACAACGAGCCGAGAAGAGCGAAAAAATGAATAGAGTTTTCGAGGCAAAACGATGTAGTATGCGGAACGTAGGTGATTGTACATAGCAGTGTTACAGAATAAGTCTCGATGCGGTCGAGCTGCCTCGTCTATTCGGACAATCAGTGGCTCGACAAGTTTGATCGTTGTTCGATGGCCCTTCCCCGCCTGATTATCGTAACGCGTGTTTGTATGCACACAGAACAAGTTCCGGTGATTCCGGAACATACTTACATTAAGCTTGAAGTAGCTAGATATCGCTGTCGTCAGATCTCTCCGATGAGACCCGTGAGCTTTAGAAATGACTCTTCTATACGTGAATAGTCTCGCCTTCACTTTAAAATTAAAACAGTTCAAATGCACTTAAACCGAATTAGTGGTGTACTTATAACTAATAATCAGTGACAATAAGTGAATATTTACTGATTGGCAGTTATAAATATAACACTAACTTAGTATCAGTGCATACACATTCATTAAAATTTAGAGAGTAAAAAATGCGGTAATTGTATGGTAAATTCTGTATTACTCCGCTTTACTTTGACGAGATACTCGGATACTGCTTATCATAGACAGCGGGAACCAAAAACAGCTCAGAGTAAATGTCTTTTATAGCATAACAATATCAGTCTTTTTATAAATATTAAGAATAATAATAAAAATAAATGTTTTAATTTATGTTAGGTAATGAATAATCAGTCAATTCCCAGACCTGAACCGTACCATTTGCAATTTCCGGTTCTCGGCGACCGAGAAGCAGGAAATGCCGTGCTCGGTTGATTAGGTAGTTTCAGGAGCCTCGCAGACTATTCCGAAGACCTAATAAGTATTGGACATGTCCCAAGTAACTTATTATTGCGTTATTACCTTATATTTACCCAATTCATCATTCATAATCGTCGACTGAATACATATATCATTTTTTCCCACTTCTCGGTAACCGAGATTTGGGAAGTCACACAAAATCGATCTAGTTATGTTCTACTTTACTCGCATAGGCATTTAGACTTGCTAGCCCATGCCATTTGATGTAAAAAACGCGGTAATTGTATGGTAAATTCTGTATTACGGCGGATTACTTTTACGACATACTCGGATATTGCTTATCGTAGAGAGCGGGAATCGAAAACTGCTCAGAGTAAATGTCTTTTAGCATAATAATGTCATTGTTTTTTTTATAAATATTAAAAATAAGAATAATAAATGTTTTAATTTAAGTTAGGTGATTAATAGTGAATCCATTCCCAAACTTGAACCCTACCGTTGTAATTTCCGGTTCTCCGCGACCGAGAAGCAGGAAATGCCGTGCTCGGTTGGTTTAGGTAGTTTCAGGAGCCTCGCGGACTATTCCGAAGACCAAATAAGTATTGGACATGTCCCAAGTAACTTATTATTGCGTTATTACCTTATATTTACCAATTTCATCATTCATAATCGTCGACTGAATACATATATCATTTTTTCCCACTTCTCGTTCGGTAACCGAGATTTGGGAAGTCACACGGAATCGATCCAGTTATGTTCTACTTTACTCGCATAAGCATTTAGACTTGCTAGCGCATGCCATTTGATGTAAAAAACGCGGTAATTGTATGGTAAATTCTGTATTACTGCGGATTACTTTTACGACATACTCGGATATTGCTTATAATAGACAGCGGCAACTGAAAACTGCTCAGAGTAAATGTCTTTTAACAATAATATCAGTCTATTTTTAGAAATATTAAGAATAATAATAAAAATAAATGTTTTAATTTATGTTATGTGATTAGTAGTGAATCCATTCCCGAACTTGAACCGTACAATTTGGAATTTCCGGTTATCGGCGACCGAGAAGCAGGAAATGCCGTGCTCGGTCGGTTTAGGTAGTTTCAGGAGCCACGCGGACTATTCCGAAGACCAAAGAAGTCTCAAGTTAATTAGCATTGCGTAGCATGGACAAGTCTCAAGTTAATTAGCATTGCGTTATTACGTGCAAAAAAGTGCTACTTTGGTAACACGTATCGTAATGTACTATACTTTTCCGAATCTACTATTTTTGATTAGCTGGCCAAAAGTACCAACTTTGCTACCTGCGCCCGATCGCAAATGTTGTATTTTTGGTGTCGCCAGCCACAAAAATTATATAAGCACAAGGGGGTGAAAATAAAGAATCCCTTCGACTATTTTTGTCAGTCTTGTCTTCGGTTAGAGTGACAATTTATGTTCGATCTGGTACATTCTTTATTTTTCATCGACGCCGTTCCGTAAGTACTATTTTTTTTTCTTCCTAGCTACGCGAATAGTGCTTTTTTCGGGCCTGAGTTGTGCTTTTTTGGCCTGGCCGTAGATACTTTGAAAATAAAAGTAACGCCTTGCCAGACGATTTCCATAGGATTCGGTATTTATGATTAAATTTAAGATTTCAACATAATTTATTCTATTCTAGAACGATCTAGAATAAACGAATCCATCTCTGATCTCGAAGGAAGTCAAAAAAAACAATCGGTTGCGCCCTCATTAGGTGTTGCTATGTGTAAGTATGTGTAAACTATTTTTGTATATGTAAACTGTATGTAAACTATTTTTTCGCTATACGTCGAAGTAGGGATGTACGAATACTCGACTCGACGTGGTTGAACAGTATCGATCTATTTTTTCGAACTCGAGTCGAATACTCGATACTTTGAACTGTTCAACATAATACGATCTACTCGTACACAATCAAACAGTTCGAACCAAATGAACTACTAGGAAGTGCTTGTACTACTCGATTTCGTTGAATTGTTCGAACCAAGTCGGACTATTCGATTTCGTTGACTGTTCGAACCAAGTCGGGCTATACGATTCCATCGAACTATTCAAATCAGGTCGGACTATTTGATTACGTCGAACTATTTGAACCGCGTTTGTGTTTCTTACCGAGTAGAAATTCATCCAAGTCTCCCGGATGTTGGCCCTGCACAGGGTAAAGTTAGGAGGGTCGTATCTAGGAATGTGACGCGGTGCAGGACAGGCTACAAACGGGTCGCCCTAAACTCAGTTTTTTATGCTCGATAACTATACTTATCTAAACCTAGACATATGCCATATTTTTTTAAATATTCGAATAGTATTTGTAAATTTGGTAGCCCCGTACATTGAAAATGTACCAAAAATGATAAAACTATAAAAAAAATCGCTGCCAATTTATTGTCCCGTAGCTTCCTCAATTTTAATTTGTTGATTCCTTTAATTAATTTTTAATAGCAAAAATTATAAATCTACTTCTACAAAAAATTTTGAATCGATTAAGTAAATTTTACTCCCGTAATCGTTGGACATACAAAACTAATTTTTTTCTAAAAAAATTAATTAACAAAATGAACTAAAAATGTTTACAGATAGGTAATTATTTTCTGCATTATCATGATTTTTATTTTAAAAAAATTGACTGTTTAGTTTGGGAGTTATAAGCTTTTAAAAAAAAAAACACGTTTTCGTTAATAACAAAAGAACCATGATAGCTACAAACTTTTTTTTTTTTTAGAAAATATAGGTATTTTAATTAAACTTCCGAGATATGAATTTTTCTTTGCTATTTTTCGTGTATTTTTAGTTATTATAGACTCTTTGCACCCCCCAAGCACAATTTTTCGGATCGATTTTCCTGTCGGCAATTTTTTTACAAGGCTATGGCAATATCTTGAAGAGATTTAAGCCATAAAATTTGTCTCAAATTCATAATCTGCCGAGTTATGAATTTTTCTTTGCTATTTTTCGTGTATTTTTAGTCATTATAGACTCTTTGCACCCCCCAAGCACAATTTTCCGGATCGATTTTCCTGTCGGCAATTTTTTTGCAAGGCTATGGCAATATCTTGAAGAGATTTCAGCAATAAAATTTGTCTAGAAATCATTAATTCCCGAGATATGAATTTTGTTCCGTAATTATTACGTATTTTTCGCTATTTTAGCCCCTTTGCACCCTCCAAGTGAAGGGTTCCGTATCGATTTTCATATCAGAAATTTTTTACATGTCTAATGCGATATCTTGAAGAGATATCAGCCATGAGATTTGCCTCGAATTGATAAACTCCGTAGATATAATTTTTTTATCATGTATTTTCTAGTAGGGGTGGTTTTAGGGATGATTTGGGGGGATAATCGTTTGGGAAATAACATATTTTGTTGTTTTTTTTATGTTTTTATGCATATCTCTAACAGATAAGATAAAGAAACCGAATTACAAATACCAGTCCCAAAGTTATTGCTAAGGAAGTATTTGCGACTCTGGGAATTTGTAAATATTTTTTAGCACGGTATCTCGGCCTCAAGGGGCTTTTCCGGAAAAGCGACTTCATTCCCAATTTTTTTGTAGACTGGAGCAAATACTTCGTAAGGTAGAATTTTTCGACTGGTACGTGTACAAAACGTCCCTCCAGCGTTGAAAAAAAAATTGTTAACGAAATTGCTCTTCTGGAAAAGCCCCTTCATTCCGACATACCGTTCTCCAAACTATAAATAAATTACCAGAGTCGCTAATACTTCGTTAGGAAAAATATTTCAACTGCTACTTGTAGAAAACGTCCGTCCAGTCTTGAAAAATATTTGGGAACGAAATCGCTTTTCCGGAAACGCACCTTCAAGCCGATAAACCGTGCTCCAAAATATAAAAAAATTCACAGAGTCGCAAATAGTTCGCAAGGAGAAATTTTTCGTCTGGTACTTGTAGAAAAGTTCACCAAAATAAAGACGAAATCATTTGGCCCAGTGCACCGAAAAACGGAAGTATTTAAAGTATGTTTTTTACTCTATGAGAAAGCGCGCATAGACTTCATTTCCATTTCGAAAATAAGAATACGAGTCTTGATACAGTAAAATTTATTTAATTTCACTCTACGAAAAACTCATAAAGAGCGAGTCTGGCCTACAAATTGCATGAATTTTGTAGCGTGATTTTTTGAGGCTTTTTCTCGTGCCTAGCAGTGTTTCGGCACAGCGGGAACACCCGTATGCCAAAGTGTGCCGCGAGATCGCTGTTATTGGCATACTTGAAGTGCTTTTGCAAAGTCTGTGTCATATCTGGAAGCGAGATTCTTAATTCATTAGCGCCATTAACCACCGAGCCGCGTTGGGGAGATCTAACAGAAGAAATTTCGAGCTCTTTCAAAAATGGTGTACGAATGTTTCGGAATCACCGGAACATTCGTACGCACTGGAGTTTATTAGTTGAGCCCCCCCCCCCCCCCCGAGAGACGTCCAAAGTAGTAGAACCTATCGCGTAGATTTCTTGCTCCTTTTTATATTGCATAAGACCATTTTCAGCTCTACATGAACAGCCGCACGCGGTCACGTGCCTCGAGTACGTAGTTATCGACACACTTGAAATGCTTTTGCAGAGTCAATACCATATCCGAAAGCGACATTCTTCACGCATTAGCGCCATTAGGAAAACCACCGAGTCTCGTTCGGGAGATCTCAAAGCAGAAATTTCGATCTCTTTTAAAAAGTGTGTACGAATGTTCCAGACTCACCGGAACATTCGTACGCACTGGAGTTTACTAGTCGAGCGGGCTCTCTGAGAGACGCCAAAAGAACTTAGTAGAACCTATCACGTGGATTTCTTGAATCTTTTTGTATTGCGTAAGACCATTTTCAGCTCTGCATGAACAGCCGCACGCGGTCGCGTGCCTCCCGTACACTGTTATTGTGCACACTCGAAATGCTTTTGTTGTGCGTTTGCCATTTGAGAAGGCGACATTCTGCACATAGAAGAGTTATTTCGAATGTTGACGAGTATGATCAGACAGATCGGACAGCAGAAATTTCGAGCTTATTCAAGAATGGCGTACGAATGTTCCGGAATCACCGGAACATTCGTACGCACCCGAGTTCATTAGTCGAGCGGTCCCGCCGAGAGATGCCCAAAGTAGTAAAAGCAATAGCGTGGATTTCTTGTTCCTTTTTGTACTACGTAAGACCATTTTCAGCTCTGAATGAACATCCACACGCGGTCGCGTACCTCAAGTGCGCTGTTATTGGCATACTCGAAGTGCTTTTGTTGTGCCTTTGCCACCTGAGGAGGCGACATTCTGCACATAGAAGAGTCATGCTTTTGCACATTCTTTACCATATCTGAAAGCGATATTCTTTACGCATTACCGCCATTAGAAAAACCACCGGGACGCGTTGGGGAGATCTAACAGCAGAAACTTTGAGCTCTTTTAAACAGGGTGTACGAATGTTCCGGACTCATCGGAACATTCGTACGCACTGGAGTTTACTAGTCGAGCGGTCCCGCCAGAGACGCCCTAAGCAGTAGAATCTATATCGTGGACTTGTTGCTCCTTTTTGTATTGCGTAAGACCATTTTCACCTCTGCATGAACAGCCGCAGGCGGTCGCGTGCCTCGAGTGCGCTATTACTGGCACGCTCGAAGAGATTTTGCATAGTCTTTACCATATCTGAAGAGGGATTCTTCACGCATTAGAGCAATTAGGAAAACCCACGGGTCTCGTTCGGGAGATCTAACAGCAGATATTTCGAGCTCTTTCAAAATGGGTGACACAGTCTTTACCATATCTGAAAGCGAGATTCTTCAGTAATTAGCGCCATTATGAAAATCCATGCGTCCCGTTGGAGAGATCTAACAGTAGAAATTTCGAGCTCTTTCAAAAAGGGTGTACGAATGTTCCGGAATGACCGGAATATTCGTATGTACTCGAGTTTATTAATCCAGCGGTCTCGGTGAGAGACGCCCGAAGTAGTGGAAACAGACGCGTGGATTTCTTGCTGCTTTTTGTATTTCGTAAGACCATCGATTCCAATCCGTGTAAAAATAAGGCTGGGTTGAGTCTGATAACGATCAATGTAACAGCGTGTCCAAAACTATTACACTATGTAACAAGGGAGAAAATTTGCTCTTCATTTTCGGAGATGGGTTCACTCCCATATGTAACAAGTTTTGGACAAGAAAATCCCTTCTTTGGTGAAACTGCATATCACGAACTCATTATTAGAATGTTTGGTAAAACTTCAGGCGAAGTTTAGCTAAACCTTATAAAAACCTTTAATAAAAAAAAAACCTTTAACCTTTCAAACCTTTAACTTCGTCTAAACTTTCAATAAAATTTATGTAAACTTTGTCTAATCTTTATCTAAACTTTGACTGAACTTTATCCAAACTTTGTATAAACTTTGTATAACGCTCCAAGCCTGGCTTAAAGGCTGGGTTAAAATCTGGGTTGATGTATGGCTTCAAGCCAGGCTTTTAGCAAGACTTCGAGGGTTATATAAAGTTCATGCACAGTTTAGATAATGTTTAGTCAACTTTAGGCAAAGTTTAGATAAAGTTTGGATAAAATGTGGACAAAGTGTAAGCAAAGTTTGTACAAAGTTACAAGGTCTTGATGAAAGTTTCGCTTAAAGTGTCGCTCGAAGTTTCGATAGAAGTCTAGATTATTCAAGCCGGACATCAACACAGACTTTAATCCAGACATTAAGCCAGACTTCGAGCGTTGTACAAAGTACAAAGTACTGAAAGCGTGATTCTTCAGGCATTAGCGCCATTAGGAAAACCACCGAGACACGTTGGGGAGATCTAACAGCAGAAACTTTGAGCTCTTTTAAAAAGTGTGTACGAATGTTCCAGACTCACCGGAAATTCGTACGCATTGGAGTTTACTAGTCGAGCGGTCCCGCTGAGAGACGCCCAAAGTAGTAGAACCTATCGCATGGATTTCTTGCTCCTTTTTGTATTGCGTAAGACCATTTACAGTTCTGCATGAACAGCCGCACGCCGTCGCGTGCCTCGGGTACGTTGTTATTGGCACACTCGAAGTGCTTTTGTTGTGCGTTTGCCATCTGAGGAGGCGATATTCTGCACATAGAATAGTCATTTCGAATGTTGACGAGTATCATCAGACAGATCGGACAGCAGAAACTTCGAGCTTTTTCAAGAATGGCGTACGAATGTTCCGGAATCACCGAAACATTCGTACGCACCCGAGTTCATTAGTCGAGCGTTCCCGCCGAGAGACGCCCAAAGTAGTAGAAGCTATAGCGTGGATTTCTTGCTCCTTTTGTATTGCGTAAGACCATATTCAGCTCTGCATGAACAGCCACACGCGGTCGCGTGCCTTGAGTAGGCAGTATTGGCACATTCAAAATGCTTTTGCACAGTCTTTACGCTATCTGAAAGCGATATTCTTTACGCATTAGCGCCATTAGAAAATCACCGGTATGCCTTGGGGAGATCTAACAGCAGAAACTTTGAGCTCTTTTAAAGAGCGTGAACGAATGTTCCGGAATCACCGGAACATTCGTACGCAATGGAGTTTACTAGTCGAGCGGTCCCGCCGAGATACGCCCAAAGTAGTAGAACCTATCGCGTGGATTTCTTGCTGCTTTTTGTGTGGCGTAAGACCATTTTCAGCTTTGCATGAACAGCCGCACCTGGTCGCGTACCTCGAGTGCGCTTTTACTGGCAGGCTCGAAGAGATTCTGCATAGTCTTTGCCATATCTGAAGAGAGATTCTTCACGCATCGGAGCAATTAGGAAACCCACTGGTCTCGTTCGGGAGATCGAACAGCAGATATTTCGAGCTCTTTCAAAAAGAGTGTACGAAAGTTCCGGAATCACCGGAACATTCGTACGAACTGGAGTTTACTAGTCGAGTGGTCACGGTTGGAGACGCGCAAAGTAGTAGAACCTAACGCGTGGATATCTTGCTCCTTGTTGTATTGCGTAAGACAGTTTTCAGCTCTGCATGAACAGCCACACGCGGTCGCGTGCATCGAGTACGCAGTAATTGGCACACTCGAAATGCTTTTGCACAGGCTTTACCATATCTGAAAGCGAGATTCTTTATGCATTAGCGCCATTAGGAGAATCACCGAGTCTCTTTCGGGAGATCAAACAGCAGAAATTTTGAGCGCTTTTAAAAAGGGTGTACGAATGTTCCGGAATCACCGGAACATTCGTACGCACTCGAGTTTACTAGTCGAGCGGACTCGCCGAGAGACGCCCAAAGTAGTAGAAACTATCGCTTGGATTTCTTGCTCCTTTTTGTATTGCGTAAGACCATTTTCAGCTCTGAATGAACAGCCGCACGCTGTCGCGTGCCTCGAGTACGCAGTTATTGGCACACTCGAAATGCTTTTGCACAGTCTTTACTATATCCGAAAGCCAGATTCTTCACGCATTAGCGACATTAGGTAAACCACCGAGTCGCGTTGGGAAGATCTAACAGCAGAAATTTCGAGCGCTTTTAAAAAGGTTGTACGAATGTTCCGGAATCACCGGAATATTTGTACGCACTGGAGTTTACTAGTCGAGCGGTCCCGCCGAGGGACGCCCAAAGTAGTAGAACCTATCGCGTGGATTTCTTGCTCTTTTTCGTATTGCGTAAGACCATTTTGAGCTCTGCATGAACAGCCGCACGCGGTCGCGTGCCTCGAGTACGCTGTTCTTGGCACACGCGAAATGCTTTTGCACAGTCTTTACCATATCTGAAAGCGAGATTCTTCAGTAATTAGCGCCATTAGGAAAACCCACGAATCTCGTTGGAGAGATCTAACAGTAGAAATTTCGAGCTCTTTCAAAAAGGGTGTACGAATGTTCCGGAATGACCGGAATATTCGTATGTACTCGAGTTTATTAATCTAGCGGTTTCGCTGAGAGACGCCCAAAGTAGTGGAAACAGACGCGTGGATTTCTTGCTCCTTTTTGTATTTCGTAAGACCATCGATTCCGATCCGTTTAAAGTAAGGCTGGGTTGAGTCTGATAACGATCAATGTAACAGCGTATTCAAAACCATTACACTATGTAACAAGGGAGAAAATTTGCTCTTCATTTTCGGAGATGGGTTCACTCCCATATGTAACAAGTTTTGGACAAGAAAATCCCTTCTTTGGTGAGACTTGATATCACGAACTCATTATTAGAATGTTTGGTAAAACTTCAGGCGAAGTTTAGCTAAACCTTATAAAAACCTTTAATAAAAAGAAAACCTTTAACCTTTCAAACCTTTAACTTCGTCTAAACTTTCAATAACATTTATGTAAACTTTGTCTAATCTTTATCTAAACTTTGACTGAACTTTATCCAAATTTGTATAAACTTTGTGTAACGCTCCAAGCCTGGCTTAAAGGCTGGTTTAAAATCTGGGTTGATGTATGGCTTCAAGCCAGGCTTTTAGCAAGACTTCGAGGGTTATATAAAGTTAATGCACAGTTTAGATAATGTTCAGTCAACTTTAGGCAAAGTTTAGATAAGGTTTGGTTCAAATTTGGACAAAGTGTAAACAAAATTTGTACAAAGTTACAAGGTCTTGATGAAAGTTTCGCTTAAAGTGTCGCTTGAAGTTTCGATAGAAGTCTAGATTATTCAAGCCAGACATCAACACAGACTTTAACCCAGACTTTAAGCCAGACTTCGAGCGTCGTACAAAGTACAAAGTACTAAAAGCGACATTCTTCAGGCATTAGCGCCATTAGGAAAACCACCGAGACACGTCAGGGAGATCTAACAGCAGACCCTTTGAGCTCTTTAAAAAGTGTGTACGAATGTTCCGGAATCACCGGAGTGCCTCGAGTACGCTTTCATTGGCACGCTCGAAGAGATTTTTCATAGTCTTTGCCATATCTGAAGAGAGATTCTTCACGCATCAGAGCAATTAGGAAACCCACTGGTCTCGTCCGGGAGATCGAACAGCAGAAATTTTGAGCTCTTTCAAAAAGGGTGTACGAATGTTCCGGACTCACCGGAACATTCGTACGCACTGGAGTTGACTAGTCGAGTGATTCCGCCGAGGGACGCCCAAAGTAGTAGAACCTATCGCGTAGATTCCTTGCTCCTTTTTGTATTGCGTAAGACTATTTTCACCTCTTCATGAACAGCCGCACGCGGTCGCGTGCCTTGAGTACGCTGTTTTTAGCACACTCGAAGAGGTTTTGTTGTGCCTTTGCCATCTGAAAAGGCGATATTCTGCACATAGAAGAGTTATTTCGAAAGTTGACGAGTATGATCAGACAGATCGGACAGCAGAAATTTCGATCTTTCTCAAGAATGGCGTACAAATATTCCGGAATCAACGGAACATTCGTACGCACTCGAGTTTACTAGTCGAGCGGTCTCGCCGAGAGACGACCAAAGTTGTGGAACCTATCTCCCACAGTAGATCCTTTACGTAAAATTCTCTTTTTCGGTTTACCCTCTATGGCGGATAGGATTTGATTTTCCTTCAATGTCATTACAGTTGTCTGATTGTGAAATTTTCTTTTAAAAATCAGCCGTCGTGATATGCAAATTATAATCTTCAAAATTTATAATATTATGTGTGTATAACTGTAGGTTTTGCCCTACCTCAAAGTCCTGATACTTCTTGAACTTTTTATATAATTGTCCTACGATAATAAGACCCACACAGATCTTTCCATCAATGAATAAAGAAATTGTGTTTTGATACAGCATCTAGATCTCCACAATTCCATTCAGGTAATGATACACAATTAATTTTTATTCTCGGCCTAAGCTGTTTCTCTTATTTGGGCCCACTTGAACTTTTCGAGGGATTATCCTGAGGACGTGGGAGCGACAGAAATCGAATAAAAGTACAAAAAGAAATTGACTTCTACGCAAACATTACAATGAAACTGCTAGATGGAATTAACTGGTACTTACGTATCGTATGGATCTTTTTTAAAGTACTGATACTTCTCAAACTTTTTATATAATTATCCTACTTTAATGAGACTTACGATGATCGATTCGTCAATGAATAACTAAATTGTGTTTTCGTAGACCATCTTGACCGGCGAAATCGTGTTTAAGTAAGGATACATTATTAACTCTTATTCGCATCGTAAGCCGTTTCTCGCGACAGGGACCTTTTGAACTTCTCGAGAGGTTATCCTAAGGATATGGGAACGGCAGAAATCAAATAAATATAAACAAATAAAATGACTCCTAGCAAACATTACAATAGAACTGGTAGATGGACTTAACAGGTATTTGCATTTCTTATGGCCGTGTTTCAAAGTCCTCATACTTGTTGAACTTTTACATAATTGTCCTACGATAATGAGACTCACAACGATCGATTCGTCAATGAATAACTAAATTGTGTTTTCACAGAGCATCTTGACCGCCGAAATCGCAAATTAATGACTACACTACCCTGGTGGAAATCTAAAACATTTTATAACCAATATCTGACGATTTATATTAGAAATTGGCCATTATAAAATAGGAATTTGTGTTGTCCACTTTCTAGCTCTAGATGAAATACTTTTTCTCCCATTATTTGTCTATTTAATAGATTGAAAAATAGAATTTAGTTTTTCGAAGACAAGCACAACCTTGTTCTTAAGGATTTTAAAGATATTAAAACTGATCAGTTTTTATATACTGAAAATAGCTACTAGAAGGCTTGCTGCTATGATAAGGAGTGAGAGGGAAAGAATCAGATGGAGAAATAAGAGTTTTGCTGAATTATTCATAGAATGAGTGGAATAAACGATTTATTAGTTCATGTTATTTATTTATATTTTGAAAAGCCATCCAATGCAGTTTAATGCTCTTTTATCAAAGATAAAATTAGTAAGTAAATCAAATACGAATATTTTATTTTTACCTCAATCTAAGAAATAGGCAAAAAATATGAGAAAATGCGTTTCATCATAGTCATTTATTAGCCAGTTTTACTAGCTATTTTCTAACTTCTTGGCCAGTTCGTATAGATAAATTTCGACTAGATCATGACTTATATTGAAGCGTCTTTAGCACATCGGACGGCCCGATTAACAGCGTCTCTCAGAATCGCCAGAAAAGGGACCACAATCGGCGTGCACGGGAATTAAACGATCTCCCTGTCCTCTCCCACAAATTTTTGTGTAAAACGGCAATTTACACAAGTTGGTTTGTAAAGCAGCGATTTTACACAAATTCTTGTGTCGAATTCTTACACAATGTTTGTGTACATCATTTACACAAATTTTTGTGTTAAATAGGAACATTCATATTTTACATAAACTTTGTGTTAAATAGGCACATAATTTTTAAGAGTGCAGTAAGTTACGCAAAAAAAATTCTCTTTGATGCAATAGCAAACTAATTAAACGTCAATATTTTTCATGAAAATTGACAATCTACTGTATTTGGGTTCACTCTTTGAGAGGTCTTTTAAGCATACGAACAGTGAATAGCTTAAACTACTCATTTATATTCAGTTATGTTAATTTCAATGGGCTAGATTACCATGAGGAATCGAGCAGCTAGAGGGAAATATCCGTTGAGAATGCGCTCCCAGTTGAAAATACCTAGCAGGAATACCCCGAACATCTAGATCTCTCATTGGATGCGCTACGACACCTCGACGTAAAAAAGCTACGGTCCGCACGACCTAGACTCCATCATTGGCCACCCCGAACACCTAGACCCCCCATTTGATGCACTACGACACTTAGACGTAAAAAACTACGGAGCGCACGACCTAGACTCCATTATCGATCACTTCGAAAATCTAGACACCCCATTGGATGTGCTATGACATCTAGACTCCGTCATCGGCCACCCTGAACATCTTGATCTCTCATTGCATGCGCTACGACACCTTGACGTAAAAAACTACGGAGCGCACGACCTAGACTCCATTATCGGCCACCCCAAACACCTAGACCCCCGATTTGATGCACTACGACACATAGACCTCAAAAACTACGGTGCGCGCGACCCAGACTCCATCATCGGTCACTCCGAACATCTAGACACTCCATTGGATGTGCTACGACACCTAAACGTAAAAAACTACGGAGCGCACGACCTACACTCCGTCATCAGCCACCCATAACATCTAGATCTCTCACTGGATGCGCTACGACACCTAGACGTAAAAAACTACAGAGCGCACGACCTAGACACCATCATCCGTCACTCCGAACATATAGACACCCCATTGGATGTGCTATGACATCTAAACGTTAAAAACTACGGAGCGCAGGACCTAGACTCCGTCATCGGCCAACCCGAATATCTAGATCTCTCATTAGATGCGCTACGACACCTCGACATAAAAAGCCTACGGAGCGCATGACCTAGACTTCATCATCGGCCACCCCAAACACCTAGATCCTGCATTTGATGTACTGCGACACCTAGACGTAAGAAACTACGGAGCGCACGACCTAGACTCCATCTTCGGTCATTCCGAACACCTACACACCCCATTGGATGTGCTACGACACCTAGACGTAAAAACGACAGAGTACACCCCCAAACTTACAACGGGCTGTTACATCGAACGTTATTGTGCATCGAGGCATACGGCATGACACTTGGACGATATTCAATCGTTGCCTGCCGTTGCGCTACGCTGGTCGCCGCGCACCGGCGAATCGAGCGAACATATTGGCGACATCTCTGAACGACGAACATAAGATCGTTATGTAAACAGAGCAAGTAACCACTTCTTTCTGACACGGCGTGAAGTAGCGCGTTTCATTACATTCCTCTATTCCAAACCTACCGAACGTTTGAAGCCTCGTCCACATTTTTTTCCGTCTGCATCGAAATATTAATGATTTTGTACATTTATTTAAAAGTAAAGCATTTAACGAATTTGTTCCAAAAACGCCTATTCCCAAATCTTTTTTTCTGTTCTTTCCGAATTGCATAAATAAAGTTCGAAAATATATTTTTTCTGGGAAAAATTTTCATAAATTCGTTAATACTAATTCTATCGCAGAATAGATATTACCAATCGATAGACGAGCTCAAAAAACTTAAAATGCCGCCTACCCGGTATCGATCTTTCACTTCAATCGTTAATTACAACCTTGTAAAAGTGGTGCGTTGGTGGATTGTCACTCGGTAGAGCGTATTTATCACTATTTTCCCACACTTAGGTGAAACTTAACATTAATTTTGTATGAAGTTTTACGTAAATTAATCATAAGATTTCAATTTGGTTTTCCAAATTTTCAAAGAGATGAACTGAGGCAAAGTGTATATAAACGTATGAAGTATTGCATAAGGCGAGTGTCAGATTTGTATTTTTACACGAACATGGGCGGAAACTAATCTGAAGTTCATATTAAGTTTTCCGTCGATGGTTGTGACAAGCTTTTTCTAAAGTATGGCTGAAAGTATGGCTTAAAGTATGGCTCAAAGTATGGCTTCAAGTATGGATGAAAGTATGGTTTAAAGTATGGCTTAAAGTATGGCTTAAAGTATGGCTGAAAGTACGGCTTAAAGTATGGCTGAAAGTATGACTGAAAGTATGGCTTAAAGTATGGCTCAAAGTATGGCTGAAAGTTAACGTTTAGATTCCGTAAGGAGATCGTAGGATTCGAATTATCTCCACAACCTTGACTGTAATTCACCTAAATTTTGTATTAAGTTTCCCGTAAGTAGAACGTATTTGATAGTTCTTTTCTCAGACTTTACCGAAACTTAAGATTAACCTTGTATGAAGTTTTACGTAATTTCATCGTAAGATTTCAATTTGGTTTTCCAAACTTTCAAAGAGATGAACTGAGGCAAAGTGAATATAAACATATGAACTATTTCCTAAGGCGAGTGTAAGATTCGTAGTTTTACAAAAATATTGGCGGAAAATAATCTGAAGTTCATATTATGTTTCCCGTCTATGGTTGTGGCAAGCTTTTTCAAAAGAATGTCTGAAAGTATGGTTTAACGTATGGCTTAAAGTATGACTTAAAGTATGGCTGAAAGTATGGCTTAAAGTATGGCTGGAAGTATGGCTTAAAGTATAGCTGAAAGTATGGCTGAAAGTATGGCTTAAAGTATGGCTTACTGTATGGATGAAAGTATGGCTTAAAGTATGGCCGAAAGTTGTCGTTTAGATTCCGTAAAGAGATCGTAGGATTCGAATTATTTCCACAACCTTAACTGAAATTCACTTAAATTTTTTGTATTAAGTTTCCCGTGAGTAGAACGTATTTGATAGTTCTTTTCCCAAACTTTACCGAAACTTAACATTAACCTTGTATTATGTTTTAAGTATTTTATCGTAAGATTACAATTGGGTTTTCCGGAACTTTAAAAGAGATGAACCGAGGCAAAATGAATATAAACATATGAAGTATTTTATAAGGTGAGAGTAAGATTCGTATTTTTACACGAACATGGGCGAAAACTAATCTGAAGTTCATATTAAGTTTTCCGTCGATGGTTGTGAAAAGCTTTTTCTAAAGTATGACTGAACGTATGGCTTAAAGTATGGCTGAAAGTATGGCTTGAAGTATGGATGAAAGTATGGTTTAAAGTATGGCTTAAAGTATGGCTTAAAGTATGGCTGAAAGTATAGCTGAAAGTATGGCTTAAAGAATGGCTTAAAGTATGGCATAAGCTATCTTAACGTATGGCTGAAAGTATGGCTTAAAGTATGGCTTAAAGTATTGCTGAAAGTTAACGTTTATATTCAGTAAGGAGATCGTAGGATTCGAATTATTTCCACAACATTGACTGAAATTCACCTAAATTTTGTCTTAAGTTTACCGTGAGTAGAACGTATTTGATCTTTCTTTTCCCAAACTTTACCGAAACTTAATATTAACGTTGTATGGCGTTTTACGTAAATTGATCTTAAGATTTCAATTCGGTTTTCCAAACTTTAAAAGAGATGAACTGTGCCAAAGTTGATATAAACACATGAAGTATTTCCTAAGGCGAGTGTAAGATTCCTATTTTTACACGGACATTGCCGTAAACTAATCTGAAGTTCATATTAAGTTTTTTGTCGATGGTTGTGACAATCTTTTTCTAAAGTATGGCTGAAAGTATGGCTTGAAGTATGGCTGAAACTATGGCTTGAAGTATGGATGAAACTATGGCTTAAAGTATGGCTTAAAGTATGGCTTAAAGTATGGATGAAAGTATGGCTTAAAGTATGGATGAAAGTATGGCTTAAAGTATGGCTGAACGTTATCGTTTGGATTCCGTAAGGAGAACGTAGGAATCGAATTTTCTCCACAACCTTGACTGAAATTCACCTAAACTTTGTATTAAGTTTCGAGCAAGTAGTTCGTATTTATCATTCTTTTCCCAAACTTTGGTGAAACTTAACATTAACTTTGTATGAAGTTTTACGTAAGTTAATCGTGAGATTTCAATTTGGTTTTCCAAACTTTAAAAGAGATGAACTGAGGCATAGTGAATATAATCATATGAAGTATATCCTAAAGCGAGTGTAAGATCCGTATTTTTACACGAACAATAAATAACTAATTCCGCCGTTTTTGAGATGTCCGATAATTTTATTATCGGAATTCAAATTTGACAATGCAGAATATCTATAAAAAAAATCTAATTCCACCGTTTTTGAGTTCCCCGATAATTGTATTATCGGAATACAATTTTGAGCATGCAAGATAACTACCAAAAAATTGGCAACCTGCAAAGCACCGCGGAAGACCCCCCTTTAGACCGAGAAAATGCCAATAAAAATCTAATTCCGCCGTTCTTGAGATCCCCGATAATTTTATTATCGGAATTCAATTTTCGCAATCCAGAATATCTACAAAAAATTCGGCAACCCCCAAAGCACCACGGAAGACCAACAAATGCCACTTTAGTCCGAAAAATCACAAAAAAATCTAATTCCGCCGCTTTTCAGATCCCCGCTAACTTTATTGCCGTAATACAATTCTGCGGATGCAAGATAGCTACAAAGAAATTGGCTACCCACATAGCACTGTGGAAGACTCCCGAACTACCTCTAAAGCACAAAAAAACGCAAAAATAAACCTAATTCCTCCGTTTTTGCGATTCCCGATAATTTTAGTATCGAAATATAATTTTGAGCATGCAAGATAGCTAAAAAAAATTGGCAATCCCCAAAGTACCGCAGTACACCCCCAAAAAATTTTTCGCGATTTCTTCGTACTTAAGGGATAGTTTGGGCGTCTTCCGCGGTACTTTGGACGTTGCCAATTTTTTTGTAGCTATCTTGCATGCTGAAAATTGTATTCCCGGAATAAAATTATCCGGGATCTCAAAAACGGGGGAATTAGATTTTTTGTGATTTTTTCGTGCCTTAGGGGTACTTTGGCGGTCTTCCGCGGTGCTCTGGGGGTTGCCATTATTTTTGTAGATATTCTGCAATGTTAAAATGATTAACTTACGTAAAACATCATACAAAGTTAATGTTAAGTTGAGGTAAAGTTTGGGAAAAGAAAGATCAAATACGTTCTACTCACGGGAAACATAATACAAAATTTAGGTGAATTTCAGTCAATGTTGTGGAAATAATTCGAATACTACGATCTCCTTACGGAATCTAAACGTTAACTTTCAGCCATACTTTAAGCCATACTTTCATCCACATATTAAGCCATACTTTCAGCCATACTTTCATCCATACTTCAAGCCATACTTTCAGCCATACTTTAAGTCATACTTCCAGCCATACTTTAGAAAGAACTTGTCACCACCATCGACAAGAAACTTAATATGAACTTCAGATTAGTTTCCGTCAATGTTCGTGTAAAAATAGGAATCTTAAACTCGCCTTAGGAAATACTTCGTGTGTTTATATTAACTTTGGCTCAGTTTATCTCTGTTAAAGTTTCGAAATCCGAATTGAAATCTTTCGATTAAATTACGTAAAAAATCATACAAGGTTAATGTTAAGTTTCGGAAAAGTTTGAGAAAATAATGATAAAAACATTCTACTCACTAGAAACTAATTACAAAATTTAGGAGAATTCCCCTCAAGGCTGTGAAAATAATTCGGATCCTACGATCTCCTTACGGAATCTAAACGATAACTTTCAGCCATACTTTCAGGCATAGTTTCATCCATACTTTAAGCCACACTTTCAGCCATACTTTAAGCCATACCTTCAGCCATACTTTAGAAAAAGCTTGTCACAACCATCAACAGGAAACTTAATATGAACTTTAGATTAGTTTCTGTCAATGTTCATGCAAAAATAGGAATCTTACACTCGCCTTAGGAAATACTTCATATGTTTATGTTAACTTTAAATTTTTTCATCTCTTTTAAAGTTAGGAAAACCGAATTGAAATCTTACGATTAAATTACGTATAACATCATACAAGGTTAATGTTATGTTTCGGTAAAGTTTGGGAAAATAATGATAAACACGTTCTACTCACGAGAAACTAATTACAAAATTTAGGTGAATTTCAGTCAAGGCTCTGGAAATAATGCGGATCCTACGATCTCCTTACGGAATTTAAACGTTAATTTTCAGCCATACTTTAAGCCATACTTTAAGCCATACGTCCAGCGATACTTTAAGCCATACTTTCATCCATACTGCAAGCCATACTTTCAGCCATACTTTAAGCCATACTTTAAACCATACTTTCATCCATACTTTACGCTATACATTCATCCATACTTTAAACCATACTTTCAGCCATACTTTAGAAAAAGCTTGCCACAACTATCAACGGAAAACTTAATATGAACTTCAGATTAGTTTCCGCCCATATTCGTGTAAAAATACGAATCTTACACTCACCTTATAAAATACTTCTTATGTTTATATTCATTTTGCCTCAGATCTTCTCTTTTAAGTTTGTAAAACCGAATTGAAATCTTAAGATTAATTTACGTATACCATCATACAAGTTTAATGTTAAATTTCGGTAAAGATTGAGACAATAATGATAAATACGTTCTGCTCACGAGAAACTAATTACAAAATTTAGGTGTATTTCAGTCAAGGCTGTGGAAATAATGCGAATCCTACGATCTCTTTACGGAATCTAAACGATAACTTTCAGCCATACCTTCAGCCATATTTTCATCCATACTTTAAGCCATACTTTAAGCCATACTTTAGGCCATACGTTAAGCCATACTATCAGGCATACTTTAAGCCATACCTTCAGCCATACTTTAGAAAAAGCTTGTAACAACCATTGACAGGAAACTTAATATGAACTTCAGACTAGTTTCCGTCAATGTTCGTGTACAAATAGAAATCTTACACTCGCCTGAGGAAATACTTCATATGTTTATATTAACTTTGGCTCAGTTCATCTCTTTTAAAGTTTCGAAAACTGAATTGAAATCTTTCGTTTAAATTACGTAAAACATCATACAAGGTTAATGTTAAATTTCGGTAAAGTTTGAGAAAATAATGATAAATACATTCTACTCACGAGAAACTAATTACAAAATTTAGGTGAATTTCAGTCAAGGCTGTGAAAATAATTCGGATACTACGATCTCCTTACGGAATCTAAACGATAACTTTCAGCCATACTTTCAGCCATACTTCCATCCATACCTTAAGCCATACCTTAAGCCATACTTTAAGCAATACATTCATCCATTCTTTAAGGCATACTTTCATCCATACTTTCAGCCATACTTTCAGCAATAGTTTAAGCCATACTTTCATCCATACTTCAAGCCATACTTTCAGCCATACTTTCAGCCGTACTTTAAGCCATACCTTCAGCCATACTTTAGAGAAAGCTTGTCACAACCATCGACAGGAACCTTAATATGCACTATAGATTAGTTTCTGTCATTGTTCGTGTAAAAACAGGATTCTTACACGCGCCTTAGGAAATACTTCATATCTTTATATTAACTTTGGCTCAGTTCAACTCTTTCAAAGTTTGGAAAACTGCATTGAAATCTTACGATTAAGTTACGTAAAACATCATACAAGGTTAATGTTATGTTTCGGTAAAATTTGGGAAAATAATGGTAAATACGTTCTACTCACGGGAAACTTAATACAGAAAATTTAGGTGAATTTCAGTCAAGAATGTGGAAATAATTCGAATCCTCCGATCTCCTTACGGAATCTAGACGTTAACTTTCAGACATACTTTAAGTCATACTTTAAGCCATACTTTCAGCCATACTTTAAGCCATACTTTCATCCATACTGTAAGCCATACTTTCAGCCATACTTTAAGCCATACTTTCAGCCATACTTTAAGCCTTCCTTTCAGCGATACTTTAAACCTTCCTTTCAGCCATACTTTAAGCCATACTTTCAGTCATACTTTAAGCCATACTTTAAGCCTTCCTTTCAGCGATACTTTAAGCCTTCCTTTCAGCCATACTTTAAGCCATACTTTCAGTCATACTTTAAGCCATACTTTAAACCATACTTTAGAAAAAGCTTGTCACGACCATTGACAGGAATCTTAATATGAACTTCACATTAGTTTCCGTCAATGTTCGTGTAAAAACAGGATTCTTACACGCGCCTTAGGAAATACTTCATATGTTTATATTAAATTTGGCTCAGTTCAACTCTTTTAACGTTTGGAAAACCGAATTGAAATCTTACGATTAAATTACGTAAAACATCACACAAGGTTAATGTTATGTTTCGGTAAAGTTTAGGAAAATCATGATAAATACGTTCTACTCACGGGAAACTTAATACAAAAAATTTAGGTAAATTTCAGTCAAGGTTGTGGAAATAATTCGAATCCTCCGATCTCCTTACGGAATCTAAACGTTAACTTTCAGCCATACTTTAAGCCATACTTTAAGCCATACTTTCAGCCATACTTTAAGCCATACTTGAAGCCATACTTGAAGCAATACTTTATCCATACTTCAAGCCATACTTTCAGCCATACTTTAAGCCATAGTTTCAGCCATACTTTAGAAAAAGGTTGTCACAACCATCGACAGAAAATTTAATATGAACTTTAGATTAGTTTCTGTCAATGTTCGTGTAAAAATAGGAATCTTACACTCACCTTAGGAAATACTTCACATATTTATATAAACTTTGGCTCAGTTCATATCTTTTAATGTTCGGAAAACCGAATTGAAATCTTACGATTAAATTACGTAAAACATCATACAAGTTTAATGTTAAGTTTCGATAAAGTTTGGGAAAATAATGATAAATACGTTCTACTCACGAGAAACTTAATACAAAATTTAGGTGAATTACGGTCAAGGTTGTGGAAATAATTCGAATACTACGATCTCCTTACGGAATCTAAACGATAACTTTCAGCCATACTTAAGCCATACTTTCATCCATACTGTAAGCCATACCTTCAGCCACACTTTAAGCCATACTTTCAGCTATTCTTTCAGCTATACTTTAAGCCATACGTTAAGCCATACTTTAAGCCATATTTTCAACCCTACTTTAAGCCATACTTTCATCCATACTTCAAGCCATACTTTCAGCCATACTTTAAGCCATACTTTCAGCCATACTTTAGAAAAAGCTTGTCACAACCATCGACTGAAAACGTAGTATGTAGTAACTTCAGATTAGTTTCCGCCCATGTTCGTGTAAAAATACGAATCTGACACTCGCCTTATGAAATTCTTCATATGGTTATATTCACTTTGCCTCAGTTTATCTCTTTGAAAGTTTGGAAAACCAATTGGAAATCTTATGATTAAGTTACGTAAAACTTCATACAAAGTTAATGTTAAGTTTCACCTAAGTTTGGGAAAAGAGTGATAAATAGGCTCTACTTACGGCAAACTTAGTATTAAATTTAGGTGAATTTCAGTCAATGTTGTGCGAAAAATTCGAATCCAACGCTTTCCGTACGGAATCCTTTATGCTTTCAGCCATACCTGCGTAGAAATGAAAACTATTGGATCTGCATTGGTAACGTATTGGCAATAGATATGGGAAGTATATTGGCACGATATTGCAAAACCTATTTCCAATATATTGCAATAATTGTGCCAAACAGGTATCTCACACATATCGCCAATAGGTTTGGCAATATAGTTTCCATATGCTACCCAATATATTTCCAATATACTAGCAATATATTGTCAATTTTTTAACTTAATATATCGATATCGAAGTCGGTCAAAGGCGGTATGGTCTTTAAACATAATGAACTTCTATAAATGGACATAAAAACCAAACCTTAAATATTTTTCGAAAAAATAATTTTGCTATCTTTTTATTTTTGTGCTACGTCAATTTTGACTGCACCATTGTGTTCCTCGGTCACCAAAACCCTTAGACTCACCGCTTTTCCAACCTTTTCACAATTTTCCAGGGAGAAAATCCAATTTCAGGATAATTTGGTTACGCGGTATACATATGTAGAATGAAAATTTAAAATATATTAAAAAAAGAAAAATGAAGATAAAAAAATAGTACAAGACAATATTATCTATACAAGGGGAAAATAGTACATTACGATACAAGTGCGATAAGTGGCCCATTACGTCACGGCGTGAAGTTAGGGCCCGAGGACAGTGAGGGTCCTATCACGGCGTGTAATGGGTTACTTAACGCACTAGTATCGTACAATTTTTTGTAACACTGCTTGCCTTAAGTTCGCTGTCACGCCTATCCGTGCGCTAAGCAGACCATTAGGGCACCGTGAGGTTAGCGCACGAGCGTAACGAGTGCGATAAACACGGTGAAATAATGGACTACTCATCGCACGGATAGGCGTGACATAAGTGCGGACTTAAGTCACGCAGTGCTATAAATGTAATTTACACAAAAAGCAAATAGAAAGCTTTATCAATGTTTTGTGTATATTCTGAGAAGAAAAATGGATAATGCTTTAAAACAATTTGTGATATATTGTACAAGTGTTTTTTAGTGAAATATGTAATAAAAAAATCGATTTTTCGTCATTTTAAAGGTCTCTGACCTCCTTAATGAATGTTTTTGGGTCTCGTCGGGGGAAAAATACAAAATCATTTATTATTCAGAATGTTATAACCATGGCCGTGGTTGTTCATAAATTCGTGAAAATTGTAAAAGAAATGTATTTTTTTAATTTGCTTTAACTTTGAAAGTTTTGGATAATTATGAAATTTTTCTTCCGCAAGTAACAATGAAATAAATTAAGAAACAAAATCTTATCTTGAAAAATGAAATCCGTAGTTAATGAAAAAAGATCCCTCTGTTTTATCAATAATTGTTTGTAATGACGAAATCTGTTCCTGAAATATCGACATTTTGTTAAAAAATGTTTGTTTAGTTATGTTAAATAGACTTTTTTTATATCAGATTAACTATTTATATTATTTGAAATGGCTTAATTACATTACAGCTATTGCTCTTACATATTTTAGGCAACCTCGTGATTTAACACTGCTTTAATTTGGGAGTCGCGCATGAACCTCGTTAACTAGAAATACGATTTTTGTTACCATTAATAGAAGTTTTCCTTTCAATTCACATTCTGATTATCTATTTACGTTACAGTTTATTGAAGATTATAGGTAGATAGATCTGCTTTTTTGTATGAACTTTTAATGTTCAAAGCGCGAGAACTTTTAATGTAAGACTGCGAAGCGACAGCATCTCTAATTTTGCAATTTTTTCAACAAACAATACTCTTGGGCATCATAGGGTAGAGTGTTCTGCTGCTCTAGACGTTTTAGCGAAGCCGATAGATTTATTTAAGCACGAGGACTCTTTACGTAAGGATACGAGGTGCCTGTGTACGCGATTTCTTGATTTCTAATAGAAAAACGCTTGTGTTTAAAAGGGTAATCTGTTACCAGCCACCTGAGCTCATCGTGGGGTTAAAATAATATTTTGATCCAGAAAATCCTTTACATAAATTTTGACAACGGTCGTGTAACTGTTTTATCGTTTTTTTATTGAATGATCCATTGATGATTAGAAGGATGACGCGCTTGCGAGGATGAGAAATGCATTTTAGCGCAAGAACTTTTGTCGTAATACTGCACGGCGGCATCGTCCGTAATTTTTCAAGTGAGCTTGTCGCTGCATAGCTGTACAGCTGTTTACGAGTCTGAAAATAAAAGTTGAACTGGTGACGAAACGAAACGAACGCTTCCCTGGGTTTCATCAAGAAATTCCATGGTTAACATGATTTAAACTAAAGAACTTTTGATGTAACGCTCTAAAATAGCAGTGCCGTCGATTTATCTTTTTTTGTAAAAACTAATGACAAAATCAAAGTATAAAATAAAAGTATTTTATCATGCTTTAATTCTGAATACATAAAATGATAGGATAATTAGATAATTTTTTAAAATTCAAATGTAACGAGTATAGCAAATCTTCACGCCAATTCTTTATGACCAATCTAAATCAATTTTCAAATGTTGCACAACATCGGACCCACGTTTTTTAAGAAAGGAAATACATGACTCGCTCTTTATTTATCAACAAGAGATATCAACTATGATGCGTTCATAGTTTCACTAGCTTTCGGCCGATCAAACGAAAGCTTTCCTCGCCAGCTGTCTTGAAAATGAGTCCAGTACTGAAATTGACTTGTCACAGAAATGGCTGAATTCTGTTTATAAGGTAAATCGAAGTCGACAAAAACAGATTTTGAAATTTGCAGCTCTCTCAGTTTCCCAGAGCTTCTATACGAAACCAACGTTCGTAAGTTTTATTTGATTATAGTCAACAATAAAATGGCTTGCATCAAACAAAAGAGCTTAAAATTTTGCATCGAAAACGATTTTGAACTCGATTCCGTCGAGCGCGAAGTTCCGAGATAATTAATCGAAAAGAAATAAACGCTGTGGGATCGAGATACACGGGAAGCATACCGCAGCGCGGGAGGAAAGCCGAGGGCATGTTCATTTCTTTTCGATTAATTATCTCGGAACTTTGCACTCATCGGAATCGAGTAAAAAATCGTTTCTGATTCAAAATTTTGCGCTCTTTCGTTTGGTGTAATACATTTTGTTGTAGACTAAGCGGTTCTCGAGATATAAGTAAATAAAACTTTCAAACGCTGTTTTCGGATAGAACCCTTGGACCTAGGAATCGGCAAATTTCAAAATCGGTTTTTGCGACCTCGATTTACCTTATATCCAATATGCAGTAATTTCTGTGACAAGTCCATTTCACAGCGACTTTTACTGCGGACTAAATCGTTGCGCTCCTCGATTGCTCCGCTTCCCCCTTACCTCCCGCTTCCGTAGACGTACTCCGTAGTAACTGTTGCCCCCCACTCTTTGCCGCGGCGGCCGCCACTCGGCTCGCGCCGCCGCTCTGCCAGGGCCGACGCTATGCGGGAAATTCCACTGTGCTTAACAGAGGTGTGGAAAACTTGCCGGAAAATTTTCAGGTCCAAGTGATCTTGACTCAGTTTTTCACGCTGATCACGTTGGTATATAAATATTATATTGTTTCAGAATCACCCTGTGTGTGTGTGTGTGTGTGTGTGTGTGTGTGTGTGTGTGTGCGCTACTTTAAAATTTATGTAATCATAGTTTGTAAGTTTATGCGTATTCAGACTTGTATTTTTACTATGTAAGTTTTTTTCTTAATAATAATCTAATCGATCGATTAAAATTTTTTACCAAAACAACTTTTATTATTTATCGACGTCACACTCTCCCAGTAAATTATCCAATCCTCTTTGTTTCCTTGAAAAAATAATAATAGTAGAGTTTCATTTTTGTTCACACACGCACACGTATGACTAACGATGAAACGAGTTGCTTGTAAGTCTATCCCTGACTTTCTTGGAATAGTTATTGATATTTACGCGCTGATCGTGTTTCCCTCTCTTTTGTATAAAACTTATCAACGCGTACCTCTCTCTCTCTCTCTCTCTCTCTCTCTCTCTCTCTCTCTCTCTTTATATATATATATATATATATATATATATATATATATATATATATATATATATATATATATATATATATATACAGATTTGTTTTAACAGATTTATGGAGCCCTTTTATACACATGAGCATATTTATGGAGCCCGTTTTCTTTTATGGAGCCCGGGCCCCATAAAATATTTTTCTCGGGCGTTTATGGAGCCCGTTCTAGAGTATATAACCCCAGGGTCCATTATTTCTTTAGTCACTTGCCATAGGGATCTCTGGGCTGTAGGTACTAATATACAGGTATGGGCTCCATAAATGGATGGGGGGATAATTATATATATATATATATATATACAGCGTGTCCAAAAAGTCTGGAAACACCCAAATAATTTCTCAGCTGAATTACTATTGGAAAATGTTAAGGTCGCCTTTGTAGTAATTTTTTACGAGGAATCCAATGGTGACCTTGGATTCGACCTTGGACCTCATTTTTGAGGTTATTTCAAGGTCAACCTCATTTTTTTAAATGGTAACCCCTATTTTTTATAGCGGAATCTGAAAGAGCGGAAAATTTTACGTCCGGATATGTATTAAGGTATGAGGTTGAGGTTGCCACCAGAGGTCAAATTGAGGTCAAAGTATGATTTCTTAAAAATTTCGCGAGTTCAGTGGTAAAACAAAACAAACAAAGGTAAGGTTTGGTAAGTTCGAACGAAGACTTGAAGGTGACCTCTGATTCGACCTTGAACCTCATTTTGAGCCTCATTTTTGAGGTTATTTCGAGGTCAACCTCATTTTTTAAATGGTAACCCCTATTTTTTAGCGGAATCGGAAAGAGTGTGAAACTTTACGTCCAAACATGTACTCAGAACATAGTTCAAGAAGGACCTTGACGTTCATTTGAAGGTCATTTAAACTTAATGACGGTCTGATCTTGTGTAAACTTTTTATCACACTGAGCGAGGTTAATTCTTTAGTAGTTTTCAACGAGAAATCTAATGGTGACCTTGACATTG
The DNA here is from genome assembly GCA_036365515.1 of Torymus aiolomorphi. Taxonomy (NCBI): domain Eukaryota; kingdom Metazoa; phylum Arthropoda; class Insecta; order Hymenoptera; family Torymidae; genus Torymus; species Torymus aiolomorphi. Next base: position 179,291,276 of record CM070873.1, read on the forward strand.
TCCTTAAAAGTCATGTCAAGTTCAATTTTTTACATTTAGCGTTACCCAGGAACAACGACGTGGACGTAGTAAAATCTGCTCCCTTTGGGGTGCTTGATTTACGTGAGTCCCCTTGCCTCTCACGATGGGGTGCTTGATTTACGTGAGTCCCCTTGCCTCTCACGATGGGGCGCTTGATTTACGTGAGTCCCCTTGCCTCTCACGATGGGGTGCTTGATTTACGTGAGTCCCCTTGCCTCTCACGATGGGGCGCTTGTTTTACGTGAGTCCCCTTGCCTCTCACATTTGATTTTTTTAAACAGTATAACATCTTATTTCAAGTGCTCGAACTGTTCTCCATTCATTTCTTGACAGTAACCTAATCGATGATAGAAAGCACCAACAGCATTTTCAATCATTTCAGTAGGAATGAGAGCTGATTCATCAATGATCCTTTCACGTAATTCATCTAAGTTTAAGGGTTTTGTTTTGAATACACGATCCTTCAGATAACCCCAATAGAAATAATCTAGAGGCGTTAAATCGGGGGACCTAGCTGGCCATTCAATTGCACCTCTTCGTCCTATCCATCGATTAATGAATACTGTATCTAAGTATGTGCGAACGTTTCGTGCATAATGAGCTGCTGCACCGTCCTGTTGATATCATGTGTTATTAAAGTCCTCTCCAGCTATTTCTCTTATAGAAGGAACAATTTGATTCCGCAACATAGTTTCATACTTTTCTGCATTTAAATTGCCATCAATAAAAAATGGTCCTATAATCCTATTATTTAATATTCCAGCCCAGACATTTAATTTTTGTGGATATTGTGACTTGGCTTCTCTTGCCCAATGAGGGTTTTCAACTGCCCAATATCTACAGTTATGCCTATTTACGCTTGAGTCAAGTTGAAATGTAGCTTCATCTGAGAAGACTATATTTGATGGAAAATTTGGATTTTGTACGATGCGTGCCATCATATCATCACAGAATTCAACGCGACGATCGAAATCATCTTCATTTAACTTGTGTATTAGCGTTACTTTAAATGGATGGAACTTCTCTCTCTTTAGTATGTTATGAATAGATGATTTACTTATTTCGTGCACTTGAGCAGCTCTACGAACGGAAGTATGCGGATCTTCGGTGAATGTTAACACAACATCTAAAGATTTCTCTTCGTTACCTGCTGACATTGGTCTGCCTGATCGAGGTAAATCGCTGATAGTGCCGGTATTTTCAAACCTTCTAACAGTTTTTTGAACTGTTGAAAATGATAGTGGAGTTCCACCAACCCTAAATGAAGCATTAAAAATATCTCTTACGGCCCTATAAGATCGCTGCATGTGTCCCCAACGTCTCATCATGAGAATCGTTATTCTTTCTCTATCAGTGAGTTTGTTCATTTTTATTACTCTTCGTAGTAGACCTTATCCAAAAATACTTTTTGAGTTGAAAATAAAAAGAACTTTTAATTTTCAAAAAATATGTTTGAAAGATGACCAACCCTTTTCTGTGGTGGTTATGGAATGAATAATAGTTTATTGTCACTCTAACCATACGAAAAATAACAAGTAACAATGTTCAATATTTAAACGCTTCAAAAAATTTTACAATGAATCAGCTCTCATTCCTACTGAAATGATCAAAAATACTGTTGGTGTTTTCGATCATCGATTAGGTTACTATCAAAAAGTGGATGGAAAATAATTCGAGCACTTGAAATAAGATGTTAGACTGTTTAAAAAAATTAAAAGTTTACACAAGATCAGACCGTCATTAAGTTTAAATGACCTTCAAATGAACGTCAAGGTCCTTCTTGAACTATGTTCTGAGTACATGTTTGGACGTAAAGTTTCACACTCTTTCCGATTCCGCTAAAAAATAGGGGTTACCATTTAAAAAATGAGGTTGACCTCGAAATAACCTCAAAAATGAGGCTCAAAATGAGGTTCAAGGTCGAATCAGAGGTCACCTTCAAGTCTTCGTTCGAACTTACCAAACCTTACCTTTGTTTGTTTTGTTTTACCACTGAACTCGCGAAATTTTTAAGAAATCATACTTTGACCTCAATTTGACCTCTGGGGGCAACCTCAACCTCATACCTTAATACATATCCGGACGTAAAATTTTCCGCTCTTTCAGATTCCGCTATAAAAAATAGGGGTTACCATTTAAAAAAATGAGGTTGACCTTGAAATAACCTCAAAAATGAGGTCCAAGGTCGAATCCAAGGTCACCATTGGATTCCTCGTAAAAAATTACTACAAAGGCGACCTTAACATTTTCCAATAGTAATTCAGCTGAGAAATTATTTGGGTGTTTCCAGACTTTTTAGACACGCTGTATATATATATATATATATATAATAAAATATTGGGCAATAAATAAAGAAAAAACTATCATTTTTTCGGCATTTATCTATTTATTTAATCTTTATACATCTGATTTGCTTATCCAACTATTGTGTGAATTGTCACATCCTAACCATTTAACATAATTCTGATTTCCTCGCTTCTTAAGCACCTTCTCCACAAGGTAGACGTCTGGATAATTAGTCTTGTGCAGCTCTTGTTCATAGAAACCGCCAGCAATGAATTGATCGCGATAGTCTTTTAGCTTGTAAGTAAACGGATTAGTAGCCATAACTTCACTGATTGTAAAAATTTCTGTTGACCAATTGGATGTATAGCCCTTCTCAAATACTTGCTTTATCTTGCTCACTTTTACTTTTTCTCCAATTTTAAACTTTGGTTTTGTATCTATTTTTGACTGTCGATTAAACCTCGCAAGTATTTCTGCTTCATTGACTAATGTTATATCTTTTGGTTTCATTCCGGTTGTGCGATGTTTGCTGTTATTATACACTTTCAGCAAATTAAGTAAGATATCAAGCCACTTATACTTTCCACGCAAGCTGAATTGCATCCACATTTTCTGCTTAAGTGTACGATTGAAACGCTCACAAATAGATGCTTTAAGATTACTGTATGTCGAATACAGATTATTTCTATAACTTTGCATGAGACTTTGAAATGTAGCATTATAAAATTCTTTGCCTCGATCGGTTTGTAAATTTTTTGGTTTACGACCCTGCTGCAAGATAGACTGCATTGCTTCTGTGACATAACTACCAGTCTTTTGCTTTACAGGAATAGCCCATGCATATTTGGAAAATGTATCGATGACAGTAAGCATATACTTATAGCCGTTGTTTTCTCGAGCATATGGCTGCGTCTCCACTAGATCAGCTTGCCACGTCTCATCTAAACCACGTACGATAAACTTGCGTCGATGATAATTTCGACATGCAGACTTATGAAGCTCCTTAACTACTTGCTGCTGCATTTTCTTTACTCCGAATTACATACTGTATTCCTAATAATTTCGCATCCAGCTCATCTCGATCAGCCTCAACAATAAGATCTAAGGTATCCAAATCTTTTCTTATTTTAGCAATAACTTCATGCAAGCTCTTAATTTCCATTCCAACTATACGCTGCAGGGTTTCCAGATTAACAGCATCGCCTGCTTGAGTAGGCTCGGCAACGTTACATAACCTCTTGTTATCAATGTCGTATTGTCCGTCAGAAGTGACTTTGAATCCAACACCTGGAGGACCTCGACTGCCTCCAACTCGTTCGAGGTTACGTCCGAATACATCGACACTCATGTTACAACTGATTGCAATACCAACAAGTTAAATCAATTTATACTGTTGCACAAATATGTATTATATTTATGTATGAGCACTGGTTTGATAATCTCTGATAGTCTCTGAATTAGCATTCGGAAACGCTCTCGATCACAAGCTATCTGTTCCCATTCTCCGTGACGTACAGCTCGACTGGCATAGCACCACACATGCATCACATGAATAACTGGTTTAGCATCAAAGTGAACTCTCTTCGAAGACATCTTAATGTATGTAACCTGTTTCTTTGAGTTCTTCAATGATCGAATGAATCTCATTTGTGTGGCTCTGATTGCAGACTCCCAGTTCAGCCAAGAGTAAGCGAAGACGATCAACTAATTCATTACGATCATCCCAGTATACATAATCCATACGCATATCTTTTCTTGCAATCTTATATTTAGGTAAGAGGCCTGAGCCTTCAATAGGTTTTCTCTTTGGTGATTTATTGAAGTAGGGAGCTATATAATCTTTATATTTTTTACTAGTAGACTTACGTAGAGGTTCTGTTTCACTATAATTCTTCCTAAAAGCATTCGTCACTTCTACGATTTTTCGATAATTTCGTATATCATTCGAACTTATATGTATCGAATCAGGTTGCTTCCGAAAGAGTAATTGGAGTAGACCAGCTGTTTTTGGATAACTTACATTTTGTACTTTTACATAATGTTTTGTAAAATGTATCGGTGAATTTCCGATTTTCAATAATTCATTTTCTATTCGTACTCCATATGTATTATCAAGCGGCTTGGTATGTTTTTTAAAAGTCTGTGAATAAGCTTGTTTAAATGACTCTGTTTCATCCTCGTATTGTGTAAACGATTCTGATATTTCATCATCCACTTCGCTTTCAGCTGTTTCAAATGATGTATCCGCTGCTCCGATCCTTATAGTTTTTTCGAGATCACTTTGTGACTCCTCTCGCACCTCCTCCTGCTCCTTTTCTTCCCCTTCTCTATCGTTATTTGTACTGAATTCTATAACGTTTCTTGGTTTTTGCTCTTCTGATGCTATTTTAATAACTTTTTTTTTTTTTGTAGCATCGACAAGTTTTTCAAGCGGCCTTACAATAGGCTTAAATGTTTCATCTAAAACTTTTTCCACATCAGTTTTGGTTTGCCTCAACTCCTTGTACTTTCGCATAATTGCTTCTCTCGATTTTATAATTTCATTGAGAACGTTTTGCTCTTTCTGAAAATATGCCATGCTGACTGATAAACGATTGAAATCATACTAACCTATTTTATTTCAAGGTAGCTATATTTATAAGAAAGTGATCGAAGCCCTTTCTATATAGACAAGTATCAAGTGTCCTATCTTTGTCGATAACAAGAAAGCCATACTTATTATCATTCCAGCAGATTGAACACAAATCTCTAAATTAACTATATGACATATCTGTATTTACGTGATCATTAAATACATGCTTTAAATTCATATCATCTTGGCGAAATAATATTAATAAATTAACATTATCTCGTACTAGATGTTTGGGAATGCGTGCATAAGATTGACATAGATAGAAACAGTCCACATTTTTGTGACGTCCCATACAAAAGAAATTCTTGATGTTATCTTGTTTTTCACAGGCTACATCATCAAATATCATAACTGAGTTTGGCAATACATCTTCTACTGATATTACTTCATCATGATCTTTGAATGGAAAGTACTAAATTTCATTTATGGGCTTCAAGAGAAATTTAAGAAATTGGTATTTGGGTTGTTCCTGTGATTTTGAGTAAACATACATTTTCAAATTTTAATCCGCTTGGATGAGTAATAAGAGAGAGTAGCGCATTAGTTTTGCCACAGTTTGAGGGTCCACAAAATATACTTCTAATATTATTGGGAAGTAATTCTCCATGACGCTTTTTTGATTTTTGCTGCACTAAGAAGCTGCCAAAGTTTATAACTGACAGCTTGACGTTTTACTCCTCGAACTCCATACTTTATTTTTGACGTCTCAAATACAACTGACTTTGAGTGCATATATACAGCTTACTTATACACATTTCAGCTTTGTATGTATTTACCCTCCGAGACGTTAACATCATGATTGAGCATAAGCAGCGTAAACGCAGTACTCGTAAAGGTCGAGGCTTAGCAAATACAATCATTAATAAGCTTTCATTTGAATTACATCTGCCTGGTTATCAATACTGCGGACCAGGAACTAAACTTACAAAGCGTCTTGCTCGAGGTGACCCTGGCATTAATCCTTTAGACCAAGCATGTAAAGAACACGATATAACCTACTCTCGGAATCGAGAGAACGTTGAGGCTAGGAACGCTGCTGGTAGAGTATTAGCAGATAAAGCCTGGAAACGTGTTTTTGCTAAAGACGCTAGTATTGGTGAGAAAGCAGCAGCTTATACTGTAACAAATACTATGAATTTAAAATCAAAATTTGGAATGGGGTTGAAAAAGAAGCCTAATACCACACTAGCTAAAGTAGTTAAAGCAGCCTCGAAACAGAGCATTTTTAGTAATAATTCGCGCAAAGTTATTCAAGCTGCATTGAAAAGTGCTCAAAATGTTGTGAAGAAGGCTGGCGGCAAAGCAAAAGTACACATTCCTCGCGTACTAGCAGTTCCATCGAAAATTGGAGGATTCCTACCATTTCTGATTCCATTATTTGCACGCCTAAGTGCAATAGGTGCACCAGCAGGTGGCACTGCGGGTATAGCTAATGCAATAAATGATGCAAGAAATGCTAACGTCAACTTGAAGAAAGTCGAAGACATAACAGTGCGATGGAAGCTATTGCTCTTGGTAAAGGTCTCTACCTTAAACCCCATAAAACAGGTTATGGCATCTATCTAAAACCCTATAGCGGACATGAACTTAATAAAAATGCAAAAAAAAAACTTCGATGTAAAATTGCCCCACAGAGCACTGACTGAAGCTGACTTGCTAAAGTATGCTTGTATTTTATAAATTCCATACTTTCGAGGTGTATTTATGCGAAATACATTACCAGCTAGTGGTCCACGACATTACGAGTCAGCAATCGTTAATCTCGATGAGGAACACGGACCTCGTACATATTGGGTAGTCTATGGGAAAAGAGGTAAAAGTGTATTTTGATAGTATTGGAGACCTGCAGCCACCTTTAGAACTTATGAATTACCTAGGAGTTAAAACTGTAAAGTATAACCTCGCGAGATATCAAGATTACAGCGCATATAACTGTGGGCATCTTTGTTTAAAATTTTTGTATAAGGCTATATAAAACAATATATATGTTATACATAGTTAGTATTACTTGAGCAGTCATGAGCGAATCACTGATGCTAAGTTTATCTGGAACGTCATCTGTACTAGAGACTCAATATTTTCCACCAATTGAACTTTTGACAAATAAAAGATACGTTCTAGGGTTGATTGAACTTTTAACCTTTAATTCAATCCCCAATATCGATATTGACAATAACAAGTTTTAGGTGGGAGAAGAGATAGTGACATTACCAATAGGTAGCTGGGAAATTGAAGACATTGAACGCCATCTACAGGAAATACGTGCACCTAAAAGGATAGTACTCAGCCTCAAACCAAATAATAATACTCTTCGCAGTATAATCAAGTGCAGTCATACAATAAATTTCCAGTCGCAAGATTCTATTGGAAGATTGTTAGGCCTTACACGACGTACTCTTTCAGCAAATATTACTTACGAATCAGATTTACCTGTATCTAATCTTAAGATTAACGCTCTACGAGTTGAGTGCAACATTACGTCTGGAGCCTATATAAACGGACAGAAAGTGCATACGATACATGAATTTTTTCCAGCTGTTCCTCCGGGCTATAAGATCATTGAAATTCCAACACAAGTTATTTATTTACCAATTACAATTAATACTATCGATAATATACAGTTACGCATCGTCGATCAGGATGGAAACTTGGTGAATTTTCGTGGAGAAATTATAACAATTAGACTACACATCAAAGCAGCATCGTAATTATGGGAATCGTATATAACACAAAGTTGGCAAAAGCTATATTAAAAGCAAATCATGTCATCAGAAGATCAGTCGTCAACGAACAGTAAAAGAGCTAACAACTCAGAATATTCGCTTCCTAAAAAGTCTAGGACTGCAGGTCAGAAGAAACGCTGGAGAAAAATAATTTGTCTGTTTTCCTGTGGTTTTTACAATCAAAAGAGATGGACGAAATATTAAACGTACAGTCATCTGTGGAATTCGATGAGTCTGTCGCTCATTATGAAGTGCATGCACATCAGCCTTACACTTCGTCAGCTTTCAATAACAGTGATGAAATTCGAATCGTTGTACAGTATCAAGATCTCTACCTTCTACCTTCACGCTGTTCATTACATATTCATGGCCGATTATTAAAAGCAGATGGCACCGCAGCAGTTATCATAAAGCTTGTAAACAACGCCCTCTGTCATCTTTTCGAAGAAATCCGATATGAAATTAATGCTGTAGAAATTGATAAATGTAAAAATGTTGGTTTGACAAGTCTAATGAAGGGTTTGATATCGTTCAATCCTACGCAAAACTTGGAGAACGCAGGCTGGATTGATATTGCAGAAACTTAGCAAATAATCGATAATGCTGGCTACTTTGATGTGCCCATACCACTAAGTATGATTCTCGGCTTTGCGGAAGACTATCGTAAAATTATAGTCAATTGCAAACATGAGTTTGTTCTCACAAGATCGAAGAATGATGTAAATGCTATTGTGCAAACGCAAGCAGAAGAGTTCAAAATTAACCTTGTTAAAATTGAATGGTTAATGCCATATGTGCTATTATCCGATAAGCATAAAATACGACTCCTTCATCACCTACAGAAGGAAACTCCTATTGCTATGAGTTTCCGTAGATGGGAGCTGTACGAGTATCCATTACTCCCAACCACATCGCAGCATGTTTGGACAGTTAAGACATCGAATCAATTAGAAAAACCACGATTTGTCATTTTAGGCTTTCAGACCAATCGTAAAGGACAAAATGGAGCCGTTTTGACCATTGCAAAATAAGTAATGTGAAACTATTTCTCAATTCTCAATACTATCCTTACGGAAATCTCAATCTAAATATTGATCAAAATCAATATGCTTTATTATACGATATGTATATTAACTTTCAAAATGCATATTACGGAAAAGAAATTGAACCTATGCTAAAAAAAGGGGACTATATACAGAATACTCCTTTAGTTGTCATTGACTGCTCAAAACAGAACGAGTCGCTGAAGCAGGCCCCAGTTGATGTTCGTCTTGAATTTGAAGCTAAAGAAAATTATCCAGCACAGACATCAGCCTACTGCTTGATTTTACACGACCGTATTATCGAATATAATCCCATAAGTGGGGATATTAAGAAATTAGTCTAGAGATTTTGGTGCCACCTTTAAGAAGAAATTATATTTAATGTACACTTTAATGCTAATATAATATGAAAACTTATACAACACTTGTAAAAAATTATGTTTAATAAACTTCATGAATATCATATATTACTGTTTTAATTTCTTTTACCCATAGATCTCTTTGGAAATCATCGAATATAATCGCTAGCGTATAAGCTTGTCCGTGCAACCGATGCGCACGCGGTATCACACGATGAGCACGCCGCGGTGATCAGCTGATCAGCGCGGTAAATATCTTACCAGCGACGATAGACTAATGCCCGCGAAAGTCAGCTCATCGACGCGGTAAATATACTTACACGTGGTGTATGCTAATGACTGCGGAAATCAGCTAGTCACCGCGGTAATATGCTCATCTCCGCGCGCCCGCGCGAATCAGCTCATCCCCGCGGTCGTCCAGCTTGTCACCGCGGTAAGATGCTAGTCCCCGCGCGCGCGCCGCCGCCGCGCCCCATCCGCCCGCCGTCGGGTAAAAATCATGCAAAAATGTGACAATAAAATACGAATAATTTTTATTTGATGACGTCATTCCAAATGGAAGGGTAGAAGCTTCTCGAAAGTGGGCAGAGATTCACCTGCCCATCTCAACCTATCAGAATGCTACACAGGTCGGCCGGTGGCCGAGTGGTGGGGGGGGGGGCAGAACCGGCCTAGTTATACTACTTATAAACAACGGAAAAAAAGCAAATGAAAAAATAAGAAAAAACAAATAAAGTATATTTCACATTACGAAACGTATTCGTCATTTTATCCTACAAAAACACCTCACATATAAAGGAAGCCCAAGCTCAAAACAACATTTTTTTTAGAAATAATATAAATAAATTAGAAAAAGTTTAAATTGCTTGCTAAATTTTGCTCAAATAGGGAGGCAAATTTGCAAGTTAACATTTAATTATTTAATATCTTATTAGACTAGATAGCATAACTGCAAAGATAATTAATAGTTTTATATAGTGTTGTATATAAATTTAAACTCAGCTGGACTTTACCGAATCAAACAAAATTTCTGTATTCATTCAATTTTGTTCGAGGGGGCGATGTAACAGTCTAGCTCGCGCACAGAACACGTGAGGGGTATACCACGAGAGCATGCGCACAGCTATCGCTTAGTATAGAGCATAGCAGCACCGCGAGAGAGGATGAGGCAGAGCGACTGACGTTCCCACTACTCCGCAGTAGTGCTCGAGGAGAGGGGCGGCGTGCGGCTTCTGCGCGTTCCGCACGCACAATCTATTCAACTAGCGCTCCCCTCTCATCGACTCTCTCTTCCCCTTTTCGAGCGAGCGAGCGAGCGAACTATGATTGTACTGTGCGAGCTTGACGAAGTCACTCTCATTTCGGCAGTCCTCTGAGCCACACGCCAAGACCCGCCGTAGCATAACGCAAGGCGTGTTCCAAACGGTCGAGACGAGCCCCATCTATTCCTTACTGCCGAATTCGAGGCCGATAGGGAGTTAATGAGTCCCGCCCTTACACAACGCAAGGCGTGTCGCGAACGGGCATAAATATTCCTCCAACTTCCAACCCACGTAGCCGAGTCCACGGCATATCCGTGTAAGGCGCACGCACGCACAACGACGAAGCTCGTGGGATTATCCTTCCCACAAGCGAATCTAACCTCAGGTCCGCAAATTACCCGACTCATCACGTACTATCTAAGTGACAGGTTACAACATGCAAAATTTATAGCTCGTACATTACACACAAGCGAATCTAACCTCGGATGCGCAAATTACCCGACTCATCACCTACTATCTAAATGACAGGTTACAACATGCAATATTTATAGCTCGTACATTACACAATAGTTTCTTTCGTAAATATGATATTACTTTAACATGTACTTATATAATATTACACAATTTTGATTCTTTTAGTTCAATCGCTTAGGTCCTGGGAACATAGTCAACAAGTGAAGCTGTTTAGACTCATATTAAATTTCTCAAATTTGTTATCAAAACAGTAAGATAACATAATTATATAATTTTACCAACACAATTTTTATACATTTTTCTAATTTTAATCCTACTACATTTTAAGTTCTCTAGATCATTCGACAAGGAATTATAAGTTCTGACAGCTTCTGTAACAGTTTTTGTTAGTTATTGTTTTACTTTTCTTTTATTGTTATCTGTATACCTCTATTTCTTGTAATAATTGTTTATCTCTGATGTTTAGTTTCTCATAATGATAGAAAACGAACTCAAAACAAAATAATTATTTAATATTTAAATATTGTAATCAAATGTAATTTTGTATCTTATTATTATGTTTCTGTAATTATATTATCTTTGGAATGTTATATCGACTTTTTATGTTATTTATAGCTATTGTATCGAATATTTTTGTGTCAAATCGAATTCTATTAAATAATAAGCGAAAATTCACTAAACGAGGTATATTGAAGCATTAACAATCGTGTTTATACGTTTAGATGATTCAGAAATGATTGCACATAAAAATGTTAATCGGAAATAAGTTTTGTTTAAACGTTATCTATATGCTTTGTATTTAACATTTTTGTGTAAAGGTAAATTTTTGAACAATAAACGAAAATAGACTACTTCAGGTGTATTTAGGCATTGAAAATTGTTTCTAAAGGTCGAACTCGTCAAAAAATGATTGTACATGAAAATGTTAAATGAGAAAAAGTTTTGCTTTATTATAATCTAAATAACTTTTGTGTTCAACATTTTTGTATTAAATCAAATCCTGTCAAGTCATAGCCGAAAATCGTCCATTTTATGTATATTTTGGCGTTTAAAATCGTTTTTATAAGTCTAACTCGTCAGGAGTTGATTTTAGATGAAAATATTACATGAAAAAAAGTTTTGTTTAAATATTATCTACAACTTTTGTATTTAACATTTTTGTTTAAAATCAAGTTCTGTCAAGTTATAGCCAAAAATCGTTCATTTTGGACCTTTTTTACAGTTTTTCGCAGTTATCTTGGCAAATATTGCTCGTAGAAAAAAGTGCCCAACAGGAGAAAGGTGCATTTTAATTAGTTTTAGCAAATAGACCTGTAGATATTAGCTTAAAATTAATTTTTCTAGACATTGCTTAAAAATCGATCTTTTAAGATATTTTTTTGTACTCGCATTTTAAAATTCTTTCATAGATCTTTCTCAATAGAGAAACAGCACTTAGATATAATTAGAGGAGTATTATCCCGGAATCCCGAACGAATCGGTCGAAAATTTCTTGAGATAATCGAGCAACATGCGTACATACGGGCGTACAGACATACGTACATCACAGAAAACGCTTAAAACGCACTCATTTTGGGTGAAAAAGACTTTTCTTGTATTAAATTGTCAGTTTTTGAAGTCAGACAATTTTCGCTATGGTGAAATTATAAGGCTCCCGAGTGGCGGTCGTGCCTAAAAGTGGATTAAAAGTAAAACCCTTTTAAAATTTATATTTTAAAATGTTCAAACTTTACGTCGGTAAGCAATTTTTGAATAAAGAATCAAAGTAAAAATTTTATTTAATGGACATCTCTAAATATCTCCTAAAAACCAGTAAAGGAACACGCAATTATTTGCTTAGTATTTAAATACGTTTCACCAATGAAGGAATACATCGCCAGTGAAGAAACATTTAATAGCGGTGATTTTATGATTATATTCTTAAGAAGATAATTTCTTTTATGCAGAATCTTTATATAAAATGAAATAAAAATGTTCAAGAATTCGAAAATTATCGTTATGCTAGATACGCAATACATAGAAAGCTTGATATTTTCATATATATATAAAGAAAATGTTCGTTAGCTAGTGACTGTTCCAATACTAGTGTAGTCATCCTATTAGATACAATTTGGGTTCACAATTGAAGTGCATAATAGATTATATGGCACACGGATATTTATACTTAAAAAATGAATGTAAAACTTGAAATATCAAATAAACGTATTACTTTTTATACTTAGAATAAAGCAATTGTAGTTAAAGAAATATGGTCAATAATAGTTAACCAGTTTTTTCATTTTATTCAATTTTATAATGGAGATTCATGAAAGCTTTAATAACATCCGAAAGTTTATTTTGAAAAATCAATTGTAAAACTTAAATATTAAACAAACGGAATATACTTTAAAATTGTAATAAGACAAAACATATTTTGGATTGATTCAGATTACTCATGAAAAAAGTTAATTGGATTAAGTGATTAAGGAAATTATTGCGTTGTTTGTGGTTAGCTAGGTGTTATATATTGATTGATGAATTTATTTACTATATCTATGTTATAAAAATGTTTCTTATGTCTTCAAGTTTATAAAAGAAGTAGCTGGAAAAAAATTTAAGCAAGAAATTTTGATAATAAATTTTGATAACTAACAAGGTAAAAACTTTCTTGAAGAATTGATGGTTATGCTTTACATTATGATTTACTAATTTCATATCAATATTCATTGTGACGACTATATATTATCAATTAATGGTGTAATCTAGATGGTACTCATTAAAAAGTGCTATTAAGACAGTAATATTTCGTAGATGACACCTATTTAGTTATTTGTCGATACTTGTTTCGATTGATACTGAGCATGACCGCCCATTTAAGTGTTTTTTTACATTTTTAAGTACTACTGGAATCGCCCAGGTGTTTCCTACGTGGATTTACTTCTACGTATGTGGCTCCTGGACGGTAATCCGGGCAGGCCTCTTATCAGTGAGGCTGTACCTCACTGATAGGAGGCTACGGAGGGAGCCCCCGCCATCCTTTCTTTGTTTCTTTTTTTCTTAAGTACTTTAACCTGATACAAATTTTTACAGAAATTTTTTTCCATGTTCAGCAAGGTCTCATTTTGAATATATTCAGTGAAGGCAACACCATACGTAGCACCAGGATCTCATTTCAAACGTTCTCTGTCAACGGTACTTTGCCAATACTCATGGCCTCGATATGACCAACATTGTACCTATTTTTACACGATTTCTCACAATTTGGAAGCTTTTACCATCTCCGCTCCTTGCACGCTTGTCCTTGTGAACGCTCGACTCGCCGATGTGTTTCTCCGTGGGCACTAGGTTTTTCTTTCTCTACACTGTTTTCTCTTTTTTACCCATATCGCTACTTTCTCGTGGGTTTTTCGGTTTATTAATTAATTAGTTGGTCACCATGGCACCAGAGCATGCAGAGCTTCTACTGGGCTTTCCCTCGGTCGCCTCAGCGAGCTTCGGCTCTCGCACGAGTATGAGAATCATTTTTACCACATGTATCGAACATTATATTTTGACGCAACGTGCGTAAAGTGCTATTATAGCTTACGCTTACAAACCTAAACGTGTGAGAAAGTAGTACTTTACGCACGGAGTGTCCAAAAATAGGTTTATAGAAATAAACCAGAATAAACAAATAAATCAGTATAGACAATTCAGACAGATCCGACGATAAATTGGAGTAATAATTTTAAATATTGTCATTAAAAATTAATTAAAGGCATAAGTAGATTAAGTTTAAGAAAGCCATGTGCCAATGAATTGGCAGCGGTTTTTTAAGCCGATAGTGAGGTTTTCCAAATCTAAATTCAGGACAGACAAGGAATCAGAGGTGTGCCCGAGTCGGCCGTGAAACTGACACGATTCAAATATAAAATTTTATTCATTATATTTTTAACTAAATTTTTTCTTTAACCATCGTAAATAGCACATTTAAGGAAAAAGAAAAATTGAATCGAATTTTTAAATCATGTTTCACATTTCCGATTCATTTGAATCAAAACTTTGAATCGTGATTAAAATGTGCGATTTAATTGAATCGACAATTTGAATACCGATTTAAATTAGTCATTCAGTGAATCGAAGACAATGAATAGCGATTCAAGATCTGGATTCAAACAAATTGCTAATTTTAATAGTCATTCTAAAGTGAATCGATTTGGAAGTGAACCGTGATTAAAATTTTCGATTCAATTGAATCGCCGAAAATACTCTCGATTCAAATTTACGATTCAATTGAATTATCGAGTTTACGTCACACTGTTAAAAATATATGCGTGAACTTTCATGCAAAAGTACTGGAAGCAAAATTTAATCGCCGTACATGAAATAAAAATCATGTACACACATTATTTTTCATTAATTATGCTCTAACTTTTATGTATGAATACATTAAATTTCAAGCGATTTCTTGCAGACGAAATTTAATGTATTTGCTTGAATATTCATGTAAAAAGAATTAAATTTGATGCAGGGCTGCATAAAATTTCCAGCAATTCATGCTCCTTACTTTTAACGTACTCACATAAAATTTTTATTTTATTTTATTTTTATTTATTTACCAAAGTAAGTACAAAAGGTAAGTACATGTTTACATTATACATTATACATGATGTATAATCCAGCAGAGGAATTGTTTTTCTGTTCGCTGGTCCGGTATTCTTAAATCTAACTTAACCTAAGATTCTAGATAGAAATATAAGTTTTGTAACAAAATATAATATAATATAACAAATGTGATTAAACTTTTCAATATAAAAATATCTCTTTTCAATATAATAATATCTATAATGCCAAAAGCCTTAAATTTCATGTATAAGTGTATTAAATTTTGAGTGATTTCATGAGAGCCTAATTTAATGCACCTGCTAGAATTTTCATGTAAAAAGCATTAAATGACATGTATGACTACATAAAATTTCCAGCAATTCGCTTCCCTCGGGTTATAATGTACTTACATTAAATTTAATGCAAAAAGCAAAAAGTGTAACAAAAATTAAACGCAAATGTATATTAATTTTCAATTAATGCAAATTTCGAAATGAAACTTACAATAACGTTAATTTAATGCAATATAACCTCATATTTTTACTAGAGATTTTCAAGTGCATTAATTGATATTATTTATGTAAGGTACATTAAATTTAATGTACGTACATTAATTTAATATTTTAATTTAACCCCTCCTATTAATTTAAACACATTTTTTAACATTTTTATATAAACGAAATACATAAACAGACGCTTAACAATATATATGATAAATTACATAACTTAAAAAAAGGTACAATTTTTTTTCGGCCCTAAGGGGGAATTGAACCCTAGACGCTCAATTCGCAGGCTAACGCTCTAACCATTACGCTCTACAACAACGCTACACGCCTGAACTCTAAATCGCGATATATGGACTATGTCTATTAGGAGCTAAGTATACCCAAAGTACTCGCGCCCAAAGCGCGACTCTTGCTTCGGCACTGGAGGACAGCGGTTCCCGAGCGTCTAAAGTGGGACAATGCAGGCACTGTGAGCATCGATGGCCGACAAGTGGTGCGTTCGAGCATAATCGAGTTACTTCTCGACACACTGCAAAAGAACCCGCGTGTGGAGGAGAAAGAAGCGCTTGTCGGACGCTTTGAAAACAATACTACGATCTCGAGCATGAGGCGGGTTACGCTGGTGCATGAAATCTTCTTCGCGTAAATGCCAAGAAGGAGAAGAAAAAAATTTACGTGGGGCTGAGCAATCAAGACGCCTACACGCTTCATCACCCGATAAAAAGAAGATTCCCGCGCCTGTCGTACAATGTAACGGACGTCGATGACGTGTGTGAGTACGATCTACTTCAGCTGACGTCGATAAAGGATTACAACGACGGGTACTGCTATATTCTTGTGGTCATCGATGTACTCGATAAGTTTGCCTGGGTTGAACCACTGAAGGATAAAAACACGAGCAACGTTGCCGTCGCTTTTGAGCGAATTACCGACAGAGCGAAGCCGCGCTTGCCCATGTGCGAGCAGTCCGATCGTGGAAGGAATTTCTTGGCGCTGCTTTTCAAAATTTTCTCAAGCGCATGGAGATCGGCTTTCGTGTAGCTAGAAATCCAGATGTCAAGGCAGCGGTGGTCGAGCGGCTCAACAGAACGCTGCGCGAGCGCATATGGAGATATTTCTCACATCGAAACACCAAGCGATACATCGATGTTCTGCAAAAAAATTGTGTACGTGTACAATAATTCTCAGCACAGTGGTACGCGAATGCGCCCAGCAGAGGTCAACCTTTACAACGCTGCGCGAGCGCGCGAAAATCTGGCCAAGCGCGCGCGCTCCAATTATCGACGCTCCACCATGCCCTACCGTAAATTTGCTGTGAGTGACCTCGTCCGTGTCAGCCGAACAAAGAACACCTTCGAGCGCGGATACGAAAACAATTTCAGTGAGGAGATTTTCAAGATTATACGCGTATCTCTGCGGCAAGGGCTGTACAGATACACATTGGCGGACTTAAACGGAGAAATAATTGACGGATTCTTTTACAACGAGGAGCTCGTTTTGGTCGGGCAAGATCGACTGACTGACGACAAGAGCTTCAAAATCGAGCGTATTGTGCGCACGGAAGGTCGCGGCGCCAACAAACAAGTGCTCGTCAAGTGGCTAGGCTATCGCGATAAATTTGATTCTTGGGTGAAAGCGAGTCAACTCGAGAGCATTTCGTAGAAAAACCACGAGCAGACATGGACGCGAACGAAGATTTTTACATTGTACTGCCTAGCTACAGCAGTATGGCTTACTTTCCCGATAACACAACCAGCTGTTTCAGCACCCACTTGACACGCGAGATCAAATTACACGCAGAGTGGCACGTCGGACTCGTGGAAAATCACGTAACGTGTAGTATCGTGCATTTTCAAGACAATGATGCCTTTTACACTTTTAGTTTGTTCGCCATGGATGATGACGAACAGAGTGAGAAAATATTCTGCCATTTTCCAGTCGGCATTTACGACTCTCTTCAACAGCTGGCAGACGCCATAAATAACTCGAATGACACTTATAAGCATCACATGCTTGAACCCGTAAAGGAGAGCAATGGCTATTGTGTTATCAGACGCAAGTGCGCCTGTCAAGAGCCACATGCGACTCATTTCAACGAAAAAATTCTGCGCATTTTTAGGTTCGATGACGAGCCCGGGAAAAAAATTCTGTTTACGAGCTTTAACCATGGCGCACTGCGGGAAATTGTAGCCGAGAGACCAGCCTCGCTCTCTCATGCCATTCTCGACCAATTGTACGTTTATACCGATATTTGTGAGCCCTACACAGTCGGGGACACACAGGTCTCGCTCTTGCGCATTGTTTCCTTGGATAACTCAAAATTCAGATACGGTTGCAGTGCTGTGCAACGTTTCAGGCCTGCCCACTACATACCGCTTCTCTATCACGATTTTCACAATATTATCATCGATATAAGAGACCAGCTCGGGCAGCGCATTCCATTCGAGTACGGTATGCTGACCGTGACACTCCATTTCAGACGAAGTCACTGAGATGTCTCATTACACTAGATACTACGATGAGCAGATAGGAGGCGGGAGTGGGGTAAGAAACGTTTTCGCTGGCTTGGCCTTTCAGAGAAGGCGCGGTGTTGGCTCTTGGTTAGGGGGCCTCTTTCACCGCATTCTTCCATACGTCAGGAGTGGCGCTAAGGCCGTCAGGAAAGAGACCTTGCGCGCAGATATGAAAATCATAGACGATGTCGCAAACAATGGTGTCAATTTCAAGGAGGCCATAAAATCGAGAGCCGGGGAATCGGGACACCATTTCAAAAGAAAAGCGGCAGAGAAAATTAGCGAAATCATGAAGGGATCAGCGTATAAAACTACCAGGCGCGTCAAGCGGCAACGACAGTCGACAAAGGCACGTGCAAGCGCCCGTAACTCGCGGATCAAGCGTAAGAAAAAATTGACAGCCGTTCCGCGCAAGACTCGTAAAACGAGCAGGAGAAAGTGGAAAACCCCCGCTTTTCGGGACATTAACGATATTTTCGGGCCAAAATAAATCTTGAAAATGTCTTTCTTGCACTCTCACTCGTCAGAGTGTATGTCGAGCGAACTCGATCTTTTCTCCCTCCCATCTACTCAAACCTCCATCGAGGGCAGCAGTTTTTTTAATTATAAGCCCGTCTCTTCGATCAGGCGATGCACCCTTCGAATTCGTCGTACCTAGTGCCAGCGTGCATTACATCGATCTCGCACACACCATGCTCTTTGTCAAGGCACAAATACTCCCCAACGATGAAATCAACACAAATCTAAAAGTTGGTCCTGGAATCAATCTTCTTCATTCAATGTTCAATCAAATCGATATTTTTCTCAATCAAAAGCTCGCCTCATCGCCCAACAACATTTACGCGTACAGAGCTTACATAGAGTCACTGCTGCTATTCTCCCGCTGCCAAAGAATCTCATCTCACCGCGAGCCTCTGGTACGATGATACACCCGGCTGCATGGGGGCGCACCGGAAAATCGAGGAATCGGTTCAAACAAAGGCCTCGCTCAAAGGCAATATTTTACGAAAGAGGGGCTTGCATTCGATATGATTGGCCATCTGCACTGCCACTTCTTTAATCAGGATAAAATGCTCATCAATGGCATCGACATGAGAGTGCATCTGGTGCGTAATAAGGCTGCATTTTGCCTGATGGATTCCACAAACGACGGTCGATCCAGAATAAAAATAAAAGAAGCTACCCTCATTGTTCGGCGCGTCAAGATAAATCCCGGTATTTTGATCGCACATGCCAAAGCAACAGCCAAATACCCCATTACGCGTGTTGAGGTGAAAACATTTACGCTTCAAACTGGTATACTAGGCGATAGCATTGATAATGCGATTCTTGGCCAACTGCCCAAACGTATAATCATCGGTTTCGTTGATAACAAAGCGTTCAGTGGAAATCGAACGCTAAATCCATTCAACTTTCAACACTTTGGCATAAATTATCTCTCGCTATATATCGACGGGGTTCAAATACCAAGCAAACCGTTACAACCGCACTTTACAGGCAACAGCACAACATTTATCGAGGCATCCGAAACACTCTACTCAGGCACAGGGATACATTTTCTCAATGAGGGCCTAGGCATAAACCGTTACAACTATTCAATGGGGTACTTTCTTACGGCATTAGATCTCACACCCGATTTATCAGCGCATTGCCACTCTCATTGGAACCTCGTACGCTCGGGCACTGTGCGTATCGAAGTGGGCTTCGCAACGGCATCGACTGTTACAATAAACTGCATTGTCTACGAACAGTACGATAACGTTCTCGAAACCGACTCCACTCGACAAATTTTAACGGATTTCAGCGCCTAAGCGCAAGAGCAGAAGATGACACACAGTGGGCTCAATCAGACGAAAACTAGTAAAAATTCGTGATTCAAAATTCAAATCGATAAAAATTTTGTTGTAAAGTGATTTTTGTAAGTATTCTGATTACCTATCAATCTCCGTTTCCCTCGAATGCTCTACATTTCAAAATTTTTTGATAAATATCAGGAAAGTCAGCCGAAAATGAAAAAATTTTGGATAACGTAAATCCACTTTTTCTAATGCGCGGTTTTCATGTTATATTCGTTCGTACCTACTTTTATGTGCAAAAATATACGACTGAGAACTATAAAAGTTTCAAAGGTTAACACAAAAAAATTTTTATCTGCACATAAAATACGCACACTTATGGCGATATTTTACACGTAAGTATGATGTATCAACTTTTAACGTATTTTGCATATATGTATATATATATGCGCGCACACACACACACACACACACACACACACGCACGAACACACGCACGAACACACGCACGCACACATACACATACAAATACACACAAATATTATATGTATGTTCATATCATGTATGTTTTAAATTAATTATTGAAAATAGATATTATAAATGCAAGTAATTACAAAACGAGAATTTATACTTAATAAATTGCTTCATCCTAGAGGAAGCTTTGTGATAGTAAATTTTTGAGTTGTTGTAAAAACATGTTATAATTGTGTTCCGAGGGTTAGGAATCAAACTACATGGTTTTTGAAAAACGTCTGTATGGATGTATGTGTGTGTGTGTGTGTGTGTGTGTGTGTGTGTGTGTGTGTGTGTGAGTGTGTGTGTGTGTGTGTGTCTGTGTGTGTGTGTGTGTACGCCTGGATCTCAGCTTCTGCCCGGTCGATTTTGATCGGACATGTCTCATTTGTTTTTTTTGCGTGATGGTGGGTCAAAAATCCGTTTTCTGATTGGGGAGATGCGTTTTTGTTTTTTTTTTCAAATTTTCGATTTTCTCAAAACTGTTTTTTTATTTTTTTTAATGATAGGATCGAGTTATTCGAATCTGATGGGTAGCGTTCGAAAGAGAATTAAAATACCTATATTTTCTAAAAAAAAATTTCTAGCTATCACGGTTCTTTTGTTATTAACAAAAACGTGTTTTTTTTTTTGAAGCTTATAACTCCTAAACTTAACGGTCAATTTTTTTGAGAAAAATCATGATAATACAGAATATAAATAGCTATAATCTGCTAAAATTTGAATAGATTCTGTAGGCTAGATTTTGAGTAAAAAATTGAAAAATGAAAAAAATCAGTTTTGTATGTCCAACGATTACAAGAGTAAAATTGATTTAATGGCTTCAAAATTCCTTTTACAGGTAGATTTTTTATAATTCTCGGTCGAGTTCTTTGGGCAAAATGATTGGTCCATAAATTTCAGAGATATTTGAGGTTAAACATTTTTTGATATTTTTTTTAAATCGTAATTTCTCGAGAACGGCTACATGTATCTGAATGGAATGGGTGGCATTCCTAAGAGAATTAAAATACCTATTTTTTTCTAAAAAAAATTAATTTTCTATCTGTTACGGTTCTTTAGTTATCATCAAAAACAAAAACGTGTTTTTTTTAAAAACTCATAATTCCGCTACCGCTACCTACCGATACGATATCTACCGCTAGGTGGTGTGGAATGAGGAAACGTCATTGAGTAGGCATACGAAGATTTTTTTTTAATTTTTAAAAAACCAACCAACAAAATGAATTCAAATGTTTAAAAATTATATCTATTATAATCTATTATAATTATGAATTATGCATTCTGAATGCATTTTATTCTGCATTATTATAATTTATTTGTGAGTTATGAACTTTTAAAAAAAAACACGTGTTTGTTAATAACAAAAGAACAAGATAGCTATAAATTTCTTTTTTCTTAAAAAATATGAATTATGGAATATAAAAAAACACGTTTTTGTTAATAACAAAACAACCGTGATAGCTATTTGTTTTATTATAAAATATAGATGTTTTACTTCTATTTCAAATAATAACTTTATTTTTCAGCTCAAAATTTATATAAATTTGATATAAATAAATAATAAATAAATAAATAAATTTAAAATTTAACAATTTTTAATATTCATAAATGAATTTAATTATAATTATGCAATAAATTTTTTTAAAAATTATAAATTTTTTTATTAACAATTAATTAAAGGAATCAACAAATTACGGTTGAGGAAGCTACGGGCCAATGCATTGGCAGCGGTTTTTTTATTTTATAATAGTGCGCGACATAATTTTAATTATTTTTTATGTAATGAAACATATAATTTCCTATGTATTAAATGTATGCTTGCATATATCTGAATATATCAATAATATAATATATGATTAATCATATATTATATTATATTATACATATTGTTTGATAATCATATCATAAAAGTAATGTATATATTATATATATAATAGGTTAATTTTATCTCTTTTAAACCAAAAAATTATAAGAAGCTCAAGCTTAAGCATTATTTTGAGCACTATAGAATAAAAATTTATTAAATATAAATTCTCTTGTTGTAATACTTGCCTTTATAATATCTATTTGCAAAAATTAATTTAAAACTTCTATACATATGAACATACATATAATATTTGTGTGTGTTAGTGTGCGTGTGTGTGTGTGTGTGTGTGTGTGTGTGTATGTATGTATGTGTGAGTGTATATATATGCAAAATACGTTAAAAGTTGATACATCATACTTACATGTAAAATATCGCCATAAGTGTGCGTATTTTATGTGCACATAAAAATTTTTTTGTTTTAATATTTCAAACTTTTATAGTTCTCAGTCGTATATTGCACATAAAACTAGGTATGAACGAATATAACATGAAAACCGCGCGTTAGAAAAAGTGGATTTACGTTATCCAAAATTTTTTCATTTTCGGCTGACTTTCCTGATATTTATCAAAAAATTATGAAATGTAGAGCAGTCGAGGGAAACGGAGATTGATACTTAATCACAATACCTACAAAAATCACTTTACAACAAAATTTTTTATCGATTTGAATTTTGAATCACGAATTTTTACCAGTTTTCGTCTGATTGAGCCCACTGTGCGACGGGCCTGTAGAGGCGCTACGTGTCACATTCTCGCAGTCATAAAAAGTAGAGAGGGAAGCGTGGTTGTCACATGCGGCGCTCTCTCGCGTCACTTCGCTTTTTCTCCTACACGCGAGCACGCACACGCGTCTCTACACAAAATGGACTACGTAATCGATATTCAAGGTTTTCGTGATTCGGAAAAAGAGTTTCTGCCCAAGGAAGTAGCTATCACGTGCCTGCAAAAGAAAATTAGTGATCATTGGATAGTGCAAGGGCCGCATAGCTTTGCCGACTTGCCGGACGATGTCAAAGAGACAAACACCTTTCTAGCCGTCGAAATTCACGGTGTTCATTGGTTTGACGGCGAAGGAACGCTTCGTCAGCTACATCGGCATCTCTACAACATTGCCAGAGTATCGCGAACAATTTTTGTGCGCGGCGAGGAGAAGGCCCGATACATCGAAGCGCTTTTCGGACGCAGCGTCATCAACTTGGAAAAATTTAATTCACCATCGTTTAAAAAGCTCAACAGAATGTTCCCAGACAATACACTGTGCGCTACGCATTCAACCAAAATCTTTTTGGCCAAAAAAGAGTTTTGT
This sequence comes from Torymus aiolomorphi, assembly GCA_036365515.1. Lineage (NCBI taxonomy): Eukaryota > Metazoa > Arthropoda > Insecta > Hymenoptera > Torymidae > Torymus > Torymus aiolomorphi. The sequence goes on from CM070873.1 coordinate 179,315,143, forward strand.
GCCCTTTACAAAGTTCATCTGCTAAAAAAGTGGCTGCGCTCGATACTTCCTGCGAAATGAAAAGCGCTTCCTAAAGAAAAAGTGGAAAGTGAAATGTTCCTTGCAGCAGTTTTCGAGCGAAGAGATACAAATAGTGACAGCAGCGATAATAATGACATATACTACTCAGCCATCGACGGCGACACATCGTCTGACTGAAAAAAAAAACAATGAACACGAATGAAATAACGCGAACCATCTGCGGACTCTGCTAATTCGCTCGGAGTTTATGCAGCCAATCACATACCAAGCCGGTTGGGCCGTCCATCGGCGGTCATTGCAAATCTCGACACAGCGGCCAAGCCCGGTTCTCATTGGGTAGCTTTCTACATAGATAGTCATGCAAGAGGTACCTATTTCGATAGCTATGGACTGCCACCATCGTCGCGACATCATCTCGATCGACTCAGAAGAAATTACAAGTGGTTCAGATGGAACAAGAAGAAGTTGTAAAGTTTCGATTCTAAAGTGTGCGGTGAATATTGCGTCATGTTTTTGCATTTTATGTGTAGTGGGTTTACTTTACGAAAATTTTGTAACATCTTTACGACGGATGCTCGCGCCAACGACAAAATAGCTGCTAAATTTTATAACATTATAAAGAATAAAAAATTAAAAAAAGGACATGCGTACAATTTCCCGCGTACTACTTCACAAGGGTGCGGCTCGTGCACTCAGGCATGTAGGCCAATGACTCATTATTAATCTCTCTCTAACTTTAAGATATATTTTGCATTGTTGGGCCTAGATTTGTAAGCCAATACATGTATGCGTGATTTTTCATTACATGTAATATCTTAATACTGAAATGAATCATCCCTGGTTCAAATGCGATTTTATGTATTTGTAGTTAATTTTAAGCATCGCTTGTGTCTGTCTCGGTTAAACCATATGTATTCGTAGTTTGTAAGTTTTTGTCTCTTTTCAAAATTTATGTATTCATAGTTTGTAAGTTTATGTATTCATAGTTTGTAAGTTTGATCGAATAAACAAACAAAAAATTACAAAAATCATGTTTTCATTTACAGACCTTTCATTTTCCCACTCCTGAAAAAAAAATCAGTTAAATTCATTTGTCCTCCCGCGAGAGAGTATTAAAAACGTTTTCTTTTATTACGAAATAGTTACGCGTGAAAAATTTTATTATCATATACGCATTTCCTTCACGCGTAACTTAGAAACCGTTGAACAAAAAACGCATTTATGGCGGGGGTAAGGTGTTCTTAGAACCACTTAACATAGTTATCGGGTACAACTATAAATAGTTACATGTCGCGGCACGCATTTCCTTCTCATAAAACAAAGAATGCATTCATGTGAAAAATTTATCATGTTTACGCTTTGACTCGTAATTAGTTACACACACTCACACACAGACACACACACACAGAGACACACACACACACACACACACACACACACACACACACACACACACATACATACTCACACACTCACATATATCGTAAAATCGAGAGCACACTCTTGAAACTGTCCGTTAAATTCGTTGAACAATTGACGCATTCATGGCCAGGGTGAACTGTGCTTAGAACCACTTAACGCTGTTATCGGGTACATGCCACAGCACGCATTTCCTTCTCACGAAAATCTTTGTCGAGAGTACGTGATTGAAAACGCTAAACAATGAACGCATTCATAACGACAATTATTGGAATCGCTTTCCACAGTCATCGGGTACAACTATAAACCTAATATTTTTCTCGCCATCTTTCCCCACCGCCGAGTACGTTGCATCATACACGTGCTCTCATTGGCTGCGCCGCCATCCCTCACTGTCGGCGCTCCCTACCATCTCTCGAGGCGCACACCCAAATGAATAGAGCAACCGACGACGTTGCGTCAGTCTAGTAGAACACGCAGCATCAGCAGTCAAGTCAGCTGTAGAAAGCACGCCTCAGTATTTCTTTACACACACACAAAGTGCACTCGTACAACGACATTGCTTCAGCCACGAGCATTAGTATTTCTTTTTTAAAACAAGTTTGTGACAGCTATTTTAAAATGAATCAAGACGAGCTTCCGCAAACCTTGCTCTTTAACACAAGTTACGCGCTCAAAAAGTCTCACTTAAAATTTGCATAACTTGGATTGCAATATTACGGTGGGCATGTCCGTGCAGTGATACAATTTGGTGGCGATACGTCGCCAGGCAAATACGTGAAAATGAAAATCACCGCGTGGGAGGAATTCACCACACATTTTCCTGCAGTAATGTATCATATGTACGGGCACAGGCAGGAGTTTACAAAAATCGACCTAACTGAGCACGAGATTAATTTGACTACCGCTTATAACTTGAGAATACTGGGAATCAATCAGAAAAAGAAAACAGTGGAGCCTGTGTCATTACGGAGCCGCCGCCGGTATCAGCATGAGGCGCAAGATTGGGACACCAACGGCGGATTGCGCATCGATACAGAGTCAATCATCACGGTCGTCGAGGCAGATGATAACGACGACGACAGTACACCGGCGCGAAAGAAGAGAAAAGTTGAGAGTCTTCCAAGTGTTGTGATCATGCGACGTACTTTTCTAATATCAAAAAGCATGCGGGAGTGTATAGAGTTTCGCCTTCGCGAGTTAGAGGATATGTCTACGTATGTTAATGTCATGCATGATGTAATGATAGACAGTTTGAAAATGCACGAGAACAGTGGCGAACTTGATAAATGTTTCGACGGGTCCACATTTCGTAAACTTTTCAACGACCACAAAGACGAATTAATATCTAATGTAAAAAACTGGATGATTTATTCAAACTTTGTTAGTTCGAATGTGGATAGACTATTTGTAGAAATAAAATGTCTTTATTTACCGACACTAGAAAAAGATGTATACGAGACTGTTAATAATTAATCAATAAATACAAATTTTAATTGGATTGCCTTCTTCTTCATTATTTCATAGTCCTACTCTTCCGCTCTATCCCCATCCACCATCAATCACTTGGCCTTACATATAAGCTAATAGTAGCTTCGGCGCAAGAGCAGAAGGACTGCAACCTTCACATGGCACACATAATGGGGCCGCCATTCCGCAAGCAGACACCAGAGGATAAACAGCCTCTCATCGATAAAGAAAAGAAAGATTATTCGTCGACGGATACCGATTCATCGCGATATAAGTCTTTTTCCACCAATACCAATTCTTTTCCCAAAAAACAGGGTTATTCAAGATGTATTTAAAACTTAACACAAAAACGGCCCTTTTCAGACCCATAAACTCATTATTACGTATACAAAACTATTTCTTATACTTTGGCCACTTGGAACTCCCGCTGCGCAGTTCGTCGGACCAACGGTGGAGTAGGGATGCTGACGCATACCTGCACCACACAAAGGAACTCTCTCTCTCTCTCTCTCTCTCTCTCTGTGTGGATGGGTGGGCGTGGGTGGGTGGATGTGGGTGTGGGTTGGTGTGGGTGGGTCGGTATATGTGTACATATGTGTGCATATGTGTGTGGGTGGGTGGGTGGGTGAGTGGGTGTGTACGGCGTCATCTCTCTCTCTCTCTCTCTCTGTCTCTCTCTAGTACATGGACTGGTATAGAGCGTATCATATTACATGGAGGTGGCAAGAGGGTATAACTGTTATGTAAACAGTAGCTAATTACCCATTGTTAATGGGTGGTTTGTTTACAAAGCAGTAGCGGTTTTGAAAACAATGGCCCATTGACATGGGTCGTTGTCATGGATCATTAGCTACCATGCAGCTACTGTTTACATAACACTTAACTTAATGACCCCACCCGCGGCGCGGCGCCGACCTCCCCTCTTCTAATATGATATGTCTCGCTATACCAGTCCATATAGTACTCACGCATATAAAGGAGTCGTGTAGACATTAAAAAATAAGCAAAACGATTATTTAAATAATGTTTAAACCAAAGTAGCCGGGGGAAGTGAGGTACACGCATATTCGGAAATTACGTAGACGTGCAACAATAAGCAAGATAATTATTTAAACAATTTTTAAACCCATGTAGCAGGGGGATATGAGGTCCACGCATAGAAGGGAGTCATGCAGACATTAGAAAAAAAAACAAAACGATTATTTAATTAATTTTTAAACCCAAGTAGCCGGGGGTCGCGAGGTCCACCCATATTAGGGAATTACGTACAGATGCAACCATAAACAAGACAATTATTTAAACAATTTTTAAGCCCATGTAGCCGGTGGACGCAAGGTCCACGCATATTAGGAAATTTCGTTGACGTGCAGCAATAACCAAGACAATTATTTAAACAATTCTTAAACACAAGTAGCCGACGAACTCGAGATCCACGCATATCAGGGCATTTCGTAGACGTGCAAAAATAACCAAGACAATTAATTAAATAATTTTTAAAACCAAGTAGTCGGAAGAGACGAGATCCGCGCATATAAGAGGATTACGTTGACGTTCAACTATCAACAAAATAATTATTTAAATAATTTTTGAACGTAAGTAGCCAGGAGAGACGGGGTTCACGCAAATAAATAAAAATTAGGTTTATAGTTGTACCCGATGACTGTGGAAAGCGATTCCAATAATTGTCGTTATGAATGCGTTCATTGTTTAGCGTTTTCAATCACGTACTCTCGACAAAGATTTTCGTGAGAAGGAAATGCGTGCTGTGGCATGTACCCGATAATAGCGTTAAGTGGTTCTAAGCACAGTTCACCCTGGCCATGAATGCGTCAATTATTCAACGAATTTAACGGACAGTTTCAAGAGTGTGCTCTCGATTTTACGATATGTGTGAGTGTGTGTGTGTATGTGTGTGTGTGTGTGTGTGTGTGTGTGTGCGTGCGTGCGTGCGTTCGTGCGTGCATGCGTGCGTGCGTGTGTGCGTGCGTGCGTGCGTGCGTGCGTGCGTGTGTGTGTGTGTGCATGTGTGTGTGTGTGTCTCTGTGTGTGTGTGTGTCTGTGTGTGTGTGTGTGTGTGTGTGTGTAACTAATTACGATCAAAGCGTATACATGATAAATTTTTCACATGAATGCATTCTTTGTTTTATGAGAAAGAAATGCGTGCCGCGACATGTAACTATTTATAGTTGTACCCGATAACTGTGTTAAGTGGTTCTAAGAACACTTCACCCCCGCCATAAATGCGTTTTTTGTTCAACGGTTTTTAAGTTACGCGTGAAGGAAATGCGTATATGATAATAAAATTTTTCACGCGTAACTATTTCGTAATAAAAGAAAACGTTTTTAATACTCTCTCGCGGGAGGACAAATGAATTTAACTGATTTTTTTTTCAGGAGTGGGAAAATGAAAGGTCTGTAAATGAAAACATGATTTTTGTAATTTTTTGTTTGTTTATTCGATCAAACTTACAAACTATGAATACATAAACTTACAAACTATGAATACATAAATTTTGAAAAGAGACAAAAACTTACAAACTACGAATACATATGGTTTAACCGAGACAGACACAAGCGATGCTTAAAGTTAACTACGAATACATAAAATCGCATTTGAACCAGGGATGATTCATTTCAGTATTAAGATATTACATGTAATGAACAATCACGCATACATATATTGGCTTACAAATCTAGGCCCAACAATGCAAAATATATCTTAAAGTTAGAGAGAGATTAATAATGAGTCATTGGCCTCCATGCCTGAGTGCACGAGCCGCACCCTTGTGAAGTAGTACGCGGGAAATTGTACCCATGTCCGTTTTTTAATTTTTTGTTCTTTATAATGTTATAAAATTTAGCAGCTATTTTGTCGTTGGCGCGAGCATCCGTCGTAAAGATGTTACAAAATTTTCGTAAAGTAAACCCACTACACATAAAATGCAAAAACATGACGCAATATTCACCGCACACTTTAGAATCGAAACTTTGCAACTTCTTCTTGTTCCACCTGAACCACTTGCAATTTCTCCTGAGTCGATCGAGATGATGTCGCGGCGATGGTGGCAGTCCATAGGTATCGAAATAGGTACCTCTTGCATGACTATCTATGTAGAAAGCTACCCAATGAGAGCCGGGCTTGTCCGCTGTGTCGAGATTTGCAATGACCGCCGATGGACGGCTCAACCGGCTTGGTATGTGATTGGCTGCATAAACTCCGAGCGAATTAGCAGAGTACGCAGATGGTTCGCGTTATTTCATTCGTGTTCATTGTTTTTTTTTTCAGTCAGACGATGTGTCGCCGTCGATGGCTGAGTAGTATATGTCATTATTATCGCTGCTGTCACTATTTGTATCTCTTCGCCCGTATCCTGCTGCAAGGAACATTTGACTTTCCACTTTTTCTTTAGGTAGCGCTTTTCATTTCGCAGGAAGTATCGAGCGCAGCCACTTTTTTAGTAGATGAACTTTGTAAAGGGCACAAAACTCTTTTTTGGCCAAAAAGATTTTGGTTGAATGCGTGGCGCACAGTGTATTGTCTGGGAACATTCTGTTGAGCTTTTTAAACGATGGTGAATTAAATTTTTCCAAGTTGATGACGCTGCATCCGAAAAGCACGTCTCGCCGCGCACAAAAATTGTTCGCGATACTCTGGCAATGTTGTAAAGATGCCGATGTAGCTGACGAACGTTACTTCGCCGTCAAACCAATGAACAACGTGAATTTCAACGGCTAGAAAGGTGTTTGTCTCTTTGACATCGTCCGGCAAGTCGGCAAAGCAATGCGGCCCTTGCACTATCCAATGATCACTAATTTTCTTTTGCAGGCACGTGATAGCTACTTCCTTGGGCAGAAACTCTTTTTCCGAATCACAAAAACCTTGAATATCGATTACGTAGTCCATTTTGTGTAGAGACGCGTGTGCGTGCTCGCGTGTAGGAGAAAAAGCGAAGTGACGCGAGAGAGCACCGCATGTGAGCACCACGCTTCCCTCTCTACTTTTTATGACTGCGAGAATGTGACACGTAGCGCCTCTACAGGCCCGCGCACAGTGGGCTCAATCAGACGAAAACTGGTAAAAATTCGTGATTCAAAATCTAAATCGATAAAAAATTTGTTTGTAAAGTGATTCTTGTAGGTATTCTGATTACGTATCAATCTCCGTTTCCCTCGATTGCTCTACATTTCATAATTTTTTGATAAATATCAGGAAAGTCAGCCAAAAATGAAAAAATTTTGGATAACGTAAATCCACTTTTTCTAACGCGCGGTTTTCATGTTATATTCGTTCATACCTACTTTTATGTGCAATATACGACTGAGAACTATAAAAGTTTGAAATATTAACACAAAAAAATTTGTATGTGCACATAAAATACGCACACTTATGGCGATATTTTACATGTAAGTATGATGTATCAACTTTTAACGTATTTTGCAGATATATGTATACACAAATACATACATACACACACACACACACACGCACACGAACACACACAAATATTAGATGTATGTTCATATGTATAGAAGTTTTAAATTAATTTTTGCAAATAGATATTATAAAGGCAAGTATTACAACAAGAGAATTTATATTTAATAAATTTTTATTGTATAGTGCTCAACATAATTGAAGTCTCTTAGTTTAAGCTTGAGCTTCGTATAATTTTTTGGTTTAAAAGAGATAAAATTAACCTATTATATATATATAATATATACATTACTTTTATGATATGATTATCATACAATATGTATAATATAATATAATATATGATTAATCATATATTATATTATTGATATATTCACTTATATACAAGCGTACATTTAATACATAGGAAATTATATGTTTCATTACATAAAAAATAATTAAAATTATGTTGCGCACTATTATAGAATAAAAAAACCGCTGCCAATTCATTGGCCCGTAGTTTCCTCAACCGTAATTTGTTGATTCCTTTAATTAATTGTTAATAAAAAAATTTATAATTTTTTAAAAAATTTATTGCATAATTATAATTAAATTCATTTATGAATATTAAAAATTGTTAATTTTTAAATTTGGCGAAAATGCCAACATGGCGTCGAAAGGAAAGAAGCCTCCGGATCGCTCCGGAGGAAAATTTTACAAGTGCCACGACGACACAAAGTATGAATCGGTGGTTTGTATTATTTGTGAATATGTATATCGCCTGAAGGATTTTGTGAGAAGAAATTGTGGAATAGTGCTAAGTGAAACTCTTGCCATATGTAAAGGCCATGCCGAGGTAGACATAACCTCAATAAACAAAGACCTCATGTTGACGAACGAAGCGAAAATTATATTGGCGCAAATTAAAAACTATACAAAATGTGCAGTTTCAAAGAACGAACAGAGGTTTGTAAGGACAATTACAGAAATGGAAATAAAGCAACAAGAACAAGAAAGATTAATTGAAGAACAACAACAGCAAATAATTCAAATGCAACAAGAAGAGACGTTACAACAAAAATCAAAACAAGCACACTATGAAACACAGATGGATATAGATAATATCTTTGGTCAAGATAACGTTTCTGAAAATACAGAACTGAAGAGCATAAAAGTAGAAAACGAATTATTAAGAGACCTAACAAAAGAATTAAAAGATAAAAACAAAATATTAAAAGAGCAACTATTGGACAAAAATAATCTACTAAATGAATTAATAAAAAAAGAGAAAGAAAGTGTAAGTAAAAGCTACAGCAAAAATACCTATGATGAAATTACAGTAGGCAAAATACAAAAACCAAAACGAATACCACGAATAACAATAAAAAAAACCAATGAAGAGGAAACGTTACAACAATTAAAACAAAAAAGAACACACTACTTAGTTCAAGATAAATCAATAAAAACAAATAAAGTATTTGAAAAGAAAAATAAGGATGAGATAGTTTTAAATGTATGTGACACTCAAAGTGTAGATAAGGCTGTGGAAATACTAAACTCTCATCTTACGGGAGTGTGCAAAGTAAATATAGAAGAGCTTAATAAGCCAAAAATGAAAATAGTTGGAATTCTAAACTGTGAAGAAATGAATGACGAGCAACTACAAGAGGACATCAATAAGAGAAATTTTAACAATCACAATAATGGTTGTACGATACTGTATACCTATACAAATAAAAACAAAGGGACACAATCAGCTTTAATAGAAGTTACTTCTGATATATATAAAGAAATTAGAGAGAATAAAAACAAAATATATATTGGACATCAAAAATGTATAGTTTATGACATAATGGATGTAAAGCCTTGCTTTAATTGTGGAAGATACGGTCATAAAAGTAAAAAGTGCTTCAACAATGCCACGTGTATAAAATGCGCATAATGCAAGCGAATGTGTAGTAAGAGACAGAAAATGCGCCAACTGTGAATATAGCAACAATAAATATGGAACTAAATATGAAATAAACCACGAAGCAACAGATTATGACAGATGTGAAATTTTTAGAAAGATGGTAAAGAAGTATATTGACGCTACAGACTACAGCGTTCAACCCGTAGTTCCAAAAGACATAGGTAAAGTAGGCAACTACATTAACAAATCAACGACAGAGAAAAGTACAACTTCATTAACAGCAAGACAAACAAAACTTTCTGAAGAATCACTGAATTCATTAAATGACAAAGTAAATAAATCGCCAAAATGATGAATAATCAAGGAGCGCGGGAGCGCTCCGAAGGCAAGTATAGAAGAAGCCTGAAGGAGCGACCCGTGCTACATATACATTGAAATGCCTGACCGAGAATTTCTAATATTTACTGCAATTTTCAATCGCTTTTATTTAACTTAAATTTAAAATAATAACATGCTATGTGGCTATACTATGTTGCACAAAAAGTTTCATGTAAAAAGATGTTCTCATATTAAAGATATTAAATAGTGAAAAATTTTATGTCTGGTTTCGGATTTTCTAGTTCTCCATTTCTCATCGTCAGACCTAGTTTTCTTCCCACTTCCAGTTTCCTTTTTCAGTTTATATATATATATATTCCCGTGTCTAGGGGACGACGACCTAACCTTACACACAGATGTTACATAAATGTTATCATATCGTCGTGAGTTAGTTTAAAATTAGTTATTAATAATATAAATATATTTCAAAGATCTCAAGTAGTCAACAGGTGATAAGAAGAATTCATTTGTTCAGGTATCATCAATCAACGGGGGAATAATTTTTATTAGATAAGTACTTATTACTGGCCAAATTTTAAATGGCTAAAATCATTTTTTTTTTATAAATTGATACTTTGTGTGATTTGTTACTTTTACAGAACAGATATTATACACAAGAAGAGTTTTTCAAGTAATTTTGGAGATATAGACAATAATGTTGAAGAGATCTAATTTTTACAGATATTAAGAAGATTTTTTTAGAGTCATTTTGGAGATATAGCCAATAATGTTGAGGAGTTAAGAAAGACGAAAGAAGCTAATTTACTCACATCTAAATTTCAAAAACGTACTCAAGAATTTCGAAATACAATTTGTGAAAAACACAATGAGAAATTAGCTAGAGAATTGCTTTTCTACCAACAACTTGTGGCCCGTTATATTACACAACAATTTGTTCAAAATTATAATAAAGAAACTAACACCAGGTGACAATTACTTAAAGTAAATGTACAAATCAGCTGATAGGATGGGATGTGTGCATATTACTTTATAGATAAGTATTTTATATATACTTTTGTGTGTGTGTGTGTGTGTGTGTGTGTGTGTATGTGTGTGTGTGTGTGTGTGTGTGTGTGTGTGTGTGTGTGTGTGTGTGTGTGTGTGTGTGTGTGTGTGTGTGTGTGTGTGTGTGTGTGTGTGTGTGTATTCCCGTGCTGGGCGATGACGACCTAACCTTACACATCTTATTTACACACACAATGTTACAAATGTTGTCATATCGTTGTGAGTTAGTTTAAAATTAAAATTAGTTAATTAATATATATTCAAAGATCTGAAGTAGTCAAATGGTGATAGAAGAATTCATCTATTCATATATCAATCAACGGGGATTTTATTAGATAAGTATTGAACAGCAAAATGTTAAATGGCTACAATCATTTTTAAAAAATTGATACATTGTGTGAATTTCTTTTATATTTACAGATTATACAAGATTTGTTTACAGTCATTGAAATTCGATTTTGAATTAACTTGGATGGTTGTACAACGTAGACAAATGCTGAAAGCCTTATTCATTCTATTTTGAATATGTAATATAGCCAATAATGTTGGGGAGTTCTAATTCTGTACTGTCTGAAAAATCTAATTTTGAATTAGCAAAAATGAACGCGTGCCCTCATGACCCTGCTGGTTATTTTGTTATTAATGGAAAGAAAAAGTTCTTTTAATACAAGAACAGACGTTTAGGAATATAATTATATTAAAGAAGATAGTAAGAATATAGTACTAACTCAAGAAAGAAAAAAAAAACCAATATTAGCCTATGGAAGAGCAGGCAAATACTATTTACAATACAATATTTTTCAAGGTGTATTCTCAACATGAAAATTTTTCATGAGATATAATTTTAGAAGAATATTAAAAGTTTGTCTTCGTATTTGACAGGACGAATAGAGGACTTGGATGTCCATGAAGAAAATGACAGTTTCATTGCTTTCAATGAATAACCCATAAAACAAACAACAACTAAGATGTTTATTCAGACAGTATTGGATTCAAAGTACGAAAAAAGTATTATGTTTTGAAGTAAGTTTTTAAAAAATAGGAAAAAACTTGTGATTTTCATAGTTCGTCTATCTAGTAGAAAATTATATTCATAATCAAATTGTTGCAATTATTAAAAAATGACATCTAATCAGTGTTTTGCGTGATAAATAAAATAAAATACCCATATGATGTGTTGCATGAAGGGCATATATAATCAAATGACAAGATAACAAATAACATAGTGATTAAAAAATAAATCAGTGTTTTGTGTAATATAAAAAAAATAAAATACTGGTAAAATGTGTTGCACGAAGTGTTATATCAAATTTTAAAACTTGTACTTAAAATCAGTTTGAAATGTTTTGAGAATAGAACATGTGTGTATTAATAAATAATTATGTGTTATGAGGTTCATAAACTTCATAATAAGCTTTTGCGTAGAAGAAAATATTGCTGAGTAACACGCGAGGTTATAAATATACAATATAATTTTCAGTGTTTTGTCTAATAATAAATAAAATATAGTACTGCTATGATGTGTTACGTGAAGTGTTTATAATCAATTTTTAAAACTTCTATTAAAAATCAGTTTCAAATGTTTTGAAAATAGCTCAAGTGTGTATTAATAAATAATTACGCGTTATGAGGTTCATACACTTCATAATAAGCTTTGGCATAGAAGAAAATATTGCTGAGTGACACGTGAGGATTATAAATATACAATATAATTTATGATGCCTATTTGAAATATTGTGGTCTAAGCCTTGATTTAAAAAGCATCTGTCATCTTTAAAAAACTTAGTCGATATCAGTGCTGTGCTGTTTTACATATTTATTCAAGTGCCAATGAAAAGATTATGTCTAATGAACATGGAAGTACTGAAAAGAGCAAAAATGATGTGTTATTGCGAAAATTTCAAGGAATGAAAGTGCTCAGTAATCTATTTTATGATTTTCTCATGGTAGGAGATGTCAAAATGTTTCAGAGAAGTTTATAGTACATATTTTTCTATACAAGATTCAGATAATAATAATGTTTAATTCATCAACTGGTTGTGTTTTTAATTTTACAAGATTATGTGTATGATGAAAAAAAAATATTATGAAAAAGAAATGTGTGGTTAGCAAAATAATGAAACGAATTCCAGCTTTAGAATGTCCAATAGAAGGCTAGAGGTAAATTTTAACACAAATTTAATAATGTAATAATAATTTGTCAAAATACAAGAGCAAATGGATGTATAAGAGTGTTTTGTGAAAAAACTTAGTATCAGGTGCTGTTACATAATGGTAGTTAACTTGGCAAACTTTCCGCTTCGCATTTTTAGGCTAGGGGATTAGGTGACTTCAGAGAAATAGATGCGAAAGAGTAGCTTTTAAAAAACTTTGTACCGTCTGCTGCTATGGAAATGGCAGATGACATGCGAACTCAACTTTTCAGCCAACTTTGAGCTTCGAGTTTTATAAAAGCAAGAGAATCAGCTGGTGATACAGAGATTTGAATTGTAATTCTGATAACTTGTACTTTTGTCTTTTATTCCTTGCAAAAGCTACAAAGAAAAAATATATTATTGTTATCTTTTTTAACAACTTTAAATTCTCTGCTGAAATACTAATATAAGTTTAATGTTTTTATCGAAACAATCTTGCTCTCAACAACTGTCCAACTCTCTACAAAGAACTTGACGGAAGCTTAAATGCTTTTTGAAACAATTATATAATAAACACTTTTAAAAATATTTTTTAAACTATTTTCTATAATTCCTATAAAAACACTTTCTATTTCTCACAAAACTGATTTTTGCTATTTAAATTATCTCTTTATCTCTTTACAATATTTGTTTGTATGTATCTTTGCTATGAAAATGTTTTCTTTTTCTTACAAAAATCATTTTTCTTGTCTGTAGTATTACTCATTAAATTAAAGTCGTACTTCCAATAACAGAATCATTTCTGTAAATTATTCATTATTATATTTTCTATACAAAATATCTCCAAAAATGGTCCATCACTACATCTTTTAAAAAATCCTTTAATAAATTATTTTACAAAACTTCTACAATCCTTTAATAGTATATTACGCACCAAGGGAGGAAAAAACTTGGACAGTCAACAGCTCGTGTAAATTGCCATCCGAACCGATCAGGCAAGCCGAAGGCAAACACGAGCTGTGAGCTGGCCAATTTTACTCCCGTGGAGCGTATACTATATTTTGCCTAGTGAGGTTGAAAATACAACCTTCGCGATCGGGTGCCGGGATCCAAAGTGGTACTTTCGGCCCGCTAGGCAAAATAGTATATTACGCACCTAGGGAGGAAAAAACTTGGACAGTCCATATCTCGTGTAAATTGCCACCCGAGCCGAAGGCGAGGGTTGCAAACACGAGATATGGGCTGGCCAATTTTACTCCCGTGGAACGTATACTATTTTTCACCATACCCGGGCCGAAAATACCACATTCGCGTTTTTGAGACGGGAGTGAAAGTGGCACTTTCGGGCTGGGTATGGTAAAAAAAAATTTTTGCAAGCAACGAGAAATTCTTTTCCAAAACCTTTACAATCACTTTACAAAAACTTTTAGAAACGATAAGAATTTTTTCGGAAACCATAGGAATTATTGTCCGAAACTATACAATATCCTAAAAAATTATTTAAGTTTTATTTTATGAAAAGGAATTCTACAAACCAATAATAAATTTTTGCGTTCTAAAGTCGAACTAAATTTCTTTTACGCGGATACTGAAAGTCAAACCCAAAAAGTTGTGAAATCAATTAAAGTGTAGTTCTATACTTAACAAACATTATTTATAATGTACTTTTACTCTTAATTAAAAAGTTGTGAAATCTCGATATCTAAAAAATTTTTTTACAAAAGTAAAAACTAATTTAAAACTTTTGTGAATAACAATACTACCATTTTAAAACTTTTGTGAATAACAATACTACCATTTTAAAATGATATTAAAAATATACCTTAATAAACTCTCATAACGTTATCACACAATCTAATTATTATTTTCTCTTAAAAAGTTATGAAATCAATCTCAAAAAACATTTTACAAAAGTTTAAACTAAGGCAAGTATTAGTCTCTCGCTCATCCTCCCTCTATCTCCCTTTCTTCCCCTGTCTCTCTCTTCCTCTCTTTCCCTCCCCTATCTCCCTCTCTCCCTCAACATCCGTCAAACTGAGTACCAAAAACATTAATGAGGGCTTCAATAGTTTTTTAAAACAATCAACACGTTTTTTAAAAGCTAATTTTTTAAGTACGTTCTCTAAAAACATAATTTCTCTTGTCCTTTTAATTCTTCTAGTCTCGTCTATTCAATAAGCACTTTTTACAAATGGGAATAATTTTTTTCATGACTGTACAAATAATAATATTGTTAATATAAAACTTCCTACGAAAATATAAAATAAGGCAAGTATAGACGTTTTTTCTACATAATCTATAAAAAAACAACCCAATTTGTCTAGACCTTTTATTTATTCGAATCTCATCTATTCAATAAGCACTCTCTACAAATGGTAATCATTTTTTTCATGATTGTACAAATAATAATAATATTGTTAATATAAAACTTTCTGCCAAAGTATAAAATAAGGCAATTATAGACGTTTTTTCTGTATAATATCTATAAAATAATAATATTTATGATTTTGTAAAAGAAATCAAATAAATACCAGTGAAAAAGTCTTTTACTTCTTTGATTCATTGTATGCTGAACAAATTATATGTAAGTAAGTACATTCAAATTCTTCACTGCAAATCAAACAAACGAAAGTTGTGAAATCAATTATCAATAGTCAAGTAATGCAAATAACTCTCGGAAACTACTGTATGGCTGTTCTCAGAAATGTATTCAAATTTGTTTATCTTTCTATGCAAATTAAACACAAGAAAGTACTGAAATAATATAAAACTTTCCACGAAAGTATAAAATAAGGCAAGTATAGACGTTTTTTCTGTATAAATCTATAAAATAATAATATTTATGATTTTTTAAAAGAAATCAAATAAATACAAGTCAAAAAGTCTTTCACTTCTTTGAGTCATTGTATGCTGAACAAATTATATGTAAGCATTCAAATTGTTTACTGCAAATAAAACAAACGAAAGTTGTGAAATCAATTATCGTTAGTCAAGTAATGCTAACGTCTCTCGGAAACCACTCTATGACTGTTTTGAGAAATGTATTCAAAATTGTTCATCCTTCTATACAAATTAAACACAAGAAAGTACTGAAATCAATTTATTGTAGTCAAGTACCCATAAGATAACTTCACTGACATAATAGAACTTTTCGTACCTTGCGTGTAAAATTACATTTTATGCCTACGTTGTAACTTAAAAAATATTCAGCCAGTGGGCATAAAGTATTACTTAACGCCTAAGAGGCGCAATAGCTCACATACTCCTATACAAAACCTTATAGAACCTATACCCACTTTACGCCCGTGTAGGTGAAAATTGTTTTATGACTATTATGCTTTCTTTTCATTTCTAAAATTCATAGGAATTTTTTCAGATATTTACGAAAAGTCAAAATGTTGAACTTTCTATAGTTCTATAATATTACTCATCTTGGGAGGACAAGAGAAGTCTAGAGTTGCTCTAGCAGGGGTGGTTCTCCAATCTCCCACACATACTTGGCGGGCCCGACGGTTTGCAGTTTACCGGTGAGCTTTGTAAATGTAGAAATCTAGATTTTTGCATAAATTTATTAAAAATGTTTATACGTATAAGCCCACTATAATTAATAAATAATTACAATGACTCTAATTTTTAATTGATACTTTTCAAATATATCATCCCTACATATGTGCAGAATATCACGATTTACTTAGATTACCCAAAATATTTTTCCTTGTGTCCGTCGTTTTTAAACAGAAATGAAGTAAAAATGCATATAAATTGTACTAAAAAATCTACTCAAAAGTGCTTTAGATTTTACTAACCATTTTATAAGCCACCAATTTTTTATCCTTTTCTCGCGTGTAAATATCATATAAGATCTCATGTGAGTATTTCAGCCATCAGATCTCATATGAGATCATATATATATAATGTTATCTGCAATTTTATATATTATAGGATGATCTCATATGAAATTGCATATGAGATCTGATGTCCGATATTCATATATATGAGATCTCATATAATATTTTCACGAGGGTTTGCAATTTCTATTTAAAAACAGAGTGATACATTCATGGATCAGTATTTAATATGTAAATGCAACCCATTTATACATTTTATCTGATCTTTATATATGAAAATGACCATATGTCTACACCTTGAACTGCAAACCGTCGGGCCCGCCAAGTATGTGTGGGAGATTGGAGAACCACCCCTGCTAGAGCAACTCTAGACTTCTCTTGTCCTCCCAAGATGAGTAATATTATAGAACTATAGAAAGTTCAACATTTTGACTTTTCGTAAATATCTGAAAAAATTCCTATGAATTTTAGAAATGAAAAGAAAGCATAATAGTCATAAAACAATTTTCACCTACACGGGCGTAAAGTGGGTATAGGTTCTATAAGGTTTTGTATAGGAGTATGTGAGCTATTGCGCCTCTTAGGCGTTAAGTAATACTTTATGCCCCCTGGCTGAATATTTTTTAAGTTACAACGTAGGCATAAAATGTAATTTTACACGCAAGGTACGAAAAGTTCTATTATGTCAGTGAAGTTATCTTATGGGTACTTGACTACAATAAATTGATTTCAGTACTTTCTTGTGTTTAATTTGTATAGAAGGATGAACAATTTTGAATACATTTCTCAAAACAGTCATAGAGTGGTTTCCGAGAGATGTTAGCATTACTTGACTAACGATAATTGATTTCACAACTTTAGCTTGTTTTATTTGCAGTAAACAATTTGAATGCTTACATATAATTTGTTCAGCATACAATGACTCAAAGAAGTGAAAGACTTTTTGACTTGTATTTATTTGATTTCTTTTAAAAAATCATAAATATTATTATTTTATAGATTTATACAGAAAAAACGTCTATACTTGCCTTATTTTATACTTTCGTGGAAAGTTTTATATCATTTCAGTACTTTCTTGTGTTTAATTTGTATAGAAAGATAAACAAATTTGAATACATTTCTGAGAACAGTCATACAGTAGTTTCCGAGAGTTATTTGCATTACTTGACTATTGATAATTGATTTCACAACTTTCGTTTGTTTGATTTGCAGTGAAGAATTTGAATGTACTTACTTACATATAATTTGTTCAGCATACAATGAATCAAAGAAGTAAAAGACTTTTTCACTGGTATTTATTTGATTTCTTTTACAAAATCATAAATATTATTATTTTATAGATATTATACAGAAAAAACGTCTATAATTGCCTTATTTTATACTTTGGCAGAAAGTTTTATATTAACAATATTATTATTATTTGTACAATCATGAAAAAAATGATTACCATTTGTAGGGAGTGCTTATTGAATAGATGAGATTCGAATAAATAAAAGGTCTAGACAAATTGGGTTGTTTTTTTATAGATTATGTAGAAAAAACGTCTATACTTGCCTTATTTTATACTTTCGTAGGAAGTTTTATATTAACAATATTATTATTTGTACAGTCATGAAAAAAATTATTCCCATTTGTAAAAAGTGCTTATTGAATAGACGAGACTAGAAGAATTAAAAGGACAAGAGAAATTATGTTGTTAGAGAACGTACTTAAAAAATTAGCTTTTAAAAAATCTACTATACAATAAGAATTCTGAAAATTTAATACAGAAAGAAATTGAAATCAGTGATTCTCAGAAACTAAATGAAAATTTAGAATTAAATTTCGATAATGTTATTATAAAAGATAGTGAATTTGAAAATGTCAAAGAACTCAATAAAAGTCTCTGCAATAAAATGAATAATAAAATAAAAAATTTTATACTATGTATTAACATTAGAAGTTTAAATTCCAATTTTGAAAAACTTGAGGCTTTTATTGAGAGCTTAAATAAAAAACCTATTATTATTATATGTACAGAAACATGGAATTTACCTTATGATAATTTGGACAAAAGTAAACCTATAATCACAGCTTTTCTAGATCTAGCCAAAGCCTTCGACACGGTAAATCATAAAATTTTGTTAGACAAGATAGAAAGAAATGGTATAAGAGGTAATTCATTAAAATTGCTGAAAAGCTATCTCTCTGGTAGAAAACAAAGAGTTAAAATAAATGAAAATAAAAGCAACTACAGAGAAATTTCAATTGGAGTCCCGCAAGGAACAATTCTAGGGCCAATACTTTTTGTACTTTATGTAACGATCTACTGAGAGATATGCCAAACGAATCAATAGTGTCCTATGCTGATGACACCGTCATCATTTCAAGTGATGACACGTGGACGACAGCGGGGATCAAAATGAAACAGTATCTAAATGATGTTTCTGGATGGCTTGCTCTAAATAAGTTATCTTTAAACGTGGATAAAACTGTTTATACAAAAATAATAAGAATAATACTAGAAATAAGAGTATTCAATTGCCAAAAAGAAGTAAACGAATAAGTGAGAAAAATAGTTACAATGTAGCTATAAAAGAATTTAATAAACTAACAAATGATCTCAAGGAATTAACATCTTCCAAAGTGTTCATAAAAAAAAAATAAAAAAGTTCATAGTGAATAGTATATAGTATATAGCATATTCAATAATTGTTAGTAATTAAGATAATAAATTATATTGTTTATGTGATGATATATTATATAATATTTAGATTATTAAGTTTTCAAAGTTTATACGGTGGTATTTAAGATCAAATTATAAAATATAGAAATAATTAGATATTCTTGATTTTCTTTTTTTTTTAGTTTTTTTAGTTTTAAGGTAGACTAAGTCTACGACCAGCCTATGTACAAGTAACTATGTTTACTTCTGTAGGAGTGTTCTAAGGATTTGTAAAGGTGACAAGTTCACCTCTAAACCTTTTGTAACATTATTTTATGGTCAATAAATTTATTATTTATTATTATTTATTATTACATTTATTTATTTATTTATTATTAAATTTATTTATTTATTTATTATTAAATTTATTTATTTATTTATTATTTATTTATATCAAATTTATATAAATTTTGAGCTGAAAAATAAAGTTATTATTTGAAATAGAAGTAAAACATCTATATTTTATAATAAAATAAATAGCTATCACGGTTGTTTTGGTATTAATAAAAACGTGTTTTTTTATATTCCATAATTCATATTTTTTAAGAAAAAAAAAATTTATAGCTATCATTGTTCATTTGTTATTAACAAAAACGTGTTTTTTTTACAAAGTTCATAACTCACAAATAAATTATAATAATGCAGAATAAAATGCATTCAGAATGCACAATTCATAATTATAATAGATTATAATAGATATAATTTTTAAACATTTGAATTCATTTTGTTGGTTGGTTTTTTAAAAATTAAAAGAAAATCTTCGTATGCCTACTCTATGACGTTTCCTCATTCCACACCACCTAGCGGTAGATATCGTATCGGTAGGTAGCGGTAGCGGAGTTATGAGTTTTTAAAAAAAACACGTTTTTGTTTTTGATGATAACTAAAGAACCGTAACAGATAGAAAATTAATTTTTTTTAGAAAAAATAGGTATTTTAATTCTCTTTCGAATGCCACCCATCCCATTCAGATACATATAGCCGTACTCGAGAAATTACGATTTAAAAAAAATATCAAAAAATGTTTAACCTCAAATATCTCTGAAATTTCTGGACCAATCATTTTGCCCAAAGAACTCGACCGAGAACTATAAAAAATCTACCTGTAAAAGGAATTTTGAAGCCATTAAATCAATTTTACTCTTGTAATCGATGAACATACAAAACTGATTTTTTTCATTTTTCAATTTTTTACACAAAATCTAGCCTACAGAATCTATTCAAATTTTAGCAGATTATAGCTATTTATATTCTGTATTATCATGATTTTTCTCAAAAAAATTGACCGTTAAGTTTAGGAGTTATAAGCTTCTAAAAAAAAACACGTTTTTGTTAATAACCACAGAACCGTGGTAGCTAGAAACTTTTTTTTTTTAGAAAATATAGGTATTTTAATTCTCTTTCGAACGCTACCCATCAGATTCCAATAACTCGATCCTATCATTAACAAAAATAAAACAGTTTTGAGAAAATCGAAAATTTGAAAAAAAAAACAAAAACGTATCTCCCCAATCAGAAAACGGATTTTTGACCCGCCATCACGCAAAAAAAACAAAACAAATGAGACATGTCCGGTCAAAATCGACCGGGTAGAAGCTGAGATCCAGGCGTACACACACACACACACACACACACACACACACACACACACACACACACACACACACACACACACACACACACACACGCACACACACACACACACGCACGCACACATGCACGCACGCACGCACGCACGCTCGCACGCATACACACACACACACACACACACACACACACACATACAGACGTTTTTCAAAAACCATGGATTTTGATTCCTAACACCTCGGAACACAATTATAACATGTTTTTACAACAACTCAAAAATTTACTATCACAAAAAGCTTCCTCTACGAGTAAGCAATTTATTAAGTATAAATTCTCGTTTTGTAATTACTTGCATTTATAATATCTATTTTCAATAATTAATTTAAAATATACATGATATGAACATACATATAATATTTGTGTGTGTGTATGTGTAGGTGTGCGTGCGTGTGTTCGTGCGTGCGTGTGTGTGTGTGTGTGTGTGTGTGTGTGTGTGTGTGTGTGTGTGTGTGTGTGTGTGTGTGTGTGTGTGTGTGTGTGTGTGCGCGCCCATATATATATATATATATATGCAAAATACGTTAAAAGTTGATACATCATACTTACGTGTAAAATATCGCCATAAGTGTGCATATTTTATGTGCAGATAAAAATTTTTTTGTGTTAACCTTTGAAACTTTTATAGTTCTCAGTCGTATACTTTTGTACATAAAAGTAGGTACGAACGAATATAACATGAAAACCGCGCGTTAGAAAAAGTGGATCTACGTTATCCAAAATTTTTTCATTTTCGGCTGACTTTCCTGATATTTATCAAAAAATTATGAAATGTAGAGCAGTCGAGGAAAACGGAGATTGATAGGTAATCAGAATACTTACAAAAATCACTTTACAACAAAATTTTTTATCGATTTGAATTTTGAATCACGAATTTTTACCAGTTTTCGTCTGATTGAGCCCACTGTGCGTCGTCTTCTGCTCTTGCGCTTAGGCGCTGAAATCCGTTAAAATTTGTCGAGTGGAGTCGGTTTCGAGATCGTTATCGTACTCTGCGTAGACAATGCAGTTTATTGTAGCAGTCGACGCCGTCGCGAAGCCGACTTCGATACGCACAGTGCCCGAGCGTAAGAGGTTTCAATGAGAATGGCAATGCGCTGATAAATCGGGTGTGAGATCTAATGCCGTAAGAAAATACCCCATTGAATAGTTATAACAGTTTATGCCTAGGCCCTCATTGAGAAAATGTATCCCTGTGCCTGAGTAGAGTGTTCTGAATGCCACGATAAACGTTGTGCTGTTGCCTGTAAAGTGCGGTTGTAACGGTTTGCTTGGTATTTGAACCCCGTCGATATATAGCGAGAGATAATTTATGCCAAAGTGTTGATAGTTGAATGGGTTTAGCGTTCGATTTTAAACAAGTGGCAGTGCAGATGGCCAATCATATCGAATGCAAGCCCCTCTTTCGTAAAATATTGCCTTTGAGCGAGGCCTTTGTTTGAACCGATTCCTCGATTTTCCGGTGCGCCCCCCATGCAGCCGGGTGTATCATCGTACCAGAGGCTCGCGGTGAGATGAGATTCTTTGGCAGCGGGAGAATAGCAGCAGTGACTCTATGTAAGCTCTGTACGCGTAAATGTTGTTGGGCGGTGAGGCGAGCTTTTGATTGAGAAAAATGTCGATTTGATTGAACATTGAATGAATCTTTTGAGATGGCGTCCCGATTCTCCGGCTCTCGATTTTATGGCCTCCTTGAAATTGACACCATTGTTTGCGACAACGTCTATGATTTTCATACCTGCGCGCAAGGTCTCTTTTCCGACGGCCTTAGCGCCAATCCTGACGTATGGAAGAATGCGGCGAAAGAGGCCCCCTAACCAAGAGCCAACACCGTGCCCTTTCTGAAAGGCCGAGCCAGCGAAAACGTTTCTTACCCCACTCCCGCCACATATCTGCTCATCGTAGTATCTAGTGTAAAGAGACATCTCAGTGACTTCGTCTGAAATGGAGTGTCACGGTCAGCGTACCGTACTCGAATGGAATGCGCTGCCCGAGCTGGTCTCTTATATCGATGATAATATTGTGAAAATTGTGATAGAGAAGCGGTATGTAGTGGGCAGGCCTGAAACGTTGCACAGCACTGCAACCGTATCTGAATTTTGAGTTATCCAAGGAAACGATGCGCAAGAGCGAGGTCTGTGTGTCCCCCACTGTGTAGGGCTCACAAATATCGGTATAAACGTACAATTGGTTGGGAATGGCACGAGAGAGCAAGGCTGGTCTCTCGGCTACAATTTCCCGCAGTGCGCCATGATTAAAGCTCGTAAACAGAATTTTTTTCCTGGGCTCGTCATCAAACCCAAAAATGCGCAGGATTTTTTCGATAAAATGAGTCGCATGTGGGTCTTGACAGGCGCACTTGCGTCTGATGACATAATAGCCATTGCTCTCCTTTACGGGTTCAAGCATGTGATGCTTATAAGTGTCATTCGAGTTATGTATGGCGTCTGCCAGCTGTTGAAGAGAGTCGTAAATGCCGACTGGAAAATGGCAGAATATTTTCTCACTCTGTTCGTCATCGTCCATGGCGAACAAACTAAAAGTGTAAAAGGCATCATTGTCTTGAAAATGCATAATACTACATGGTACGTGAATTTCCACCAGTCCGACGTGCCACTCTCCGTGTAATTTGATCTCGCGTGGCAAGTGGGTGCTGAAACAGCTGGTTGTGTTATCGGGAAAGTAAGCCATAATGCTGTAGCTAGGCAGTACCATATAAAAATCTTCGTTCGCGTCTACGAAATGCTCTCGAGTTGACTCGCTTTCACCCAAGAATTAAATTTATCGCGATAGCCTAGGCACTTGACGAGCACTTGTTTGTTGGCGCCGCGACCTTCCGTGCGCACAATACGCTCGATTTTGAAGCTCTTGTCGTCAGTCAGTCGATCTTGCCCGACCAAAACGAGCTCCTCGTTGTAAAAGAATCGGTCAATTATTTCTCCGTTTAACTCCGCCAATATGTATCTGTACATCCCTTGCCGCAGAGATACGCGTATAATCTTGAAAATTTCCTCACTGAAATTTTTTTCGTATCCGCGCTCGAAGGTGTTCTTTGTTCGGCTGACATGGACGAGGTCACTCACGGCAAATTTACGGTAGGGTATGGCGGGGCGTCGATAATTGGAGCGCGCGCGCTTGGCCAGATTTTCGCGCGCTCGCGCGGCGTTGTAAAGGTTGACCTCTGCTGGGCGCATTCGCGTACCACTGCGCTGAGAATTATTGTACGCTTACACAATTTTTTGCAGAACATCGATGTATCGCTTGGTGTTTCGATGTGAGAAATATCTCCATATGCGCTCGCGCAGCGTTCTGTTGAGCCGCTCGACCACCGCTGCCTTGACATCTGGATTTCTAGCTACACGAAAGCCGATCTCCATGCGCTTAAGAAAATTTTGAAAAGCAGCGCCAAGAAATTCCTTCCACGATCGGACTGCACGCACATGGGCAAGCGCGGCTTCGCTCTGCGGTAATTCGCTCAAAAGCGACGGCAACGTTGCGCGTGGTTTTATCCTTCAGTGGTTCAACCCAGGCAAACTTACCGAGTACATCGATGACCACAAGAATATAGCAGTACCCGTCGTTGTAATCCTTTATCGACGTCAGCTGAAGTCGATCGCAGTCCCACACGTTATCGACGTTCGTTACATTGTACGACAGGCGCGGGAATCTTCTTTTTATCGGGTGATGAAGCATGTAGGCGTCTTGATTGCTCAGCCACGCGTAAATTTTTTTCTTCTCCTTCTTGGCATTTACGCGAAGAAGGTTTCGCGCACCAGCGTAACCCGCCTCATGCTCGAGATCGTAGTATTGTTTTCCGTATGTCATCTTATCGCTTATATATCTAAGTGCATCCATTTTTTCTTGATCTGCTTTTTGCTGCCAGTTAGCATGGGCGAGGGTGTGTTATTTTCTCCGGCCGCTATAGTCTGTTGCCGCGGCAAACGTCGTTTGGCCGTATTCGCTATTGCAGTGAAAATCCGGCCAATTTTCAAAACTTTGGGATTTTCGATGAGATTAACGGGCGTCTCGCTAGTTTTAAGAAATTTTGCAAACTCAAAGCGCCCGACAGGCGCTTCTTCCTCCTCCACACGCGGGTTCTTTTGCAGTGTGTCGAGAAGTAACTCGATTATGCTCGAGCGCACCACTTGTTGGCCATCGATGCTCACAGTGCCTGCATTGTCCCACTTTAGACGCTCGGAAACCGCTGTCCTCCAGTGCCGAAGCAAGAGTCGCGCTTTGGGCACGAGTACTTTGGGTATACTTAGCTCCTAATAGACATAGTCCATATATCGCGATTTAAAGTTCAGGCGTGTAGCATTGTTGTAGAGCGTAATGGTTAGAGCGTTAGCCTGCGAATTGAACGTATAGGGTTCGATTCCCCCCTTAGAGCCGAAAAAAAATTGTACCTTTTTTTAAGTTATGTAATTTATCATATATATTGTTAAGCGTCTGTTTATGTATTTCGTTTATATAAAAATGTTAAAAAATGTGTTTAAATTAATAGGAGGGGTTAAATTAAAATAAATTAATGTACGTACATTAAACTTAATGTACCTTACATAAATAATATCAATCAATGCACTTGAAAATCTCTTGTAAAAATATGAGGTTATATTGCATTAAATTAACGTTATTGTAAGTTTCATTTCGAAATTTGCATTAATTGGAAATTAATATACATTTGCGTTTAATTTTTGTTACACTTTTTGCTTTTTGCATTAAATTTAATGTAAGTATATTATAACCCGAGGGAAGCGAATTGCTGGAAATTTTATGTAGTCATACATGTCATTTAATGCTTTTTACATGAAAATTCTGGCATGTGCATTAAATTAGGCTCTCATGAAGTCACTTAAAATTTATGTAGCCGGGAGGACGTAAGGTCCACGCATATTAGGGAATTTCGTTGACGTGCAGCAATAACCAAGACAATAATTTAAACAATTCTTAAACACAAGTAGCCGAGGATCTCGAGATCCACACATATTAGGGCATTCCGTAGACGTGCAAAAATAACCAAGACAATTATTTAAAGAATTTTTAAACCCAAGTAGGTGGGGATTGAGATCCACGCATATAAGGGAAGGCATGTAGACATGGAAAGGTCAGCTAAATGATTATTTAAATAATTTTTATTTATTTGCGTGAATCCCGTCTCTCCCGGCTACTTACGTTCAAAAATTATTTAAATAATTCTTTTGTTGATTGTTGAACGTCAACGTAATCCCCTTATATGCGCGGACCTCGTCTCTTCCGACTACTTGGGTTTAAAAGTTATTTAATTAATTGTCTTGCTTATCCTTGCACTTCTACATTATTCCCTACCATGCGCGGACCCAGTTTACCCCGGCTACTTGGGTTTAAAAATGATGTAATTAATTGTTTTGCTTATTATTGCACGACTACATGATTCCCTTGTATGTGTGGACCTCGTCTCCTCTGGCTACTTGGATTAAACTATTATTTAAATAATTGTTTGTCTTATTTTTCCACTTATTCGTTATCCCCTAATATGCGGGGACCTTGTTTGTCCTCGCTACTTGGGTTTAAAAATTATTTAAAGAATCGTCTGGCTTATTGTCGCTCGTTTACGTACATAACTCCCGTATATGTGTGAACCTAGCGTTTCCCGGCTATTTATGTTAAAGAATTCTATAAATAATTGCATGATGGATCCTCCGGTTACTTGGGTTTCAAAATTATTTAAATAATTGTTTTGCTGATTTTTGATCGTCTACGTAATTCGCATATACATATTCGTTGACCTTGTGTCCTCCGGCTACTTGGATTTGAAAATTATGTAATTAATTGTTTTGCTTATTATTTCACTTCTACATTAATCCCTAATATGCGTGGATCTCGTATCCCCCGACTACTTAGGTTCAAAACTTATTTAAATAATTGTTTTGCTGATTGTTACATGTCTGCATAATTCCACACTATGCGTAGACCTCGTATCGTCCGGCTACTTGGGTTTCATAATTATTTAATTAATTGTTTTGCTTATTACTGCACTTCTACCTTATTCCCTTATACGCGCAGACCTCGTCTCCTACGGCTACTGGGTTTAAAAATTATTTAATTAATTGTTTTGCTTATTGATGCACTTCTACAGTATTCCCCACTATGCACGGACCTCGTCTCCTCTGATTTCTTCGGTTTAAAAATTATTTAATTAATTATCTTGCTTATTGTTGCACTTCTATATTACACCCTACTATGCTTGGACCTCGTATCGCTCGCCTACTTGGGTTTGAATACTATTTAAATAATCGTATTGCACATCTACGTAATTCTCTTATATGTGTGGACCTCGTATCTCCCGGCTACTTGAGTTTAAAAATTATTTAAATAATTGTAGCTGATTGTCGCACGTCTACGTAACTCCGTTATATGCGAGGGCCTCGCATCGCCCGGCTACTTGAGTTTAAAAATTATTTAAATAATCATCTTGCTTATTGTGACACGTCTACGCAAGTCCCTTATAATTTAAGTTAATGAATTTCCCAAATAATTGTCTTACTTACTATTGCAAGTCTACGTAATTCCCTTATATGCGTTGATCCTGTGCCTCCCGACTACTTGTGTATAAGAATTTTTTCAATAATCGTTTCTTTCACTGCCTAACATTTACGTAAATCCCTTCTATAGGTGGACTTCACATCCTCCCGCTATTTATCTTGAAGAATTTTTTAAATAATTTCCCTGCTTAATGTTGCCCGTTTACCTGACCTCCATATCTGCGAGGACCTAAGTCCCCTGGCTACTTCGGTTAAAGGTAATGTTCATAATCATTTCGCCTACTATCTAACATATAAATAACTTCCTTATTTGCGAGGAGCTCACGTCTCCCAGCTATAGTTATGTTGAAGATATTTTTAAATAATCGTCCCGCTCAATGTCTCGCGTCTACGGAACTCCCTTATTTTCGTGCGTCTAGCATCCTCCGACTATTTGGGTTTAAATTTGTTTCAGAGAATCATCTTGCTTACTGTAGTATGTCCACATAACTCCCTAATTTGCATGGTCCTTCCGCTCCTCGTGTACTTGGGTTTAAGAATATTTTAAATAATCGCCCCACTTAATGTCGCACGTCTATACAGGGTGGGCCAAAAGTACCGGAACGGCAAAATAACTCGGCGGGATTGTATTTTAAGAGAAAAAGCTTAAAACAAAAGATATAGGATTTTTTCTTGGCTATTCGACGGTGATAATGACCATGACCTTGACCATAACCTTGAATATAATTTCAAGGTCAAGTTAAATTCTTTAAATAGGAACCCATAATTTTCACCTCAGAAATGAAAAGAGCGGAAAATTTTACGTCCGAATGTGACCTTGACCATGACCTCAGCCTTGACCTTGAAGGTTATTTGAAGGTCAAATTGGTTTTTTCAGTGGGAACCCATAATTTTCACCTCAGAAATGAAAAGAGCGGATAATTTTACGTCCGAATATGACCTTGACCATGACCTCAGCCTTGACCTTGAAGGTTATTTGAAGGTCAAATTGGTTTTTTCAGTGGGAACCCATAATTTTCACCTCAGAAATGAAAAGAGCGGAAAATTCTACGTCCGAGTATGACCTTGACCATGACCTCCACCGTGACCTTGAAGATTGTTTCAAGGTCAAATTTTTTTTCAGTAGGAACCCATACATATTTTTGACCCCGGAAATGGAAAGAGCAGAAAATTCTACGTCTAAGTATGACCTTGACCATACCTTGACCATGACCTTTAAAGGTAAGAGACTCCGGCCAGTCAAGGCAAGGGTGAAAGACCCCGACCAATCAAGGCAAGGGTGAGAGACCCCGGCCAGTCAAGGCAAGGGTGAGAGACCCCGGCCAGTCAAGGCAAGGGTGAGAGACCCCGGCCAGTCAAGGCAAGGGTGAAATACACCGGCCAGTCAAGGCAAGCGTGTGCAAGCGAAAATAGAAATTCTCAATGGCACGTCTAATCATGTCTGGTGGTGTCTGAGCACACACGTCAACTATTCGCTGCCTTAATTGATTCAGATCACGTAGTTTGGTATAATCAATTTGGTTTTTATGTACCCCCAAAGAAAATAATCGTTTGGTGCTAGATCCGGTGACCTTGCTGGCCATTCAATTGTGCCTCTCCTACCAATCCAGCGATTTGGGAACGTAATATTCAAATAATCTCTGACAATTACCCCATAATGGGCAGGCGCTCCATCCTGTTGAAACCATACACGATTGATATTATTACCAGCGATCTCCTGTATGGTCGGAACAATACGTTCTACCAGAAGTTGCAAGTATTTATTGCTATTCAAATTCCCATCAATAAAAAATGGCCCTACTATTCGATTGTTATAAAGCCCTGCCCATACGTTCAACTTTTGAGGTGATTGTGTATGACCCTTATACAACCAATGAGGGTTTTCATTACTCCAGTATCTACAGTTTTGACGATTGACTTTACCGGTCAGTTCGAAACTAGCTTCATCCGAAAATACGATATTAAAAAGGAAGTTGGGGTTGCCATTGACTCTTTGCATCATAATTTCACAGAACTCTATTCTGCGATCGAAATCATCCTCGCTTAGCTGTTGAAGAATATGAATTTTGTACGGATGAAATGTGATAATTTTTAAATTCCTTCTAATTAATGTTCGACTCATTTCAAGTTCTTGGGTTGCTTTTCTACTTGACAAATGGGGATTTTCAACGAATGCTTGCGTTACTTCAAACTGACTTTCTTCTGACGTCGCGGAAACTGGTCTTCCAGATTTCGGACGATTTTTATTAACCCCAGTTTCTTCAAATCGGTGCACAGTACGGAAAACAGTTGACTTCGAAATTCCTTCCTCGTCATTACGGAAGGTTTCATTAAATAATATTCGCACTTCATCGTACGATCTCCGTCTATCTCCCCACCCTCTCATCATCAAAATTGTAACCCTTTCTTGTTCCGTTAGAGGAGCCATTTGGAAGAAAATGGCTACAAAATTAAGACTCGGCAACCCTTCAAATATCCAGAAAAGGACTATTCATAAAGGAAACAGGACACGCAGGAAATCTCGCTAACTATTCTGTGGAGGATAGGTGGAATAACAGCCAGCAAAAACTTTCTCTGCTTCTAACCTATTCTAAACAGAACTTTCGAAGAAGCGACAGCTACATGAATAAATAATTTCGCCAACTACAAGGGCAGTATCACTAACAGTCAGACCAACTGCTAACAAAATATCCAGAATTACCATTTGCTGCTTTTTCGGAAAAAGTGAGTCCAATTAACTAAAGAATTAGTGTTGAAATTCCAAAAATCAAAGGTATCTAAATTTGAATTCATTTATGGCCACTAGTGGATAACTGCAGATCTACCCAGTCATTGATGGTCACTGAGCGTCATCAAAGGTAAATTTTGGTCACTCATGGTTATTGATGGTCACTGAAGGCAAACGAATTAATTAATGGCCACTAACGATAACTGAAGGTCTATTCAGTAATTGACGGTCATTAATGGTCATCAGAGGTAGATTTTGGTCACTTATGGTTAGTGATTGTCACCGAAGGCAAACTAATTTATTCTTGGCCACTGGTGGATAACCGCAGATCTACCCAGTCATTGACGGTCACTGAGCGTCATCAAAGGTAAATTTTGGTTACTCATGGTTATTGATGGTCACTGAAGGCAAACGAATTAATTAATGGCCACTAACGATAACTGAAGGTCTACTCAGTCATTGACGGTCATTAATGGTCATCAGAGGTAAATGTTGGTCACTTATGGTTAGTGATAGTCACCGAAGGCAAACTAATTTATTCTTGGCCGCTGGTGGATAAACGCAGATCTACCCAGTCAGTGACGATCACTTATGGTCATCAAACGTAAATTGTGGTCACTCATGGTTATTGAATACAAGATATGGGTTCCCACTGAAAAAAAAATTTGACCTTGAAACAATCTGCAAGGTCACGGTGGAGGTCATGGTCAAGGTCATACTCGGACGTAGAATTTTCCCCTCTTTTCATTTCTGAGGTGAAGATTATGGGTTCCCACTGATAAAACCAATTTGACCTTCAAATAACCTTCAAGGTCAAGGCTGAGGTCATGGTCAAGGTCACATTCGGACGTAAAATTTTCCGCTCTTTTCATTTCTGAGGTGGAAATTATGGGTTCCCATTTAAAGAAATTAACTTGACCTTGAAATTACATTCAAGGTTATGGTCAAGGTTATGGTCATTATCATCGTCGAATAGCCAAGAAAAAATCCTATATCTTTTGTTTTAAGCTTTTTCTCTTAAAATACAATCCCGCCGAGTTATTTTGCCGTTCCGGTACTTTTGGCCCACCCTGTATACCTCGCTTATTTGGGTGAACCTCGCGTTTGCCGGCTACTTGGATTTAAACATTTTGGAAATAATTTTCCCTCCTAATGCTGCTCGTCTACGTAAGTCCCATATCTGCGGGGACCTCGAATCCCCCGGCTGTTTAGATTTAAGAATTTTGGAAATAATCGTCTTGCTTACCCTGGTTGAAATCGTTTCTATTATTTGCCTAATAAAAACCTAGTTTCACCAATTATCGTCAAAAACCAGGCACTTTTCTTAGGTGTTTGAAATTTCGAACGTTCATAGTGTACGAAAGATTTTAGCCATTTTCTGATTTAGCCGAAATTGGCTACTTAATATATTTAAAGAATGATAATAACTCTTCACTTCTCACTTTTGCAGTCACCACTAAAACCAGTTCAACGAATGCTAACCAAAATTAGAAACTATAAGTTAATATTTCGTTCATTATAAACGTTCGGAATTTCAAATACGTCTTTTCTTGGCTATTTCTATCCATCTATATGAAATGATTTTTCCGATCACATTTACCATTTAATAGACAAAATAATAGAATAAGATTTTTCACTTTTTTATTGTGGAAATGGTTAGTAAGAGGCTTCCCAGTAATCAAAACTCCGGGGCAAAAGAATTCTTTAAGTTATATCGAAATTCCACTCGAGGATGATTTTCTAAGTATTCTAAGTATTCTATATGTTCGTTCTTTCATTTTGGTAGTTTCCTACTAGCTTTATATAATGGCAGTTGTTGCCCCTGTTTTTTAAAAAACCAAATTACTAAAAATAAGTTCGGCAAAATGATCTCCTTAGCGAATAAATCACAGATTATAGGCGGTCAATTTCTTGTAAGTCAATTTTGGTTCAATTATTTATCTGGCAGTAGATCCCTCCTACGTTGATAAAATGCTTATAGTGCACCATACTGTTTTTTTTTTCTAAATAAAGTGCGGTGAATTTCATGCCTTTACAGATCGATTACGTATAATTAATGGTTTATTCCTCGTACGTCAATTTTTTTTTTATTGACTGATTTGCTAAGGTGATTTCATTTTAGCAATGCACCCTGCTATTTTTGTAAATAATAAGCGGAGAATTTTGGATCTTTACAGAACCATTGCTGATAATTAGCCATAAATTCACCATAAGACATTTTTTTATTTACTGTTTTTACATTAGTGCCCCACTAACTTAATATCATTTTGGCAGTGTAGGTAAAAAGAAATGTTGTTTAAAAGAAAGTGTGTCAAATTTTCTAATTTTATTGATGATTTCGGTTAATTAACGACAAATTATGCAATAAGAATAATTAATAAATTAATCCAATAAATTAATTAATTGTTAAGTAATTATTTAAGAAAAGTCTTCAGAATATTAGATAAGAAATCAAGTAATTACTTAATAATATAGTTTACATATAAATATATAGAATTGCATTTGTAACTGCATTAAATTTGCTTAAAATTTCCTACGATTGTGCCAATATTTAATGCACTTTACATTCAAAATGTTGCGTATGTACTAAATTATTTAATTCTCTAGAAACGAATTTGCTTGAAATTTAATACATTTTACATTGAACATGTTGTATATGCATTAAATTGGTTAAACACGAATTTGCTTGAAATTTCCTGCTATAGTGCTTCAAATTCCATGCACTTTACATTGAAAATGTTGTATCTGCATTAACGAATATGCTGGAAATTTTTTGTTATTGTACTTGAAATTCAATGAACTTTACATTAAAAATGTTGTATCTGCATTAAATTCGCTAAAAACGAATTTGCTTGAAATTTCATGTTATTATGCTTGAAATTTCATGCGGTTTACATTAAACTTAGTATTAAAATTAAACGAAATGCACATTAAATGTTATGTACTGGTGCATTACATGTTTGGTATAATGTACATTAATGCGATAGTTATGCATAAAATTGAAAATTAATGTGCATCTAATTGAGTTTTACGGTAAAATTTATTATAGAATACATAAATTTTCATGCAAATATATATTAAATAATTTTTCGTGTACGAGTACATTAAAATTCATGTATAAATGACGCTGGAAAGTGCATTAAAATTCAAGTTTTTTTTAACAGTGCATCATTTGAGGGACCGCAGTATTGCATTCTCTTATTAAATTTACACGTGAAGGCATGAAGGGATGCGCGAATTTTAACTAGCGATAAAAACAGTGCGATTGTAATATGAATTATACTTAAATATTCATGATTCAGCATTTGAATCACGATTCAAACTGTACGATTCAAATATGAAACATGATCAAACTTCTACGATTCAAATATGAACCATAATCAAACTTTACTATTCAGCATTTTATTCGCGACTAAATTTGCACGATCCAAACGTGAATCACGATTCATTGTTATGATTCAATTGAATAGAAATTTTAAATCGTGATTCAAAAAGGACGATTAATTTGATTCAGATTAATCGTACAGTGAATTAAACTCACTTGAATTAGATTCATTTTTACCATTCCTATGAATCGGAAACGAATCGCGTTTCGGTGATTCACGGTTTGGCACACCTCTGCATAGAATCATATGTAAAGAAGCCTTTTTTTAAATTGAGATCTGAGGCAGAATCATTTTGAATTAATATTTGAAATACAAATTTATTAAATACTGCGTCAAGTTAGAATTATATTGATCTGAAATACGAGTTAGCATTTTATTAAACCCATATTCGAAATAGAATCATATTGACTTGTCCTCGGAGATGTCATCTTATGGTTAGTAGGTGTCAATATTTCGTAATCTTGAAAAATCTTATTAATTGTTTTAAAGATCTTTTAAAAATCTTTTCCCAAAATATATAACTATAGTATTATAAAGATATTATAGAATATTATAATATGACGTATGTGAAAATCAAATATTATTTTGAAATATTTGAATATTTTTTAAAAATATTTTTTAAATCTTTTTTCATCATTAGGGATCAATACATTACCTTTTCTAAATATATTTTAAAATATTGTATCCAATATAATCATATTTTTTGTTTAAAATATTCTAAAATATTTCTAACGTGTTACATTCGACCTTTTAAAAATGTTCCTAAAATCTGCCTCAAATGGTTGCAGAAATATTTTATATTTCTTTAAAATATTTTAAATATCTTTCAAAAAGCTTTATGTTAGGGATTTGAAGTTACTTAATGTTATTATTTTCCGCCAATTTTCAAAATAAAAGAACACTGATAAAAAAGTACGATTAACTACAACACATTATTAATATTCATTCTATACTACAAATAAATATTAGCAGTTGATGATATATTAATATATTAATGAAAATCATATGTGTGCGTGCGCGCGCGCGCGCGCGCGTGTGTGTGTGTGTGTGTGCGTGTGCATGCGTGTGCGTGTGCATGTGTGTGTGTGTGTGTGTGTGTGTGTGTGTGTGTGTGTGTGTGTGTGTGTGTGTGTGCATGCGTGTGCGTGTGCATGTGTGTGTGTGTGTGTGTGTGTGTGTGTGTGTGTGTGTGTGTGTGTGTGTGTGTGTGTGTGTGTGTGTGTGTGTGTGTGTGTGTGTAGTAATAAGATACCTATATATGCGTAATAAAGAAAAGATTGAACAGAGATATGTGTAATAATTAATAAAAATTCGTTAGCTATATATATTTCTTTATATAAGCTAATTAACACTTCAGTAAGCAAAAAGATCATATGAGGGAATTTTAATGCGACATAAAATATACAAACATAACTAGAAACAATAATTATGAACATCTATTATTTATCTTCCGATAGCAAAGATATTCTGCAATTATTTAAAATTTATATTACGAATTTCTCTTTGAATGCAATGCATGATTCCAGATAAATTTAATATACGTTATAAAATAATACATTAATATTAAAATTATTTAGGACGATGTAATACTTAGTTATCTAATAATGACAATAGTATGCGAAAGTAAATTTTATAAATTACTGACAGTTAATTTCCTTCCTTTGATTATGTTCAACAACAGAATAAATAATTTTCAAGGTAATCCAATCATACAGAACATAACAAAATTAAAATATTCTTTTCCTCTCTTGCTCCTGCTCCAACTTTGTATTTATCTCGTTACCTATTTCTCGATCTTGCTGGCTTTCTGTCTATATTATGAACGAATTATTTTTTATCTTATACACGAATAAGTGTCGATAATACGCCGCATGCAATTTATTGACGATTACGAATATTCAATCGTTGATATTCCTTTGTAACTATACACAGTTATAAACATTATGGTCCTGTAGTATTAAAACGTTAATTAATAGATGAGCAGTTACTGCTTATAAGCCATATCTCTCCCTCCCTCTCCATCCCCCACCCTCCCCCATACTCCCATGCTCTCTCTCTCTCTCTCTCTCTCTCTCTCTCTCTCTCTCTCTCTCTCTCTCTCTCTCTCTCTCTCTCTCTCTCTCTCTCTCTCTCTCTCTCTCTCTCTCTCTCTCTCTCTCTCTCTCTCTCTCTCTCTCTCTCTCTCTCTCTCTCTCTCTCTCTCTCTCTCTCTCTCTCTCTCTCTCTCTCTCTCTCTCTCTCTCTCTCTCTCTCTCTCTCTCTCTCTCTCTCTCTCTCTCTAAAATATTATCCTGAACTCTTGGTTTATATGGTCAACCTAAGAGAGCTTTGATAAAATAAAAATAAATATGCTATTTTATTAATTATATGTTTATAAGTGTATCATTAATTAATCACTTTACAATCATTATGTCTATCTTGAACTAGTCTGCGCTTTTTTAATACCAACAGTCATAGATTCGCTTACTCGTTATTTATAAATACAAGCATTTGATACATATATTTGGCCTGAAGTTTAATAATTGATTATTTATATGGAATTTATATATACTGCCTAAACTTTAAGGTGATGCGATATTGACACTATTGCCCAAAATTTGGTTCCCGTTTTTCTCATTCAATTTTTAATTTTAAGAAAAAAACTCTTTGATACGTTGTAGTTCTTTATTAAACTTAAAACGTGTCAAAGAGTTTTTTTCAAAAAGTTTAAAATTGAAGGAGAAAAACGGGAACCGAGAATTGAGTAATGGCGTGGGTATCACATCACCTTAAACTGTAAATGGTTGAGCCCACCACATATGTATGGGAGAAAGGTGGGCCATCCCAGAGCAGCTCTGAACTGACCATTTCTTGTCCAGCCTAGATGCGTAATATACTATACAAAAGTAATTAATGATATTATCATACAGCAGTCTTATAGTAGCACTAATTTAAGGCTTTAATAATCAATTTCTAGTACAAGAAAATGAAAATACTTATAATATGCTCTGAAAAAAAATTATAAAAATATGAACTAAAAGCTTGGTTTTAAGATCTAATTTGTTAAAAAAAATATCGATCCCTTTAGTATTTATGTAATTTGTCTTCTTAATAATAATCTTTCAAAGTATAAAATAAGGTATGTATATAAGTTTTTCCTGCAAACTGAAAACATAAAAAGAATGATATTGTCATATGACTTTACAATAATTAATAGTATTGTTAAATTATCATCATACCTAAGAATATACGCGTTTTATTATATTTTTTCAAAAAATTTTACTAATGTAATCATTTTATCGAGCTCCTTGAAGAAACATTCAAATTTAAAAATTTTGTGAATAAAAATACTATCATTTACTAATGATATTAAAAATATACTATACTATAATTTTCATGACTGTATAAACTCTCTCCCTCCTTCTCTTTCCCACACCACTCTCTCTCCCTCGCTCTCTCTCAACACCCGTCAACCTGAGTACCAAAAACTTTAATGAGAGCTTAAATATTTTTTTTAAAACAATCAACACAGTTTTTAAAAGCTAATTTTTTAAGTACGTTCTATAACAACATAATTTGTGTAGTCCGTTTAATTCTTCTACTCTCTTCTATTCAATAAGCACTCTTTACAAATGATAATAATTTTTTTCATGACTGTACAAATAATATTGCTAATATAAAACTTTCTATGAAAGTATAAAATAAGGCAAGTATAGACGCTTTTTCTGGATAATCTATAAAAAACAACACAATTTGTCTAGTCCTTTTATTTCTTCAAATCTCATCTATTCAGTAAGCACTCTCTACAAATGGTAATAATTTCTTTCATGACTGTACAAATAATCTATAAGATAATAATATTTATGATTTTGTAAAAGAAATCAGATAAATACGAATGAAAAAGCCTTTTAATTCTTTGAATCATTGTATGCTGAACAAATTATATGTAAGTAAGTACATTCAAATTGTTCACTGCAAATCAAACAAACGAAATTTTTGAAATCAATTATCGATAGACAAGTAATGCAAACAACTCTCGGAAACTACTGTATGACTATTCTCAGAAATGTATTCAAATTTGTTCACCTTTCTGAGCTATGCAAATTAAACACAAGAAAGTACTGAAATCCATTTATTGTAGTCAAGTACCGGCCATAAGTTAACTTGACTGACATAATAGAACTTTTCGTATCTCACGTGTAAAATTACATTTCACGCCCACGTTGTAACTTCAAAATTATTCAGCCAGCGGGCATAAAATACTACTTAACGCCCAAGAGGTCCAATAGCTCACCTACTCTTACAAAACTTTATAGAACCAACGCACTTTACGCCCGTGTGGGCGAAAATTATTTTAATTATTTAACTATAATACCTTCTCTTTATTTCTAAAATTCATAAGAATTTTTTCAGATATTTACGAAAAGTCAAAGCCTATATAAAAAAAATTACATAGTTATCAACACATCACTATTTTTCATTATTCTTTCTCAATTTTGAACTCTCTATAATATTACGCACCGGAAAAGAGAAGGCTAGAGCTGCTCTAGCAGGGGTGGACCTCCGATCTCCCATACATATTTGGCGGGCCCGACCATTTGCAGTTCAAGGTGTAAGAAATGGTCATTTTCATATAAATATTCATATGTTTAAAGATCAGATAAAATGTATAAATGGGTTGCTTCTATTAATTAATATTAACTAATATCAACTACTGATCCGTGAATCTATCACTCTGCTTTTAAATAGAAAGTGCAAACCCGCCTGAAAGTATCATATGAAATGTCATATGTAATCCCATAATATATAAAATTGCAGATGACATCGCATATGAGATCTGATACGATATAATGCCTGAAATTCTCATATGACATCTTATATGATATTTACACGCGGGAAAAGGATACACAATAGGTTACTTATAAAACGGTTAGTAAAATGTAAAGCACTTTTAAATAGACTATAAATTTATATGAATTTTTTATTTTATTTTCGTTTAAAAAGGACGGACACAAAGAAAAATATTGTGGGTAAGAAAAGTAAATCATGATTCTGCATATATAGGGATGTTGTACTTAATGGTACCAATTAAAAATTAAAGCCAATGTAATTATTTATAGTAGACTTATAGGTATAAATATTGTTAATGAATTTATGCAATAATTTTGTATTCTATATTTAAGTAGCCCACCGGTAAATTGCAAATCGTCGGGCCCGCCAAGTATGTATGGGAGATCGGAGGACAACCCCTGCTAGAGCAGCTCTAGACTTCTGTTTTCCTCCCAAGCTGCGTAATATTATAGAAAGTTCAAAATTGAGAAAGAATAATGAAAAATAGTGATGTGTTGGTAACTATGTAATTTTTTTATATAGGCTTTGACTTTTCGCAAATATCTGAAAAAATTCTTATGAATTTTAGAAATGAAGAGAGTGCAATATAGTTATATAATTAAAATAATTTTCGCCCACACGGGCGTAAAGTGCGTTGGTTCTTTAAGTTTTGTAAGAGTATGTGAGCTATTAGGCTTCTTGGGCGTTAAGTAGTATTTTATGCCCGCTGGCTGAATAATTTTGAAGTTACAAAGTGGGCGTAAAATCTAATTTTACACGCGGGATACGAAAAGTTCTATTATGTCAATCAAGTTTGCTTATGGCCGATACTTGACTAGAATAAATTGATTTCAGTACTTTCTTGTGTTTAATTTGTATAGCTCAGAAACATGAGCAAATTTGAATATATTTTTGAGAACAGTCATACAGTACTTTCCAAGAGTTGTTTGCATTACTTGACTATCTATAATTGATTTCACAACTTTCGTTTGTTTGATTTGCAGTGAACAATTTTAATGTACTTACTTACATATAATTTGTTCAGCATACAATGACCCAAAGAATTAAAAGGCTTTTTCATTCGTATTTATTTGATTTCTTTTACAAAATCATAAATACTATTTTTTATAGATTATTTGTACAGTCATGAAAAAAATTATTTCCATTTGTAGAGAGTGCTTATTGAATAGATGAGATTCAAAGAAATAAAAGGACTAGACAAATTGTTTTGCTTTTTATAGATTATCCAGAAAAAACGTCTATATTAGCCTTATTTTATACTTTCGTAGAAAGTTTTATATTAGCAATATTATTAATTGTACAGTCATGAAAAAAATTATTACCATTTGTAAAGAGTGCTTATTCAAAAGAAGAGAGTAGAAGAATTAAAAAGACTAGACAAATTATGTTGTTATAGAACGTATTTAAAAAATTAGCTTTTAAAAAACGTGTTGATTGTTAAAAAAAAAATATTTAAGCTCTCATTAAAGATTTTGGTACTCAGGTTGACGGATTTTGAGAGAGAGAGTGGGATGGGAAAGAGAAGGAGGGAGAGAGTTTATGCAGTCATGAAAATTATAGTATAGTATATTGTTAATATCATTAGTAAATGATAGTATCTTTATTCACAAAATTTTAAATTTGAATGTTTCTTCAAGGAGCTCGATAAAATCATTACATTAATAAAATTCTTTGAAATAATGTAATCAAACGCTTATATTCTTAGGTATGATGATAATTTAACAATACTCTTAATTATTGTAAAGTCATATGACAATATCATCCTTTTTATGTTTTCAGATTGCAGGAAAAAGTTATATACATTCCTTATTTTATACTTCGAAAGATTATTATTAAGAAGACAAATTACATAAATATTAAAGGGATCGATATTTTTTTGAATAAATTAGATCTTAAAACGAAGCTTTTAGTTCATATTTTTATAATTTTTTTTCAGAGCATATTATAAATATTTTCATTTTTTGGTACTAGAAATTGATTATTAAAGCCTTAAATTAGTCCTTCTATAAGACTGCTATATGATAATATCATTAATTATTTTTGTAGCTTCGCAATTATTTTTTATTTATAACATTAGCAGATTTTTTTACATAAACAAACAGTTATTTTACTTTTAATACAAAATAGATGATATGCAAACATTTATATATTGTATAAGATGTGAAGGTAGATTAGAAAAATTATTAAAAGTCTAATACAAGTGTGCAGTGACAGTTGAATTAAAGTTTTAGTACTTGAACTTTTATTGGAAACTTTCTACTTAAAATGGTAGGAACGATACTAAAGAAAAAGTAAGTCCATATTAACTCACATATACAAAAAAACATTTAGTGTTCAGATTTAAAGCAACTTTTAAAGGAAGCAAAAGATATACTATTGTGCATAAAAACATTATGGATCCTTTTCTTCTACCAGAAAGCTATCATCATCAACCATCCTCTGAATCTCACTATGATATAATTGACATTTTATTTTCTAAAGGCAAAATTGTTACGATTTCGCAATACAATAAATTTATCTGTTAATTTTTCTTTATATATTAAAATTTTTTAATTTCTCTTTATATATTGTATTTTTAAATTAAACATATATTAATTAAAAACATAAAAAGCATATAGGAAATTTCTTTTTATTTATTAAAGCTGGAATCTTTACTTGATTTGTACTTCATAATATATTCACCAAAGACTGAGAATCTGAAAATTAAATAATCACACAACGTATCTATTTGTTATTTTCTTAAATTTTATATATATACTGTAATATTTACAGAATACATGGCTCCTCTGAAAAATTTGG
Organism: Torymus aiolomorphi; assembly: GCA_036365515.1. Lineage (NCBI taxonomy): Eukaryota > Metazoa > Arthropoda > Insecta > Hymenoptera > Torymidae > Torymus > Torymus aiolomorphi. The sequence goes on from CM070873.1 coordinate 179,356,351, forward strand.
CGCCGCTCACCATGAGCCAATAATTAATTATATTATTCTCAACACTTGGATTTGTTGAAATTATCACTAGAACCCGGTCAAAAATATCCAGCTAGGAAACCCAGTTGGATCCATGTCACAGTGGAAATCCAGCTGGATCCGCATGAATTTACACAGATTTCAGTAGATTAGATTAGACCACTTGTATTAATAATCCATCATTGCTACACGACTTGTAAAATGTGAGAAAAAAGCTTTCTCGATATTCTTTTATAGTACAGATATAAGTTGTGACGTGGCAAATTGCACGTCACCTTGGAAAGTGCAGACATGGAGGTACGTGGCAGTCGCGGCGAGCAACGTCCAGGCACGCGACGTCGTACACACACCCACATGTGCGCGCCCGCCTTACCTCTACCCTTTCCCCGCGGGCAACTCCATCCCGTTTCTCTACTCACGTGCATCTCTGGCCAGGAGACGAAGACACCAGCAGCGGCTTCAGCACGAACAAGCTATAGCTGGAGCATGAGCGAGCTCGCTCTCCCAGGCCGCTGACAGGTGCAGCCGACAGCCGAGAGAGAGAGACGCAGTAGCTCAGCGCTGTATCGGCCATCCGCCGGACGGCGCGTGCGAGCATCGGCAGTATACGAAATGCTCGCGCGCGCCGCAGTGAAGAAGGCGGCCGATCGACGAACGAAGGGATAGCGGAGCAGAGCAGCGTGAGCGCACCGGCCGGCATTTTTTCCATTCTGTCGCCTACCGCCATGCCGCGAGCCGCCAACATGCTGAGCATTACGGAAACCTCGCGTGTGTGTGTCACCGGTCAGCGTAGTCGTTGCCGAGCGAGAGAGAGAGCTGCCACGATGGTCGACCTAGTGGGTCTGCCAGGCGAACGAGGGTGAGAAAGAGTAGCCTGTAGCAGCAGAACCTGGCCGAGGTTGGTGTCCCAGTATTCCCACCCAGCGTTCTTCGCGTTGTGTGTGCGCGTATCCGCGTCGGGAGTCGCAAGAGACTCCGAATTTGCGCCAGCTGCAGCTCGAGCTCTAGCTGTAGCTTAGAATAGGGTTATTAGATATCCTGGCTGAAGCTAGCCGCCGAATTAGTTTAACGGTGCAAGTGACGCGTACAACTGGCACCCATATTAGTGTGTAATGGAGTAGATCAGTACTCAATAAAGTACTTAGTCCTTTTTTACCAGTGTAGTTGTTTAGTAGTTAAGTACCCGCGAACCTCTGCCTTGATCCCTGGCAGAGCGTTACAAGTTGCGCAGCCAACATGGGGCCACGGTAAAGGCCGTGGAAAAGTTAAGGAATCTGTGTCGTGATTTCGCCATCCCCGCGCGCACACACAACGGGAAACCGTATGGGAGAAGCATTCTGGCAGCCATTTTGCGCTCAAAGCATCTACCGCGTGCAGGTGTTAATAGACGACGTGAGCAAATTGAATTTGGCCAGACGCTTTAGATTAAGTTGTTGGAATAATATTGTTTCAAATAATCATTTAATTACTTGAGAAATTTTATTGCAATTTGTGCGTGATTTTGCGATTAAGAGTTAATGAGATACTCGCAAAATCACATCTTGCTACAGCTTTAGCCACGCGGCCCAGAGAATTGTTGCAACGTGCTCAGGGAGTGTGAATATTAAGAATAACTTCCTGAACACGCGTGCACGACAGAATCATTTCTCAATTTTACGTTTTTTTGTGCTTGACATTTTTCTTTTCCCATTTCGGTGCTTATTTTTATTTTTACTTTAATTTCTCCCCCCCCCCCCTTGGAGAGATTGCTCGCTTACGGTCCTTTCCGCATAACTGTCCATAAACGTTCCCACGCCTCCGTTATAAGATTTTTAATAGAAACGGGAGGGGAACTTTTTTGAGGGAATTCAGTTCGCTTTGCAAGGAGCAAGTGCGTAAGAGTCGCACTTGACCTTCTCACTTCAACTCGGTTGATTGGCTTGATTTTCTTTCGTTTGGTTTTTTTGCTTTGCTGTGCTTGCTGTTTAGATTTATTCTCTTTGGTTCTGTTAAAGTTAGTATTTGTAATAGTAAAGTAAAGAAAATCGTGAGTAAAATTAGATTGCGAAGGAAAATTCGTGGAGCTGTTAGACCGAGGCTAACTGAGAAGGTAATGCAGATGGAGAATCCTGACTGGAGTTGGGCTTCGCTCGGTGTCGACGAGAATGATCTAATGTGCGTCGACCCGATAGCTGCAGCTCAAGCGCTAAAGCGATCGATTAATAAGTTAACCGACGGGGAAGTCGCGATGATTACTCAGCGGTTCGGGCTGAATATTCGCTCGGACGCGATCATTTTGCGTAATAGATTGAAGAGGCACGAGATGCGACGCCATTTTGGGACAGACGCCGCGCCATGGGATCCGGCCAGAGACGAGCCGGCGGACGAGTCCACTTCTGCGCACAGTCCTTCGTCGTCGAGTAGGCATTCTGTTGCACGTTTTACGCCATCTAGGGTTCCAGTGCAGCCGGCGGTAGCTCCAGAGTATTCAGAAGTAGAGCCGCTTTCCAGAGGCCAATCGATAGGTAGATTTCGCGGTCCAATTTCGATGGAGGAGCCGTCGCAGACTTTTACGTCGAGGCTGCACATCGAAGTGAGTGAGCCGCGACGTGCGGCCGAGCAGTCTACAGCTGGCAACCATGTTGTTCCAGTGATACAGAGTTCTGACGCGCAGAGGCGCGTTAGCATCGCCGCGCCCGAAGTTTTTCATGACACGAGGGAGTCAGCTCCTAATCCGCGTGCACAATCCACACGTTATGCTCTCGGTCCACTTCGTGCTCACGAGCATAGCACGTTCATGGAAAATAGTATGGATTTAACGAGTGTGGCGAGTGCGCGGAACGAGATTCCATTATCTGCGAGTGAAGGAGGGGAGGCAGCCGAATGGATTGTTCGACGGTACGTCGTTTTTACCGCTTCCAGCGTTGCCGTCGCAGCAGATGAGATACCGGGCCCCTCCGTCCACGATGTACTCGGGAAGAGAGTTCAGCAGCGGTTTTTCCGGAGCTGGTTCGCTACCTTCGGCGAGTATTCCTCAGCTTTCAGCTAATGTTGCGCTAGGAAATTTCGACGGCATAGTAGAGCCTGCTGTCTATTCACAATGTCCAATGCCGCGAGTAACACCAGATTATCATGAGCCGCCTCTCATGTCGTCAGCGTCGCTCGCTCAAAATTTTGTTTCAGCTGCAGCTTCCCAAGCGAGCGGATTTGGAACACGAGTCCAGCCGGTGCGCCCGTATTATACTCAGCCAGCGCCGCTACCGTCGTTTCAGTATCCGCCTGGGTATTTTCCGCAACATTTTGTGTCCTCGTAGCCGATGATGTCCAATGCTCCAGGGTATCCATGGTATAATGGTAACATTCCGCATTCTGGGTTGTATTTTCCGCCTGCAGTCCCACCACCAGCTGCCATAGGATTTTCATCAGCTCCGATGCATCCTGCTGCAACCTTCTAGTCTCACCCGGGGAGATTTGATGTTTCTGCTCCTGGGATGAGTCAACATGCGTCGTTTCTCGAGCGTTCATCGCTTTATAAAGAGAAACGCACGACGGAGCTACTCTCTAAGTGGCACATTACGTTTAAAGGGGATAGGAAAAGAGACCCCGAAAGTTTCATTGCAGACTTATCAAAATGCAAAGAAACTTACAAACTGACTCTCGAGGAAATAGTGAAAGCCTTGCCCGCAGCTCTCGATGATGAGTCATGGCAATGGTTTCGCCGAGAGTATCAGTTCTGGAGGACGCTCGAAGAATTTGTGGACGCGTTTCGCCTGCAGTACAGCTTCGAAGACGTGCAGGAGAGGCTACGGAAGGAGCTGGAGATGCGAACGCAATGACCGAGTGAGGAGATTTCCCCCTACCTGCTGAAAGTGAGAGATCTGCTGGATCAGCTTAAGCCGCAGCCGACGTTGGGAGAGCAGCTAGACAGAGTATACCAGAAGCTGCACCCCTCATATCGGTTGCGCATCGAGAGGAAGGATTTTGAGAATTTTCCGGTATTGTAGAAGCTAGGCAAGCGAGAGGAGCTGCGGAGAGCTTAAGAGAAGGCGTATAAGCCGCCGCCTACGATTTCGGAGTCAGCTTTTCCTGCTTCGGCGTATATTCCTCCGAAACCGCAGCGGCAGGTGAAACTAGCCTCAGTGGTTCCGAGCACACCGGAAGAAAACGAGCTGAAGCTGTCCAGCTCAAGCAATCTAGCTCCGGTAGCAGCGACGATAACGGATGAAGGACAGCAGCGACAGTCGACGAGGGAACGGAAGTTCAAATCGACGGATAGACAGCGGGAAGAGAAGAAAGATCGGAAACGAGATGTTCGCAGCAAGAGTAAGGGTCGCCGCAGCGACCGAAAGGGAAATACTCGAGCGAAGCCGGCGGAGAGCCAGCTTAAACAGGAAGAGTTGAAGATCGAGACCGTCCCCTCGAAGGCGAAGTGCGAGGACATGCAGCGACGGAAAATGCGAGAGCCATGTTTCCGCTGCGGCCAAGCCGGACATTGGAGACGTGAGTGTATGAATGCTGAGGTCTGCCAAATGTGCGGACAGCCTAATACCACGGCGCGTCGATGTACCACGTGCAATTCGACTACGGCGGCGGGAAACGAGTAAGAGGGGAAGTTAACGGAGTCAACTCACGCCCTCCTACTACAGACTCGACTCCACCCACTTCTGATTCGATCGTTGTGACTCCAGAAAACAGTTCGGCTGCAGCTATGAGTGAGGGAGACAACCCTCAAGTTCTAGCTCCCGAATCACTGATAATGAGAAGCGCTATCAGCAACGTCGAGCCAAGGTTATTCTTCAACATAGAATTGAATGGAAGAAAACTCTTAGGCATGCTCGACGATGGCTCCGTTCACTCGTTCCTCGGCAAAGGCGTCAGCAAGGAATTTGCTGAGAAATTGGAGCACGAAGCAGCATCAGTACACGTAGCTGACGGAGGTGCAGTGAAGTTACGAGAAGTACTGAATATGACGGTAAGCATCGATAATACGAAGTTATCTATGCCCTTCCGTGTAGCAGATGAGCTTCAGTACGACTGCATTCTCGGAATCGACTTCAAACGGTTGTTTAAGATTAAGATCGACTACGAGAACGATACGTGGCGGACACCGAAGGGAGTAGTGCATCAGTTTTACCCTTACGGCCAAGATCCTACCTGTTTCCCAGCTCTAGCCAGCATAAGAGGACTGAGTCGTGCTACAGCTGATCAGCAGTTGCTTATTGAAGAAATCAAATAGAGATTGATTCCACCTACACCGGAAAAGCTAGGGTTAGCTAATGTCGCCCCGCATTTCATTGACATTCAAGGAAATGAACCCATTCGCCAAGCTCCTCGGAAGTATACTCCGAAGATGTTGCAGACGGCTTGGGCTGAAGTCGATAGGATGCTGGAGGAGGGAATTATCGAGCCATCTGATAGCCCCTGGCGAAGCTGCCCTGTGTTAGTTCCAAAATTGTATGACTTGTTCCGAATTTGCATAGACTATAGGCAAGTTAATAAGCATACTAAGTCTATGGCGTATACATTGCGAAACATGGATGATATACTAGATAAGTTAAGTTCCACTAAGTATATTTCTAAGCTAGATTTAAGCCAGGCATAACACCAGATTCCGTTGGATCCGAAGTGCAGAGAGATCACCGCATTATCATCGCCAGGGCGAGGAATTTTCCACTTTATCCGGTTACGATATGGGCTGACAAATGCTCCAGCTGTATTCCAGCGCATCATGGATAACCTAATCAAGGCTGCCTGGGAACCGTATGTGTTCGCCTATTTAGACGAAGTCATTATCGTCTCGCCGACATTTGAAGAGCACACAAACTGGTTAGAGATCGTGCTCACGGCGTTAAAAGACGCAAACCTACAGATTAACCTCAAAAAGTCTGAGTTTTGTTGCGCGGAGGTTAAGTACTTAGGTTATATCGTTAACGAGGACGGACTGAAGACTGATGAAGATAAAGTAAAACCCATCATCGAGTACCCAGAGCCCATCAACATCAGGCAGTTAAGGAGATTTCTCGGCATGATTGGCTGGTACTCCAGATTCATAGCTCACCTAACAGGGTATAAAGCACCGCTAACCAAGCTGCTGAGGAAGGATGTTCGGTGGCAGTGGCACGAAGAGCAACAGCAAGCGTTTGAGAAGCTGAAGCTCGCACTGACGCAAGCTCCTGTGCTTGCAAGGCCAGATCTGTCGCTACCCTTCACTCTGCAAACAGATGCGAGTGATTATACTATAGCTGGAGTACTGACGAAGGTATTTGATGGCGAGGAGCACGCTATCTATTTTGTGAGTAGGACTCTGTCAAAGGCAGAGAGAAATTATAAAGTCATTGAGGAGGAGTGCCTCGCCGTCTTATGGTCCGTCGAGAGGCCGCGAGATTATTTGCTAGGCGAGAAGTTTACAGTAATCACAGATCACCACAGCCTGTTGTGGTTAAATACCCTCAAAGACCCAGCTGGTCGATTAGCCAGATGGAATACTGCTCTGCAAATGTACAACATTGAATTTGTACACCGTAAGGGAGCGCTGCACAAAGTTCCGGACGCGCATTCGCGTGCTTGGGAAGGAACTTATGAGCTCGCTGCTATCGCCACTGCTACAGCTGAAGATCCATGGTATCAAGGGAGAATCAGCAATATCGAGAAAAACCCTAGGAAATACCCGGATTGGAAGGTTGTAAATGGCTTACTACACGCGCACCGTCCGAATAACACTGTGGATCCGTTGCTGCCGGACATGGATGCGTGGAAGCTCGTCCTCCCTGAAGCAGAACGAGAAAAAGCTCTAGCTGAAGCTCATAACACTCCACAAGCAGGTCACGTAGGTGTGGAGAAGACTTTTGCGAGAGTGGGGACATATTATTATTGGCCAGGCTATTATCGAGACGTGTGTTGATACGTAGCTGCCTGCCAAGTATGTGAAGCTCACAAAAGCTCTCAGCAAGCTCCAGCTGGGCTGATGACGGAGAGAAACATGGACGGTCCATGGATTGTCGTAGCAGCTGATATAATTGGCCGAAAACCTCCCTCGCGTACTGGTAATAGGTATTGAATTGTCTTTGAAGACCTGTTTACTAGATACGTTGAGCTGAAGGCGTTGAGGAAAGGAGATGCTAAATCAGTGCTAAAAGTCTTTGAGGAATTGATCGTAAATCGTTGGGGTTGCCCTCGGATTTTGCTTACGGATAATGGCACAGAATTCTTTAACCGAATGGTTACTGAGAGGTTAGATGAATATGGAATTCTACAATCCACGATTCCGCCCTACCATGCACAAGCAAACCCGATGGAAAGAGTCAACCGTAATTTACGACCAATGATCAACAGCTTTTTAGCCGAGGATCACCGAGATTGGGACTTGCACTTAAACGAATTGTGTTTCGCGTTAAATAGTGCTGTGCACTCGTCGTTAGTGGTTTCTCCGGCATTTCTTAATTTGGGGAGTAATCCTGTTCCTTCCTCCTTACTCCGGAATCGCCAGAAAAACCTTCTTCCTACCTCCCCTCCTGCTGTGGATAAATGGAAGACTCGAGCCAGCCGATTGCCTGCCTTGCATGATTTGGTACGCAGACACATGGATAAAGCTGTATCAAGGCAAGCGCGGAATTAGAACAAAAATCGACGAGAGGACCTCTACCAAGTCGGAGACCTCGTGAGGCGCCGAAACCATGTGCTATCGTCCGCAGAGGAGCGATTTGCAGCTAAGCAATCGCCTAGGTTTGTTGGACCGGCTAAGGTGGTAGAAGTCTACTCTCCAGTAGTGTACTTGGTGGAGGATCTTGACTCGCAAAGGCGGACGAAGGTATTCGTGCATGACTTAAAAAGGTATACGCCGCCAAGAAATGTACCACCGCCGGGAAACCAAATTACATCCCAGATTCCTGTCGTTGTAGATGATGGATTCGTCGGACGACGGATGGGTGCCATTCCTGGCCATTGGCAAGGCTGCACCACACGCGCGTCAACCGCCACCACCGCCCCGACAACTCGGCCGAGGACGCGGCCGAGGTCGCCCATCAGGGCTCCAGCTCCTGCCGGGGTTGGCCCCGCTTCTGCCCGGACCGGCCCTGGACCAGCTCGGCGCCGAGGGCGCCCCCCGAAATTTTCAGGGAGGATCCAACATCTCCCCGACGCCGATGGCCCCAGTGCCGACCCACGCCGAGGACGAGGAAGGCCTCACAAGACCCCTTCCTTGGAGCCGCGGCAGGGGAAGGCCGATGCCTAACCTCGCCGAGCCCCCAAGCGACGATAAAAGCATGTCCGACGCTGTCGAGCCGCCAGCGGTATGGCTCCAGGAGGAGCGGGAGAGCACCCGACCGACGCGCGCGGCCGGTTTTGCCGGCCGGGCTGCTGGAATTGTGGGGAGTTCGGGCACAGCCGTGTCAACTGCCCCCTTATGCAACAAAGACTGTGCTATATGTGCGGCCGCCCAAACCTCACCATTGCGACCTGCCCGACCTGCTCGCAGTCCTGGGGACAGCGGCAGCTTCGCCGACTGGAAAAATAGAAGCTAAAGCTAGAGCTGTAGCGGAAGATGGCAGACTCCAACGAATTTGTGTTGTGAATGTAGTAAAGAGAGCCAAGATTCTTATTAAAGCAGCCTCTTTACCGTACGGCGGAGTTTTCATTTATCTTACCTGTCCCCTTCCATTGATTTCCTAAGTAAGAGAAAGCGTTCTCTCACCAGCAAGCCTTAAGCAAGTCGCAATAAAATAAAATAACTCAAAGAGAAAAATTCATGAATCGTTAGCTAAATGTGATTATTCGCGATAAAGTCAGCATGTTACTTTAGGTGGCCAGAACGTGGCTCAAAAAGAGCATTAGTCCAAGGGATCGGCCAAGTAAGATGCTGCTACAGCAGTTTCCATTTTGTTATTATGGTTTAAAGTCAAGAGTGAGTGGAAATGTTAGAATGCTGTGTGAAAGTCGCGATGTCGTTCGGTATTCGAGTAAACGGAGTAATGTTCCGAATTACCGGCGCCAGGTTGCTATAGTTAGGTCACACACTCATCGGTTACACTCACACAGATTCACACGTAAGCCTAGCTGCAGAAGAAGAAGCTAAGGAGACACGAACAGTTACACTCACACCGCTGTAGCTAAGACCGATCAGCTAAAAGTAAGTTAGCTAGAGCGAATGAGCTGTAATAAGATCTAATAGTTTAGAGCAGTAGTAAATGTGTGAAGGTAGTCTATGTACTACTTCCAGTTTAGGAGGGTGGAATTGTGACGTGGCAAATTGCTCGTCACCTAGGAAAGTGCAGACATGGAGGCACGCGGCAGTCGCGGCGAGCAACGTTCAGGCACGCGACGTCGTATACACACCCTCATGTGCGCGCCCGCCCTACAGCTACCCTTTCCCCGCGCGCAACTCCTTCTCGTTTCTCTCCTCACGTGCATCTCCGGCCAGGAGACGAAGACACCAGCAGCGGCTTCAGCACAAACAAGCTATAGCTGGAGCATGAGCGAGCTCGCTCTCCCAGGCTGCTGACAGGAGCAGCCGACAGCCGAGAAAGAGAGACGCAGTAGCTCAGCGCTGTATCGGCCATCCGCCGGACGGCGCGTGCGAGCATCGGCAGTATACGGACTGCTCGCGCGCGCTGCAGTGAAGAAGGTGGCCGATGGACGAACGAGGGGACAGAGCAGCGTGAGCGCACCGGAGTTTACCAGAGCGGAGCAGAGCAGCGTGAGCGCACCGGCCGGCATTTTTTCCATTCTGTCGCCTACCGCCATGCCGCGTGCCACCAACGTGCTGAGCATTACGGAAACCTCGCGTGTGTGTGCCACCGGTCAGCGTCGTCGTCGCCGAGCAAGAGAGAGAGCTGCCACGACGGTCGACGTAGTGGGTCTGGCAGGCGAACGAGAGTGAGAGAGAGCAGCCTGCAGCAGCAGAACCTGGCCGAGGTTGGTGTCCCAGTATTCCCTCCCCGCGTTCCTCGCGTTGTGTGTGTGCCCGTCCGCGTCGGGAGTCGCGAGAGACTCCGAATTCGCGCCAGCTGCAGCTCGTGCTGTAGCTGTAGCTTAGAATAGGGATATTAGACGCTCCTGGCTGAAGCTAGCCGGCGAATTAGTTTAAGGTGGCTCATGCAATTTCTTATAAAAAAGCAGATACATCTTAAACTTAAGAAGTATGTTCTTTAGACATTAAACTTTCGATCTGTATTAAGAAAATTGTAGGTCAACGACCAAATTATTGAAAAAACTGAGTTTATAAATAGGTACGTTTAACACATAACCTTATGGGAATGAACAGTTTATTGCTTCGTAGTGACTTGTAAAAAAGCAGTTTTTAATGTACAATATATGAAATTAAAGATTTTTTTGTGAAGAATCTAATGATATCATCAGAATTATAGGTTAACGACCAAACAAAAAAGATAATAACAATAAACGTTACAAATATGCTACTGCGCATGCGCACTGCGACCAGTCATATAAATGTAGCGACAAATTAGCAAAGTTTTTACTTATTTATAAAATCTTTTTTTTGTTTGAACATTTAGAAGTTATTTACAATAAATTTACGTAAAATACGTTAACTTAATTTGGCAATAATAAAGAAGCCCTTTTCGGGGCCCCGACTTGATACGGCACCAAACGCATGAGCCACCTTAACGGTGCAAGTGACGCGTGCACCTAGCGCCCATATTAGTGTGTAATGAAGTAGATCAGTACTCAATAAAGTACTTAGTCCTTTTTTACCAGTGTAGTTGTTTAGTAGTTAAGTACCCGCGAACCTCTGCCTTGATCACCGGCAGAGCGTTACAAAGTTCTTGAAATTATTATTGAAACTACCTAAATTAATAACCCATTATTGCCACACATAATCTTGTAAAATTAAAAATGGTACCAGTTTATGAACTAAGAATCACTCAGAATAAAAGCTTTCTTGACATTCTTGTATGGATAAAACTTTTTGAAATTATTATCTGAATCTTTTCCAGAAAAATATTTACTAAGAACTCTGAAACATTTTGACGTCTCCCATGGGGAGAAATCATATATTAGATTAACTGAGCACTTTTATTCGTTGAAATTTTCACAATAACATATCATTTTTACTTTTATCAGTATTCCCATGTTCATTAGACATAATCTTTTTATTGGCACTTGAATAAATATGTACAATAGCACAGCACTGATATCGACTAAGTTTTTTGAAGATGACAGATGCTTTTTAAACCAAGGCTCAGACCAATATTTCAATTCGGCATCATAAATTATATTCTATTTTTATGACCTCACATGTCACTCAGCAATATTTTCTTCTATGCAAAAACTTATTATTAAGATTATGAGCCTCATAGCACATAATTATTCAATACACACTTGTTCTATTCTCAGAACATTGGAAACTCATTTTTAATAGAAGTTTTAAATTTGATTATAAACACTTCATGTAACACGTCATACTATATTTTATTTATTATTACACAAAACAATGAAAATTATATTGTATATTTATAACCTCGGGTATCACTCAGCAATATTTTCTTCTATGCAAAAGCGTATTATGAAGGTTATGAACCTCATAACACGTAATTACTTATTAATACATACTTGAGCTATTTTCAAAACATTTCAAACTGATTTTAAGTAGAAGTTTTTAAATTTGATATAACACTTCATGCAACACATTTTCTCGGTATTTTATTTTTTTATATTACTCAAAACACTGACTAGATGCCATTTTTTAATCACCATGTTATTTGTTTTCTATAACATTTGATTATATGTGTACTTCACGCAACACATCATACCGGTATTTTATTTTATTTAATACAAAACACTGATTACATGCCATTTTTTAATCACTATGTTATTTGTTATTAATAAGATTTGATTATATATGGGAGCGTCCAGCAGAAACGGGCCACCGAGCGCGCGCGGTGCCTTTTTTCGCGTAAAAGGCGCTCTGTTTAACTCTTTCATAATCGTATGCTGCGTCTTTGAAAAAAAAACCAAGGACCTGTATCGATAGATTTTTTCCTGCTCTTTCCAATGGTGCTATTATTTTTATTGCGAAACGCTTTCTTCCGGACGAAAACTCGAGTTGAATATTGAAAGCCATTTTTCTCAAAGTATATCATGTTTTTTTTCAAAATAAACTACACCATTGAAAAGTACAACTCTTAGGCTTCAAAACCCTATCTTGGAGAAGTTGGAGAAATAAAGGGTTTAAAAGTAGCAACATGAAAAAGACAGCGCCGAGGGTCCACGCGAGCCCCTCGCGCCCGTGCGTACGGCACGTTTAAGTGCACGCTCTATTCAATTCGCTAATAATCGTGTACCAAGTCTCTGAAAAAAGAACTAAGGACATATATCGATAGATTTTTTCCTGCTCTTTCCAATGGTGCTATTATTTTTATTCCGAAATGCTCCTGTCCGACAATTATATATTGACGCCCCAAGATTTATACAAATGGGCAACTGAGTATTTCAAAAATATTGAGTGCTTTTTTTCATCAAAAGACGATTACTTAAAGGCTATAGAAAAGATACAAAACAGGCTAGCCTCAGCTAAGACAATACCTGGAATTGTTTCATTGTATTAAATTATTAAATGATGCCAAAAAGTTAGAACTTAGAAGATTTTCAGCGTCAGAAGATTCTCAATTATATCCACCGATCAAAAAAGAAAAAGTACTTAAAACTCAAAGAAAGAAAGAAGCGGATGTCGCCAAAAGGACAATTCTTATAAAATCAAAAAATGTAAAAAAATTAGAAATTAAAGGAAAAGGTAATATTGTTATGCCAGATTAAACAATCTATAAGGTTATTTTAAATTTCTGTTTCACTGCTTTCAGTGTGTTCATGGATATTTTTATGTTTAATATATTATGTTTTTCAAATTTTGTTATATAATTGAACAAAGTTCATTGTAATATTATACTAACTGTTACAACTAGATCCACAAAATTATGTCCACGCTTTGGCATTGTAAATTACAAAACATTTTATATTTACAAAAAAGAAAGGGCGAAATAGCACATCGCGTGTATTAATCCGCCCTTGAGCATAGCGTAAAAAGTTCGGGCAGCCGCTGTCTTTTTGATCTTACTATTTTTGAACTTTTCATGTTTCAACTTAAAAATATAATATTTTATAGTTTAAGACTTGTACTGTTGAAGAATATAATTCATTTTGAAGAAAAGACTGACATTTTATTGAAAAAATAGAGTTTAAACATTCAAATGGAATTTTCAACTAGAAGAAAGCATTTCGGAATAAAAATAATAGCACCATTGGAAAGAGCAGGAAAAAATCTATCAATATATGCCGTTAGTTCTTTTTTCAGAGACTTGGTACACGATTATTAGCGAATTGAATAGAGCGTGCACTTAAACGTGCCGTACGCACGGGCGCGAGGGGCTCGCGCGGACCCTCGGCGCTGTCTTTTTCATGTTGTTACTTTTAAACCCTTTATTTCTCCAACTTCTCCAAGATAGGGTTTTGAAGCTTAAGAGTTCTACTTTCCAATGGTGTAGCTTATTTTGAAAAAGAACATGATATACTTTGAGAAAAATGGCTTTCAATATTCAACTCGAGTTTTCGTCCGGAAGAACGCGTTTCGCAATAATAACAATGGCGCAATTGGAAAAAGCAGAAAAAAATCTATCAATATAGGTCCTTGGTTTTTTTTTCAAAGACGCAGCATACGATTATGAGCGAGTTAAATAGAGCGCCTTTTACGCGAAAAAAGGCACCGCGCGCGCTCGGTTGCCCGATTCTGCTGGACGCTCCCATATGCACTTCATGCAACACATCGTACCGGTATTTTATTTTATTTATTACACAAAACACTGATTAGATGTCATTTTCTAATAATCACAACATTTTTATTATCAATATAATTTTCAACTAGATAGACGATCTATGAAAATCACAATTTTCTTTTCTTATTTTGAAAAACTTACTTCAAAACATAATACTTCTTTCGTACTTTGAGTCCAATACTGTCTAAATAAACATCTGAGTTGTTGTTTGTTTTACGTGTGATTCATTGAAAGCAATGAAACTGTCATTTTCTTCATTGACATCCACCTACTCTATTTGCCCTGTCAAATATGAAGACAAATTTTTAATATTCTTCTAAAATTATATCTCATATGAAAAATTTTCATTTTGAGAATATATAGATACATCTCTATAGATCAAATAAACGTAAACTATACAACCTAAATCTTATTAAAAATATTGTTCTCTGTGGACGTCACAAAATTGATATTACGCCGTACTGGTAACTCGTATCATAAATTTTCCCATCGATACTCCCCCTGAAATTTCTTAACGAACAAAATAAGCTTTATTTTGTTATGATTGGATAAGAAAGAAAAAAAATTAGGTAACTTATTGAAGTTTTTGTCTTTAATTTTAACAATATCATAGTAACTATTGCCTGAATTCGTTTGAAAAAAATTGTTTTATGTTCCCTCTAATGTATATTTGTTATATGTCCTTACTACTGGATTATTAAATTAATTAGAAATTATTTGAAAGTTAAAAATTCGAAAACTGCTGTTTCAACCAAGAGAACGCCCTTAAATGTACTGACGTCACCAGGACTAGAAAAATGGCAGAAGTCAGGGCGCGCGACGTATTAAGGTAGTTCACCTGGTCGAAACAGCAGTTTTAGTTTTTGTATTTTTTAAATAATGTTTTATTAAGTTGATAATCCAAGAGTAAGTACATGTAACAAATATATACTAGAAAAACATAACACAATTTTTTTCAGACAAATTCAGGCAATAGTCGCTATTGTTACAATTAAAGACAAAAACTTCCATATAAGTTCTCTAATTTTTTTACTTTTTATCCGATCTTAATGAAATAAAGCTTATTTTGTTCATTAAAAAATTTCAGGGGGAGTATCAGTGGGAAAATTTATGATACGAGTTACCAGTACGTCGCCACATCAATTTGTTAATCTTAAACACTCTAAAACTTGACTTACTTTTCTTAAACAAATTGTCTTTTGTTCCTTGTAGTATATATTTGTTACATGCATTTACTCTCGGATTATCAACTTAATAAAACATTATTTATACAAAAACTAAAACTGCTGTTTCAACCGGGTGAACTACCTTAAACCACCACGACCGTACGTCTCCGATCGGTGTCTCCAGCAAAAAAGCATACTTCTAAAAAATTATGATTTCCGCTTGGAATTGATTCTACAGCAACAAAAATGACGTGAACAACAGGTAAGTGCAAGAGAATAAGAAACTACAAAAACTTACCTCCAGCACCCCATTTTGTCGTGACAAAAGAAGATGAAAATTCTAATTCCGCTGTTTTTAAGATCGCCAATAATTTTATTGTAGGAATACAATTTCTAGCACACAGTCTAGCTACAAAAGAAATGGTAACGATGCAAGTACTGCGGAACACGTCCGACGACCCCCTTTCGCCCCGGAAAATCGCAAAAACAGTTGTTTGGGAGTGTTCCGTGGTGGTTGGAGTGCTGCCAATTATATTGTAGGTAGTCTGTGTGCTTGAAATTGTATTCCAGCAATAAAATTATTAACGATTTCAAAAACGGCGAAATTACTATTTTTCTTTTTTGTCCCAACAAAATGGGGTGTTTGGGGGGAGAGTTATTGTGGTTTTTTATTATTTTATTATTATTATTATTATTTTATTTTTGTTATTTTGCCTCGGAAGATTCACCTAGTACCTCGAGAAAAAAAAAAAAAAAAAAAAAAAAAAGTTTTTATTTTCTAGCATGTTTTCCAATGTTTTTAGAATTGGAACATAAGTGTAAAAATCAGTTGTATCTTGCTGATCTTTATTTTGAATTGTTACTTGTTTTGGCTCAACAAATTTCAATGTAGTTTTATAGTACATTTTGTTTGTATGTGTTTCTTAAAATACCGTCAGTTGGATTAAGAGCATTTGTAAAACCATTAAAATTAATATTAAAAATGTTGTTAACGAAGTTTTTATTACATGCAGGAATATTACTTTTCAATATGCTATCTGTGAATCCATCCTTACACAAGTTAAAAGCAGAATATATGCTTTCCGTAACACCCTGTATGAAACGCTCAGTAGCAAAATATTTTATTGATAGTGTAAGAAATACATTCGATAATGATACCGTACTATCCACCAACACTACTTCGCTTTTATCACTTACATTCGACATTTTTGTTTCTAAATTAAATGTATTTTCAAGACTATTATTTAATACTTCGTCCACATTTTCTGGTAAATGAATAACTTGTTGTTCATCCTGTTTAGTTTTATCACTATCCTGTACATACTGTTCTTGACATTCTGGATCATCTTGTTGTTGAGCATAAAGTTGTAATGATTGCTAATCTTGTCGATGCAGCTGATACGGTTGAAGTATTTGCATTGTACAATTTTCTATTAATGAACTCATTTCAACGTTTTTCAAATGACTAATATCCATTATTGTAAAGTCAGTATTACTTTTACTTAAGGTATTATCTATATTCTCATTTCTATGATAACGAGATACGTGTACTCTCTATGCATTTATATTTGAAAATTCGCTTTTTATATTTGAGCAATACGCACATATTATCTTTCTATCAGCTGTTGTTGCATGGTTAGAATAATGTTTTTTCATCAAATTAACATTTTTACAACTATAAGAACACCCATCATATTTACATTTACCGTAATTGTTTTTAAAAATTTTGTGAAATCGCAGTAAATGTTATTGAAAGCTGATATATGTTTTACATTTCACTTTACAATCTGGATATAAACATAATATTTCTAAATTCGTTAAATTTCTATGGTTTTTAAAGTGTTATACTGCATAATGTTACGAAATTTTGAGTTGCAATGTCGGCAGGCAAACATATTTTCAATTGAAAGGAATGAAATTTTGGAATCTTCTTTTCCAATAAGAGTAGATCTGCAAAATATAAGCAAAGTTATGAATTATTCCTTTAAGATATAGTATATTACGCACCTACGAAGTAAAAATAAAGAATGTCCCAGAGCGCATGTAAATAGTCACCCGAGCCGAAGGTGAGGGTAACAAACATGCTGTGTGAGGCATTCTTTACTTTCTCCCACGGTGCGTATACTACCTTTTTACCTGGCGAGGCCGAAAATACAATTTTCGCGATCGGGCGCCAAGACCAAAAGTTGCACTTTCGGCCAGCTAGGCAAAATTAATTATAGTTTTAGTGTACAGTACATGCTAATGTTTTTTAATATGTTACTTCATTGGATTGAAGGTGATTTTGAGCTATTTAAGGGACGCGTTGAAAAAGAAGCTATTTTACTAAAAAATGCTATAAAATGCTACATTGAAATAGTACATTATACACCTAGGGAGTAAAGTGAGCTATGCACGCCCGCGAGAAACCCTCGCTTCGCTCGTGCAGCAACACGCGGACGTTCATAGCCCTCATACTCACGAGGGCAATATACAATTTTTTCGCATGCCCGGTGGAAATTTATTTGTGCTTAATCCCCGATTTCAGGGTTGAAAACGTCACATGACCTCATTTCTAGAAACTGTGACGCTTATGCTCTTGTGTCGAGTTTTTTTCACAATTAATTCTCGCTTCGCTCGGGCCGCAAATCACTGCAGGCGGTGCTAGCCAGGAAAAAAGTAGATAAACGTGCATGTTTGTATCAGTTTCTAGGAGGGAGTACATGTGGCTTTTACTCTATGACAACGGGGAGTAAATACAATACTTTACGCGTGGTATACGAAAAATGATTTTTTGACACTCAGTGCGTAAAGTACTACTTTTTAGCACGCTTAGGTTTTCAAGCGTGTGCTAAAATAGCACTTAACGTGCATTGTGTCAAAATAGTTATTTTCGATACAAGCGTGCGAAATGGGTTATTCTCGCTTCGCTCGGGCGACAAACTACACCCTGTAACGCGTGTCTAGCCGCGATTCTAATCTACCGCGCGAAGGTAGTGAGCGCGCGCGCGCAACTCCTGCGCAGCCGAATCGAGGCGCGCCGCGCGTAGCGAATCGGTCTCGCGACGCGTAAAATGCCCGTCATCCGTCGCGAAGCTGCTAACTGGTTCCCGCGAGAAAAGGGAGCCATCTTCGTGTCTGCCGTCGCGCAAGTAGGATCTCCTCCGTTCTTCGTGAGTTTACTTGTCCACGCCGTTCGATCGTTTTGTGAGACCCCGCGAGTGTAGTGGAGGCGCCGCAAATAGTGGAGGTGCGCACAAGAGAGACAGAGAGAGAGCGATACCGCGTAGCTTGTGCCACGAGCAGAACGAGCCTGCAAGCGAGGAGCCGGAAGCCAGCCCGCCTGCCGACCCAATACAGCGAAAGAGAGAGAGAGAGAGAGAGAGCGCAACTGCTGTGCGAACGACAGGGAGCGAGAGAGAGAGTCGAGTGCACCGGCTGCTCCTTCCTAACGTAAGTTTTCTACTCTCCTCTCGCGGGTTCATTGTAAAGGCTCGCACGGAAATCGCCCCGTGCAAGCCTTCTGTGCCGTGTACGTGGGGGTGTGTGTCAGCCCGCCGTACTTTAACACCGCGCGCGAAATTAGCAGCATCGCCGCGCGCCGTGTAGTTCGCACGTTTGAATATTAACGGTCGCGCGCGAACTAACTCTTTGTTCTAATCAGCACTTGCGTTGTGCTTGTAGAGATTAGTGATTGTGAATATATTGTGATATCTAGTTACTCGTCGCGTTGTTCATTACAACCTGTCCTTCTCCCGGATACCGCCGCCTCCGCGGGAAAACGACTCCGCCGGTCGTTTTCATATCTGAGCATAGCGGCCGCGCGCTTTACTCTTCGAGCGCGCGCTTTTCACTCAGCGATCCAATTAGTTGGAAAGCGAAGTTCGTGTGCGATCTTCGCGTTGTTTTCGGGATTCCAGGAGCAGATCCCCGGGCAAGTCATTTTAGTCTGACACCCGCGGCACCGTGTTCTAGGGCATCGCTGGCCTGTGGCTTGTTGGGATTTTCCCCCACTAGCCATCCCGTTACAACTGGCGCCACAACGTTTTGGGGGTGGAGAAGGACCTGCGACGCGTACGTGATTCGCGGCGAAGCTTGGCGCGAAGAAGCTCAGCAGCGTAGCTGAGCGTAAGCTGCAAAGAAAGGCTCTTCGTGCCGCAGCTCGTAGGCGCGTGTGTGCGTGTGCGTGACACAGCCGTGCTGTTGCGAGAGTGCGGTCGAGAGGTTAGGCGTGCGATAGCCAATAACCCTCGACCTAGTGTGCCGACGAGGAGAGATATTGATCGCGGAATTTTTGGAGCGTTGAGGAATTATTGTTAACAATTAAAGTTTTTTAATAACAATTAATTTTTTAACGACAAAATTTTTTTTTAAGCGATAATTAATTTTTTAATTAATTTTTTTCTCGTCTCGAAAATTTTTTTTTCTTCTCGTCCTCTCGTATTTCCGATACGAATTATTTTTTTTTGGACGAAAAATAAAATTTTTTTTTCTTTTATCGTGCAGTTAGAAGAAGATCGAGAGAAAGTCGGCAAGCACTCTCGGAACAAAAAGTTGACTGTGCGCCCGAGTAAAAACTCGAGCGCAAAAATCCCCTCGAACTTAAAAATTGTTTTTATTTTTTTTAGGTGAAAATTGTATTTATTTTTTGTGTTTTTGGTGATATTGTCCGTTTTGACACATATATATATATTTTTTTTTCACATATATTTATTTTAAAATTACAAGTGCGAGTAGTGGAGCGTAATTAATTACAAATCGTAATTACTTACAGAAATAGCTTTTATTTTTTTTTAGAGTCGCATACGGGAAATCCTCGTGCATTATCGAGGTTAAGAGCAACCGCCGTAGCTCTTAGAAAGTAACCCGGGGTCGCATTGAAAAAGCTAGCTCACGGGTTGAAAAGGCAAACTCTCTCTGCCATCAATCCGGATACTACTCGCGCTAGTAAAATAAGTTCGTGGAGAAGCGCACAGCCAATTGACACCATGGCCCGATCGTCGCAATTTGCGGAATCTGCGATACTCAATTGGGCGTATACACAGCCCGAAGAGGAAATTATCGAGGCCATGCAAGCCCTTGGTCTACAGCAGTCAGATCTGCAATCAGTGAATATGCTGACAACGATCAAGTGGCTTATGGGCGATTACAGTGCCGCCGATTTTGTGCCAGAGCCAAGGTTGTCGGAGAAGCAAGCGTTTGCTAAACGCGAGCAGTCCCGAAGGGCGTTCATCGACTTAACGTTGATGAACAAGTCTTGGTCGACTATTGTGGATCCCAATACTGATCCAGACCAACCGCACCCGTTCATTACGCTCCTTGATGACCCGATAGTGATGCAAAAACTCTCGGAGTCTCGGAGGATGAACGCTCCACAACAAGCACATAATGCAGTGGTGGAGCCAGCGGATGAGGCAAACGGCCAGGAGGGTTCCGGGACAGAGATATTGAGCTCTGCAGCATCCACCGGGACATCTCCAGCCGAAGCCGAGGGACAGCTCCAACAGCAACAGCTTCAACAGCAATAACTGCAGCAGCAGCAAATGCAGCAGCAGCAAATGCAGCAGCAGCAACTGCAACAGCAGCAAATGCAGCAGCAGCAAATGCAGCAGCAACAAATGCAACAGCAGCAGCAGATGGAGCAGCAGCGACGGCAGCAACAGCAACAACAGCAGGAGCAGCAGCGGCAGCAACAGCGAAAGCATCAAGAGCAGCAGCGACAGCAGGCGTTGCTAGAAGAGCAGCGCAGGCAACGACAATTCCGGCGGAGTCAAGAACAAGAGTCGTTGTCGGCACAAAATGGGCAGCACGCGTTCTGGCAGCAAACGCGAAGTCCACCGCAGCCACAGAGTTTTGAGTGGCCAAGTGCGGGGGAACAGCGTACCGCAGGGATTGCTGTGGGAGATAACGTAGTCTCAGAACAGCTGCTGTCGGTGATCCATAGACTCGTCAAAGAGGTGGAAGAGCTCAAAGAGAGTGTGCGAATACTCCAAGAAGCTCGACACCCACCCTCAAGCACGCGCTTGGAGGGAGTCCAACTACCGAGTGCGGGCAGGGGACGAGGATCACCACATGTGAACTTTCAGGACACGTTCACATATGTGAATTTTGACAGCAGCAGCCCCAATACTGAATCGCCAAGGGACGCTAGGAGGAATAGCGGAAGAAATTCTACACAGCGTCAGGCGGGGGTGAGCGCTACACTGGACCAGTCTACGAGGCAGACGTACGTGCCTCAACAGACGTACCGTGATGTTGGCCAAATCGTAAGGAAATGGCACATCAAGTTCTCTGGGCCCTTGAAGGAGCAGAGCGTCGAGTTATTCCTCACGAGAGTAGAGGAATGTCGAGCTCTAGCAAATCTGACGTACGACGAAGTACTCTCGTCATTGTCAGAGCTCCTGAGTGGAGTAGCGGCCACCTGGTATAGGAGTAACCGTCATACGTGGCGATCTTGGCAAGACTTCCAAGAGGCCATAATACACATGTATGGCGGTGACAGGGGCCATCAACAGCGAATCCTAGCGGAGATAAACGCGAGGACTCAAGGCAGAAACGAACTCACGAGAGATTACGTAGTGAATCTGCAAGCCTTGATTCTCAAGTTAGTTCCGGTGCCTAGCATGCCCCAACAATTGGACATGTTGCACCGGAACATGCGGCCAGAACTACAAAAAATGGTGATGCGTAATCAAATTACGGATTACCGAGGGCTCCTGGATTTAGCCCGGGAGGCCGAATTAGTGCTCGCGGCAGATAAGGTGTATCACTCGCCACCACCGCCAGAGCGCACTTACTTGCCAGAGTTTGCCTACGTACCTACAGAGCCAACCACGGATCAGCGGAAAAAGCAGAATCCAGGAGTGGCGGCGATGGGGCAACAACAGCAGGAGCCTCGAGAAAGCCTCGAGGCTATGTTCCGTCGGGTGATGGCCGAGTGTTTGTCAAGCTTGACAAAGAAAGGCACCGACGGAAATAGTGGGCAAACACCAAACCCACAGTCGTTCAAGAAGCCCAAGAAAAAGAATAATTGGGAGAACAGGCAGCGGGAAGGCGGGCAAAGTAATAATCAGCCTAGTGGGTGTAGTAGCTCGACCCACCAGGCTAGGCCGCCAAGTCCAAGGAGTAATGGACCTCCACAAAGGCCAGAGTACCGAAGGGGTTACGGCAACGAGCAAAGGGGAAGCGACCGCAACCCCAATGCTGCCGGAAACCAGCAGGGAAACGGCCAAGGGGGCAGGTAAATACGGCCACACGCCCGCCCCCAGCTCTCACATCAGCGACCGAGGGTAACTCGGTCCAATTGCCTGAAGGAGAGAGCGAAGAAGTGCCCGCGACTCAGCAGAACGAAGATAACCAGGAAACATGCTCGCGATGGTGGCTTCAAGTAGGTGTAGCCGGCTACAGGCTACGGGCACTCTTCGATACTGGAGCTTCCTGGACTGGGATGAATTCCATCGGCTTACAGCTCGCTACAGCCTGCGGAAAAGAATTAATCCCGGCCAGCGGCCTAACGGCACGGGTAGCTAATGGGCAGAGCATAGCAGTGGTTGGCTATGTGTATCTACCCATGGTCGTGGCAGGCGTGTGCAAGGATGTGCGCGTCGCAATCATGCCAGACCTAGACACGGAGTGCTACTTGGGGGTGAACTTCATTAAGAAGTTTAGCGCCGTCTTAGCCCCCACTGACAATACGCTGCATCACAAAGATGATGATGCAAGCGTAAAGTTAGAAGTAGCCTCCATAACCGCCAATAATACCGTGTCCGTATCAGCTATAGGGTTGGCGGACCCAACAGAAAAGCAGCGCAAAGAAGCGGAAGCTTTAGTAGCTGAGCTGATGGGAAACGGCCTGGCACCATTACGGTGTACTTCGTGGGTTGAGCATGCAGTAGACGTCGGCTCCACAAGACCCATAAAACAGAAGTACTACCCAGTATCTCGAAAACTCGAGGAAGAGATGCACAAGCAGGTGGAGGAAATGCTACTCGCGGGTATAATAGAACCTTCGACAAGCGGCTGATCAAGCCCTGTGGTAATGGTACGCAAGTCCAACGGGAAGTTCCGTTTCTGTGTGGACTTCAGAAAAGTGAAAGCAGCGTCAAGGCCAGACGCATACCCGTTACCATACATTGAGAGTATCTTAAGCAAACTGCAGAAAGCGCGATACATATCCACGTTGGATTTAAGTAGTGCGTACCACCAAATACCACTAAATCCGGAGTCCAAAGAGACTACGGCCTTCACCGTGCCAGGCAAAGGGTTATTTCAATTTACAAGAATGCCCTACGGTCTTTCGTATGCCGGAGCGTCCTTCCAGAGGCTGATTGACAAAGTCATCGGCCCCGAACTCGAACCTTTTGCTTACTCGTATCTCGATGACATAATAATAGTCACAGAAACATTCGAGGAGCATAAAGAGGTTCTAAAAAGAGTTCTAGATAGGATAAAGGACGCGGGCCTCACAATAAATCGCGAGAAGAGTGTCTTCTGTCGCGATGAGGTCCAATATCTCGGGGTCATAGTAAATAGGGATGGTTTTAAACCAGACCCCGAGAAAATAAAGCCCATTATGGAATATCCGGTGCCGAAAAACCTCCGTCAGCTGAGACGCTTCCTAGGAATGGCCTCGTGGTATAGAAAGTTTTTATCAAACTTCGCCACAATTGCTGAACCACTGACCGAACTAACGATAAAGGATCGGAAATACGAGTGGTCAACGGCACAAGAAGAGGCCTTCCAAAAGCTAAAAGCGCTAGTTGCTTCTGCACCGATTCTCCACAGACCGGTATCTAACGCACAGTTCGTGGTGCAAACTGATGCGAGCGATACAGGACTTGGATCGGTGCT
This sequence comes from Torymus aiolomorphi, assembly GCA_036365515.1. Taxonomy (NCBI): domain Eukaryota; kingdom Metazoa; phylum Arthropoda; class Insecta; order Hymenoptera; family Torymidae; genus Torymus; species Torymus aiolomorphi. Next base: position 179,380,124 of record CM070873.1, read on the forward strand.
ATACCAGATAATAGACGGCAACGAAAGAGTCCTAGAGTTCGCTAGTCGAACTCTGAGCGCGACCGAGAAGAATTATAGCGTGACGGAACGAGAGTGTCTAGCAATTCTCTGGGCAATCAAAAAGTTCCGTCCGTATATAGAGGCCTATGACTTCAAGGTCATCACGGATCATAGCAGCTTGAAGTGGCTCCGTGATCTCCGAAACCCATCAGGCAGGTTATCAAGATGGGCTTTGGAACTACAAAACCACAGTTTCACAGTCGAACACCGAAAGGGCTCTTTGAACAATGTCCCAGATGCCCTTTCGCGGATGTTCGAGGAAGAGGAGCCAGCGGTCGCCGCGCTAGAGCTCGAACGCGATACAAACGACCAATGGTACCTCGAAATTGTGAAAGAGGTTCAACAGCGGCCGCGAGACTTCCCCACGTTCAAGCTGGCGGGGGGGAGACTGTACAAGTACGAACCTGATGAAGTCATAGACGAGTCTCTCGGCGACGATGATGCATGGAAGTTAGCAGTCCCTCACGAAAAGCGACGCGAAGTACTGAGAGAATGCCATGACTTTCCAACTGCTGGGCACTTGGGCCGCGAGAAAACGCTAGAAAGAGTAAAGCGGAAGTATTATTGGCCACACATGTCTCGTGATGTAGCCAGATACGTGAGCCAGTGCCAAATTTGCCAGCAGTGCAAAGCCCAACAGCGCGCTCCAACAGGATTCATGGGACGCCGAATTACAGAGCGTCCATGGCAAATCGTGGCCAGCGACATTATGGGGCCCCTCCCAAAAACCACGCACGGCCACGAATACATTCTCATATTCCAGGACTTGTTCACACGCTGGATTGAAGTAATTCCGATAAAAAGGGCAGATGGTAAATCGGTAATTAAGGGACTCAACGAGCGAGTATGTCTGCGATTCGGAGTCCCGGAGGTGTTTCTCTCAGACAATGGGACTGAATTTAAAAATGCACCATTAGAGGCATTCTTAAAGGACAGAAATGTGGATCACACGTTTACACCTCCGTATCACCCTCAGGCCAATCCTGTCGAGCGTGTGAATCGAACGGTGAAGACAATGATTATGTCTTACGCAGAGGAAAATCACCGGTCCTGGGATGAGAAACTGAATGAGCTGGCGTTCGCGTACAATACTGCCGAACACAGCTCCACAAAGATAAGTCCTGCCATGCTCATTTACGGCCGACAACCCGACCCACCGAAGACACTAAGGCGGGAGGAAGACAGGTCAGCCGAAGAGCAAGGGCAGCAAGAGGCGATAAACAATTGGGTGGTACGTATGGACAAGCTCCGCGAATTGCACGTTCGGGCGGCGGCCGACGCGCAAGCGGAGCAGGCGAGACAAGCCAAATATTATGACGCTCATCGTCGACCTCCAGAATTCTGTCTAGGCGATCGTGTATGGAGAGAGAATAAGGTACTATCCTCAGCAGCTGAGGGGATTTCTGCCAAATTAGCCCCGAAGTACGCGGGGCCCTACACGATTGTGAATATTCTAGGCGAAAACACCTATGAGATCCAAGGTGAGGATGGTCGAACGATACGTCCCGTCCATGCGCAGCAACTCAAGAGATACGTCTCAGCAGAAGTAGCCCAGGCGCTACCAGCGAGGGACTCTTCAGCCGAACGGAACACGTCAGAGGGACACAGAGTTAGCCGGGGGAATGTACAGCCCCGGGCGACGGCTAAGAGGCGCGGTCCACCTCGTAAGACCGCGCTATTAGTTAGGCCAGGAAAGCGTGCGAGCGATGGCCGGCCTATGCGTGTGGCCGGTCCAACAGAACCCAAGCGAGGCCCAGAGAGGCCAAAGGGTTCGAAGAAGAAGCCCGTTCCTGCTGATGCCGGACTAATTAGTCCTCGTAGAACCCGAGCGTATAAAAAGCAATAATTGTGCCGTCCAACTTGTGTCGTACGTACTAACCTGTGTTCGTCTTAATTCTCCAGTCCTCAATCTCACTCCTCCCCGGGATCGATTTACCTGTTTCAGGACATGCAAGGCCTGACTCCCGAAATAGCGGAGACGGCGAAGAAGGTGATCCCTGGATTAATCCAGTGCAATCCCGACCCCGCCGTCATCGATTTTTTGGAGCAGGTCGTGGAGGGCATCGACGCTGTGACACTGGCACCCCAGCCAGTGGAAGAGCCCTCCACCGTCATGATCGAGGAGATAGAGGCGCCGAAGCCAAGAAAGGGACCTTCGGAGCCGGCCTGGGCAGAGGCCGGTCCCAGTCCGCTTCGGCGACCTCGTCCCCCGAAGGAGCAGCAGGAAAGCCGGGAAGAACGGCTTTCACAAGAGGCGTCGGTCCGAGCCTCAGAGATGGCGCCGGAAGGAAACGCCGGCGCGGCTCGGGCCGACGAAGAAAGGAAAGAGAGTTCTCCGACCCAGGCCCCCAAGTGGGCACCGAGTGATGAAGTCGGTGCGGCCTGGGTCCCAGTGGAGAAGGCCCTCGAGGAAGCGCGGTGCCTCAGCAAGTCCTCGCGCGCTGCGGAGGACGCTGCCCTGGCCGCACTGGAGGTCTTTCTCCAGTGCCACGGTAAGGCCTGCGAGCGGCAAGCCGGCAAATGGGTCGGAATGGCCCAAGGCCGGCGCGAAGAGCTCGCGGCCGCCGCAGAGGCCAGGGCCGCCAGGCTGCGCCGCACAGCCTTCCAAAAGGCGGAGGAGGCTCGCCTGGCTCGTGCGCAGGAGCGCATGGAAGAGGCCAGGCGAGCCAGGGAAAAGGAGGAGGAGACGGCGCGCCGGGTCAAGGAAGAGGCCCAGCGCCGTCTCCAAAAAGAAGAAGAGCGCCTTAGGAGGGCGCTCGAAGAAGAGCGAGCGGCCCGGGATGCGCTCGACAGTAACGCAATCCCCCGGTGCTTCATGTGTGGCGAGCTTGGGGTGAAAAAGTCAAAACATTGCCCCAACCAAGCTCGTCACAAGGGGCGCCGATCGTATTCCCGGGCCAGTTGAAGAGGGGTGAAGCCCTGAAGTTTTTTTATATATTTTTTTTTAATAAAAATTAAAAAGAAAAACCGGTGACTCCGATTCTGCAATGTTCCTTTCCGAACCTCCTTCTCCTAATCATTACTACCATATTAGTAGGTACGACGACGGCCGTGATTAGCAGAGCTGCTCTCGGTCCCCTAAGCAGCGTCTGGCGGGGGGGTGTAACGCGTGTCTAGCCGCGATTCTAATCTACCGCGCGAAGGTAGTGAGCGCGCGCGCGCAACTCCTGCGCAGCCGAATCGAGGCGCGCCGCGCGTAGCGAATCGGTCTCGCGACGCGTAAAATGCCCGTCATCCGTCGCGAAGCTGCTAACTGGTTCCCGCGAGAAAAGGGAGCCATCTTCGTGTCTGCCGTCGCGCAAGTAGGATCTCCTCCGTTCTTCGTGAGTTTACTTGTCCACGCCGTTCGATCGTTTTGTGAGACCCCGCGAGTGTAGTGGAGGCGCCGCAAATAGTGGAGGCGCGCACAAGAGAGACAGAGAGAGAGCAATACCGCGTAGCTTGTGCCACGAGCAGAACGTGCCTGCGAGCGAGGAGCCGGCAGCCAGCTCGCCTGCCGACCCAATACAGCGAAAGAGAGAGAGAGAGAGAGCGCAACTGCTGTGCGAACGACAGAGAGCGAGAGAGAGAGTCGAGTGCACCGGCTGCTCCTTCCTAACGTAAGTTTTCTACTCTCCTCTCGCGGGTTCATTGTAAAGGCTCGCACGGAAATCGCCCCGTGCAAGCCTTCTGTGCCGTGTACGTGGGGGTGTGTGTCAGCCCGCCGTACTTTAACACCGCGCGCGAAATTAGCAGCTTCGCCGCGCGCCGTGTAGTTCGCGCGTTTGAATATTAACGGTCGCGCGCGAACTAACTCTTTGTTCTAATCAGCACTTGCGTTGTGCTTGTAGAGATTAGTGATTGTGAATATATTGTGATATCTAGTTACTCGTCGCGTTGTTCATTACAACCTGTCCTTCTCCCGGATACCGCCGCCTCCGCGGGAAAACGACTCCGCCGGTCGTTTTCATATCTGAGCATAGCGGCCGCGCGCTTTACTCTTCGAGCGCGCGCTTTTCACTCAGCGATCCAATTAGTTGGAAAGCGAAGTTCGTGTGCGATCTTCGCGTTGTTTTCGGGATTCCAGGAGCAGATCCCCGGGCAAGTCATTTTAGTCTGACACCCGCGGCACCGTTTTCTAGGGCATCGCTGGCCTGTGGCTTGTTGGAATTTTCCCCCACTAGCCATCCCGTTACAACCCGTGCAGTGGTCTCAGCGCGAGCATAATCAGAACGCAAAGTTCAAAAATCCTAAAAAATTAAGATTTTGAAAGTTGAAAAAAAATTAATTTAATGCATCGATTAATTCAAATACATGATTTTACACAAAGTTACAATGAAAATTATATTTTTAAGATTATTTTTCATGTTTTGAGCATTTTTTAATTTTCATTTCGGAGACGATTATAATTTGGTTTTTCGCTAAATTTCGATGTTAAAATGTTCCGAGTAATTGTTTCATGATAAAACATAATTATTTTATTAAAAATAAACAACAAAAAGTAAATTTCTTACGTAAGGAAAAATCCTAATAAATTGTCCGCTCTGTTTTACCAGTCGAGAAGCGTGCGGCGTAGAGAAAGCTATAGTTTGTGCTCCGCCGTCGCGGTCAAGGCAGGTAAGATTAAATAGAGAGAATTGAATTTAATAATAATAATAATAATAATAATAATAATAATAATAATAATAATAATTTTCTTTTTCCGAGGTACTAGGTGAATCTTCCGAGACCCCCGTCTTTGCTTACAGCTTGGAGGGGGGGCCACTAAGACCATCACGAAGCGTCGGGCTCCGCGGTGTGAGGGATTTCTACCCCCTAAACACCCAAAACCTTTCCCGCGGTGTTCACCGGAATCCGGCCCGGAACTGTTATACACATTACTTCGAACCGGTCGGGGTTTCTATGCCCTACGGCAATCTTATATATCTTGTCTGGTCTGTCTATTTTTCGTCTTTTGTATCAGTTTTCAAGGCAACCGTCAGTCTTTTTGCCTTGTAGTACGTGAGTCACGTAGCGTGCTATGTCGTCCCAGTTTTGTTTGCTTAACAGCATCAGTGTCACGACGTTATCCGGTGTGATGTCACCTGTCTTCGTCTGTAGTCTGTGTCTCGCGACTATCCAGCGGGGGCACACGAAAAATGTGTGCTCCGCGTCGTCTCTATTATGTCTGCAGTACCTGCAGGACGGGGTCGTTACCTTCCCCATCCGATTCAGATACTGGCGGAAGTATCCGTGTCCGGATAGGAACTGGATCAGGTAAAAGTTCATCTCCCCAGTCCCTCTCTTATGCCAGAGTCGCACGTCCGTTATGAGGCATCTCGTCCACTTGGCTTTGTCGCTGTCTGTCCATCGCGTTTGCCAGGATGTCAGCGTCGTCGTCCGTGCGTCTATGGAGGCCCTCGCTCTTCCCCTTTCTACGCTGTACTCGTAGATCCTCTTCCGCTCGAGAGCGAGAAGGTCTACTGGGACAACCCCTGTGATCACTAGTACCGCCACCTCTGAGACGGTGCGGTACGGGCACGCGGTGTGCAGCGCTCCCAGTCTTTGTACCGCCGCGATCTTTTTGCGGTACTTCTCTATTCACGTCGCGTCCGCCCATATCTCGGCCCCATAAAGGAGCATCGAGTTGGTCACTGTCATAAGCAGTCATCATACGTTCGGTCTCGGTCCCTTCGTATTTGCCATGATGCGGGCGAGGGCGGCGGTCTTTAACGCCGCTCTCTCAGCGACGCCACGTATGTGCGGCCAGAAGGTCATCCTCGTATCCAGGGTCACCCTCAGATATTTGGCAGACCGCCCAGTATGCACAACGGACGTCCCCACCGTCATGGGTATCGTCGTGTCTATCCGTTTTCTAGTTAGGTATAGTAACTCCGTCTTTTGCATGGCCAGCTGTAGTCCCCGACTTTGCATCCATTCATCCACCCGTCTCGTGGCTTGGGTCAGCCTCATCTGAGCCAGTCATGTACCCTTGGTCGTGATGACGATGACCAGATCGTCTGCGTAGCCGACCAGATAGACCCCCGTGCGGCATCAGATGATCCAACACCTCATCGTAACCTACATTCCAAATATCGGGGCCAAGGATCTAGCCCTGCGCTACTCCCGCCGTCATTTTTCTTTTCTTGACCCCATTCTGCGTCCCGTACGTAATATAATGGTCTCGTAGATAGTCCTTGAGGATTCGGAGAAGGTATGGGGGCAGCGGGAAAGCGTCGGAGAATGCCCGCACGATGTGCGTCCACCTCACCGAGTTGAAAGCGTTTCGTACGTCGAGTGTTGCCATGAGCACTATTGGCCTGTTCTTGTGGGGTCTAGTCTGTGCTCTATCAAAGGAGTTGATCACTTTTTGGATCGCCCCTATCGTCGACCGTCCTTGTCTGAAACCGTACTGTCTGTCGTTCAGGTTGCCAGCGTCCCGAACCGTCTGTTGGATTCGCGGCCTCAGGAGCATTTCGAAGAGCTTGCCAAGTGTATTCAGTAAGCTCAGCGGTCTGTCTAGGATGACGGCGAGTGCGGGTCCCCACCCTTTCCTTTATCAATGAGGATCAGCCGCGCCGTCTTCCAATCTTTGCTGAACACGCCCTCCGCCAGGCATGTATTATATAGGTTCAGGAGTATCCCCGGGCGTCGTTTTGCAACAATCTCGAGGATTTCCGCTGTGATACCATCCGGACCTGGTGCCTTCCCCGCCGAGAGCTGCGCAACAGCCAAGCTGAGTTCACGCCGGGTGAACTCCTGCACCTCGTCGTCGCCAGTATCGTCGCTCCCCCACCCTTGTTCAAAGTGTGTAGGGAAGAGTCCGTCAATGATTCTGTTGAACGTTTCTTCATTCCTGACTACCGGTGGATTGTTGCCTCCCAGGTTGCGGGTGACGATCTTGTAACCCGCTTCCCAAGGGTCTGAGTCCACCTCGTTAATCAGTTTGGTCCAACTTTCCTTTTTACTGTCATTGATAGCGCGCCTCAGTTCTTTGCGCGCTACCCGGTACTCCTCCGAGTGGGCCATCGGGTCCGCTCTGTCGCAGGCGCACTGGGCCCTCCGTCGGAGCCGTAGGCATTCGCGTCGGAGGCGCGCGATATCTTAGGTCCACCAGTGCACCGGTTCTTTCTCACGTCTCGTCCGTTTTCTTGGCACAGAGGCGTCACAGAGCCATCTCAAGAGCCCCAGCGTTTCCTCTGTTAGCTTTTCAGCCTTTTCTCTACCACCGATGCCGCGAGTGATCGCCGTTGTTGGGACCGGTTCCCTGTCCAGCTGTGCCGTCAGTTTGTCAACGTCTAGTTTTTTCATGTTCCATCTCGCGGGAGTTGGGGAGGTCCCTGTTCTGTTCTGTGCTTTGTCGGTCACTCCGAAGATGATGTACTGGTGGTCGCTGGCCGTGTAGCCCTCGAACACCCGCCACCCCTCGACACTTCGGAGAAGTCCAGTCGTCACAAAGGTCACGTCTGGGATGGATGAGCCATAGCCGGGTCTCCTATACGTCGTCGCCTGTCCCACGTTTGCTACTGTCAGGTCTAGCCTCGCGGCCATTTCCAACAGCAGCCGTCCACGTTTGTTCGTCGTAGTCATGCCCCACTCAATTGCCCTGGCGTTAACGTCCCCCGCGACGATAACGGGGCCGGAGATGTCCCTAAGCGCGTCCTCGAGGATCGCCACCTTTCGTCCGAACTCGGCGGCGCTACTGTTCGGAGTGAGATACACGCTGACATACGTCACATCAGACACCCGAGCCCAGACGTAGTCCTCGCCCCTCCCTAGGCTTGTGATACGCGACCTGGCCCGCCCCCGGAATCACAGCGCTGCAGAACGGGAGATATTAACGATCCAAGTCGGGCTGTCTATGTCTCTGTACGGCTCGCTAATCATTATAACATCCGCGTTCATCTCCTCGGCAAGCTGGGGCAGTAAGGCATGAGCCAGGCTACTGCCGTTCAAGTTGCCTTGGAATATTGTCGTCGTCTTGTTAAGTGCGAACGAACATCTGTCTCGCTCTTGCCTCCGTCAGCGCTGTTTTGAATGCGGTGCAGAGTGCCGTGCCCGGAACGTGCGCTGCCCCTCCGCCTTCCTGTGATGGGCACAGGAAACAGAGGGGAGTACCCGTGCAGGCCCCAGCCCTGTATCCATTTTTTCCACACTTCCAACAGCAGTCGCGTCTGTCCGGTCCTTTACAGTTTGTACGGTAATGGCCGTAGCCGAGACACTTGTAGCATCTCGGCACCATCAGTCGGGTCCTCACTCGGCAGCTGAGAAACCCTATCTTTATACGTCCCGTCTCAAGTAGCTGTGTCGCGTCTCGGTCTCCGAGCTCACAGATAGCCATCTTCTGTCCTCGGCTGTTTGGCCCGAGGACCGAGACCCGTCTATCCGCGCCCGGGTTCAGTACTCCGTCAAGTGCGATTCGTACTTCGTCAGTATCTGTAAGGCAGTCCAGGTCCAGTATCTCCAGGGTCACCTTTCGGGTCATGTCCTTGATTGTCCCCTGTTCGCGTAGCATCTCCAGGAGACGTCCACTCAGGTTTCCGTGAGTGCTTCCATCTCCTTTGGTGCGTACTAGTGCGGCGCCGCCCTTCGTCTTTGTGACTCCTCTGATTTGGAGGTTGTTATCAGAGGTCTCAACCGTACGTAGCGTCTGCACCACGTCCGCGAAGGTCTTCCCGTCTTTGGGCACGATTAGCACTACGCCGCCCCGTTGTTTAGAGGCCTTGCAGTTTGGACGTAGTGGCGCTCTGGGGCCCTCCATTGCTTTTTTCTTCTTTTTGTTTTCCGTAGTTTTCCAGCCTTCTTAGGGATTTTCATCGGTGCCTACATGGGTTTCAACCAGGTCCCCTCTGTCGTCTGATACCTGGATTTGGGGGCGTTGGATGTTGCCGGCAGTCTTCTTCTTCTTGGTTTTTTGGGTCTCAGGCTGTGATTCTGGACTGTCCCCTGCACCTCTACGCCGTTTGGAAAGCCTGATTGTACGGGCCGTCCTCTTGGCTTCTTCGCGTGCGGTTTGAAGTACCGCCAGCAGAGCCCTGAGCGTCTTCAGCCCCTCTTTAACATCTTTGGAGATGTTCTTCTGCTTCTCCGTTGCTCTCTCCATTATTTTGATCTCCGCCAGCATGCTGCTCACGGTTTTGTCTACCTCGTTCTCCAAGTTGGAGAGCCCTGTGACGTCGTCAGGCGACGTGCCAGAGGTGCTGGCGTCGCTGATGACGCTATAAAAGCTCGACGTGCTGGCTGTTCTATGTCTTATCTCCTGAGTGTTGCCTGGTGTCAGGTACTCGGTGTTTGGCGGGATACCCGATGCAGTTTGCGCTCTAACTGCGTTTTCTGTACTTTTGTCTTGCATTTTGTTTGTTATACTCTCCTGAAAAGTAACTTCGTGTGGGTTGTGTTGTGTTGGTCAGAGTATCTTCGGCCTAGGATCAGGGGCATCCGCTGGCGTACTTCCGGGAAGTTCCGCCACCCCGGTAGGCCGCAGTGGCCTCGTCGAAGCCCCCCACACCCCGCAGCAGCGTCCTGCCCGGGAACTACCCGGCACTGATACGGGAGAGGGATTATACACCGTTATGCAGGGCAGCCTCCCTGCTGGTTAATGCAGAGTTCGGGCCCCTCACTACCGGCGGCCCAGGAGCGCTCGGGCCACTATCCGATGGTGGCCGGACTGGTTTTATCCGGTGTACCCTCTGCGGGCCGGGGTTGCGGGACCGCAAGCCAGCACAGCGAAGCCCGTGGCCCGCCGTCCAAAGGTTCTGCTGTGCAAATGTCGTGCGTGTTCGGTGTCAGTGTACTGCGTGTTAGAGGTGTTGTGTATTTATTTCTTTGTGATGAGTGGCTGTAGCAGAGTCAGGTCCACTATTCTTGACTCTTTTTCCCTTCTCGCTTAATGAAGCTCGGAGGTTCCCTTTTTAGGCTCCGTACTCCGCACGGGAAGGGTGTAACCCATGACCCAGAGCCTCCGTCAGCCGTTTCTGTTGTAGCGTTGCTGTTGGAAGCATTGACGCGAGCGACAGAAGACGCTTCCAGCTGTCACATACGTGGACGTGGAGGTTGAGGATTTACCTGTATCGGGTTACCCCTTTACAGACTATGACAGCCAATAATTTTTTTTTTTTTTTTTTTTTTTACGAGGGAAACAGTGAAATCTTGCATCAGTCCGGTGGACCAAATGCTCCACCGGACCGCCTGGACCGCATATCCATGCCAGCCCAGGAGACACCGCAAGAGGCTCCGCACTCCCACGGCGTGTGGGATTCCTACCCACTAAAAACACTAACCCTTTCTGCTCTGCACTACTGTACAGACCCTCCCCCGGCACCGTTTTACACATTACTTCAGGGGAGGGCTTGCTTCGCCTGAGCGGCACCTTCTCGCTTCAGATCGGCCGTTGAGACCCGCAGGGGTCTTTTTTTTCCCGTGAACAGCTACGGCGCCCTGCGGACAGCTGATCTGCTGTTCTCCTCTTCCCTTTTTTGGCGCAAGATCGCCTCCACGTAGGAGGCGACTTTCGCCCATTGTTGAGGACCTTGGTGCATCAGCCTGACTATATTGTCAGGTGATATGCAGCCAAGGTCCCTCTCTAGTGCCCCCCTTTCGACGGTCCACCTTCCGCATACGAAGAAGGTGTGGAACACGTCGTCCGGGAGGCCCTCACAATAGGCGCAGTCTGGCTCCGCGACTTTACCCATCTTATGTAGGTATGCGCGGAACAGGCCGTGCCCCGTCAAGAATTGGGTGAGGTAGTAATTTACCTCACCCTCTTTTCGGAACAGCCAGGTGTCCACTTGTGGGATCAGCCTGGCCGTCCATCTTCCTTTAGTGGAGGATTCCCACCGATGCTGCCAAGCCTGGATGGTATTGGCCCTGGCCGTTCGGTGGGCCTCCACTACCCCAAGAGCAGGCTTCTGCTGATGGACGAAGCGTCGCTCCAGTGCAAGAAGGTCGATGGGTATTACCCCAGCGTCCACTAATATCGCGGGCTCGGAGACCGTGCGGTAAGAGCACGCGATCCGGAGTGCTGCTCTCCGTTGCACCGCGGTGAGACGCTTCCTGTGCACGTCTTTCCGTAGCGCATCGGCCCAGACCTCCGCTCCGTACAGCATGACGGCTTCGACGGCACGCATGAGTAGGCGCCTTTTACAAGGCCGGGGGCCGGCGGTATTGGCCATGAGCCTACTCGGCGAGGCTGTTACTGCTGCCACCTTTTCCGTCACTATGGTGAGGTGTTCCCTAAAGGTGAGCTTGTTATCAAGCGTCACCCCCAGGTACCTCACCGCACTCTTTGCCTGGACCGTCGCGTCTCCTACTTGAAAGGGGCACATGGTATTGATGTGCCTCTTCGTGAGTAGCACGACCTCCGTCTTCTTTGTGGCTAATTCAAGCCCGTGATCCTCCAGCCAGGAGAAAACGCGACGCATTACCCGGTTGAGTAGCAGCCTAGCGAGGTCAACGTCTCTGGCTACGATGACCACCGCTATGTCGTCAGCGTACCCAACCAGGAAGGTGCCCTCGGGCATTTCCCTGCGCAGGATCCCGTCATAGAATACATTCCATATATCGGGACCCAGCATGGAGCCCTGAGCTGCTCCAGATCTTATTTCCCTCTTTATTGGTCCATTCTCAGGGTCGTAAGTTATCGAGCGTTCCCTCAGATAATCCCCAAGAATGCGTAAAAGATACGCGGGGATACGAAAGTCTCGCTCGAAAGCTTCCAGCGCCTTGTCCCACCTAACTGAGTTAAACGCGTTTTTAACGTCCAAGGTGGCCAGCAGACAAATAGAGCGAGAGAAATGGTTGCCCTGTTCCGTTGACCTGGCGGCATTTACCACCTCCTGGATTGCGTTTACGGTTGACTTATCTCGCCTGAAGCCATACTGCCGCGGAGCCAGATCTCCGAACGCACTTATGGCTGCCTGGAGGCAAGGTTTCAGCAGTTTCTCCAGGAGTTTTCCCGCCGTGTCTAGCATGCACAGCTGGCGGTAGGCCGACAGGCTGTCTGCTGGACCCATGTCCTTGCTGATGAGGACAAGTCTCGCTGTCTTCCAGCGGGCAGGAAAAATGCCCGCCTTCAGGCAGGAGTTGTACATGTCCAGCAAGAGGCGCGGGTGACTGCCGCCGATGGCTTTCAGCAGCTCTGCTGGTAATCCATCCGGTCCCGGAGCTCTCTTATTACGCAAAGATTTTATTGCGATGGAGAGCTCCATGTTCGTAAACAGAGGAGTTTCGAACGGGCCGGATGTTGCTGGGCCATCCGGTCTCCTTGGGTGTTCGGGGAAAAGGGCACGTACGATGTTCGTGATCGTTTGCGCATCTTTCGGCGCTGACGAACCGAAGGTCGCCAGCTTGCGCATAACGATCTTGTACCCTAATCCCCACGGATCGTGATCCATCTCTTCCCCCAGCTCTTTCCAGCATCGCTGCCGGCTGGACTTGATGGTCTTCATTAGGGATTTCTTGGCCGCCTTGTACTCTGCGGCCAAGGGGGCTGCGTCGAGATCGCGTTTTTTGACCCTCTGCATTCTGCGTCGCAACTGCAGGCACTTCTTACGAAGGTCCGCGATGTCGTTCGTCCACTAGTAAGCAGGTCGTCTTGACCCACGTGTTGATTTCCTGGGAACCGTCTCCGCGCAGGCCTTTTCGATTACCTTCATGGTGTAGTCGGTCACCATTTTTGCCCGCGCAGATAGCGGCAGCGATTCCGGGATCTCACGCAGTGTTCGCTGTCCGTGTTCTATCGCCGTGGCAAACCTCTCGTAGTTCATCTTGGCGATGTTCCACCTGGGGGGGCCGCGCTTGTGCGGAAACGGAGCCGGTCTGCTATCACGCACACGGAACGTGATATACATGTGATCGCTTCCTGTATAGTCCTCGATCACATGCCAGCTCTGGATTCGTCCGGCTAGGCGTTCGCTTGCCAGGGAGACGTCGATAATGGTCTCCCTGTAGCCCGGTCGTCTGGAGGTCGACGTGGTACCTTTATTTAGTACCACGAGGTCTAGCCGACTGGCCATATCCATAACCAGCCGGCCCCTACGATCCGACCGAGCTTCCCCCCACTCCGGGGCTTTAGCATTGAAGTCCCCGGCGATAATCAGCTCACCCTGCATCTCCCGTGTTGCATCCTCCAGGCCCTCCAGCTTGGCCTGGAAGTCGCTGATGGTCTGGTTTGGAGTGAGGTATACGCTTATGTAGTGAGTTTGCTGGTGCCTCACCCAAACAAAACCGCTGCCGCCGCCATGACCCGCAATGTGGATATTCTGCGGGTCACGGTTCCAGATGGCTGCGGTGCCCAGGTCATCGGCAAACCATCCTGGACCATCTCTGTTTCGATACTGTTCGCTGATTAGTACAATATCAGCGTTTTTCTCGAAACAGATCTGTTCCAGGAGGTCGTGAGCTGCCCTGCTCCTGTGCATAATACCCTGCAGAACTACCGCCATTTTTTCTTGGCATTTGCAAGTGCCTCTCGGAAGGCCCTACAGGCTCCTGATCCCGCCGTATGGTTGCGGGAATCAGGTTTGTCCGCTTGTTCTGGACATAGGAAGCAACGTGGGGTGGCATTACATCCTGCGATCATGTGGCCTTCCGCCCCGCAGCGATAGCATCGCTTGCTGCAGTCGGGCCCTTTGCAGTCCGAGCTAAGATGGCCGAAGCCCAGACATTTATAGCAACGGGTAACCGTGGCTCTCCTGCGGATCCTGCAGTTGACCCAGTCTATCTTTATGCGGGCGGTGGCCATTAGCTTTTCCGCAGCCGGTGTGTCCACCGTCACTATGGCCATCCGTTGTGCCCTCGCATTTGGCCTAGTCAAGACAGACAGCAGGAACCCCTTGTAGTCCTGCAGGTCTCTTTTTAAGGCCTCCACTACTTCCTCACTGGACGTGTAACTGTCGAGATCTCTGATCTCCAGGATGACTCTGGGGATCAGTTCCCTAACAACGGTGCAGTCGTTTCCAGTAGTTTCTCTGAGTGCTTCTGAGAAGGCAGTTCTTGTTACTGAATTGCCTTCTTTCAGCTCGAGGAGTACCTGACCTGCTCTTGTTTGCCGGATGGATCGGATCTCTACTCCACTCTCTTCCGGCTTGACAGCCTTACGTATGGTGGACAGAATGTCCGCATGCGACTTACCGCCTGCCGGTTTGAGCACGATCGCATCCGGCTTTCTTACCTTTTTCTCCTTCTTCTTTGTCTTCTGCTTCCTCTGCTGTTGTTGCGGCTGCTGTTTTTGTGGCTGCTGCTGCTGTTGTTTCGGCTGCTTCCGCCCTTTTCTACTTTTTACAGCAACCCAATCTTCCTTAGGGATATCCGCCTTTTTCTTCTTCACTTGCTTTTCCCCCGTATCCAGGCTAGGTGGGCTAGAGGCGCCTCGCTTCGTGCCGCCAAGTGGCTCGGGGCCAAGTGACCCTGTTGGTGTCCCCATACTTTCTACCAAGGACATCGTCCTTTGCCTCCTGGCTGGTGTGTAAGCCCTGGCTTGCTTAGCAGCACGTAGTTCCGTTTTCACGGCGCTTTCGAGCTGCTCCAGTTGGTCTACCATAACTGGCAACCCCTTTTTAATATCGTTTTTGATATTAGGCTGAGCTTTTAGCGCCTGCACCGTAACCTTGAGGAGCGCTCGCATTTCTGCGAGCACCTTCTCCACCGCAGTCTGGCATACACGTTCTTTCTCCTTAGTTTGTTGGTTGTGTTGGGTGTTTGAATTCATCATGCATAGAATATGTTGTTTAAGACGGTTCGCCCACTATGGGAGCCACACCTCGGTGTGGCTACTATCCCCGCCTATAAGGAACCCTAGTTATGGATGCGGAAGCCGACAGGCGGTTTGTCGGATGGTCACTCCTATCGGCACCTAGTGACTCTACAAAAAAGTTTACGGGATAGGCCCGCGCCATAATGAAACAAAGGTTTAACGTCACCCCTACCGAGTGGGCGATGTCGGGTCCGTCCCAACACCTGACCCAAACCTCGGGCTAGACGGTGTGCGATTTGCCCTACGCAACTTCGGGTATAAGGAAATACTGACCAGGTAATCCTTCAGACCTGCGCACAACAATGATTGCTTCAACCCCACCATTGGCTCCAGTCAGTGAGCACTAGAGCGGTCCTTCCACATTGAACATGCGTTTATCAATAATAATAATAATAAACGCAGAGGTTAGGTACTGACATCTCGTGCCACCCCGGATAGGGAGTTTACTAATCTCCCTTTGGCTAGTCTAGCAGGAATATCCACAATCCGTCGGCCGCAGCCCATTCGCACAATGCTCATTCATTCTGCCATTCTCACGATTTCTTTGTTCGCGACCGCTTATTCATTATATTCACGGCTGACCAGACTATGCTGGCCGTTCCCCGATCCACAACCTGGGGACGCGCCCGGTAGCATAGAGAAATGCTCATCTATCGTTGGATAGAACCCGGGAATAATAATAATAATAATAATAATAATAATAATAGTAGTACGAATAATAATAATAATAATAATA
Organism: Torymus aiolomorphi; assembly: GCA_036365515.1. Taxonomy (NCBI): domain Eukaryota; kingdom Metazoa; phylum Arthropoda; class Insecta; order Hymenoptera; family Torymidae; genus Torymus; species Torymus aiolomorphi. The sequence continues at coordinate 179,395,630 of CM070873.1, forward strand.
ATAATAATAATAATAATAATAATAATAGTAGTACGAATAATAATAATAATAATAATAATAATAATAATAATAATAATAATAATAATAGTAGTACGAATAATAATAATAATAATAATAATAATAATAATAATAATAATAATAATAATAATAATAATAATAATAATAATAATATTAATAATAATAATAATAATAATAATAATAATAATAATAATAATATTTTTTTCTTTTCGAGGTACTAGGTGAATCTTCCGGGGCGTCCCTCCTTGCTTTGGAGGTGGAGCAAGAAGAGAGGCCCACTAAGGCCATCACGGAGTACCGGACTCCGTGGTGTGAGGGATTTCTACCCCCTAAACACCCAAAACCTATCCCTACGGCAGCCTCGACCCGGAACCGCTTTCGCATTACTTCAGGTCGGGCCGCAGCCCTACCGCCCTTGAGGGCGTCATCCGTCCTTCCGACATTCTTTCTTTCTACGATGCCCTATCTAATCTATTAAGCATCCGTCTCGTTTTTTCGCGCACAGTACCGCTTCGATGAAGGTATTTATCGCGTCCCACCGGTCTTTCCCTGAAAGCATGCATTCGATCACCACGTCGGGCGAGAGTCGCCCTACCATAACCTCCAAACGTTGTCTTTCCGCGGCCCACCTATTACATGCGAAAAAGGTGTGTTCCGCGTCATCCCTCTCGTGCCCGCAGTATTTACATTTCGGCGTATTTATTTTACCTAATTTAAATAGGTAATATCGAAAGTATCCATGTCCTGTCAGGAACTGCGTAAGGTAAAATTTATCCTCTCCGTACTTCCGTCCCAGCCACCTTGTTATGTCTTGAATCAATAGGTAGGTTCATCTACCCTTCGTCCCTGCCCTCCTACTCTCATGCCAAGTTTGTAGCATCTGGCGGCGGGCTTCGCCCTCCGCGTCTGCCCGTCCTACTTTTGCGCTCCTATCCTAGATCTGCTTCCGTTCCCGTGCGAGCAGGTCGATCGGAATCATACCAGCTATCACCGCCACAGACTCTACCGAGACCGTCCGATACGCGCATGCAACTCTCAGCGCACCTCGCCGCTGCACCGCCGCCATTCTCTTCCTGTACTTGATAACTTCCATGGCATCAGCCCAACTCTCCGCTCCATAGAGGAGTATAGAGTTGGTCGTCGCCATGAGAAGTCTTCTCTTGGATGTCCGCGGGCCTCCAACATTGCGCATTAACCGACTTAGCGACGCTATACGTGTTTCTGTCTTTGCCGTTATTCCCTGATGTGGGGCCAAAAGCAAAGCTTTGAGTCCTGGTTGACACCTAGATACTTCGCAGTCGGGCTCGTAGTTACGAATTCGGATCCTACGTACACCGGTAGTATCGTAGGGATCTCTTTACATATCAATAGTACTACCTCGGTTTTCGCTAGCGCGAGACTGAGCCCGTGCTCCGTCATCCACCTAGTTACTCGTTTCATTACCTGGCACAAGATAAGTTGTGCCAAGTCCGCGTTCCGTGCTTCTACCACCACCGCGACATCTTCCGCATATCCTACGAGAAATGCCCCATTGGGAATGTCCAGGCACAGCAATCCGTCGTACGACGCGATCCAAAATCGGGGCCCAACAGTGATCCCTGTGCAACGCCTGCCGTAATTTCCCTAACCCCCGACCCTTCGCTCCTCTCGATAATGAGTTCGCGATCCTGGAAGTAGTCCTCTGCTACGCGTAGTATATAGGGTGGGACCACGAAGCCCCTCAGCGCTGCGAGTAGGTCTGCCCAGCCTGCCGAATTGAAAGCGTTTTTAACGTCCATCGTTGCTACCAACACCAGTGGTCGCGCTCCGTGACATCGTTCCCTTGATCGCCCCACCGCCGCGGTAACCGATCGTATCGCGTCTATCGTCGAAAAACCCTTTCTAAATCCATGCTGGTTTTCCGATAAACACCCTGATTGTTGTATCGCGATTTGGATTCTGCTCCGTAATAGCGCCTCCATACCATTGCCGATCGTGTCTAATAGGCTAAGCGGCCGATACGCGAACGGGGATGTCATGTCTCCCTTCCCTTTGCTGATAAGGACAAGCTTCGCCCTTTTCAACGACTGCTGAAAACGCATTCCCTGAGACATAAGTTATAGGTATCCAGTAAGGTTTCCGGGCATCCCGAGGCGATGGCTTTTAAAACCTCCACTGGAATCCCATCGGGGCCTGGCGCCTTGCCGCTCTTAAGAGATCTAATCGCTACCCGTAAATGCTTGGTAGACGAGGGTATATCCTCCTGTCGCACGTCCTCATACAGAGTCTCTTCCCTCGGGGGATGCTCAGGGAAAAGCCCGTCAACTATCTCACATATTAACCGCGCTTCCTTTATCTCCGGTGGCTTCATTGCCCCTATTCTACGAGTTACGATTTTGTAGCGTAGTCCCCACGGGTCGGAGTTAACTTCGTCGCGCACCTTTTTCCAGCATCGTCGCTTACTGCATTTAATCGCGAGCCTTAGCATTTTCTGTGCCTGTTTAAATTCAGCGTTAAAAACAGTGACCTCGAGTCGTTCCCGTGCGCGCTGTGCCCATCTACGAAGCCTCAAGCATACCCTACGTAACTCCGCGATCTCCTCTGTCCACCAGTACGCTGGTTGGCGGCGGTTTCCATTTCTGCTTCGCGGCATAGAGGCATCGCATGCTCTTACTATAGCTGACGTTACCCTGGTCACCTGGGCTTCCGCGCGCTCCCGGGCTGATAAATCATTTTCGTCGGACCTTTGTGGTACACTTATCACCTCTACTAGCCGATCCACTTTTAATCGATGGGCGTTCCACCGCGGTAATGGTCTGGTCGCATGGGGTACGCCTACCCTATCTAAAACCTTAAACGTGATGTACTGGTGATCACTGCCTGCCTCTTCCTCTAAGACTTGCCAGTTACTAATCCTCGGTACTAGTTGCTCAGATACAAAAGTGACGTCTGGTATGGATTCGCCGACCACGGGGCGTCGATAAGTAGTGACCGCGCACTCCAATCCTAATCTAGTGGCCATCTCGAGTAAATCCCTGCCCCTACAGTTCGTCTCTGGCATACCCCATTCTATCGCCCTTGCGTTAAAATCTCCTGCAACCAGTAGGAGGCCAGAGATATTCCGCAATACGTCTTCCATGCGTTCAACCTGCCTAAGAAATTCGTTTCTTCGTAAGTTGGGGGAAATATACACGCTCACGTAGGTAACATCGTCGACGCGCGCCCATACTAGACCCTCCCCCTTGCCTCGTCCGGTAATCTTTGACCTATGTCTACCTGCTATCCAGACCGCCGCTGTGTCGGTCTCGTCCGCGAACCACGTGGGCGTATTGCGGGCCCGATGCCTATACTATTCGCTAACTAATGACACATCCGCGAGCCCCTGGCTCACTCGATTAGTGAGCAGGTCGTCATCGAGTACGGCGCCGTTCGTGTTAATAATAATAATAATAATTATTATTATTATTATTATTATTATTATTATTATTATTATTATTATTATTATTAATTTGAAATAGTAACTACGTTTGAGTAAAGGAAATGAAGGAATGTAAGTAATGAAAATAATACTAATAATTATTATCAGGCTTGGGTAGTAACTAGTTAAAAAGTTAAACGTTAAGTTGAAAGTTAAAAATTTAATAACTTCTAACTTAACTTAGATAATTACAAATCATCTTAACTATTAACTGGACTAGTTAATTATTTTATATTAACTTTAACTTATTAACATTATTTTGTAGTTTAATCTTTACTCTCTATTTTTTATCCGGTAGCATGCATGTACAAAAAACTGGACATCGCCTGAACTTATTTGTAATAATATGTGTAAGCAATTCGTAAAACAATTTTTGTCAAAGTATTTATATTTAAATCAAGAGTATACGCATAAAAGATTAGAAGGCGAAGCCCAAAACTGTAAAAATTTGTCGGCGGGGGATGCGAGTTCTACGCGTATAGGGGAGCGCGTTAGAGGTGCATACATGTCAAAATAATTATTTAAATAATTCTTGACCCCAAGTAGATAGGGGATACGAGTTCTACGCGTATACGGGTGCGCGTCAGACGTGTATAGATGGCAATATAATTATTTAAATAATTCTTAACCCCAAGCAGGCGGGGGGTGCAAGTTCCACGCGTAGACGGGAGCGCGTCAGACGTGCATACATGGCAAAATAGTTATTTAAATAATTCTTAACCCCAAGTAGGCGGGGGATGCGAGTTCTACGCGTTTACGGGAGCGCGTCAGAAGTACATACATTGCAAAATAATTATTTCAATAATTATTTTGCCATGTATACACGTCTGAAGCGCTCCCGCATTCGTGTAGAACTCGCATCACCCGCCTACTTGGGGTTAAGAATTAATTAAATAATTATTTTTTGCCATGTTGGCACGTCTGACGCGCGCCCGTATACGCGTAGAACTCGCATCTCCCGCCTACTTGGGGTTAAGAATTATTAAAATATCTATTATGCCATGTATACACGTCTGACTCGCTCCCGTATTCATGTAGAACTCGCATCCCCCATCTACTTGGGGTTAACAATTATTTAAATAATTATTTTGCTATGTATGCACGTCTACTCGCTTCCGTATTCGCGTAGAACTCGCATCTCCCGCCTGCTTGGAGTTAACAATTATTAAAACATTTATTTTGCCATATATACACGTCTGACGTGCTCCCGCATTCGTGTAGAACTCGCATCCCCCGTCTGCTTGGGGTTCACAATTATTAAAATATTTATTTTGCCATATATACACGTCTGACGCGCTCCCGTATTCATGTAGAACTCGCATCCCCGCCTACTTGGGGTTAAGAAGTATTTAAGTAATTATTATTTTGCCATGTATACACGTCTGACGCGCTCCCGTATACGCGAGGGACTCGCATCCCACGCCTCGTCGGGGTTAAGAATTATTTAAATAATTTATTTGCCATGTAGGCGCGTCTGACGCGCTCCCGTATTCGCGCAGAACTCGCATCCCCCGCCTGCTTGGAGTTAAGAATTATTAAAATATTTATTGTGCCATGTATACACGTCTGACGCGCTCCCGTATTCATGTAGAACTCGCATCCCCCGCCTACTAGGTGTTAAGAATTATTAAATTATTTCTTTTGCCATTTATACAAGTCTCAGGCGCACCTGTATTCATGTAGAACTCGCATCCCCCGCCTACTTGGGGTTAAGAATTATTTAAATAATTATTTTGTCATGTATAGACGTCTGACGCGCTCCCGTATACGCGTGGGACTCGCATCCCCCGCCTGCTTGGGATTAAGAGTCATTTAAATAATTTATTTGTCATGTATGCACGTTTGACGCGCTCCCGTATACGCGTATAACTCGCATCCCCCGCTGACAAATTTGTACAGGTTTGGGATTCTCCTTCTAATGTTTTATGTGTAAACTCTTGATTTAAATTTAATTACTTTGATAACAATTGTTTTACGAATTGCTTACACATATTATTACAAATAAGTTCAGGCGATGTCCAGTTTTTTGTACATGCATGCTACCGGATAAAAAATAGAGAGTAAAGATTAAGCTACAAAAAAATGTTAAAAAGTTAAAGTTAATATAAAATAATCAACTTGTCCAGTTAAAAGTTAAGATGATTTGAAATTATCTAAGTTAAGTTGGAAGTTATTAACTTTTTAGCTTTCAACTTAACTTTTAACTTTTTGACTAGTTACTACCCAAGCCTTATAATAATTATGATTATTATTTTCATTACTTACATTCCTTCATTTCTTTTACTTAAAAGAAGTTACTATTTCAAATTAATAATAATAATAATAATAATAATAATAATCCGGGGGTCTATCTAGTCATAGATGAGCATTTTTCCATGCTACTCGGCGCGTCCACAGGTTGCGGATCGGGGAAGGGCCAGCTGGGACTGGTCAGCTGCGAATATATTGAATAAGCAGTCGCGGACAGAGGAACGTGACAATCGACGAATGAATGGGCACAGTATGAGTGGGCTGCGGCCGACGGTCTGTGGATATTCCGTTCAGACTAGCCAAGGAGAGAGTAGTAAACTCCTCGACCGGGGTGATGCGTGAAGTTAGTACCTAACCTCTGCATGGAGTAATATTATGGTGCGTAAGTCCCTGAATTACGGGCGAAAACCTAGTGAAAGTGCATGTTCAATGTAGGAAGAGCAACACGTATCCACCGACTGGAGCCAATGGAAGGGTTCAACCAGGTCAGGCGGGCACAGGTGTGAAGGATTACATGGTCAATATTTCCTTATATCCGAAGCTGCGTAGGGCAAATCGCACACCGTCTAGCCTGAGGTTTGGGTCAGGTGTTGGGACGGACCCAACATCGCCCACTCGGTAGGGGTGACGTTAAACCTTTTGCTTCATTATGGCGCGGGCCTATCCCGTAACCTTTTTCTGTAGAGTCACTAGATGCCGATAGGAGTGACCGTCCGACAAACCGCCTCTCGGCTTCGGCACCCATAAATAGGGTTTCCTACAGGCGGGGATAGTAGTCACACCGAGGTGTGGCTCCCATAATGGGCGAACCGTCTTAAAACACAGATTGTATGCATGATGACTCACCTCAAAATCAAAGATATAGATGTAGAAATCTAAGGAAGGGAAGGCGGAGCGTAAACGCCGACTGACCGCACAGCCCGAACGATCCTGGATGTAGCGAGTAATAGCAGATCCGATGGAACTAGCACATTCGCCCAGGAGATGACGCGGCTGGTAAGTGAGAGTAGAGATCCGCGCGACCAATCGGAGAGAATAAGAGAAATCCTGGACGTCATAAAGCGCCTACTGAGATTCATGCGGGACATGACTTCCAAGCAGAAGAACATCACAATGCCGGTAAAAGATGGGATAATAGTTCTGACCGCGGCGGCCGAGGCTCTAGAGGAAGTCTGCTCAGCCGGGGTATAACCAGCACGTGGAACGGCAGCAGATGAGAGAAATGGTGAAACACCGGTAATTAGAGAGCGAGCAGCGAGGAAGGCGACTCCGAGCAAAAAGCGTCGATTAAGGGACAGCCCGGTGCAGGATTCCCCATCCAAGAGAGGGAGGACGGAGCAGAACGGATTCACCACAGACACCAGGAAAAAGAAGCCGACGCGGCCAGATAGTGGGAAGATCATGGGTCCTCAACAGCAGCAGCAGGACAGGAAGGAGAAGAAGGTAAATAAGGTCCTCACTTCTAAGGTTAAACCTGAGGAAGCGAAGGCTGTCGTGAGAAACACCCGACTAACTAAAAACGGTGGGGTTCTTTTAGAACTGGAGAAGCGAATGATGTGCGTGACCACCGAAGAACAGGTAAACGCCGCAATTAGGGAGGAGGTAAGCGACATGTGTAACCTTAGCACCCACGTATTTGACGTAGGGGGAGGAGAGCGGAGGATGGCCATAGTCGAAATGGACGAGACTGCGGTCATGACCCTCCGAAGGATAGGGAGGATTAAAATAGGGTATTTCAGCTACCGAGTTAGAAAGCGAATAGTGATTCCGCGATGTTTCTGATGCCAAGGCTCAGGGCATCTGAAAAAGGACTGTAAGGACGAGGATCGTAGTGCATTATGCAGGAAATGTGGAAAACCAGATCACGTGGCCAGGGACTGTCGCGCCAGATCGGATGGTCAGGCCTGCTTCTTGTGTAAAAAAGGCGGGGTTGCGGCCACTGAGCTAGCGCATTTCCCGGGCACGGGGACATGCGTCGCTTTCAGGGACCAGGTAGAAAAGTTAAAGCGGCCTAAAAAATGACGACGGTTCTACAAATAAACACGAACGGCGCCGTACTCGCTGACGACCTGCTCACTAATCGAGTGAGCCAGGGGCTCGCGGATGTTTCATTAGTTAGCGAATAGTATAGGCATCGGGCCCGCAATACGACCACGTGGTACGCGGACGAGACCGTCACAGCGGCGGTCTGGATAGCAGGTAGACATAGGTCAAAGATTACCGGACGAGGCAAGGGGGAGGGTCTAGTATGGGCGCGCGTCGGCGATGTTACCTACGTGAGCGTGTATATATCCCCCAACTTACAAAGAAACGAATTTCTTAGGCAGGTTGAACGCATGGAAGACGTATTGCGGAATATCTCTGACCTCCTACTGGTTGCAGGAGATTTTAACGCAAGGGCGACAGAATGGGGTATGCCAGAGACGAACAGTAGGGGCAGGGATTTACTCGAGATGGCCGCTAGATTAGGATTGGAGGTTGCGAACGAGTTCACGGTCACTACTTATCGACACCCCGGGGTCGGCGAATCCATACCAGACGTCACTTTTGCATCTTAGCGACTAGTAGCGAGGATTAGTAACTGGCAGATCTTAGAGGAAGAGTCAGGCAGTGATCACCAGTACATCACGTTTACGGTTTTAGATAGGATAGGTGTACCCCAAACGAGCAGACCATTACCGCAGTGGAACGCCCATCGATTAAACGTGGTAGAAGTGCTAAGTGTACCACAAAGGTCCGATGAAAATGATTTATCAGGCCGGGAGCGTGCGGAAGCCAAGGTGACCAGGGCAACGTCAGCTATAGTAAGAGCATGCGATGCCTCTATGCCGCGAAGCAGAAATGGAAACCGCCGCACAGTGTTCTATTTTGAAAAAAAAATGGACAAAATGAAATATCTCGCGAACGGATATCGATAGCCGGATGAATCCCACTGCATTTTAAAGTTGAAGTAATGTACAATAAAGGAAAAATAGTTCAGTACTGATCATTTGGCTCTGTGACCTTGGAAATGAAAAATGAAAGTCGAATAAATAACGTATTTTCGGCTTTTTCATTGTAGACTTTCTAGCTATCAATTTTTTCGATCAAAAAAATATGTACTCCTGTAGTGTTTGATGCAAGGAATCCGAATTTGATGTCAGAATTGTCCTATCGCACACCAATTTGTTTTTAAATCTCAAAACTCCATAAAAAATACGAAAAATTCACCCTGAAAAAATGGAGCATTATTGAGTAATTTCGACTTCAAATTCGGATTCAGCAAATCAAAATACATCGGTACATAAATACAAGTACCCAAATTTGTAGGTGCATATATGAATTTTTAAAATTTAAGGGTTATTAAAAAATGTAATTTTTTACAATATTTTCATACTCTTTAATAAAATTGTATTAAATACAAGCGTTTGTGTACCCATGTATTGTGATAAGCTGAATCCAAATCCGAAGTCGAAATTACTCAATAATATTCCATTTCTTCCAGGGTGAATTTTTCGTATTTTTTATGGAGTTTTCAGCTTTAAAAACAAATTGGTGTGCGATAGGACAATTCTGACATCAAATTCGGATTCCTTGCATCAAACACTACAGGAGTACATATTATTTTGATCGAAAAAATTGATAGCCACAAAGTCTACAATGAAAAAGCCGAAAATTTGTTATTTATTCGACTTTCATTTTTCATTTCTAAGGTCACAGGGTCAAATGATCAATACTGGACTATTTTTCCTTTATTGTACATTACTTCAACTTTAAAATGCAGTTGGATTCATCCGGCTATCGATATCCGTTCGCGAGATATTTCATTTTGTCTATTTTTTTTCGAAATAGAACACTGTGCGCCGCCAACCAGCATACTGGTGGACAGAGGAGATCGCGGAGTTACGTAGGGTATGCTTGAGGCTTTGTAGACGGGCACAGTGCGCGCGGGAACGACGCGGGGCCACTGTTTTTAACGCTGAATTTAAACAGGCACAAGAAAGGCTAAGGCTCGCGATTAAATGCAGTAAGCGACGATGCTGGAAAGAGGTGTACGACGAAGTTAACTCCGACTCATGGGGACTAGGCTACAAAATCGTAACTCGTAGAATAGGGGCAATGAAGCCACCAGAGATAAAGAAAGCGCGGTTGATAAGTGAGATAGTTGACGGGCTTTTCCCTGAGCATCCGCCGAGGGAAGAGACTCTGTATGAGGACGTGCGACAGGAGGATATACCCTCGTTTACCAAGCCTGAGCTACAGGTAGCGATTAGTTCTCTTAAGAGCGACAAGGCGCCAGGCCCCGATGGGATTCCAGTTGAGGTTTTGAAAGCCATCGCCTCGCGGAGCCCGGAAACCTTACTGGATACCTACAACTTATGTCTTAGGGAAGGTGTTTGCAGCAGTCGTTGGAAAAGGGCGAAGCTTGTCCTTATCAGCAAAGGGAAGGGAGACATGAAATCCCCGTCCGCGTACCGGCCGCTTAGCCTATTAGACACGATCGGCAAGGGTATGGAGGCGCTATTAAGGAGCAGAATCCAGATCGCAATACAACAGTCAGGGGGTTTGTCGGAAAACCAGCATGGATTTAGAAAGGGTTTTTCGACGATAGGCGCGATACGATCGGTCACCGCGGCGATGGGGCGATCAAGGGAACGATGTCACGGAGCGCGACCGCTGGTGTTGGTAGCAACGCTGTACGTTAAAAACGCTTTCAATTCGGCACGCTGGGTGGACCTACTCGCAGCGCTGAGGGGCTTCGGGGTCCGACCCTACATACGACGCGTAGCAGAGGTCTACTTCCGGGATCGCGAACTCATTATCGAGACGAGCGAAGGGACGGTGGTTAGGGAAATTACGACAGGCGTTGCACAGGGATCACTGTTAGGCCCCGATTTTTGGATCGCGTCGTACGACGGATTGCTGCGCCTGGATATGCTCAACGGGGCATTTCTCGTAGGAAATGCGGACGACGTCGCGGTGGTGGTAGAAGCACGGAACGCAGACTTGGCACAACTTATCTTGTGCCAGGTAATGAAACGAGTAACTAGGTGGATGACGGAGCACGGGCTCAGTCTCGCGCTGGCGAAAACCGAGGTAGTACTATTGACACGTAAAGAGATCCCTAGGATACTACCGGTGTACGTAGGATTCGAGTTAGTAACTACGAGGCCGACTGCGAAGTATCTAGGTGTCACCCTGGACTCAAAGCTTTGCTTTTGGCCCCACATCAGGGAAGTAACGGCAAAGGCAGAAGCACGTATAGCGGCGCTAAGTAGCTTAATGCGCAACGTTGGAGGCCCGCGGACATCCAAGAGAAGACTTCTCATGGCGACGACCAACTCTATACTCCTCTACGGAGCGGAGATTTGGGCTGATGCCATGGAAGTTATCAAGTACAGGAAGAGAATGGTGGTGGTGCAGCGGCGAGGTGCGCTGAGAGTTGCATGCGCGTATCGGACGGTGTCGGTAGAGGCTATGGCGGTGATAGCTGGTATGATTCTGATCGACCTGCTCGCACGGGAACGGAGACAGATCTACGATAGGAGCGCAGAAGTAGGACGGGCAGCCGCGCAGGGCGAAGGCCGCCCCAGACGCTACAAACTTGGCATGAGAGGTGGAGGGCGGGGACGAAGGGTAGATGGACCTACCTATTGATTCAAGACATAACGAGGTGGCTGGGACGGACGTACGGAGAGGTTAACTTTTTCCTTACACAGTTCCTGACAGGACATGGATACTTTCGATATTACCTATTTAAATTAGGTAAAATAAATACGTCGAAATATAAATACTGCGGGCACGAGAGGGATGACGCGGAACACACCTTTTTCGCATGTAATAGGTGGGCCGCGGAAAGACAACGTTTGGAGGTGATGGTAGGGCGACTCTCGTCCGACGTGGTGATCGAATGCATGCTTTCAGGGAAAGACCGATGGGACGCGATAAATACCTTCATCGAAGGAGTACTGCGCGCGAAAAAACGAGACGGATGCTTAATAGATAAGATAGGGCATCGTAGAAAGAAAGAACGTAGGAAGGACGGATGACGCCCTCGAGGACGGTAGGGCTGCGGCCCGACCTGAAGTAATGCGAAAGCGGTTCCGGGTCGAGGCTGCCGTAGGGATAGGTTTTGGGTGTTTAGGGGGTTGAAATCTCTCTCACCACGGAGCCCGCTACTCCGTCATGGTCTTAGTGGGCCTCCCTTCTTGCTCCACCTCCAAAGCAAGGACGGGCGCCCCGGAAGATTCACCTAGTACCTCGGAAAAAAAAAATATTAATAATAATAATAATAATAATTATTATTATTACTATTATTATTATTCGTACTATTATTATTATTATTATCGTTATCATTGAGTCAAAATTTCTCAAGTGTACCGCCTAAAACCGACCGGTCGATTTTGATATATCTTTTTGCAGAATTTGGAAGGTTAATATATCACCAATGATGTGCTAAAACAGTATTTGAAAATTTTAATTTTTCGAAAAGTTATAAACAATTGAAATTTTCAAATGCTTTTTTTTTAAATTGCAATATCTTGGTGAATAATTTATAAAATTGAATGAAATTTGTATGGTGTACTAAGAATCAGTAGGAGAATAGAATACAATACAATGCATATCAAAAAAATATTATTTATTAATACATAATCAATTTTGTTATAAACAAATTGCAATTTAACTAACTTCTCGGTGTTGTAGAAAAAAAATTTTTTTTCCTAAATATTCCTTAAACTATATGCTAGAGAACTGCGCAATAAAATTTTGGTGCACTCGCTTCAGAAAAAAGATATAAACATTTTAATGTGCTAAGCGGCGGCCGCGACGCACGTACTCCACGCAGTGAAGCCCCTGGCGTTGAGCTTCCAGACACACTTATACCCTCCACAGCTTTTCAAAATAACAAATGAAACTTTATAAAATGAATTGCTATCTATTGGATAATTATTGGCACTTGTAAATTATTTCTTAACAGATTTCATTACTTTAATCACAAAACTTTTGGGAAAATATTTTGTAATTTTTATAGTTTGTGAAGCATTTATTTTGATTTGTAGATGTAAGCAACATAAAAAAAATTTAATAGTTTAATTTTGTTGTATACTATTTCTCACAAACACTAATTTCTAATATTCGTAAATAATATACAGAGGAATTTCAAACTCGCATCTGCTACGCGCGAACAATGCAGTTGCCGCAAAAACAAATGAAAATCTCGCGCGGCACGTGCTCAGCTGAGCTCGTTATTGCGAGGATTAGTTGTTTTGTTTTCATCATGACGCCTCCTCATAAATGCTGTAATCCTTACAAAAAGAAAAATCATAATTGTGTTACAAATAAATTATATTGTTTATCTGAAAAATATGATGAAAGGTTTAGTGGTCTGTATAGTTTATTTGTTTGTGTTTCGTGTAAAAGTCGGCTGTATGAAATGAAGGATTCTGCTCAATTTAGATCTGTAAATAAACCAAAGAAAACGCAACTTGAGTAGAATCAGAATGCAGAAAATACGAGTTTACAGAGTAATTACGAAGAATCATCAGAAATCTCAAAAAGAAATGACGATGTCGATAAAGACTATGTGTGTAAATCAGTCGACAACATGAATAAAAGAATAAGGCTAGCAGCAGCGGTTCAAGAAGTAATCACTGCCCATTCTGCTAAAAAATTAAAATTAAATATATCAGGTGAAGATAGTGAATTACTGAAAAAATCATTTGAATCATTTGACAGCAGTTTAAGTATCTTAAATGACGAAGTTTGTGATAGTTGGATAACCGACTTTAAAGTATCGTTGGCAAATGCGACAACGCGAAGAAAAAAAGTTTTTCTACTGACAACAATGCCGGTAAAGTGGTCGACTAGAAAAACAGCAAGAGAATTCGGCGTGAGTAGACGTTTAGTTGCTGCAGCTAAAAAATTGAAAGAAGGTAAAGGTTACTGCAGTCATCCTGATAAGAAAAAAGGAACATGTATGAGTTCGGATTTGATCGAGAGAGTCAAAGCCTTTTATCTTTCTGATAATGTAAGCAGTGATGCCAGGTATCAAAGATTTTAAATCAGTCAAGATTGATGGAAAGCGTCAACGCGAAACTGTAAGCTTCTCTTTTGTTTCTTTAATTTGCGCATTCGTAAACTTTTTAACACTCGCTAACAAAAAAGTGTATTCTTTCAGAAACGTTTGTTGCTAGGAAATCTCGATGATTTTCACGCTGAGTTTTTAAAAGAAAATCCAGACTTGAAGATTTCCGTGTCAGCTTTCAGACATTTGAGACCCGAACAATGTATTCCGGTCGGTGCTAAAGGTACGCATAACGTTTGCGTATGTAAAATACACGGAAATATGCGATTAAAAATGAAAGGACTCAAAGATGAATTTTCTCGTAAAAACTATCATTATGAAACTACTTACCGAGATTATTTGAAAGATATGGTTTGTACAAATCCGATGGCAGATTGTTTTCTTGGAGAATGTAAAAAATGTCCTAAAACGAAAAAAATTCTCCAAGATTTGAAAGAATCCTTGCAAACACACGGCATTGAAAGTATTTCTTTCAATCAATGGCTCACCACTGACAGGTATAACATTTAAATGTATACATACGCAATTTTTCAATGGTCTTTTTTTACTTAATATTAAATATACGAATATTTTATTTATAGGTGTCAATTGCTTCGTGTAACTGAAAGTGTTGATATTTTTCTGGAGAACTTGAAAGAAACATTACCAGACATTTTGAAGCATGATTTTATTGCCGAATCCCAAGAAAAATATTTAAATGAAGTAAAAAATTCATTTGCACTTGGACAATTTCTGGTGACCTTGGACTTTTCTGAAAACTACTCGTTTCACGTACAGGATGCGATACAATCCGCTCATTGGAATAAAGATCAAGCATCATTGCATGTATACGTAATTTACTACTTAAGCAATGATACTGTGCAAAATCTTAATTACGTTGTTTTGTCAGAGTATGATAATCACGATGCAACAGGAGTGCATTTATACAACTCCAAAATGATTCGATTCTTGAAAAGAAAGTTCGGCGAGGAAAACGTGAAGAAAATTATATATTTCTCTGATGGAGCAGGATCTCAGTATAAAAATAGATTTAATTTCTTGAATTTACTGTATCACGAGAGAGATTTTGGTATCAAAGCAGAATGGCATTTCTTTGTGTAAATGAAACGCATACCGCGCCAGCTTGCAAGATAAAACGATTGTTTCAACACAAAAACTGATCGAATGGGCACAGAACTTTTTTAAGAAAATTGAAATTGAATTTGAATTTTGTACGTTAGTTGAATATCGAGAACACGAAGAAAGCTTGAAAGAACGTTTTGCAATGGCTAAAACTATCACAGATACACGTTCGTTTCATTCCTTCAAACCGTGCATGAACGATTCTATAGAATGTAAAATTATTTCAAACTACTCAAAAAAATCTGTGGTTAAAGTAATGAAATCTGTTAAGAAATAATTTACAAGTGCCAATAATTATCCAATAGACAGCAATTCATTTTATAAAGTTTCATTTGTTAGCTTGAAAAGCTGTGGAGGGTATAAGTGTGTGTGGAAGCTCAACGCCAGGGGCTTCACTGCGCGGAGTACGTGCGTCGCGGCCGCCGCTTAGCACATTAAAATGTTTATATCTTTTTTCCGAAGCGAGTGCACCAAAATTTTATTGCGCAGTCGTCTAGCATATAGTTTAAGGAATATTTAGGAACAAAAATTTTTTTTCTACAACACCGAGAAGTTAGTTAAATTGCAATTTGTTTATAACAAAATTGATTATTTATTAATAAATAATATTTTTTTGATATGCATTGTATTGTATTCTATTCTCCTACTGATTCTTAGTACACCATAAAAATTTCATTCAATTTTATAAATTATTCACGGAGATATTGCAATTTGAAAAAAAAAGCATTTGAAAATTTCAATTGTTTATAACTTTTCGAAAAATCAAAATTTTCAAATACTGTTTTAGCACATCATTGGTGATATATTAACCTTCCAAATTCTGCAAAAAGATATATCAAAATCGACCGGTCGGTTTTAGGCGGCCCACTTGAGAAATTTTGATTCATTATTAAATTTAAACTTACCTGCCTTGGCCGCGACGGCGGAGCAAAAACTATAGCTTGCTCTACGCCGCTTTTCACGCTTTCCGCGTTGTAAAACGGAGCGGACAATTTATTAGGATTTTTCCTTACGTAAGAAATTTACCTTTTGTTATTTATTTCCAATAAAATGATTATGTTTTATCATGAAACAATTACTCGGAACGTTTTAACATTGATATTTTGCGAAAAACCAAATTATAGTCGTCTCCGAGATGAAAATTTAAAGATGCTCAAAACATGAAAAATAAACTTAAAAATTATAATTTTCATTGTAACTTTGTTCAAAATCATGTAATTGAATTAATTGATGCGTTAAATTAATTTTTTTTCAGCTTTCAAAATCATAATTTTTTAGGATTTTTGAACTTCGCGCTCTGATTATGCTCGCGCTGAGACCACTGCACTCGTGTAATGAGATGACCCTTTTCGGTCACGTGTATCGAACTTTATTTAAACTATCCTTGTTGTTTGTTTTGTGTGCGCGACGTAGCTGTTTCTCGCATGGCGTGCGCTAAAGTAAATTGATCTGCGCATGCGCGACTTTCGCGCACGCCGTGTGTAAAACAGCTTCTTCGCTCACGCAAAACAAGCACGAGAAGGCGAGCTTCGCACACTCCGTTAAAAAATAGTTATTTTCGATGCAAGTGCGAAAAAGTGATTTTATCCTCGTGCGGACGTTTGCGCCCGAGCGAAACGAGGGTGAAAAGGCCACACGAGGATAAAATCACTTTCTCACTCGTGTATCGAACACTATTTTTTTATACGACGTGTGCAAAGCTCGATTTTTCGAGCACAGTTTTGGCCGAGCGTGCGCAAAGTGGACGCTTTGCGCACGGAGTGTGAAAAAATAATGTTCGATACTCTTGATAAAAATTATTCTGTCACGAGCGTGATGACAAACTAACACTCGTGCCAGAATCATTTTTTTCATATTAGTTCGCACTAATAACGAAAAGTACTATTACTAATTATAATTTGATAGTTCCAGAGAAATTAAAGAATAACTTGTGTTAAACTATTAAAAACGATTTTTTTTATTTTTACTTTTTGCTACCACCTAGATGAAGCTTTGTAATAGTTAAATTTTAAGTTTTGTTATTAAATCGCTCTAGAACACGATTAGAGGTGTTAGAAGTTTTAATTACATGATTTTAGAAAATGTCTGTATGGATGTGTGTGTGGGTGGGCATGTGTGTGTGTGTGTACCGCTTTATTTCCGGATCTACGCTGTCGATTTTAACCGGACGTGTCTCATTTTTTTTTTATTCAGAATTTGGGAAGAAAATATTTTGTGACTCACTGATTCGTTTTTGTTTTATGTCGAATTTCTGATTTCGAAAAAGTTATTTTTGAATTTTTTTAATGATTCGATTTAAATTTTTTAATCGGAGAGTAGCATTCGAAAAAGCATAAGAAATAAATACCCGGGGGCGACAGTTCCCAGAATAAGAGCTTGATACGCGCTTAAGACAGAAAGCAAGTTGATAATGGAAAAAATCTAAAATCCAAATACCGCAGGAACGTGTTCTTCCCCTAGCTGAGATAAACGCGCGCGTAAGACAGAGAACCAGTTGACAATAGACAAAATCTAAAACCTAAATACTCAGGAGACCCCAGTTTCCAGCAGAATGGGTAGCTGCGCGCGTAAGACAGAAAGCGAGTTAATAATAGAAAAAACCTAAAACTCAAATACCCGGGGGACGACAGTTCCCAGTAGAAGACGTAGACGCGCGCGTAAGACAGAAAGCCAGTTGATAATAGAAAGAATCTAAAACCTAAATACCCGGGAGACGCCAGTTTTCAGAAGAAGAGTTTGATACGCTCGTAAGGTTGAAAGCAAGTTGATAATAGAAAAATCTAACATACAAATACCCCGGGGGACATGAGTTTCTCCTCGAAGAGTTATATCAGCGCGCGTAAGACAGAAAACGGTTTATCAAATTGCTTTCTGTCTTACGCGCCCGTCTACTTCTTCTGGTGAGAACTGTCGTCCCCCGGGTATTTGGGTTTTAGGTTTTTTCTATTATTAACTCGCTTTCTGTCTTACGCGCGTATCTAGCTCTTATGCAGGGAAGTGGCGTACCCGAGTATTTAGGTTTTAGATTCTTTCTATTATCAACTTGCTTTCTGCCTTGCATGCGCGTCTACCTCATCTACGGGAAGAACGCGTTCTCCGAGGATTGAACTTTAGATTTTTCCTATTATAAACTTTTTTCTGTTTTACGCGCGTATCTACCTCTTCTACTGGGAACTGTCGTCCGCCGGGTATTTTTGTTTTAGATTCATTTTACTATCAACTTGCTTTCTGTCTTACGCGCGCATCTTGCTCTTATTCTGGGAACTGTCGCCCCCCGGGTATTTTGGTTTTAGATTCTTTCCATTATCAACTTGCTTTTTGCCATACGCGCGCGTCTACCTCATCTACGGGAAAAACGCGTCCCCCGAGTATTGAGTTTTAGATTTCTTTCTATTATCAACTTGCTTTCTGTCTTACGCGCCCGTATGTCTACCTCTTCTTCTAGGAACTGGCGTCCCACGGGTATATATGTTTCAGATTATTTTATTATGAATAAAATTCCTTTTTCGTACGCGAATTTTAGTAATTGAATAATTTTTGGACTTTCACACCGGTAGTATAGTATATTTCTAATGTTTTCGAATCCTCTAGTAATTTTCTTTCATGTTTTCTACACGCCTGCCGATTTTTGTTGAAAAATTTTTATCGGTCTATTATTTTTCGACGGCCTGTCTAAGTGCTCAGTTCGTTCAAGTTGATTTTCACGTACTAAATTTTATTTTAATAGATTAAATAATATATTCAATAAAAATACATGTATTAAATAATTAATTTATTATTTATTTTCATTTATTGATTTAAATAATAACATAATTTTTATTTATTAAGTAAACTCTTAAATAATACATAGCTATTGGAAAAATACCTATGCAAATTAAAGGTGCTGTATTTCTTTTAATCGAATACTCATTTACCATGAGGTTCACTTTAACCTATTGTTTTGTTTACGCCGAAGAAAGAACGTGGAAAAATCGAACGGACGCCTTCGTAGTTTGAATATAGGGCTGCTCCGCGCTCGCAGTGCAGCCAACTCAAAAAACTTAAAAACCGTGAAACAAGAGTAGGGGGGCCACTTCGGCAATGTTCATAAGATTTGGCCCTAAGCACTGTGGGGACTGCGGCGTGTCGAATGCGTGTGTGTGTCCATGGTACGACTCCCTTATATGCGTGGACAATGCGTCCCCGGCAAATTGGGTTTAAAAATTATTTAAATAATTGCCTTGCTCATTGTTGCACATCTACGTAATTCCCTAATAAGCGTGGCCCTCGTATCCCCCGCTTACTTGGGTTTAAAAATTATTTAAATAATAGGTTACCTTTTTTCATGTCTACATGATTCCCTTATATGCGTGGATCTTGCGTCCCCCGGCTACTTGGGTTTGAAAATTATTTAAATAATAGTCTTGCTTATTAATGCATGTCTATATAAT
The DNA here is from genome assembly GCA_036365515.1 of Torymus aiolomorphi. Taxonomy (NCBI): domain Eukaryota; kingdom Metazoa; phylum Arthropoda; class Insecta; order Hymenoptera; family Torymidae; genus Torymus; species Torymus aiolomorphi. Next base: position 179,414,972 of record CM070873.1, read on the forward strand.
TCCCTAATGTGCATGGACCTCGTATCCTCCGCCTATTTGGGTTTAAAAATTATTTAAATAATAGGTTTGCTTTTTTTTCATGTCTACATGACTTCCTTATATGCCTGGAGATTGCGTCCCCCGGCTACTTGGGTTGAAAAATTATTTAAATAACAGTCTTGGTTATTAATGCACATCTATGTGATTTCCTAATAATCGTGGATCTCATATCCCCCGCCTACTTGGGTTGAAAATTGTTACAATAATTGACTTGCTTATTAATGCATGTCGGCGGGACCCACTTATATGCGTGGACCTTGGGCCCCCGTGCTACTTGGGTATAATAGTATATTCTGATACGTGTGGCTAAAGTGGATCTTTTTTGCACGGCATAAGATTAGTGCCCGAGCGCAGGGAGCGCAGCTATATAATTCCCTGATGTGCGTGGATCTCGTATCGCCCGTCTACTTGGGTTTAAACATTATTTAAATAATAGGTTTGCTTTTTCTTTCATGTCTATATAATTCCCTAATATGCGTGGACCTCCTATCCCCCGCCTACTTGGGTTTAATAGTACATTATGTCACAAGGGCGGGAAGTGCAGTATTATTCACGAGGGAAAAGTTTCCAGTCCCGAGCGAAGCGAGGTCTGGAATTTCCCCGAGGGAATAATGTACTTTGCTCCCGGAGGTTTGAATTTTAAAAATGAGATTGATTTTTTCAATCTCATTAGTCTAAGTAAAACCCACAAAATTTGGTATTATGAAATATTTAAACTAAAAATATAAGTCATAAATAGTATTAATGGCTTCAAATTAGGTTTTGTATAACAAAAACTTATTTAAATTTTATGTGTAGTTAAAAATGAAGGACTATGAATAGTATTCTGATTACAGTTAAATTTCTAACCTCCAAATTTTTGTATTGTAGGAATAAACTAAAATAAGTACAATCCGAGTTTCAATAAAAAATGTTAGATAAATTTGCGGATCTTAAAAAGTAAAATAAATATTAAATTCATAATATTTCAATATTAATTATATAGGTATAATCAAGGTAAAGGAAGAGTGCGCGCATGGGCTTGAAGTTTGCAACATTGGAATGCAACGAAATATTGTTTTGCGATTGATTAAATTTATTAAACAAGGGAAATTTTATCTGAATCTTTGTTATAAAGTTATTTTATACTATAAAACACTAAATCTAGAAGCAAAATTAACATTAATTAGTATAAACTTGAAGCACAATAAATTATTTTTGCTTCCTCAAAGAGGAAGTTTTGTAACGGTGAACAAAATTTTTGAAACAAAAAATGTTCAAAAACAGTTTTTAAGACTTTTAGCACTAAAATCCGTTGTTATTGATAAAAAAAATGTTCGTGTCCGTGTGTATGCGTGTGTGTGTGTGTGTATGTGTGTGTGTATACATGCGATAACTTTTGAACCGATCGACCAATTTACATCGGACAAAGCTTATTCTCTTCGTTTCCGAGGAGAATAGAGAGATCATAACATATTTTTTTATTTTATGAAGTTTTTTTTTATAACCAAAAAATAATTTTGAATTTTTGGTTTTTTTGATTTTTTAAATTGTTACAGTCAGTATTACTTAATAAAATAAATTTTTCTTCAAAGGTCGTTAAATTACCTACAACTTCTTTTTTTTTAATTTCAATTATCTTTAGCCTGTCATTTGTTATTAATGAAAATATGGTTTATAATTCTTTAATTAATATGTCAAAAACTTTTTCATTTATCCACTCAAAATTTGTACTGCTTCTTACACTTATCGAGTACTACGTTATGTTAAAAATTTGTTTCCGAGAGTAAAATTATTTTTGAAAACAAGTGCGTTTTCTTTCGTTTACGATAACAGGAGTAAAAGTCAATGAAGCATTTTGAAATTTGACAGAGAATTAGCTTCTTTATATCTAAGGAGTCCGTTCTTTGCCCAAAAAAATTTGACTGTTGTAACCAGAGATATTTGAGGTTAAAATATTTTTATAAATTTCTTATATTTGCATTTTTGAAAAGAATATTCGATTGATTTACTCAAAATTTTTACTACTTATCCAGCACAACATTCTGAGTACATTCACAGTAGCGCGTGCGCGAGTGAAATACTCCAGTCAACCTCGGCCCATAGGTATCACCAGTATAAATTGGAGGTGACCTGTATGCATCCCGGGCTTGGTAAAGAGGCACATTTAGTCTCTAAGCTCACACGAGACGATCACGCGCGGGGGAATCCAGCCCACTGCGCTCTCGCGCGAGGGGACGCTATGCAGGAAACGCAGAAAACCCTCGAATACGCTCGAATCACGAACGAGCTTAGTCCGGAAGTACGTTCGAAACACTCAAGCGCGACGTAATTCAGCGCGAATCTCTTGGATGCGGGATTAGTTCGTGAGTTCGCACGAAACACTCGCGACACCGTGACTGAGCACAAAATTCTAGCGCGAGAGATGTCTCCGTGCGACTGAGCGAAACGCTCGCGTGCTAGGTTAGTCCACGAGTTCGCAAAAAACACTCGCACGCGAAGTTGAACCGTGGGCCTGCTTGAAACGCTTGCGCGCCAAGTGTGAGTCCGCACAAAACACTCGCACGCGAGGAGAATCCGTGGGTCCGCAAGAAATGCTTCGCGCGTAGTTACTTGAGTAGTGCGCGCGAATCGCTCGCGCACGAAGTCAGTTCGCGAGAAACGCTCATGCGCGAAGTTAGTCCGAGAGCTTGCCCGAAACGCTTGCGGTCGGAGTGAGTCCGCGTGAAACGCAGCGCGCGAGGCAATTCCGCGCAGAACGCTCGCGCGCGAAGTGAGTCAACGTAAAACGTTCGCGCACTAGGGCAGCGCAAGCGCGCGAGAGAAGCGCTCGCCCGCAAGGGAAACGCTTGCACGCGAGAGGAGCGCTCGCCCGCGAGGGAAACGCTCGCGCGCGAGGAGAGCTCGAGAGAAGCGCTCGCGCGCGTGGAACTCTCGCGCATAAAACTCTAGCTCGAGGGAGCTCGAAGGGACCGCTCGAGCCCGAGGGGAGCCCCCGCGGTCCGCTCGCGCACGAGCGTTCCACCCATACACGAGGGGAACGCGAGTGGTTCGCTCGTGCGCAAGGGGAACGCTTGTACGACAGGCGAACGCGGACGGGCTGCTGGTACGCTAGGGGAACGTTCGTACAGCAGAGGTACGCGAGTAGTCTGCTCGTACGGATGGGAAACGCTCGTACGTTAGGGGAACGCAGGACGTCTGATCGTATAGATCGGTAGATAGATCAAATTACTCAATTTGTGGATGTGACACTTACATCAAGGGCTTGATCTGATGAAACGGAACTTCAGATAACTAGTTGTTTTGTTAGAAATAGCAGTAGTAATCAGTTGTGCTGCTACAATTAATCAGGACAATAAGGAGCATCACCGTCAGATTGTCAGGGCAACAATTTTCAGATAAGTATGAGTAACCTCAAAAATTTTTGAGGAGACTCAACGTATAATATCTCACATTTTTACTTAAAAAAAAAAAGAAATAGGTTCTTTGTGTTTTTTTTTTCTTTTTTAGGTTGTGGAAGTACTCAGGCAACCTCATCTAACGTGAAAGAGCGATGTCATTGAGATGCACTGGGAAGTTTGTCCAAAAGATGGGATTGTTTGGATTGTGAATATTAATTCACTTAATTTTTGCTAGATAACATTAAAAGTTTTATGAAAAGAAAAAGTCAATTCAAAAAGTTTTTTCGAGATATTTGATTTTGTGCACCCCTGGTAGAAAATTAACCATAAGTTGACCAGAATATGTTTAATTTTCTGGTAATTGGTCAACTTATGGTGAAAATTCTGGCCAGAAACCCCGCGTGCTGGCGACAGTTTCTGGTCAGAATCTGACGAATTTCTGGTGAAATAAAATCATTATATCTTAGGTTATGCTCTATATACATAATGATGCTCACTGCAATACTCATCTGAATGCAACAGGCATAATGAATCTGTCATTTTTTAGTAAATAAATTTTTTCGATTGTACTCCATTTTACATCAAAGCGGAGCAGTAATGAAAAAAATATAATTACAATGATTTTCAATGTATCATAAAATTTTCATTGTGAAAATAAAAATATAATTAGAATTATTTTCAAGTAATATATCATAAAGACATTACCTCTGACAATGTAAGCTAAGATACAAGTTCCTAAACCCATTTTATTCATCGGTAAAATATTTTCAATATTTTGTCTTTGGTATATAATACTAATCGGGTGATGGATTTTCATGAGATAAAACTTATATTCTTCATATTTTGGTAATATTTATGATTTGAAAAGTTGCAAATATGAGAATTTCCTTATTTCAAGGTTTCTTATACCTGTTATGATTTTTACCATTTAAAAATGACTTATTGAAGTAATTTATTGAAGTGCAACTCTTCGAAAGACAGTAACTCTCATAATGTAAGCTAAGCTAGAAGTTTCGAAATCCATTTTATGCATAGGTAAAGCCTTTTCAATATTTTGTCTTTCGTATATAACCAACCGGGAAAAGGATTTTTATGAGACAAAGATTATATTCTTTGTATTTTAGTCATAGTTATGATTTTAAAAGTTTCAAATATGAAAATTTCCTAAATTTAATTTTGCTTATATGTGTTATGATTTTTACCATTTAAAAATGATTTATGGAAGTAAATATCTTTCTCGAGCAAACGGATAATGGATTTTTGAGACAAAGCTCACATTCCTTGTATTTTAATCATAGTTCTGGTTCGAAGAGTTGTACTTCAATAAATTACTTCAATAAGTCATTTTTAAATGGTAAAAATCATAACAGATATAAGCAAAATTAAATTTAGGAAATTTTCATATTTGAAACTTTTAAAATCATAACTATGACCAAAATGGTAACAATCATAACAGATATAAGAAACCTTGAAATAAGGAAATTCTCATATTTGCAACTTTTCAAATCATAAATATTACCAAAATATGAAGGATATAAGTTTTATCTCATGAAAATCCATCACCCGATTAGTATTATATACCAAAGACAAAATATTGAAAATATTTTACCGATGCATAAAATGGGTTTAGGAATTTGTAGTTTCACTTACATTGTCAGAGGTAATGTCTTTATGATATATTACTTGAAAATAATTCTAATTATATTTTTATTTTCACAATGAAAATTTTATGATACATTGAAAATCATTGTAATTATATTTTTTTCATTACTGCTCCGCTTTGATGTAAAATGGAGTACAATCGAAAAAAATCTATTTACTAAAAAATGACAGATTCATTATCCCTGTTGCATTCAGATGAGTGTTGCAGTGAGCATCATTATGTATATGGGAGCGTCCGCCAGAAACCAGCCAGCGGGCGCGCGGGACGCATTTTTCATGCAAAACACGCTCTGTTCAACTCGCTCGTAATCGTATTGTGAGTCTCTCAGAAAAAAATAAAAGATATATATGGATAGATTTTTCCTGCTCTTTCCAATGGTGCTATTGTTTTTGCTCCGAAACTTCTTCTTCTGGTCGAAAATTCAAGTTGAAAGTTCAGAGACATTTTTCTCAAAGTATATCATGTTTTTTTTCAAAATGCATACGACCATTCGAAAGTACAAGTCTTAAGCTACGAAACCCTAAATTTTGAAATTGGAGAAATGGAGGGCTCAAAAGTAACAAGATTAAGAAGACAGCGGTGAGTGACCGCGCGTGCTCTTCGCGCTGCGCTCGGACGCGCCGCACGCTCGGGCTTGGTATAATGAGCTCGTAATCGTATTTTGAGTCACTCAGAAAAAAACAAAAGACATATATCGATAGATTTTTTCCTACTCTTTCCAATGGTGCTATTCTTTTTACTCCCAAACACTTTCTTCTGGTCGGAAATTCGAGTGGAAAGTTCAGAACCATTTTTCTTAAAGTATAACATGTTGTTCTTCAAAATGCATAGCACCATTCGAAAGTACAAGTTATAAGCTACAAACCCCTACATTTTAAAGTAGGAGAAACGTAGAGCTCAAAAGTAATAAGATTAAGAAGACAGCGGCGAGCGACTGCGCAAACTTTTTGCGCTGGACCCGAGTGTGCTTTTATAAACGTAGTGCATATTTTCGTTGTTTCCTATTAAAAGCATTACACAATGTTTTATCAGTGCATCATATATTACGTTTTAAATATATTAATTTTTTATTTAAACCTTAATTCTTTTATTTTTATTTGCGATTATTTTTATTGGTCTTTTCACGATACTCATGTTTTTCTTAATTCGAGTTTTAGAGGGTTCGGCTTTTTTAACTGGTGGATATAATTGAGAATCTTTGGATGTTGAAAATCGTTTTAGTTCTAACCTTTTAGTGTTAGCTAATAATCTCACACAGTGAAACGATTGAGTTCCAGGCACTGTTTTCGCTGAATCTAGCCTTTGTCTTAATTTATCTGTAGCCTTAGCATATTCATCTTTTGATGAAAAAAAGCACAAAATATTTTCAAAGTATTTAGTCGCCCAGTGGTAAAGATCTTGCGGCGTCAATATATAATTATCGGATACTTTCCGCAAACTTGCTCGCCTAGCATTACTTTTTATAGAAGCACCGATTCCATCGCATGCATTTTTTCCGTGAGCAGTCGCATGAAAGTGTCATTCAGCTTCAACGGAAAAATCTTCATAATGATAAAAAAGATTCTGAAAATTATGTTTATTTTTAAAATGTTGTGCAGCTCCATCACTAAAGTAAATGATTTTTTTAACGAAATCAAAAGATTTTTTAAGGTAATCGATTATAATTTCTTGAATTAGGTAAACTGCCACAGTATCATGAATTAAGTTGTCTGAAAAAACCGCCATACTTTTGTGTTCAATTTTAGAATCTGAACCTTTGTAGTAAATAACTATTGTTGCCAAACTGCATTGATTATTATTATAGTGGAATGATTGTGCCGCATCTTGTGCAATGAACGCATAGTTTTCCGAAAAATCTAGGGAAATTAAAAATTCTCCTTTGCTTAAGGATTCTCGTAAGATTTGAAAATAAGATGACTGCTGTTTGGAAATGAAAGCATGAGTTTTGAGTTTATGTAAAAGAGGAAAAAAGATATCAGTAAATAAAGAACTAGAAACAATTTCAGTTTACAATGTTGATCTATCAGTAGTTTTCCACATTTGAAATTTTATGTCATTAACCCCAGACCTTTCAAGAAATAGTTCAAGTTCCGTTTTTAGAGGTTCAATACCAGGACAATTTTGACACATATTTAAGTAACATTTCGCTGTTGGTGTTTTACAAACTATTTCAGCTATACAATCTTTGTAAGTATCCATTTCATCAAAAGAAACTCCTGAATTTCTTAAACCAGCTAAGGGGAGTTTGACGTTTTGATGATAAATGCACACACACACTGAATGCGTACTACTAGCACCAGATAAAACACAATATTTAGGGCGACATTCGGTAAATTTAGTGAATCCTATTTTTGATTCGGGATACTGTTGTTTATACTTTAAATATAACTCTCTAAGTGTGTACAAAACAAGTCGTTTCTGAACATAGGTCTTTGTGCGATCATCATTTCGTATACACTTATTATCTTTATAACCTGGCATGATTCTACTATTATCGTCATTTTGATAGAAAAGTTTTACTTTGTTTACAGTATCACACGATATCTTTCGGTTTCCCCTTTTATCAACTAAAAGGGATTGACTATCTGACAAACATTTTGTTACAAGCCAACGGGATGAATTAGAAAAATTAGCAACTTTAAGAGAACTCCAGTTTTTTGGGAGTAATTTTAAAAGCAACATTTTTTCATTTTCGACAAATTATCATCGTTAAAGAATTTTTGTAAATTAGAAATAATTTCTCTAGATTCTTCCATTGACACTCCATTTTTTTCCTCAATTTTCGCATCAAATTTTAATCGACAAGAATCACATATTTTATCTTTATCTTGTAAGTTCGGAAAACGAGCTTTCATTTTTTCAGCAACAAATCTGTTTAGATGAATGCTTTGCTTCATCAAAAGGGTTACAACAGCGATTGAAAATCTTTGACATTTTAAAGTTTTTTTTTATTATGAAAATAATCAATATTGAGAAAGAAAACATTTTCAGTGGGTGATAAATACCTTCCAAGGAGCTTTTTTTAAGTATTGGGAACGACTTTATGGTCCCTCTAGTGGCAGAAATGATAACAAGTGAAAATGATGCAACGACTAAAGTATAATAGATATATACGCATACAGAGGCGCGTCCAAGAGCAGAACAGATTTCACGCTGCCGCTCGCCGCTCTCTTTTCAATCTTATTGCTTTTGAGCTCTACGTTTCTCCAACTTGAAAATGTAGGGTTTTGTAGCTTATAACTTTTACTTTCGAATGGTGTTATGCATTTTGAAGAACAACATGTTATACTTTAAGAAAAATGGTTCTGAACTTTCCAATCGAATTTTCGACCAGAAGAAAAAGTTTCGGAGTAAAAACAATAGCACCATTGGAAAGAGCAGGAAAAAATCTATCGATATATAACTTTTGTTTTTTTTTGTGAGAGACTCAGAATACGATTACGAGCGAGTTGAACAGAGCGTGTTTTGCATGAAAAATGCGTCCAGCGCGCCCGCTGGCTGGTTGCTGGCGGACGCTCCCATATAGAGCATAACCTAAAATACAATGATTTTATTTCACCAGAAATTCGTCAGATTCTGACCAGAAACTGTCGCCAGCACGCGGGGTTTCAGGCCAGAATTTTCACCATAAGTTGACCAATTACAAGAAAATTAAACATATTCTGATCAACTTATGGTTAATTTTCTACCAGGGGTATAAAAAATCAAATATCTCGAAAAAACTTTTTGAATTGACTTTTTCTTTTCATAAAACTTTTAATGTTATCTAGCAAAAATTAAGTGAATTAATATTCACAATCCAAACAATCCCATCTTTTGGACAAACTTCCCACTGCATCTCAATGACATCGCTCTTTCACATTAGATGAGGTTGCCTGTGTACTTCCACATCCTAAAAAAGAAAAGAAAAACACAAAGAACCTATTTCTTTTTTATTTTTTAAGTAAAAAAGTGAGATATTATACGTTGAGTCTCCTCAAAAACTTTTGAGGTTACTCATACTTATCTGAAAATTGTTGCCCTGACAATCTGACGGTGATGCTCCTTTTTGTCCTGATTAATTGTAGCAGCACAACTGATTACTACTGCTATTTCTAACAAAGCAACTAGTTGTCTGAAGTTCCGTTTCATCAGATCAAGCCCTTGATGTAAGTATCACATCCACAAATTGAGTAATTTGATCTATCTACCGATCTATACGGTCGGACGTCCTCCGTTCCCATAACATACGAGCGTTTCCCATCTGTACGAGCAAACTACTCGCGTACCTCTGCTGTACGAGCGTTCCCCTAGCGTACCAGCAGCCCGTTCGCGTTCTCCTGTCGTAAAAGCGTTCGCCTTGCGCACGAGCGAACCACTCGCGTTCCCCTCGTGTATGGGTGGAACGCTCGTGCGCGAGGAGACCGCGGGGGCTTCCCTCGGGCTCGAGCGGCCCCCTCGGGCTCCCCTCGGGCTAGAGTTTTATGCGCGAGAGTTCCACGCCCGCGAGCGTTTCCCTCGCGGGAGAGCGCTCCTCTCGCGCTAGAGTTTTGTGCTCATTCACGGAGTCGCGAGGGTTTCTTGCGGGCTCACGAACTAATCCCGCATCCAAGAGATTCGCGCCGAATCACGTCGCGCTGGAGCGTTTCGAATGAAGTCCCGGACTAAGCTCGTGCGTGAGTGTTTCGCGCGTATTCGAGCGTTTTCTGCGTTTCCTGCATAGCGTCCCCTCGCGCGAGAGCGCAATGGGCTGGAATCTCCCGCGCGCGATCCTCTAGTGCGAGCTTAGAGACTAAATGTGCCTCTTTACCAAGCAGGGATGCATACAGGTCACCTCCAATTTATACTGATATACCTATGGGCCGAGGTTTACGGGAGCATTTCACTCGCGCACGTGCTACTGTGAATGTACTCTGTGTGAAATGTCATCTGGTAATGTTTAGAAACAAAACGTATCGATGGTAATGATAAACAGCACACACACACACACACACAACACACACACAGCACACACACACACACACACACACACGCACGCGCACACACACACACACCTCTCTATATTATATAGTCTTAAGCGTTATTTGTGTCACGCAGACGCCCCTCGCCCCCCAGCCCCCCTCAGCCTCCCTCAGCCCCCCTCAAAATAACGTAAAATTGTGATTTTTTCTACGTTATTTTGAGTATGGTAGAACCCCCCCTCGCCCCCTCCGCACCCCCTCGCATCGCCCTCAGACCCCATCATGTAAATGTTCACTTAAAAGTTTGTATTTTTCATCTATTTTTCATATGTTTTATTAATAAGGTAGTATATACAGACGTAACGTTTAAGAGTAATTTTGAATTCTTAATTTCTGAAATAAAAGAGTAAATTATTGAGAAAATTACATTAATTATATATAAAAATATATTTTATGTATATTTCATATATTATATAAAATTAATAATTTATATTTTTCATATGTTTTATTGATAGGGTAGTATATATAGATGTAACGCTTAAGAGTAGTTTTGAATTCTTAATTTCTGAAATAAAAGAGTAAATTATTAAGAAAATTACATTAATTATATATTAAGATATATTTTATTCTATTTTTTCCACATCACCTTGGAGGTAAATAGAAAGATACGTTTTATTTTTAAGTGGTATCCCCAGTAGGCCTAATCCACAATGAATTGTATCCAAGATTTAAATCTTTAAGAATGTCGATGAAAATTGTTACTCAGAGGTTTTCGGGGTCATAAAAAGGATGCAACCACAGATATGTGAAGCCTACGAAGAAGTTGACGATCTCAAACACAATAAGATGGTCCTTGGATATACACGGTCACCCATTTTAATCGCCGCATCCGGATTTCTCAGAACTTAAGCCAGATAGAGAAAAATGGTTTAGACAAAAGTTATATGGGAAAAAGGGGGCCACATAATGGCGCTAACGTCTTTGACCCTGAACTTGACCTTTGAGGCTCTTTCAAGGTCAAAGTGGTTTTTTCATATGGAGATACTTAGTTTGACCTCGGATTCAGAAAGAGGGGGAAATTTTACGTTCAAAATTATATTGAGAAATTTTTTCCAAGGTCATTTCAAGGTCAAATCTAGGTCAAACTCAGAAAAGTCCGTTTAAAATCGTTTTTTCCATGAACCACAGGCTAAGCTGGTTAAAATTGATCGTAGGCTTAATAGAGGAACCCACACACCCAAAACTTACACATCCTAGTAAACAAAACTCAAACTCGCACATCCTAACCCCATACACTTCATGCCCTCACATGCTGGACTGTTGCACCTCGATCCCACAACCATACCCCACACCCCCCAGTCCCTCACATCCCTACCCCACGCATGCTAATCCCACACACCCCAAACCCACACATCCTGAACCCTGAAGAATTTTTCTCAAGGGCAAAGTGATTCTTTAACGGAAACTTTAAGATCGTTGAAGCTTCTGTTATAAATGTATTAACCTTACTTTTTGCGCTACCCAGAAACAAAGACGTGGACGTAGTAAGGATTGTTTCCTTTTGGGTGCTTAATTAAAGTGAGTCCCCTTGCCTCTCACTGTTCGGGGTGCTTGACTAAAGTGAGTCCCCTTGCCTCTCACTGTTCGGGGTGCTTGATTATAGTGAGTCCCCTTGCCTCTCACTGTTCGGAGTGCTTGATTATAGTGAGTCCCGTCGCCTCTCACTAATGTAAATAGATTTTTATTTAACGTCGAAGCAAGTGTTCGAAATTACGACCATTTGCTTCAAGGCACATAGTCAAACGCCTTTGAAAATGGCGAACTGTGTTCTGCAAAGTTTGTCTCGGAATGACAGCGCATGCTCGACGAATCCTATCCTGCATACCTGCTTTTGTAGTGGGTTGTTGCTCAAAAATAGCATTTTTCATATACCCCCATAAACAAAAGTCTGATGGTGAAGTATGGGATGAAGAAGCGAGCCATTTTACCGGACCTCCTCAACTAATCCATCTAATACTAAAGTGTTTATTAAAAAATGCTGTTATTATGAGCGTGAAATTTGGTGCTCCATTATCTTGCTCTTGCAGGATTAGTAGCGCTCGAATTCAACGCTACTAATCCACATTATTTACATAAAACAAAAAAAATAAAAGGAAGTTTTTGTTTTATTTGCAATTTAAATAAGAAATAATGCTTGATTGAATTGAATACCTTTAATGTTATAACGATTATTTTATTTTAAAATTTAAAATTAAAAAAGTGTGACAAACAAAGTATTTATGGCAATTACATTTAGCTAATTAAAGTTACCGTAATTTTCCAACGTTTTTCCTTTGTTGGCGCGAACGTATACGGGCGAGCCTTATAATTATTAATATTTTTGATACCATTTTACTATTTAAATTTAATAGTAATTAATAGCTGGCTCTGAAATGGCTGACTATTCGCCCAACGAGATCGTTGATATGATTTTGGTTTTAGGAGCAAACCATAATAATTATGGTGGTGCGGCAAGACCTTATGCTGAACGCTATCCTGACAAACGACATCCTGACGATAGAGCTATCAGACGTTTAATTCAAAGAGCTCGTGGTGGACACATGGTTCGCCAACGTAGGCGCCATGAGTATGATGACAATGATAACCGAGTTGTAATTATCCTTGCAATAATTGATCTTGACCCACACATTAGCGCTCGTAGAGTCGAAAGGGAAATTGTTATTCCAAGAAATACTTTTTTAAGAATTATGAAGGTGCTTCAACATCACGCGTATCATATTACTTTGGTTCAAGAGCTACAGTTTCAGCATTTCCAACAGCGTATTTTGTTTTGCCAATGGGCTTTACAAATGATAGAAAATGATCCAGACTTTTTTAACTTTATTCTGTTTTCTGATGAGGCACAATTTCAATGTAATGGGGAACTGAATAGGCTTAATTGCCATTATTGGTCTGATGTGAATCCTCATTGGCTCAGAACTGTAAATCATCAAAGACATTGGAGTATTATTGTATGGTGCGGGATTATCAATGGATATTTGATTGGCCCTTATTTTTTTGAAGCAAATGTAAATCAACATACCTATTTGACGCTAATAAGAGATGAACTACCTGGATTGATGGAACATGTTGATTTAAAAACGCGACGAAGAATGTGGCTCCAGCAGGACGGCGCAGCACCACATTTCGCTCGAATTGTAAGGGCTTTTTTGAATGAGCACTATGGTAACAGATGGATTGGTCGAGGAGGTCCGGTTAACTGGCCTGCTTGCTCACCCGATCTTACATCAACAGATTTCTATTTATGGGGGTATTTAAAAAATGCTGTTTTTGAGCAACAACCCACTACAAGAGCAGATATGCAGGATAGGATTTGTCGAGCGCGTGCTGCCATTCCGAGACAAACTTTGCAGAACACAGCTCGCCATTTTCAAAGACGTTTGGCTATGTGCCTTGAAGCAAATGGTTGTAATTTCGCACACTTGCTTCGAGGTTAAAAAAAAATCTATTTACATTAGTGAGAGGCGAGGGAACTCACTATAATCAAGCACCCCGAACAGTGAGAGGCAAGGGGACTCACTATAATCAAGCACCCCGACCAGTGAGAGGCAAGGGGACTCACTTTAATTAAGCACCCCAAAGGAAACAATCCTTACTACGTCCACGACGTTGTTTCTGGGTAGTGCAAAAAGTAAGGTTAATACATTTGTAACAGAAGCTTCAACGATCTTAAAGTTTCCGTTAAAAAATCATTTTGCCCTTGAGAAAAATTTTTCAGGGTTCAGGATGTGTGGATTAGCATGCGTGGGGTAGGGATGTGTGGGACTGTGGGGTGTGGGGTATGGTTGTGGGACCGGGGTGTAATAGTTCAGGATGTGAGGCATGAAGTGTATGGGGTTAGGATGTGCGAGTTTGAGTTTTGTTTACTAGGATGTGTAAGTTTTGGGTGTGTACTGAACTCGATGCTAGAAAATAATGTATGGCAAATCGTTGATAGACCAAGCACAAATAAAGATGGCAAAAAGATACACACCATACAGTCTAAATGGGTATTTAAAAAAAAGAACATGGAGAAACAGTATATAAAGTCAGACTCGTAATTAGAGGATTTAAAGATAGAAATGAATACGAGCTAAAAGAAACTTATGCCCCAGTTTCCAGATTGGCAGTAATCAGAGCAGCGCTTGCGATTATTAATAAATATGAATTAGAAGTACATCAATTGGATGTATAAACAGCCTTCCTGAACGGGATACTAGAAGAAGAAATTTACATGGAAATCCCCGATGGCTTAGAATGCGATCCAAAAATCAGAAAAACTAAAGTAAGTTTACTGCAGAAATCTCTGTGTGGCTTGAGGGTAAGTCCAAAAAGATGGACTGTAAGGTTCTCAGAAGAAGCGCTGAAGTTAGGACTTGAAAAAGACATCAACGAACCATGCCTGTTCACATGGAGAAAAGAAGGAAAATTAGTTCTGCTAATTTTGTATGTAGACGATTAACTTCTGGCCGGTAACGACAAACAAAAATTAAATGAAGTCAAAATGAAACTAAGTCTTGCATTTAAAATGAAGGACTTAGTCGAACCAGAAAATTTTCTTGGAATGAAAATTATTTGAGATAAAGAAAATAAAATTTTGATGCTTAGACAAACTGAATATATTGAGAAAATTCTAGAACGTTTTAACACGAAAGACTGGAAGGCTCAAAGAACTCCAATGGTGACTAGACAAGTCAAAAATAGAGAGTTAAGAAATGAGAAAAACTTAGATGAATCAAATGACTTACTGCATAAAACCAAAGCACTATATAGAGAAGCTATAGGGAGTTTGTTGTATTTAGCAGGTGCCACAAGACCAGATATAGCCTTTGCAGTGAATTATTTATCTAGACGAGAATTAAATGCAACCGAAGATGATTGTAAAAAAGTTAAACGTATATTCAGATATCTTAGAGGAACCTCAGATCTTGGATTGACATATAAAGCCAAAGACGAAACTCTAGAAGCAATGACAGACGCAAGCTTTCGAGATTGGTCTGATTCATCCTCCACAAGTGGCTATATTGTGAAATTATTCGCCGTTCCGATAATGTGGAGAAGCCACAAACAATAATATGTCACTTTGTCCACACGTCAAGCAGAATATCTTGCCATGAGCGAAGCTTGCCAAGAACTTGTTTCTTTAGATAAAGCCATCAGAGATATTACAGGTAAAACAATGTATCCAGTAACCATATGGTGTGATAAATCTGCCGGAGATTGTACTCAGATGAATGGCAGTCATAAACTTAAGAACTTCGACGATACTTTAGAAGATATCAGAAATAACTTAGAAAACAGAGAAAAGACAGGTAGTAAAAGCTATATGGCTATTAATCATGGGGACTACATAAAATCATGTGTGATAGAAGGTACAGTAATGGTTAAGTGGGTTTCTAATAAAAAAAACGAAGCCGATATAATGGCGAAATCACTTCCCTTTGATACACATACATAACTACAAGACAAAACGTTGAATTTAGAATGAAACAAACTAGAAAAACAACACCATACGCTAACACACATAATACACAAGAATTAAAGAGACTTTAAATAAAATTTAGATGTTTATAGAAAAATTTATTTTTCTCTCTTTCAGAGACAAGTCCATAAAGCCCCAGTGGAGATCAGAATATTTAGACTATCATTCCTTTAGATTGTTCCCTTTTCTCTCGATGTATAATCTTTTTTTTTCCATATAATATATAATCCTTTTCATTTAGAGCTAAGCTTAGTCTTAGATTTATTTATTTAGAATGGAAATGTTCATATACATCCATATATAGATGCTAGATAGTGCATATCCTCGAAGGGAGGGAGTGTCGAGATACACGGGACTTCGAGTTCACACTTTCATATATAGGTCACGAAGAAAACGAGGTATAGATGGCGCCACGCAGTAGCAGAGTAGCGCAGCGGACTGACTGCCACGCTCTCCGTCGCCGACACCGCGCATGCCGACGCTGTCGCCGCTCTCTCTCTCTCTCTCTCTCTCTCTCTCTCTCTCTCTCTCTCTGTACAGCCGCCGGGTGACGAGGACGCTTCTCCCGCTGCTACTGCAACTACGCTGCACTCTGTAACGTGGCAAATTGCACGTCACCTAGGAAAGTGCAGACATGAAGGTACGCGGCAGTCGCGGCGGGAAACGTTCAGGCACGCGACGTCGTACACACACCCACATGTGCGCGCCCGCCCTACCGCTACCCTTTCCCCGCGCGCAACTCCTTCCCATTTCTCTCCTCACGTGCATCTCTGGCCAGGAGACGAAGACACCAGCAGCGGCTTCAGCACAAACAAGCTATAGCTGGAGCATGAACGAGCTCGCTCTCGCAGGCCGCTGACAGGAGCAGCCGACAGCCGAGAGAGAGAGAGACGCAGTAGCTCAGCGCTGTATCGGCCATCCACCGGACGGCACGTGCGAGCATCGGCAGTATACGATGGACGAACGAGGGGACAGCGGAGCAGAGCAGCGTGAGCGCACCGGCCGGCATTTTTTCCATTCTGTCGCCTACCGCTGTGTTGCGTGTCGCCAACGTACTGAGCATAACGGAAACCTCGCGTGTGTGTGCCATCGGTCAGCGTCGTTGTCGCCGAGCGAGAGAGAGAGCTGCCACGACGGTCGACGTAGTGGGTCTGCCAGGCGAACGAGAGTGAGAGAGAGCAGCCTGTGGCAGCAGAACCTGGCCGAGGTTCGTGTCCCAGTATTCCCTCCCCACGTTCCTCGCGTTGTGTGTGTGCGCGTCCGCGTCGGGAGTCGCGGGAGGCTCCGAATTCGCGCCAGCTGCAGCTCGTGTTGTAGCTGTAGCTTAGAATAGGGTTATTAGATGGTCCTGGCTGAAGCTAGCCGGCGAATTAGTTTAACGGTGCAAGTGACGCGTGCACCTGACGCCCATAATAGTGTGTAATAAAGTAGATCAGTACTCAATAAAGTACTTAGTCCTTATTTACCAGTGTAGTTGTTTAGTAGTTAAGTACCCGTGAAGCTCTGCCTTGCTCCCCGGCAAAGCATTACAAGTGGCGCAGCCAACGTGGGGCCACGGTAAAGGCCGTAGCAAAGATAAGGGATCTGCGTCGTGATTTCGCCATTGCCGTGCGCACACACAACGGGGAACCGCACGGGAGAAGCGTTCTGGCAGCCATTATACGCTCAAAGTATCTACGGCGTGCAGGTGTTAATAGACGCCGTGAGCAAGTTGAATTTGGCCAGACGCTTCAGATTAAGTTGTTGGAATAATATTGTTTCAAATAATCATTTAATTACTTGAAAAATTTTATTGCGATTTGTGCGTGATTTTGCGATTAAGAGTTAATGAGATACTCGGAAAATCACCTCTTACTACAGCTTTAGCCACACGGCCCAGAGAATTGTTGCAACATGCTCAGGGAGTGTGAAGATTAAGAGTAACTTCCTGAACACGCGTGCACGAGAGAATCATTTCCCAGTTTTACATTTTTTTGGTCTTGACATTTTTCTTTTTCCATTTCGGTGCTAATTTTTATTTTTACTTTAATTTCTCCCCTCCCCTTGGAGATATTGCTCGCTTACGCTCCTTTCCGTATAACTTTCCATAATCTTTCCCACGCCTCCGTTATAAGATTTTTAATAGAAACGGGAGGGGAACTTTTTTGAGGGAATTCAGTTCGCGTTGTAAGGAGCAAGTGCGTAAGAGTCGCACTTCACCTTCTCACTTCAACTCAGTTGATTGGCTTGATTTTCTTTCGTTTGGTTTTTTTGCTTTGCTGTGCTTGCTGTTTAGATTTGGTCTCTTTGGTTCTGTTAAAATTAGTATTTGTAATAGTAAAGTAAAGAAAATCTTGAGTAAAATTAGATTGCGAAGAAAAATCAGCGGAGCTGTTCGACCGAGGCTAACTGAGAAGGTAATGCAGATGGAGAATCCTGAGTGGAGTTGGGCTTCGCTCGTTGTCGACGAGAATGATCTAATGTGCGTCGACCCGATAGCTGCAGCTGAAGCGCTGAAGCGATCGATTAATAAGTTAACCGACGAGGAAGTCGCGATGACTGCTCAGCGGTTCGGGCTGAATATCTGCTCGGACGCGATCATTTTGCGTAATAGGTTGGAGAGGCACGAGAAGTGACGCCATTTTGGGGCAGAGACCGCGCCATGGGAGCCGGCCAGAGACGAGCCGGCGGACGAGTCCACTTCTGCGCATAGTCCTTCGTCGTCGAGTAGGCATTCTGTTGCACGGTTTTAGCCATCTAGGGTTCCAGTGCACCCGGCGGTAGCTCCAGAGTATTCAGAAGCAGAGCCGCTCTCCACAGGCCAATCGACAGGTAGATTTCGCAATCCAATTTCGATGGAGCAGCCGTCGCAGACTTTTACGTCGAGGCTGCACATCGAAGTGAGTGAGCCGCGGCGTGCGGCCGAGCAGCCTACAGCTGGCAGCCATGTTGCTCCAGCGTTACAGAGTTCTGACGCGCAGAGACGCGTTAGCAACACCACGCCGGAAGTATTTCATGACACGAGGGAGTCAGCTCCTAATCCGCGTGCACAATCCACACGTTATCCTCTCGGTCCACTTCGTGCTCACGAGCATAGTACGTTCATGGAAAATAGTTTGGATTTAACGAGTGTGGCGAGTGCGCGGAACGAGATTCCATTATCTGCGAGTGACGGAGGGGCGGTGAGACAGCCGAACGGATTGATCGACGGTACGACGTTTTTGCCGCTTCCAGCATTGCTGTCGCAGCAGATGAGATACCCGGCCGCTCCGTCCACGGTGTACTCGGGGAGATAATTCAGCAGCGGTGATTCCGGAGTTGGTTCGCTACCTTCGGCGAGTATTCCTCAGCTTTCAGCTAATGTTGCTCTAGGAAATTTCGACGGCGTAGCAGGGCCTGCTGTCTACTCACAATGTCCAATGCCGCGAGTAACACCAGGTTATCATGAGCGGCCTCGCATGTCCTCAGCGTCGCTCGCTCAAAATTTTGTTTCAGCTGGAGCCTCACAAGCTAGCGGATTTGGAGCACGAGTCGAGCCGGTGCGCCTGTATTACAGCGCCGCCACCGTCATTTCAGTCTCTGCCTGGGTATTTTCCGCAACCTTTTGTGTCCTCGCAGCTGATGATGTCCAATGCTCCAGTGTATCCATGGTATAATGGTAACATTCCGCATTCTGGGTTGTATTTTCCGCCTGCAGTCCCACCGCCAGCTGCCACAGGATTTTCATCAGCTCCGATGCATCCTGCTGCAAACTTCCAGTCTCACCCGGGGAGATTTGATGTCTCTGCTCCTGGGATGAGTCAAGATGCGTCGTTTCTCGAGCTTTCATCGCTTTATAAAGAGAAACGCACGACGGAGCTACTCTCTAAGTTGCATATTATGTTTAAAGGGGATAGGAAAAGAGACCCCGAAAGTTTCATTGCAGACTTAACAAGATGCAAAGAAACTTACAAACTGACTCTCGAAGAAATAGTGCAAGCCTTGCCCGCAGCTCTCGATGATGAGTCATAGCAATGGTTTCGCCGACAGTATCATTTCTGGAGGACGTTCGAAGAATTTATGGACGCGTTTCGCCTGCAATACAGCTTCGAAGACGTGCAGGAGTGGCTATGGAAGGAGCTGGAGGTGCGAACGCAAGGACCGAGTGAGGAGATTTCCACCTACCTGCTGAAAGTGAGAGACCTGCTGGATCAGCTTAAGTCGCCACTTACGTTAGGAGAGCAGCTAGACATAGTATACCAGAATCTGCACCCCTCATATCGGTTGCGCATCCAGAGGAAGGATTTTGAGAATTTTCCAGAATTGCAGAAGCTAGGCAAGCGAGAGGAGCTGCGGGAAGCTCAGGAGAAGGCGTATAAGCCGCCGCCTACAATTTCGGATTCAGCTTTCCCTGCTTTGGCGTATATTCCTCCGAAGCCGCAGCGGCAGGTAAAACTAGCCCCACTGGTTCCGAGCACACCGGAAGAAAACGAGCTGAAGCTGTCCAGCTCAAGCAATCTAGCTCCGGTAGCAGCGACGCACACGGATGAAGGACAGCAGCGACGGTCGACGAGGGAACGGAAGTTCAAATCGACGGATGGACAGCGGGAAGAAACCAAAGATCGGAAACGAGATGCTCGCAGCAAGAGTAAGGGTCGCCGGCGGAGAGCGAGCCTAAGCACGAAGAGCTGAAGATCGAGACCGTCGCCCCGAAGGCGAAGTACGATGACCACTGCGGCCAAGCCGGACATTGGAGACGTGGGTGTATGAACGCTGCGGTCTGCCTAATGTGCGGATAGCCTAATACCACGGCGCGTCAATGTACCAAGTGCAATTCGACTACGGCGGTGGGAAACGAGTAAGAGAGGAAGTCAACGGAGTCAACTCACCCCCTCCTACCTCAGACTCGACTCCTCCCACTTCTGATTCGATCGCTGTTACTCCAGAAAACAGTTCGGCTGCAGCTATGAGCGAGGGAGACAACCCTCAAGTTCTAGCGCCCGAATCACTGATAATGAGAAGCGCTATCAGCAATGTCGAGCCAAGGTTATTCTTCAACATAGAATTGAATGGAAGAAAACCCTTAGGCATGCTCGACGATGGCTCCGTTCACTCGTATCTCGGCAAAGACGTCAGCAAGGAATTTGCCGAGAAATTGGAGCAGGAAGCTGCTTCAGTACGCGTAGCTGACGGACGTGCAGTGAAGCTACAAGGAGTACTGAATATGACGGTGAGCATCGATAATACGAAGTTATCTATGCCCTTCCGGGTAGCAGATGAGCTTCAGTGCGACTGCATTCTCGGAACCGATTTCAAGCGATTGTTCAAGATGAAGATCGACTACGAGAACGATACATGGTGGACACCGAAGGGAGTAGTGCATCACTTTTACCCTTATGGCCAAGATCCAACCTGTTTCCCAGATTTAGCCGGCATAGGAGGACTGAGTCGTGCTACAGCTGATCAGCAGTTGCTTATTGAAGAAATCAAACAGAGATTGATTCCACCTACACGGAAAAGATAGGGTTAGCAAATGCCGCCCCGCATTTCATTGAGATTCAAGGAAATGAACTCATTCGACAAGCTCCTCAGAAGTATACTCCGAAGATGTTGCAGACGGCTTGGGCTGAAGTCGATAGGATGCTGGAGGAGGGAATTATCGAGCCATATGATAGCCCCTGGCGAAGCTGCCCTGTGTTCGTTCCAAAACTGTATGACTTGTTCCAATTTTGCATAGACTATAGGCAAGTTAATAAGCATATTAAGTCTATCGCGTATCCATTGCGAAACATGGATGATATACTTGATAAGTTAAGTTCCGCTAAGTATATTTCTAAGCTAGATTTAAGACAGGCATACCACCAGATTCCGTTGGATCCGAAGTGCAGAGAGGTCACCGCATTTTCAGTACCAGGGCGAGGACTTTTCCACTTCATCCGATTACCGTATGGGCTGACAAATGCTCCAGCTGTGTTCCAGCGCATCATGGATAACCTAATCATGGCTGCCTGGGAATCGTATGTGTTCGCCTATTTAGACGATGTCATTATCGTCTCGCCTACATTTGAAGAGCACACAAAGTGGTTAGAGATCGTGCTCACGGCGTTAAAAGACGCAAACCTACAGATTAACCTCAAAAAGTCTGAGTTTTGTTGCGCGGAGGTTATTTACTTAGATTATATCGTTACCGAGGACGGACTGAACACTGATGAAGAAAAGGTGAAGCCCATCCTCGAGTATCCAGCACCCCTCAACATCAGGCAGCTAAGAAGATTTCTCGGCATGGTTGGCTGGTACTCCAGATTCATAGCTCACCTAGCAGGGTATAAGGCACTGCTAACCAAGCTGTTGAGGAAGGATGTTCGGTGGCAGTGGCACGAAGAGCAACAGCAAGCGTTTGAGAAGCTGAAGCTTGCACTGACGCAAGCTCCTGTGATTCCAAGGCCAGATCTGTCGCTACCCTTCGCTCTGCAAACAGATGCGAGTGATTATGCTATAGCTGGAGTACTGATGCAGGTATTTGATGGCGAGGAGCACCCTATCTATTTTGTGAGTAGGACTCTGTCAAAGGGACGGACAAATTATATAGTCACTGAGAAGGCGTGCCTCGCCGTCTTATGGTCCGTCGTGAGGCTGCGAGGTTATTTGCAAGGTGAGTAGTTTACAGTAATCACAGATCACCACAGCCTGTTGTGGTTAAATAACCTCAAAGACCCTGCTGGTCGATTAGCCAAATGTACAACATTGAATTTGTGCACCGTAAGGGTGCGTTGCACAAAGTTCCTGATGCTCTGTCGCGTGCATGGGAAGGAACTTACGAGCTTGCAGCTATAACCACTGCTACAGCTGAAGATCCGTGGTATCAAGGGAGAATTGGTAATATTGAGAAGAACCCTAGGAAATACCCGGATTGGAAGGTAGTAAATGGCTTACTATACGCGCATCGTCCGAATAAGACCGTAGATCCGTTGCTGCCGGAAATGGATGCGTCAAAGCTCGTCCTCCCTGAAGCAGATCGAGAAAAAGCTCTAGCTGAAGCTTATAACATTCCACAAGCAGGTCACTTAGGCGTGGAGAAGACTTTTGCGAGAGTGGCGACATATTATTATTGGCCAGGCTATTATCGAGCTGTGTGTGTTGGTACGTCGCTACCTGCCAAGTATGTCAAGCTCACAAAAGCTCAAAGCAAGCTCCAGCTGGGCTGATGATGGAGAGAAACCTGGACGGTCCATGGGTTGTAGTAGCAGCTGATAGAATGGGCCCCAAACTCCCCTCGCGTACTGGTAACAGGTATGTAATTGTCTTTGAAGACCAGTTTACTAGATACGTTGAGCTGTAGGCGTTGAGAAAAGCAGATGCTAGATCAGTGCTAAAAGCCTTTGAGGAATTGATCGTAAATCGTTGGGGTTGCCCTTGGGTTTTGCTTAAGGATAATGGCACAGAATTCTCTAACCGAATGGTTACTGAGAGGTTAGATGAGTATGGAATTCTACAATCCACGACCCGCGATACCATGCACAAGCAAACCCGGTGAAAAGAGTCAACCGTAAATTACGAACAATGATCAACAGCCTGTTGGCCGAGGATCACCGAGATTGGAACTTGCACTTAAGGGGGCTAGACACCTTTTTTCTCTGAAATAAGAAGTCACATTTTAATACATAAATGTAAACTAATTATTTCATACTTCTTACATATAAAAGTTCGTATATTTACCTTACCTTAAAACTTTCTCCAATGGGCCTTTTATATGGTCCAGAACCATAGTCATCGATGAAACAAGTTTTTTCACTAACCGTAAGCTTTGAAATTTTCCTGTGGATGGATTGACTCCAGATTTGAACTAAATTACCCCTGAATAGTATAATTCTCATATGAGTGTAGGGATTTAGGATTAAATGTCGGAAAAAATTTTTACATCAGAAAAATTAGGAAAAAATATAAAAAATTAAAAAAAATTAAAAAAAAACTCTTGAAAAACAGCACAATTTTTTTTTCTCATTAGATCAAAAATCCCTTCACTCATATGAGAATTATACTATTCAGGAGTAATTTAGTTCAAATCTGGAGTCAATCCATCCACAGGAAAATTTCAAAGCTTACGGTTAGTGAAAAAACTTGTTTCATCGATGACTATGGTTCTGGACCATATAAAGGCCCATCGGAGAAAGTTTTAAGGTAAGGTAAATATACCCACTTTTATATGTAAAAAGTATGAAATAATTAGTTTACATTTATGTATTAAAATGTGACTTCTTATTTCAGAGAAAAAAGGTGTCTAGCCCCCTTAAACGAATTGTGTTTCGCGTTAAATAGTACTGTGCACTCGTCGTTAGGGGTTTCTCCCGCGTTTCTTAATTTGGGGCGTAATCCTGTTCCCTCCTCCTTACTCCGGAATCACCTGGAAAACCTTCTTCCTACCTCTCCTCCTGACGTGGATAAATGGAAGACTCGAGCCAGCCGATTGCCTGCTTTGCATGATTTGGTACGCAGACACATGGATAAAGCTGTAGCAAGGCAAGCGCGGAATTACAACAAAAATCGACAAGAAGTCCTCTACCGATACGGAGACCTCGTGAGGCGCCGAAACCATGTGCTATCGTCCGCAGAGGACCGATTTGTAGCTAAGCAAGCGCCTAGGTTTGTTGGACCGGCTAAGGTGGTAGAAGTCTCTCCAGTAGTATACTTGGTGGAGGATCTTGACTCGCAGCGGCGGACGAAAGTATTCGTCAACGATCTAAAAAAGTATACGCCGCCGAGAGGTACGCAACAGCTGGAAGCTCAAGCTACAGCCCAAAACTCTGTTGTTGGAAAAGATAGACTCGTCGGACGAAAGGCGGATGCCGTTCCTGGCCGTCGGCCGCCAAATCAACCGAAAGCAGTGATCAACAATTTCATTAACCTACCTTCATTATACCTCGTTGCAATATTTTTAAATAATGAACCTAATAGCTTATTAAATTAGAAAAGCAAGTATACAACACGCGTGCGTATCGCGCGTCATTTCCACTTTCTAGTAACATATACATAAAGCCGTTTTCGAAAAATTTCTATATGAAAAGATGGCTAAAACAGTTTTAGCCTAAAATATCTCTCAAATTCATAAACGAATTCTTTTATTACCATAAGACCTAATATAATAAATAATATACAAACTCAACATCTCTACAAAATTTCAAATAAATTAAAACAGTTTTACTCTAGTTATTGTGCAACCGAGAAAGTAATTTTCAGAAATACCATAATGTTAAATATCAAATATTTTAAAAAGTAGCCATATAATCTTGATCAAATTTTACACAGATATTGCCTATCTGGCAAACAAAATAGCCTATAAATTATGAGCTTATACATGAAGCCGTCATTTAGAAATTAAGATTATCAAAAAAAATGTGACTGAACTTTCGATCGTTCATCATGAACGAAAATGCCAAAATCGCCATTTCAGCTCAAAACTGAATTAACTGTTAAATAATGTTATAAAAGTGATAAATATAACCTAAAAAGGTATCCCAAAGGTAACTACCCCCAAAACAACCCTTAAATCTACCCCTAATAGACATATCACACAGAAAAAAAATTATTTCTTAAATCATTATCAAATGAGAAAAAATTTTGCAGTGGAAAAAAGTTCGGGGGCGCGTTGTGGGACTACAAAAAAATTGGCGATGTCAAAACCCGTCCGGAACGTTCCCAAAAAGGGGATGAAGGGGGTACGAGAACGAAAAAAAAATCTGACGATCGCGCGTAACAAAAGAAGAAAAATTATGCAGTGAAAATAAGTTCGGGGGTGCGTTGTGGGACTACAAAAAAATTGAAGATGTCAAAACCCGTCCGGAACATTCCCCAAATAGGGGTTGAAGGGGGTGCGAGAACGAAAAAAAAATCTGACGATCGTGCGTATCAAATGAGGAAAAATTTTCAGTGGAAATAAGTTCAGGGACACGTTGTGGGACTACAAAAAAATTGGCGATGTCAAGACCTATCCGGAACATTGCCAAATAGGTGAATAATGGGGTACGAGAACGAAAAAAAAAAAATCTAACGATCGCGCATATGAAATGAGGAAATATTTTGCAGTGGAAATAAGTTCAAGGGCACAATGTGGACCTACAAAAAATTTGCCGATGTGAAAACCCATCCGGAACCTTGCCAAATAGGGGATGAATGCGGTGCGAGAACGAAAAAATAAATCTGACGATCGCTCATATCAAATGAGGAAAAATTCTATTGATCATATTGGTTGAAAAAATTGCCGATTTCGAGTCCAGATCGTTTTAATGTAATTGCGATGAGGAGCATTCATTCACAACATCGTCTGGCGAGTCGGATCTATGTTTTATCTTCGATTTGGTAAGTATTACTATGATATTGTATTAGGTGTAATTGATTTTTTTTCCAAATAGTGAAAACTGGAGACACTGACAAATATTTTTGTTCTAATATTCAAATAGTTGTTTTCGATGCAAGTGTCAAAAAGTGATTTTATCCTCCTGTGGACATTTGCGCCCGATCGAAGCGAGGGTGAAAAAGCCACGCGAAGATAAAATCACTTTATCACTCGCATATCGAACACAATTTTTGTATACGACGTGTGCAAAGCTCGATTTAGCGCATGCTTTTTCATTCGAGCGTGCGGAATGTGGACAATGCGTACGGAGTGTGAAAAAATATGTTTTAAGTTGGTTCTCCCGCGACTTTCTTTTCAAAATAGTACTAAATGAATAGGTGACCTAAAATTCAATAAAACCATAGTTATATTGTGATTTCTTTGTATGATAGAGGTAGTCAACATATTATAAATAAAGTGTATTTAACACGACTAAGATATCCTTATTCATAAAATACAAATATTCTAGAAACTATATATTGTAACTACAATTATTTTTTGTCTCTCAACTGATTTTTGTTTTGAAGGTCTTATTTTATTTCTTAATTAATCGCATGTGTTTTTCATTCAAAATTATTCAAAACCCAGAAAGTTATAGCCAATTTAAAAATAAATTTTTTTAACTACTTGCATGAATTTACGAACAATTAGCTGTACCTTTCTGAGATTTGAATAATTTTGAATTTTTTCTTCCTGCAAGTTTAGCATGTAGCACAGTCGCCACCTGGGTAGATCACTGCGAGGTTAAGCAGAAATAGGCGCGGCCAGTGCTTAGATTGCTGATGGCGTTTTTTTCTCTCCGAATAACCTGTGTGACCTGCTATATGTTGAATGGTCTTTTGGCAATTAAGCCGGAGGTGCGGATAAATATAGTTTCGGTGTCTAAGCCTACGAAACGTGTCCTGGAAGTCCAAACTACATTATTCCAATATATCATTATATCATCTATTCACAGCGGGTTTTTTTTCCTAAGTAGGACTCATCCTACGAGGTTTTCCGATAGATTTTACCCACTCTACAGGCATAACCCTTGACGAATGCGGGATGGACGAGGCAAGAAAAAAGTACGACACTGAAATTAGCGGCTAAGACTTGGCAGCTGCCAGGGACAAATATGGCATAGGTGGGCGCCCCGAATCAAATTTTTTCAATTATTGTAATAGTTGACATATTAATAAACAAAATTAATCTAGAAAGTAACAAAAAATTTGTTTCGGAAGCCCCTATAGCATGTTTATTACTAGTGACTGCCAAGTCTGAGTGGCTAACTTCAGCGTCGTGAAAAAAGTTTATAAGAGATTTACAGGAATAATACATAGGTTATGTATATTAGTAGGAAAAGGATTAATAGACGTATGGAAGGATACCCACTATAAGACTAATTATTAGGCTGCATGGAAACCAAATCTCGTTTTTTTTTCATTATTATTTATTTAACTTATTGCAATCTACATTGTGTCTACATTTCAAGAGATTATCATTTCTTCGTCAGAAAGATTATTTTATAAAAAATGAGCTTTCGTTGTCAACAAAATTGTAACAAAAATTTCAAAAATGACTACAGTATAGTTCATAGTGAAAATTAATATAATCTAAATGTGCCATTTTTCTCAGTGTACTACAATGTTTTGAATTACGACATATTTGAACTAAAAATATAAGTCATAAATAGTATTAATGACTTATTTAGTTATGTACAATAAAAAAAAAGTATCATTTGATCCGTAGTTAACAATGAAGGACTGTGAATGAATTAAGGACTGTTTTTATTACAGTTAAATTTGTAACCTCCAAATTTGTGTACTGTACGATTTTTCAATAAACTGGAGAAACCTGGAGAAGCTCGCACAAACTATTCTCATAAGGCTATAAGAATAGTTTTATGTCCTCATAAGACGACTTTGTCGTTTTCGGGGAATCGCCTGAGGGATGGCTTTTGGAAATTGGAGTAACGGAGTAAATGTGGTTTTGACTGTTAATTCGGATGCACGCGTGAATGGAGGTGTTGTTTTTGAGGGAAATGGACATTTTGAAATCCATGTCTTTTTTTTTTAATTTAATAAAAAAGTTTCGATACTTACGAAGAGTTTATCAGACACTTACTACACTCGGGCGCTTATACACGTCGTGCCGTAAAGTGCAACTTATGCCACTAGTGTCGTAATGTTCTATAATAAATAAAAAAAAAAAAACAAAATGATTATAAAAATGTGTGAGATAAATATCTAGAATAAATAATAATGTTATGCCTATCGCTATTATTCTTGATTTGGAGCAAATCGCTAAAGTTATATTAAAGAATAAATTTTAATATTATTATAGCACTGCGTGACTTAAGTCCGCATTTAAGATACACCTTTCCGTGCGGCTTACCGTAAGTAGCCCTTTCTGGCACCGTGTAGGGTGACTGCACCAGTGAAGGAACGAATAAGGAAATTGTAACTTTTGTTATTAATTAAGTGGTTTAAAAATGAATTAAAAGTAAAACCCTTTTGAAATTTATATTCTAAAATGTTCAAACTTTACGTCGGTGATCAAATTTTGAATAAAGAATCAAAGTAAAAATTTTATTTAATGAAAATCTGTAAATATCTCCTAAACAACAGTAAAGGAACACGCAATCTTAGTATCTAAATATGTGTCACCAGTGAAGGAATACAGCGCCAGTGAAGGAACACTTAATAGCGGCGATTTTATGATTTTATTCTTAACAAAATAATTTCTTTTGTGCAGAATCTTTATATAAAATGAAATAAAAATTTTCAAGGATGCGAAAATTATCATCATGTTAGATAGACAATACATAGAAAGCTTGATATTTTCATATATATAAAGAAAATGTTCGTTAACTGGTCACTGTTCCAATACTGGTGTAGTCACCCTATATCGCACTGGCTACGCTCGTGCGCTAACCTCACGGTGACGTAAGGACTACTTAAGACACGGAAAGGCATGTCGGCTGACTTAAGGCAGGCAGATACTATAAAATATTGTATGATACGCGTGCATTAAGTGACACTTTCTGTCACGGCGTTAGCGCCCTCGCTGCGGGCGCGTAACTCGCCGTGCCAGAATGTGCCACTTACCGTACTAGTATCGTAATATACTATTCCACGCCTCATATTTACGATTTACGCTAATTTAGACAGGCCTACATTCCCGTTTTATTACCTAAACAAGAAGAATCTATTTTCAATTTTTATGAAGAATACATTCCAATGAATGATGTATAATTTATGGTGTTCATTAAGAAATACAACATATTTACAGAACTGAATTGTAGATTTTTTCACCCTCCATTATTGTACTTGTTGATAGAATTTTTTTCTCGATCAGGCGGGGGTTATTTAGAAATAAAACAAGTTTTTATTTCTGGCGAATATTTAGCGACGTTTCGTTGGCTGGTCTGCCAACCTCTTCAGGCTAATTTGTATTGAAAAAAACCGATGTTAGTTTTTTTACACTTAATTATACAACACATAATATAATTTAACGCAACAATACCTTCAAAAGTTATAATGTTAACACATGTTAACAAGTCAGTGATCGAATTTTATTTCGTCAATAATGAATTTTAAAAATACGACAAAATACACAGAGGAACCTGCGTTTATATACCCCGTTCAGCTGAGTATATACACAGAAACCAAAAAAATAACAAGTCACAGCTAGCATTTAAATTTCCTCAATACCGGAAAGTACGTTTTATTCAGTGTGAAAATATCTTCTTTCTTATTTATGCTATTCAAATGACATTTAATATGTATCATTTCGGCTGTGTGTCTCTTTTTGTAATTGCTCTCGTAATCCAAAATTTGAACATTCTCCCAATCGAAGTGGTGATTAAACTCATCTTGGTGTGAGATCACCACTGACTCTGAGTTTTTGTTGTTTTTATGCTCCTTAATGCGCTTTTTTAAGGTTCTTTTGGTTTCACCTATATATGTCGCCGGACACTCTTTACATGTGAATTTATATACAATATTGGTTCGATCCCATTTATTCGTAACGTCTTTTCCCAATTTTATAATCGCCTGATCGAGAAAAAAATTCTATCAACAAGTACAATAATGGAGGGTGAAAAAATCTACAATTCAATTAATCAGAGTTCTGGATCGGATATGAACTCAAACTCCACAGTGAGTTTCTTCAAGATCGTCGATACACAATATGGTAGACGCACCAAAAACCTTTTGAAAGAATGGAATAATTCCACCCAAGACCTGGCCAAATGCACATCACAACGGCTGCTTCTTCAAGAATGCCGAAACGGCAACATCATTCCGAGACACATCACAAATATCAGTAAGAGACTGTCGTACATATCGTTTCATAGCAACACGTGCAAAAAGAAATTCGATAATTTTAACAAATACTTTTCAAACAAATTACTCAAGTTGGAAATTCAGGGCATAAACTTACACATCAATTTTCTCATCAAAACCCGTAAAAAATTCATGAAACTAATCATGGATTCGAATATAGACCTAGTAGCCTCAGATACATTTTTTAATTTGTCCGCATCAAAATTCGTAATAGTCCGGAAAAAATACGACTATAAACAATATAACAAATTTTTATCATTAAAACCAAAAATCTTGAAAACCGTGAATAAACACCAGTGGGTAAAGAACCTCAGTGACACAGAAATCCCACCGGATGTTCTCGACATTGTGGCCTTAGGCCCTAGCTTTAGTAGTGCTTCAAGTGTAACCAAAGATGATGTTTGTGTGATAGTTAAGAATGTGGAAAACTGTTTACAATCGTTAGACATAAACCATACCATCAAAAATGACATCCGGGAAAAAATTACCAATAACATCAATATGACGCTTAGAAAAGTAAATCACATTTCAATTGAGGAAAAATCGTTTAAAAATAAATTAAATACAACCAAAACCTTTTTAAAAAATAACCCGAACATTTTATTCACTAAAGCTGATAAAGGCAATGTAATGGTCTGCCTCAATAAATCTGATTATCAAACCAAAATGTTAGACCTTTTGTCGGATAGAAATACTTATCAAAAAATAAACAAAAACCCGTTGGATTTATTACAAAGAAACACTTCAAAAATTTTAAAATCCCTTAATGATAACGAATTCCTCCAAAAAAAATTTCATAACAATCAACTCACGTTAACGGACACAGTTTTGGCGAAATGCTATGGATTACCCAAAATTCATAAAGAAGATGCTCCCTTACGTTCAATTATTTCTTTGGTAAATAGTCCGACATATTGGTTATCAAATATTATTTATAAACAGTTAAAAAAATGCATAGCACTTCCACTTTCTCATATCAATAACAGTTTTGAATTGAAAAACAAACTTGAAAATATGCAATTAGAAAACGATCATGTGTTATTATCGCTAGATGTAAAATCCCTGTTTACCAACATTCCGGTTGAATTGGTGTGCGATAGCATAGATAGGCGAGCACACTCTATTGTTCCGAATTGCATGATTCCAGTAGACGTAATAAAAAACTGCGTTCATTTTCTGTACGACAATACATATTTTACGTTTAATAATGAATATTATAGGCAAACATTCGGTACACCGATGGGTTCTCCGATTTCCCCATTTTTTGCTGACATTGTAATGGATGATCTGGAAAAAACATGTTTAGACAGTTCGAAAAGTAATCATATTTGTACACCCCTTTTTTACTACAGATACGTGGATGATACTATTATCTGTGTAAAAAAGGAACATATTGATCATGTTATAAAAACATTCAATGCATATCACAATAGTTTATAGTTCACGTATGAATTAGAAAACAATAACAGCATAAACTTTTTAGATCTAACCATCATAAAAAAGAATAATTCGATTATCACTAATTGGTTTCAAAAACCGACCTCTTCTGGCAGAGTCATAAACTATTTCTCACATCATCAAATACAGCAAAAGAGGAACATCATTTATAATTTGGTAGACCGAGCATTATTGTTGTCACAAAAAAGTTTCCATAAAGTTAACCTACGTAAGATTAAGACCATGTTACTCACTAATGATTATCCGCTAGAATTCATTAACTGAAACATACGCAATCGTAGAATTTCTCTTAAATATAAACAGAACAATAACAATAACAAGTTTAAATATCTTCCCAGAGTTCAGTTTCCATTTCTTATTAATAATTACAAAAAATTGTCGGCCATTCTTAAAACACATAATATTATGTCGATTCCACTAGTGAAAAGAACTCTTAACTCGATTATAAAATTGGGAAAAGACGTTACGAATAAATGGGATCGAACCAATATTGTATATAAATTCACATGTAAAGAGTGTCCGGCAAGATATATAGGTGAAACCAAAAGAACCTTAAAAAAGCGCATTAAGGAGCATAAAAACAACAAAAACTCAGAGTCAGTGGTGGTCTCACACCAAGATGAGTTTAATCACCACTTCGATTGGGAGAATGTTCAAATTTTGGATTACGAGAGCAATTACAAAAAGAGACTCACAGCCGAAATGATACATATTAAATGTCATTTGAATAGCATAAATAAGAAAGAAGATATTTTCCCACTGAATAAAACGTACTTTCCGGTATTGAGGAAATTTAAATGCTAGCTGTGACTTGTTATTGTTTTGGTTTCTGTGTGTATACTCAGCTCAACGGGGTATATAAACGCCGGTTCCTATGTGTATTTTGTCGTATTTTTAAAATTCATTATTGACGAAATAAAATTCGATCACTGACTTGTTAAACGTGTTAACATTATAACTTTTGAAGGTATTGTTGCGTTAAATTAAATTCTGTGTTGTATAATTAAGTGTAAAAAAACTAACATCGGTTTTTTTCAATAAAAATTAGCCTGAAGAGATTGGCAGACCAGCCAACGAAACGTCGCTAAATATTCGCCAGAAATAAAAACT
The DNA here is from genome assembly GCA_036365515.1 of Torymus aiolomorphi. Lineage (NCBI taxonomy): Eukaryota > Metazoa > Arthropoda > Insecta > Hymenoptera > Torymidae > Torymus > Torymus aiolomorphi. The sequence continues at coordinate 179,447,756 of CM070873.1, forward strand.
TGTTTTATTTCTAAATAGCCCTCGCCTGATCGAGAAAAAAATTTTATCAATATGTACAGAACTTTCCTATTACAATAACTATAGTGTTTAAATGAAAATGGTCATATATAAAAATGTGGTTGTTTTTAAGTAGAGTTTTCATATAAGTACCATAAAAAATCAGAGTAGAGAAATCTTAAGTAGGTATGCTTTGAATGAAAATAGCTGAACTGTAAATACATTCTGATTTATTTAAAGTATTATGTCAATATAATATACGCACATTACGTCTATACTTCCATATGGTTACCGCGTACCAATCGATGTATTTTCAAGTTAATTTTAGGCATTGTTTTTATTTTGGGTAAAGGGCTAAAATTTGTAGAGTGTAAAAATGTTTAGGTGAAATTCGGTTTCATAATACTTAGGTAATACTGTCATGAGAATAGTCGAATATTTACTATTGTGGTTTTTACTTTTTTAACAATTATGTCTGTTTTGCTTCCTCATAGAGGAAGCTTTGTAATAGTAAAATTTTAATTTTCTTTAAATTGCTGTAGAAACATGAATAAAGGTGTTAGAAGTTTGTGTCACATGATTTTACAAAATGTCTGTATGGATGTGTGTTGTGTGTGTGTGTGTGTGTGTGTGTGTGTGTGTGTGTGTATGTGTGTGTGTGTGTGTGTGTGTATACCGCTTTATTTTCGGATCTAGGCGGTCGATTTTAACCGGACGGGTCTCATTGTTTTTGTTTTTTGATTCCGAATTCGGGAAAAAAATAATTTTGTACGACTAACTGATTCGTTTTTGTTTTATGTCAAATTTTTCATTTTCGAAAAATTTATTTTTGATTTTTTTTAATGATTGGATTTAAATTTTATAATCCGATGGGTAGCGTTCGAAAGAGCATAAAAAACCTATATTTAAAAAAAAAAATTCTCTAGCTATCACGGTTATTTTGTTATTAACAAAAACGTGTTTTTTTTTTAAATGCTTATAACTCCCAAACTAAATGGTCAATTCTTTTGAGAAAAATCATGATAATGGAGATTATGAATAGCTATAATATGTATAAAATTGAATCCATTCTATTGGTTAGTTTTTAAGAAAAAAATTAAAAAATGAAAAAAACGTGTTTTAGGTGGCGACAATTTACGGGAGTAAAATTGTGTTAATCGCTTCAAAATTCCTTGTAGAGGTAGATTTTTGGTTGCCACCTGCACCATTCATTGGGATAGATGATTGATTCATAAATTTCAGAGGTATTTGAGGTTAAAATTTTTTAAACTTTTTTTTAAATCGTAATTTCTCGAGAACGGTTCTATGAATCAGCTACAGATTTCTAGACAATTTTGTATGTGATATAGATATTATGTATGTGAATTTTCATCAAGATCGTATGATTACTTTTTGATATTCAAAATTTTTCTATTTTACAAAGTTATTTTATTTGTCGCCTGATAACTAGAGAAAACTTGTTTTAATTTTTTTTTTAATTTGGCGGAGATGTAGAATGTATATTATTTATTATATACGTTTTTAGAGTAAAAGAATTCGTTTATGAATTTCAGAGATATTCGAGGTTAAAACTGATTTAGCCTTCTTTTCAATTCGTAATTTTTTGGATATATCTATACTAGAATATGGAAATAACACGTGCTATGCGTGCGTGTTGTTCACTTGCTTTTGTTTTTTATTGAGGGTAATTTACAGCGGGATCAAGTTTTAACCTTATTAGACTTATTGAAGAATATATTTGGTTGAAATTTTAAAAGATTATCTTTATTTTTCACTCAAAATATCGAAATTTTTTGTATAGAACATTGATTGGAAAAAAGTTCGCATTTTACTTGCAGAATATGCCAGTATTTTTGTTGTAAACCTTTTTGGAAAGTCTCTTGACTGATTGGCTTGATTGGTGACTTTATAATAAACATTCATATGTGTAACAAACGAATATATGTAATACAGAGTTCGGTAATTTGTTCGAATTTATTTTTAAGTTTTCAAAATATTATGGATTTAAAATATTACCCAAAGTTGAAGGTACACGCGATAACAATATTAAGAAAATCAACCAATAGTCCTAAAATTTGGGAGAGATATATTTTTTTTATATCTTCAAACTGAATTCGTTGCCCAATAAAATCGAACTATTACGACAAAAGATATTTGAGGTTTAAAATAAAACTAATTGAACATATGGTAATATTTTGAAAAAATTGATTTATAAAAATATCGGGTTGTCGCACGAGAAAAAGTGTAACAAGAATGAATTTTCGAAAAATATATATTAATTTATTACGAATATTCATAAAGAAAATTGGGTATGATACAATTAATTATTGTGATAAGAAATTAAAACAAAATGAATAAATACATTATTTTGAGGAAGCTAAGTGCCAATGTATTGGCAGCGGTTTTTTTATTGGCAATATATCGTGTACCAAATAAATGAGTATGTATTTTATGCCTGTACGATATGATGATCATATCTTTTTAAGTTAAAAGTATGCTAGAAATTTGTTTTCAAATACTTTATATATATATATATATATATATATATATATATATATGTGTGTGTGTGTGTGTGTGCGTGCGTGCCTGCGTGTGTGCGTGCGTGCGTGCGTCCGTGCGTGCATGCGTGTGTGTGTGTGTGTAGATAGAATTTACGTAAATGTATCCTATGGAAATTATTTTCCAAAATTAAAATACATATTAGAGTATTTTTAAAGTAAGCTTTTGCAGTTTCGATAATATAGATTACTTTAATTTATTGTTATCGCCGTGAAAATCAACCATTAATATTGGGTTTCCCAAAGCGCAAGTTTCTTTCGAAAAATTTAGCTTTATCGCGTAATTATTTAACTATCAATACAAAAATCATAAACAGTATTTGTTGAAAATCTCAAAAATTTTCACTTTTCTTATATACCTAGTTTTTGCTGATAAACTTTCCATAAGTATCGAATGTTTTTTATTGAAGGGGAAAAAGGTCATGGATTTCAAAATGTCCATTTCCCTCAAAAACAACCCCTCCAATCGCGCGTGCTTCCGAATTAACAGCCAAAACCACATTTACTCCGTTACTCCAATTTCCAAAAAACCATCCCTCCGGCGATTCCCCGAAAACGACAGTCGTCTTATGAGGACATAAGACTATTCTTATGTCCTCATAAGAATAGTTTATGTGAGCATCCCCAGGCTTCTCCAGTTTATTAAAAAATCGTACAGTACACAAATTTGGAGGTTACACATTTAGCTGTAATCAAAACAAGTCGTTAGTACTACTTATATTTTTAGTTAGAATATGTCATAATTCAAAACTTTGTAGTACACTGAGAAAAAAAGCCATATTTAGATTGTATTAATTTTCACTATGAACTATACTATAGTCATTTTTGAAATTTTTGTTACAATTTTATTGACAACAAAAGCTCATTTTTTATAAAATAATCTTTCTGACGAAGAAATGGTAATCTCTTGAAATGTAGACACAATGTAGATTGTAATAAGTTAAATAAATAATAATGAAAAAAAAAACGAAATTGTGGTTTCCACGCAGCCTAATAATTAGTCTTATAGTGTGTATCCTTCCATACTTCTATTGATCCTTTTCCTACTATTACAGATAACCTATGCATTATTCCTGTAAATCTCTTATAAACTTTTTTCACGACGCTGAAGTTTGCCGTTCAGACTTGGCAGTCACTAGTAATAAACATGCTTTAGGGGCTCCCGAAACCAATGTTTTGTTACTTTCTAGATTAATTTTGTTTATTAATATGTCAACCATTACAATAATTGAAAAAATTTGATTCGGGGCGCCCGCCTATGCATTATTTGTCCCTGGCAGCTGCCAAGTCTTAGCTGCTAATTTCAGTGTCGTACTTTTTTCCTGCCTCGACCATCCCGCATTCGTCAAGGGTTATGTCTGTACAGAGTGGGTACAATCTATCGGAAAACCTCGTAGGATGAATCCTAATTAGGAAAAAAACCCGCTGTGAATAGATGATATAATGATATATTGAAATAATGTAGTTTGGACTTCTAGGTCACATTCCGTAGGCTTAGACACCGAAACTATATTTATCCGCACCTCCCGCTTAATTGCCAAAAGACAATTCAACATATAGCAGGTCACACAGGTCATTCGGAGAGAAAAAACGCCATCAGCAATCTAAGCACTGGCCGCACCTATTTCTGTTTAACCTCGCAGTGATCTGCCCATGTGGCGACTGTCCTACATGCCAAACTTGCCGGAAGAAAAATTCAAAATTATTCAAAACTCAGAATGTTACAGCTAATTGTTCATAAATTCATGCACGGGATTAAAAATATTTATTTTTTAAATTGGCTATAACTTTCTGGTGTTTGAATAATTTTGAATGAAAATCCCATGCGATTAATTAAGAAATAAAATAAGACCTTCAAAACAAAAATCGGTTGAGAAACGAAAAAAATTCCAGTGAATTTATCAAGAAATGTTGGTAGTTACAATATATAGTTTCTAGAGTATTTGTATTTTATGAATAAGGATATCTTAGTCGATTTAAATACACTTTATTTATAATATGTTGACTACCTCTATCATACAAAGAAATCACAATATAACTATGGTTTTATTGAATTTTAGGTAACCTATTCATTTAGTACTGTTTTGACTAGAAAGTCGCGGAAGAACCAACTTAAAACATATTTTTTCACACTCCGTGCGTAGAGTGTCCGCTTTGCGCACGCTCGAATAAAAAAGCATACGCTAAATCGAGCTTTGCACACGTCGTATAAAAAAATTGTGTTCGGTACGCGAGTGAGAAAGTGATTTTATCCTCGCGTGGCCTTTTCACCATCGCTTCGCTCGGGCGCAAACGTCCACACGAGGATAAAATCACTTTTGTCTCATACCCTGTCGGAAAGTGTTGTCTTCCCACCCTGCTCTCACGGCCGAAAGTGCCACATTCCCTCACGCCTAGAAACTGCGACGCGCATGCGCGTTTCTCTAATTTTCGGCCCGGCTGGCGCCGCCTGCGTGTTACAGCCCTCGCTGCCGCTCGGGCCGCAAATCACCTGCAGGCGGCGCTAGTCGGCAAAAAATTAGAAACGTGCATAAGCCTCGCAGTTTTAGGAGTGAGGTTATTTGGCACTTAAGACCCTGAGATCAGGGTGAAAAGACAATAATATACTTTCCTCCAAGGAATACATGAGACAAAATAGTATACGCAACACGGGAGGGAAGTAGAACAACTCAACCCGCGTGCTAATATCACACGCGGGTTGGGATGTCTTACTTCCCTCCTTTGGTGCGTAATGTACTATTTCGCACTTGTATCGAAAATAACTAAATTTTCACACTCCGTGCGCGAAGTTCGCTTTCGCGCACGCTCGAATAGAATGGCATGCGCCAAATTGAGCTTCTCACACGTCGTGTAAAAAAATAGTGTTCGATATGCGAGTGAGAAAGTGATTTTATCCTCGGGCGACCTTATCACCCCCGCTTCGCTCGGGCGCAAACGTCCAAACGAGGATAAAATCACTTTCACGCACTACTATCGAAATGTACTATTTCAACATTATAACAAAAATATTTGTCACTGTCCTAAGTTTTCTCTATTTGGAAAAAAAATCAATTACACATAATATCAGAGTAATACTTACCAAATCGAAGATAAAACATAGATCCGACTCGCCAGACGATGTTCCTCATTTGATATGCACGATGATAGATAATTACATTACGGAGGGCAAGCGAATTTGGATAAGTCGTTAATCGTAGTAACAATCGAGTTACAACGAATTACTGCTGTCCGGTCAGTACGGTAGGTCGCATAATAGAGGTCGGTATTCCACATCCCCTTAACGGGGTGCCATAGTCCTACCATTACCGACCGAGCAATTGGCACAGTTTCAAGCTTATTAAAAATGAAATACATAAAATCACAAAAAATCAAGAGAACACTTCGCTGCAGTTTTGAACGATCTATCACCCAGTAAAAGTTTGAAGTCGAAATATAAAGTGGTTTTTGCAAAAACTTTGAACAAAACAAAATTCGGTTTCTTTCAAAGTTTTTGCAAAAACCACTTTATATTTCGACTTCAAACTTTTACTGGGTGATAGATCATTCAAAACTGCAGCGAAGTGTTCTCTTGATTTTTTGTGATTTTATGTATTTCATTTTTAATAAGCTTGAAACTGTGCCAATTGCCGGTAATGATACGACTATGGAACCCTCTTAATTGATTTTTTATACTATTATTTATCGCATTTACAGAAATATTCCTTGAATATTAGTTATTACACATATATAATGCTAGTTTTATCAAGTAATGTATTTGTTAGAATATAAGGTACATTTACATCAGAGAGACAGAAGGTACGTGCGTAGCGCCACCTTACACAAATATAGGCAAGCGTATAGCGAGAGCGAGCAGGAGCAGCACTCGGCTGTCGTCCTCCGTCGTGAACGGTTGTATTGAGAGAGAGAGAGAGCTGTACTGAAGTTACTGAGTGTTAATAAACGTTGTTACTGTTCTATTTGAGTGGATTATTTGAAGAAGCCCTGTGTCCCATCCGAGTATCTGAACAGTATTAAAATAGTTTGCGTTACTAAATATAGATGAAAAAATAAATAATAGCCATAACTATTTTTTTATTTTCATAACATACAGAATCTAATTTTTAAGTTTGTCTTGGCACAATAAAAATAATGCAGACATTATTTTAATAATTTTTTTTTATAGTAAATAGTAAAAATATCCTACAAATCTCATTTTTAAGCATCTTCTCAACCTTGTTTCTAATCTTAAAAACTAAAATGTTTTTAATATTTTAATACATTTTTATAACGTTTAATCTCCCGATCTTTTTTATAAAGATTTTTTTTTCAATGAGGTACAATATGGAATAGAATAATAGAGAATGAATATTTCATAACGAAATAAGAATACTTACTTTGTAAAAGTATGCGGGAAATTCGTATTTCCCACACTGATTGTAGTGTACAAATAGTATATTATGCATGTAGGGTGTAAAAGTAAAGAATGTCCTAGATCGCATGTAAATTGTCACCCGATCCGAAGGCCAGGGTGACAAAAATGCGGTCTAAGGTATTCTTTATTTTCTTCTGTGGCCAGTATACTATTTTTCTTTGTTTGCTTGGTGAGGCTAAAAATACAACCTTTGCGATCGGGCGCGGGTACCGGAAGCAATATCGGTACCTTCAGCCAGAGAGCCAAAAAATGTGATTTCTCGAATTGTTAAGTAGAACAATTTTTTTAAGGCTCTTCATCCTAAAATGCGTCTTCTTGCAATAATTACGAAAATTAATATATCTATTCATTATAATAGTATAGCTATAAGTGTTCCAAATTTCAATTCATTCTGATGATTCAAAATAAAAATATTAAGCTCTAAAGTTACAAGCTTTAACATGCAATGCCGGTTCTCAACTTGGTGATAGTATACATTTTAATTAATAAGAAAAAATCGGATCTTGTAATATTGATAAAAAAGAAATACTTGACATTATTGAAAAACATTTGACAACGTTTTGACGATACGTTTTTAAGTTATTAGAATTCAAAGCTTGAAAATCTACATATTTCATTTTATTTTCTTGGCGGGACAATATATCTAAACGCATAATTGATGTATATTTTCTCTGGAGATATTTGCAGTCATATATGATACATACATGTATAAGCGGCACGAGAAAAAAGTTTTTACTTCCCATCTCTACAATTTTCTCTCATACACTGCCGAAATAGTTATTTTCCATACAATCCTCGTGTGGATGTTTGCACTCGAGTGAAGCAAGGGTGAAAAGGCCACACGAGGATAAAGCACTTTCTCACTCGCGTATCGAACACAATTTTTTTATACGACATGTGTAAAGCTCGATTTAGCGCATGCTCTTTTACTCGAGCGTGCGCAAAGTGGACACTTTGCGCACGGAGTGTGAAAAAAATTGACTGAGAACTCGTGCAGGCGGTTCAAGTAAACGGAAACGCCATTTCTCAAACTTCATGTAAAATATACAATGTCTTCATATATAACAAGTAAATTACATGAATTAAGAAATATTTGGAATTCCTAAAGTAAAAATATATTGAACACAAGTGTTTTTAACAACACGTTTAATTGTTTTACCAAATGACTTAGTAATAAAAAATAAACTAAAGTAATAATTAGAGATTTATTTAAATTTGTCATAAATTTTAAAAATATATGAAAATATTTCTAACTTGATTGTTTATAGGGGAACTTTAATAATAGAAAGGGTCTTAGAAACATTTCAGAGGATTTTTGCAATCGAATTTCACTATGTTAAAAAATTTCAATAAGGATTTGTGCGAGTGTGAATCTCCGAACTTAATTCTCAGTCTTTAATGGTACGGAACCTATTGTATTAGTTTTTGCTTGAAAACTTCGACAAAATATTTCTTTTTAATTAACATTAACTCTCGTCTATTTAAAAGCAATTTTTCGAATTTTGTTTTGTCATCGTTCTGTATACTAAAGCAAAGGTTGTATGACACGTCACATCCCATTAGAAGTTAGTTTTTGACGTTAAAACTGCGATAAATAATTCTGTAAAGCAATTAATCAATTTGCACATTTAGCGATCTATGTATAAATAGAATAAGAATATTATAAGCTTTGAAATTGGGAATAGAAGCAGGATTGTAGAATCCGCATTTGATATGCGCGATCGTCAGATTTTTTTTTCCTTCTCGCACACCCTTCATCCGCTATTTGGCAAGGTTCCGGACGGGTTTTCACATCGGCAATTTTTTTGTAGGTCCACACCGTGCCCCTGAACTTATTTTCACTGCAAAATTTTTCCCCATTCCATATCCGCGATAATCAGATTTTTTTTTCGTTCTCGCACCCACTTCATCCCCTATTTGGGAAGGTTCCGGACGAATTTTGAAATAGCCAATTTTTTTGTAGTCCCACAACGTGCCCCCGAACTTATTTCCACTGCAAAATTTTTCATCCTTTGTTACGCGCGATCGTCAGATTTTTTTTTTCGTTCTCGCATCCCCTTTCACCGCTATTTGGGAACGTACCGGACGCGTTTTGACATCGTCAATTTTTTCGTAGTCCCATAACGTGCCCTCGAACTTATTGCCACCGCAAAATTTATCCTCTTTTGATACGTGCGATCGTCAGATTTTTTTTTTCGTTCTTGCACCACTTTCATCCCCTATTTGGGAAGGTTCCGGATGGGTTTTGACATCGCCAATTTTTCTGTGGTCTCACAACGTGCCCCCGAAATTATTTCCACTGAATAATTTTTCCTCTTTTCTTACGGGCGATCGTCAGATTTTTTTCTCGTTCTCGCAACCCCTTCATCCCCTATTTGGGAAGATTCCGGACGGGTTTTGACATCGCAAAATTTATTGTAGTCCTACAACGTGCCCCCGAACTTATTTCCACTGCAACATTTTTCCTCATTTGATACGCGCGATGTTCAGATTTTTTTATCGTTCTCGCACCCACTTCATCCCCTATTTGGGAACGTTCCGGACGGGTTTTGACATCGCCAATTTTTTTGTAGTCCCACAATAGGCTCCCGAACTTATTTCCACTGCAAAATTTTTCCTCATTTGATACGCGCAATCGTCAGATTTTTTTTTTCGTTTTTACACCCCCTTCAACCCATATTTGGGAATGTTCCGGAAGGGTTTTGAAATCGTCAATTTTTTTGTAGTCCAAAAAAGTGCCCCAACTTATTTCCACTCAAAAATTTTTCCTCTTTTGTTATGCGCGATCGTCAGATTTTTCTTTTCGTTCCTGCATCCACTCCATCCCCTATTTGGGAAGGTTCCGGACGGATTTCGAAATCGCCAATTTTTTTGTAGTCCCACAACGTGCCCCCGAACTTATTTCCACTGCAAAATTTTTCATCCTTTGTTACGCGCGATCGCCAGATTCTTTTTTTCTTTCTCGCTTCCCCTTCATCCGCTATTTGGGAAAGTTCCGGACGCGTTTTGACATCGCCAATTTCTTCGCAGTCCCATAACGTGCCCTCGAACTTATTGCCACTGCCAAATTTTCCCTCTTTTGATACGCGAGATCCTAAGATTTTTTTTTCGTTCTTGCACCCCCTTCATTCCCTATTTGGGGAGGTTCCGAATGGGCTTTGACATCGCCAATTTTTTTCTGGTCTCACAACGTGCCCCCGAACTTATTTCCACAGCAAAATTGTTCCTCTTTTGCTACGCGCGATAGTCAGATTTTTTTTTTTGTACTCGCACCCACTTCATCCCCTATTTGTGAATGTTCTGTACGGGTTTTGACATCACCAATTTTTTTCTAGACCCACAACGTGCCCCCGAACATATGTCCACTACAAAATTTTTCCTCTTTTGTTACGCGCAATCGTCAGATTTTTTTTCTCGTTCTCGCACCCATTTCATCCCCTATTTGGGAAGCTTCCGGATGGGTTTTGACATTGCCAATGTTTTTGTGGTCTCACAACGTGCCCCCGAACTTATTACCACTCAAAAATTTTTCCCCTTCTGTTACGCGCGATCGTCAGATTTTTTTTTCGTTTTCGCACTCCCTTCATCCCCTATTTGGGAATGTTCCGGACTGTTTTGACATCGCCAATTTTTTTGTATTCCCACAACGGGCTCTCGAACTTATTTTCACAACAAAATTTTTCCTCTTTTGTTACGCGCGATCGTCAGATTTTTTTTTTCGTTCTCGCATCCCCTTCAACCCCTATTTGGGAACGTTCCGGACGGGTTCTGACATCGCCAATTTTTTGTAGTCCCACGGCGTGCACCTGAACTTATTTCAACTGAAAAATTTTTCCTCTTCTGTTACACGCGATCGTCAGATTTTTTTTTCCTTGTCGCACCCCCTACATCCCCTATTTGTGTATGTTCCCGACAGATTTTGACATCGCCAATTTTTTTGTGGTCCCACGACGTGCTCCCGAACTTATGTCCACTGAAATATTTTTCCTGATTTAATACGCGCAATCGTCATATTTTTTTTTGTTCTCGCACAACTTCATCCCCTATTTGGGAATGTTCCGGGCGGGTTTTGAAATCGCCAATTTTCTTGTAGTCCCACAACGTGACCCCGAACTTATTTCCACTGAAAAATTTTTACCATTTTGTTACGCGCGTTCGTCAGATTTTCTTTTTCGTTCTCGCACCTCCTTCAACCCCTATTTGGGAATGTTCCGGACGGGTTTTGACATCGCCAATTTTTTTGTAGTCCCACAACGCGCCCCTGAACTAATTTCCACTGCAAAATTTTTCCTCTTTTGTTACGCAGGATCGACAGATTTTTTTTTCGTTTTCGCACCACTTCAACCCCTATTTCGGAATGTTCCGGACGGGTTTTGCAATCGCCAATTTTTTTGTAGTCCCACAACGTGCCCCCGAACTTATTTCCACTGCAAAATTTTTCCTCTTTTGTTACGCGCGATCGTCAGATTTTTTTTTTCGTTCTCGCATCAACTCCATCCTCTATTTGGGAACGTTCCGGACGGGTTTTGACATCGACAATTTTTTTGTAGTCCGACGACGTGCCCCTGATCTTAATGCCACCGCAAAGTTTTTCATCTGTTGATACGCGCGATCGTCCGATATTTTTTTTCTCGCACCCCCTTTAACCCCTATTTGCGAAGGTTCCGGATGGGTTTTGACATTGCCAATTTTTTTGTGACCTCACAACGTGTCCCCGAACTTATTTCCACTGAAAAATTTTTCCTCTTTTGCTACGCGCGATCGTCAGATTTTTTTTTTGTTCTCGCACAACTTCATCCCCTATTTGGGAATGTTCCGGGCGGGTTTTGACATCGCCAATTTTTTTGTAGTCCCACAACGCGCCGCTGAACTTATTTCCACTGTAAAATTGTTCCTCTTTTGCTACGCGCGAACGTCAGATTTTTTTTTTTGGTACTCCCACCCACTTCATCCCCTATTTGTGAATGTTCCGTACGGGTTTTGACATCACCAATTTTTTTGTAGTCCCACAACGGGCACCTGAAGTTATTTCCACTGCAAAATTTTTCCTCTATTGTTACGCATGATCGTTAGATTTTTTTTTCGTCCTCGCACCAACTTCATCCCCTGTTTGGGAATGTTCCGGACGGGTTTTGACATCGCGAATTTTTTTGTATTCCCACAACGGGCCGCTGAACTTATTTCCACTGCAAAATTGTTCCTCTTTTGCTACGCGCGATCGTCAGATTTTTTTTTTCGTACTCGCACCCACTTCATCCCCTATTTGTGAATGTTCCGTACGGGTTTTGACATCACCAATTTTTTCGTAGATCCACAACGTGCCCCCGAACATATTTTGACTGCAAAATTTTTCCTCTTTTGCTACGCGCGATCGTCAGATTTTTTTTCTCGTTCTCGCACCCCCTTCATCCCCTATTTGGTAAGGTTCCGGATGGGTTTTGACATTGCCAATTTTGTTGTGGTCGCACTACGTGCTCCCGAACTTATTAACACTCAAAAATCTTTCCTCTTCTGTTACGCGCGATCGTCAGATTATTTTTCGCTCTCGCACCCCTTACATCCCCTATTTGGGGTGGTTCCCAATGGGTTTTAACTTCGCCAATTTTTTTGTGATCTCACAACGTGCCCCCGAATTTATTTCCACTGAAAAATTTTTATTCTTTTGTTACGCGCAATCGTCCGGTTTTTTTTTTCGTTCTCGCACCCCCTTCATCACCTATTTGGGCATGTTCCGGACGGGTTTTGACATCGCCAATTTTTTTGTAGTCCCGCAACGCGCCGCTGAACTTATTTCCACTGCAAAATTGTTCCTCTTTTGCTACGCGCGATCGTCATATTTTATTTTCGCTCTCGCACCCACTTCATACCCTATTTGGGAATGTTCCGGACGGGTTTCAACATCGCCAATTTTTTTGTATTCCCACAACGGGCTCCCGAACTTATTTCCACTGCAAAATTTTTCCTCATTTGATACGCGCAATCGTCATATTGTTTCGTTCGTACTCGGATCCCCTTCAACTCCTATTTGGGAACTTCCTGACAGGTTTTGACATCGACAATTTTTTTGGAGTCCCACAACGTGCCCCGATCCTATTTCCACTGCAATATTTTTCCTATTTTGTTACGCGCGTTCGTCAGATTTTTTTGTTCGTTCTCGCATCCCCTTCATCCCCTATTCGGGAACGTTCCGGGCGGGTTTTGACATCGCAAATTTTGTTGTGGTCCCACAACGGGCCCGAGAACTTATTGCTACTGAAAAATTTTTTCTCTTTTGTTACGCGCGATCGTCAGATATTTTTTCTCGTCCTTGGACCCCCTTCAACCCCTATTTGGGAAGGTACCGGACGGGTTTTGCCATCGCCAATTTTTTTGTAGCCCCACATCGTGCCCCCCCACTTATTTCCACTGCAAAATTTTTACTCATTTGATACGCGCGATCGTCAGATTTTTTTTCTCTTTCTCGCCCTCAATTCATCCCTTATTTGGGAATGTACCGGAAGGTACCGCACGGGTTCTGAAATCGCCAATTTTTTTGTAGACCCGCAACGTGCTCCCGAACTTATTTCAACTGCAAAATTTTTCCTCTTTTGTTACGTGCGATCGTCAGATTTTTTTTTTCGTTCTCGCATACACATCATCCTCTATTTGGGAAAGTTCCAGACGGGTTTTGACATCGAGAATTTTTTGTAGTCCCACAACGTGCCCCCGAACTTATTTCCACTGCAAAATTTCTCCTCTTTTGAAACGTGCGATCGTCAGATTTTTTTTTTCGATCTTGCAGCCCCTTCATCCCCTATTTGGGAATGTTCCGGACAGGTTTTGACATCGCCAATTTTTTTGTAGTCCCACATCGCGCCCCCGAACTTATTTCCACGGCAAAATTTTTCCTCATTTGATACGCGCAATCGTCGGATTTTTTTTTTTGTTCTCGCACCCACTTCATCCCCTATTTGGGAGTTTTCCAGACGGGTTTTGAAATCGCCAATTTTTTTGTAGTCCCACACCGTGCCTCTGAACATATTTCCACTGCAAAATTTTTCTTCTTTTGATACGCGCTATCGTGAGATTTTTTTCTCATCCTCGCACCCCTTTCATCCCCTATTTGGGAAGGTTCTGGATGGGTTTTGACATGGCCAATTTTTTTGTAGTCCCACAACGCGGCCCCAAATTTATTTCCACTGCAAAATTTGTCCTCTTTTGACGCGCGATCGTCAGATTATTTTGATCGTTCTCGCACATACTTCATCCCCTATTTGAGGATGTTCCGGACGGGTTTTGACATGGCCAATTTCTTTGTAGGCCTACAACGTGCCCTCGAACATATTTCCACTGGAAAATTTTTCCTCTTTTTATACGCGAGATCGTCAGATTCTTTTTTTCGTCCTCGCACCCCCTTCATTCCCTATTGGGGAATGTTATGGACGGGATTTGAAATGGCCAATTTCTTTGTAGTCCCACAACGTGCCCCCGAACTTATTTCCACTACAAAATTTATCCTCTTTTGAAACGCGCGATCGTCAGATTTTTTTTTCGATCTTGCAGCCCCTTCATCCCCTATTTGGGAATGTTCCGGACGGGTTTTGACATCGCCAATTTTTTTGTAGTCCCACATCGCGCACCCGAACTTATTTCCACCGCAAAATTTTTCCTCATTTGATACGCGCAATCATCGGATTTTTTTTTTTGTTCTCGCACCCACTTCACCCCCTATTTGGGAGTTTTCCGGACGTGATTTGACATCGCCAATTTTTTTGTGGTCTGACAACGTGCCTCCAAATTTATTTCCAATGAAAAATTTTTCCTCTTTTGTTACGCGGCATCGTCAGATTTTTTTGTTCGTTCTCGCACATAATTCATCCCCTATTTGGGGATGTTCCGGAGGGGTTTTGACATAGCTAATTTTTTTGTAGTCCCACACCGTGCCCCTGAACATATTTCCACTGCAAAATTTTTCCTCTTTTGTTACGCGCATTCGTCAGATTTTTTTTTTCGTTCTCGCACCTGCTTCATCCCGTATTTGGGATAGTTCCAGACGGGGTTTGACATCGCCAATGTTTTTGTAGTCCCACAACGGGCAGCTGAACTTATTTCCACTGCAAAATTTTTCTTCTATTGTTATGCGCGATCGTCAAATTTTTTTTCGTTCTCACACTCCCATCATCCCCTGTTTGGGAATGTTCCGGACGGGATCTGACATCACCAATTTTTTTATTGTTCTCCAACGTGCCCCAAAACTTATTTCCACTATAAAATATTTCATCATTTGATGCGCGCAATCGTCAGATTTTTTTTTCGTTCTCGTGCCCCCTTCATCCCCTATTTGGGAAGGTTCTGGATGGGTTTTAACTTCGCCAATTCTTTTGTGATCTTACAACGTACCCCCGAATTTATTTCCACTGAAAAATTTTTATTCTTTTGTTACGCGCGATCGTCCGGTTTTTATTTTCGTTCTCGCACCCCCTTCATCACCTATTTGGGCATGTTCCGGACGGGTTTTGACATCGCCAATTTTTTTGTGGTCCCACAACGCGCCGCTGAACTTATTTCCACTGCAAAATTGTTCCTCTTTTGTTACGCGGGATCGTCAGATTTTTTTTTGTTCTCGCACCCGCTTCATCCCCTATTTGGTAATGTTCCGCACGGGATTAGAAATCGCCAATTTTTTTGTAGTCCCACAACGTGCCCCCGAACTTATTTCCACTGCCAAATTGTTCCTCTTTTGATACGCGCGATCGTCAGATTTTCTTTTTCGTTCTCGCACCCCCTTCATCCCCTATTTGGTGATGTTCCGGATGAGTTTTGCCATCTTTCATTTTTTTGTAGTCCCACAACGGGCCCCCGAACTTATATCCACCGCAAAATTTTTCCTCATTTGATACGCGCAATCGTCAGATTTTTTTTTGTTCTCGCACCCTCTTCATCCCCTATTTGGGAAGGTTTCGGACGGGTTTTGACATCTCCAATTTTTTTGTAGACCCACAACGTTCTCCCGAACATATTTCCACTGCAAAATTTTTCCTCTTTTGTTACGCGCATTCGTCAGATTTTATTTTTCGTTCTCGCACCTGCTTCATCCCCTATTTGGGATAGTTCCAGACGGGGTTTGACATCGCCAATGTTTTTGTAGTCCCACAACGGGCACCTGAACTTATTTCCACTGCAAAATTTTTCTTCTATTGTTACGCGCGATCGTCAAATTTTTTTTCGTTCTCACACTCCCATCATCCCCTGTTTGGGAATGTTCCGGACGGTATCTGACATCACAGATTTTTTTTTCGTTCTCGCACCCACTTCATCCCCTATTTGGGAATGTTCTGGACGGGTTTTGACATCGCCGATTTCTTTGTAGTCCCACAACGCACCCCCGAACTTATTTCCACTGCAAAATTTTTCCTCTTTTGTTACGCGCGATGGTCAGATTTTTTTTTTCGTTCTTGCATCCCCTTCAACCCCTATTTGGGAAGGTTCCCTATGGGTTTTGTCATCGCCAATTTTTTTGTGGTCTCACAACGTGCCTCCAAATTTATTTCCTCTGAAAAATTTTTCCTCTTTGTTTACGCGCGATCGTGAGATTTTTTTCCGCACGAGTTTTGACATCGCCAATTTTTTTGTAGTCCCACAACGTGCCCCCGAACATATTTCCACTGCGAAATTTTTCCTCTTTTGTTAGGCACGATCGTCAGATTTTTATTTCGTTCTCGCAGCCACTTCATCCCCTATTTGGGAAAGTTCCGGACGGATTTTGACATCGCCAATTTTTTTGTAGTCCCACAACGTGACCCGAACTTAGTTCCACTACAAAATTTTGCCTCATGTGATACGCACGATCGTCAAATTTTTGATGGTTCTCGCACCACCTTCATCCCCTATTTGGGAATGTTTCGGACGGGTTTTGACATCGCCAATTTTTTTGCAGTCCCACAACGTGCCCCCGAACTTATTTCCACTGTAAAATATTTCATCATTTGATGCGCGCAATCGTCAGATTTTTTTTTTCGTTTTCGTACCCCCTTCATCCCCTATTTGGGAAGGCACCGGACGGGTTTTGAATCGCCAATTTTTGTGTAGTCCCACAACGTGCCCCCGAACATATTTCCACTGCAAAATTTTTCCTCTTTTGTTACGCACAATCGTCAGATTTTGTTTTTCGTTCTTGCATCCCCTTAATCCCCTATTTGGGAAGGTTCCGGATGGGTTTTGACATCGCCAATTTTTTTGTGGTCTCTCAACGTGCTTCCAAATTTATTTCCACTGAAAAATTTTTCCTCTTTTGTTACGCGCATTCGTCAGATTTTTTTTTTCGTTCTCGCACCTGCTTCATCCCCTATTTGGGAGTGTTCCAGACGGGGTTTGACATAGCCAATGTTTTTGTAGTCCCACAACGGGCACCTGAACTTATTTCCACTGCAAAATTTTTCCTCTATTGTTACGCGCCATCGTCAAATTTTTTTTCGTTCTCACACTCCCATCATCCCCTGTTTGAGAATGTTCCGGACGGGATCTGACATCACCAATTTTACTGTATTCCCACAACGTGCCCCCGAACATATTTCCACTGCGAAATTTTTCCTCTTTTGTTAGGCACGATCGTCAGATTTTTATTTCGTTCTCGCAGCTACTTCATCCCCTATTTGGGAATGTTCCGGACGGATTTTGACATCGCCAATTTTTTTGTAGTCCCACAACGTGCCCCCGAACTTAGTTCCACTGTAAAATATTTCATCATTTGATGAGCGCAATCGTCAGATTTTTTTTTTCGTTTTCGTACCTCCTTCATCCCATATTTGGGAAGGTACCGGACGGGTTTTGAATCGCCAATTTTTGTGTAGTCCCACAACGTGCCCCCGAACATATTTCCACTGCAAAATTTTTCCTCGTTTGTTACGCGCGATCGTCAGATTTTTTTTTTCGTTCTTGCATCCCCTTCATCCCCTATTTGGGAAGGTTCCGGATGGGTTTTTTACATCGCCAATTTTTTTGTGGTCTCTCAACGTGCCTCCAAGTTTATTTCCACTGAAAAATTTTTCCTCTTTTGTTACGCGCGATCGTCAGATTTTTATCTCATTCCCGCAACCCCTTCATCCCCTATTTGGGTAGGTTCTGGAAGAGTTTTGACAACGCCAATCTTTTTATAGTCACAAAACTCGCCCCCGAACTTATTTCCGCTGCAAAGTTTTTCCTCTTTTTTTACGCGCGATCGTCAGATTTTTTTTTTCGTTCTCGCACCCTCTTCATCCCCTATTTGGGAAGGTTTCGGACGGGTTTTGACATCGCCAATTTTTTTGTAGACCCACAACGTTCTCCCGAACATATTTCCACTGCAAAATTTTTCCTCCTTTGTTACGCGCATTCGTCAGATTTTTTTTTTCGTTCTCGCACCTGCTTCATCCCCTATTTGGGAGTATTCCAGACGGGGTTTGACATCGCTAATGTTTTTGTCTTCCCACAACGGGCACCTGAACTTATTTCCACTGCAAAAATTTTCCTCTATTGTTACGCGCCATCGTCAAATTTTTTTTCGTTCTCACACTCCCATCATCCCCTGTTTGGGAATGTTCCGGACGGGATCTGACATCACCAATTTTTTTATTGTTCTCCAACGTGCCCCAAAACTTATTCCCACTGTAAAATATTTCATCATTTGATGCGCGCAATCGTCAGATTTCTTTTTCGTTCTCGTGCCCCGTTCATCCCCAATTTGGGAAGGTTCCGGACGGGTTTTGAATCGCCAATTTTTTTGTAGTCCCACAACGTGCCCCCGAACATATTTCCACTGCAAAATTTTTCCTCTTTTGTTACGCGCGATCGTCAGATTTTTTTTTTCGTTCTTGCATCCCCTTCATCCCCTATTGGGGAAGGTTGCGGATGGGTTTTGACATCGACAATTTTTTCGTGGTCTCACAACATGCCTCCAAATTTATTTCCACTGAAAAATTTTTCCTCTTTTGTTACGCGCGATCGTCAGATTTTTTTTCTCGTTCTCGCACCCCCTTATCCTCTATGTGGTAATGTTGCGGACGGGTTTCGACAACGCCAATCTTTTTATAGTCACACAACGCGCCTCCAACTTATTCCCGCTGCAAAGTTTTTTCTCTTTTTATACGCGCGATCGTCAGATTTTTTTTTTCGTTCTCGCACACTCTTCATCCCCTATTTGGGAAGGTTTCGGTCGGGTTTTGACATCGCCAATTTTTTTGTAGACCCACAACGTGCTCCCGAACATATTTCCACTGCAAAATTTTTCCTCTTTTGTTACGCGCAATCGTCAGATTTTTTTTTTCGTTCTTGCATCCCCTTCATCCCCTATTTGGGAAGGTTCCGGACGGGTTTTGAATCGCCAATTTTTTTGTAGTCCCACAAAGTGCCCCCGAACATATTTCCACTGCAAAATTTTTCCTCTTTTGTTACGCGCGATCGTCAGATTTTTTTTTTCGTTATTGCATCCCCTTCATCCCCTATTGGGGAAGGTTGCGGATGGGTTTTGACATCGACAATTTTTTCGTGGTCTCACAACATGCCTCCAAATTTATTTCCACTGAAAAATTTTTCCTCTTTTGTTACGCGCGATCGTCAGATTTTTTTTCTCGTTCTCGCACCCCCTTATCCTCTATGTGGGAATGTTGCGGACGGGTTTCGACAACGCCAATCTTTTTATAGTCACACAACGCGCCCCCAACTTATTTCCGCTGCAAAGTTTTTTCTCTTTTTATACGCGCGATCGTCAGATTTTTTTTTCGTTCTCGCACACTCTTCAGCCCCTATTTGGGAAGGTTTCGGACGGGTTTTGACATCGCCAATGTTTTTGTAGTCCCACAACGGGCACCTCAAATTATTTCCACTGCAAAATTTTTCCTCTATTGTTACGCGCGATCGTCAAATTTTTTTTCGTTCTCACACTCCCATCATCCCCTGTTTGGGAATGTTCCGGACGGGATCTGACATCACCAATTTTTTTATTGTTCTCCAACGTGCCCCAAAACTTATTTCCACTATAAAATATTTCATCATCTGATGCGCGCAATCGTCAGATTTTTTTTTCGTTCTCGTGCCCCCTTCATCCCCTATTTGGGAAGGTTCCGGACGGGTTTTGAATCCTCAATTTTTTTGTAATCCCACAACGTGCCCCCGAACATATTTCCACTGCAAAATTTTTCCTCATTTCATACGCGCGATCGTCAGATTTTTTTTTCTTTTACGCACCCCCTTCTTCCCCTATTTGGGAATGTTGCGGACGGGTTTTGAAATCGCCAAATTTTTTATAGTCCCACAACGTGCCCCCGAACGTATTTCCGCTGCAAAATTTTTCTTCTTTTGTTTCACGCGATTGTCAGATCTTTTTTTCGTTCTCGCACCCATTGCATCCCCTATTTGGGAAGGTTCCCTACGGGTTTTGAAATCGCCAATTCTTTTGTGGTCTCACAACGTGCCTCCAAATTTATTTCCTCTGAAAAATTTTTCCTCTTTTGTTACGCGCGATCGTCAGATTTTTTTCTCGTTCTCGCACCCCCTTCATCCCCTATTTGGGTAGGTTCTGGACGATTTTTGACATCGCCAATTTTTTTGTAGTCCCACAAGGTGCCCCCGAACTTATTTCCATTGCAAAATTTTTCCTCATTTCATACGCGCGATCGTCAGATTTTTTTTTCTTTTACGCACCCACTTCTTCCCCTATTTGGGAATGTTGCGGACGGGTTTTGAAATCGCCAAATTTTTTATAGTCCCACAACGTGCCCCCGAACGTATTTCCGCTGCAAAATTTTTCCTCTTTTGTTTCACGCGATTGTCAGATCTTTTTTTCGTTCTCGCACCCATTGCATCCCCTATTTGGGAAGGTTCCCTACGGGTTTTGAAATCGCCAATTCTTTTGTAGTCCCACAATGTGCCCCCGAACTTACTTCCACTGCAAAATTTTTCCTCTTGTGATAGGCGCTATCGTCAGATTTTTTTTTTCGTTCTCGCACCCACTTCATCCCCTATTTGGGAATGTTCTGGACGGGTTTTGACATCGCCAATTTCTTTGTAGTCCCACAACGCACCCCCGAACTTATTTCCACTGCAAAATTTTTCCTCTTTTGTTACGCGCGATGGTCAGATTTTGTTTTTGTTCTCGCACCCACTTCATACCCTACTTGGGAATGTTCCGGACGGGTTTTGACATTTCGAATTTTTTTGTAGTCCTACAACGCGCCCCCAAAATTATTTCCACTGCAAAATTTGTCCTCTTTGTTTACGCGCGATCGTGAGATTTTTTTGTTCGTTCTCGCACACACTTCATCCCCTAGTTGGGAATGTTCCGCACGAGTTTTGACATCGCCAATTTTTTTGTAGTCCCACAACGTGCCCCCGAACATATTTCCACTGCGAAATTTTTCCTCTTTTGTTAGGCACGATCGTCAGATTTTTATTTCGTTCTCGCAGCCACTTCATCCCCTATTTGGGAATGTTCCGGACGGATTTTGACATCGCCAATTTTTTTGTCGTCCCACAACGTGCCCCCGAACTTAGTTCCACTACAAAATTTTGCCTCATGTGATACGCACGATCGTCAAATTTTTTATGGTTCTCGCACCCCCTTCATCCCCTATTTGGGAATATTCCAGACGGGTTTTGACATCGCCAATTTTTTTGCAGTCCCACAACGCGCCCCCGAACTTATTTCCACTGCAAAATTTTTTTCTCTTTTGTTACTCGCGACTGTCAGATTTTTTTTTTCGTTCTCGCACTCCTTTCATCCCCTATTTGGGAATGTTCCGGACGGATTTTGATATCGCCAATTTTTTTGTAGTCCCACAACTTGCCCCCGAACTTAGTTCCACTACAAAATTTTGCCTCATGTAATACGCACGATCGTCAAATTTTTTTTCGTTCTCGCACCCCCTTCATCCCCTATTTGGGAATGTTCCGGAGGGGTTTTGACATCGCCAATTTTTTTGCCGTCTCACATCGCGCCCCCGAACTTATTTCCACTGCAAAATTTTTTTCTCTTTTGTTACTCGCGACCGTCAGATTTTTTTTTTCGTTCTCGCACTCCCTTCATCCCCTATTTGGGAATGTTTCGGACGGGTTTTGACATCGCCAATTTTTTTGTGCTCTCACAACGTGCACCCGAACTTATTTCCTCTGAAAAATTTTATCTCTTTTGTTACGCGCGATCGTCAGATTTTTTTTCTCGTTCTCGCACCCGCTTCATCCCCTATTTGGGAAGTTTCCGGACGCGTTTTGACATCGCCAATTTTTTTGTAGTTCCGCAAGGTGCCCCCGAACTTATTTCCACTGCTAAGTTTTTCCTTCTTTGATACGCGCGATCGTCAGATTTTTTTTTCGTTCTCACATCCACTTCATCCCCTGTTTGGGAATGTTCCGGTCGGGTTTTGACATAGCCAATTTTTTTGTAGTTCCACAACGCGCCCCCGAACTTATTTCCACTGCAAAATTTTTCCTATTTTGTTACATGAGATTGTCAGATTTTTTTTTCGTTCTCACACCCTCTTCATCCCGTATTTGGGAAGGTTCCGGACGGGTTTTGACATCGCCAATTTATTTGTAGTCCCACAACGTGCTCCGGAACTTTTTTCCACTGCAAAATTTTTCCTCATTTGATAATGATTTAAGAAATAATTTTTTTTCTGTGTGTTATGCCTGTTAGGGGTAGATTTAAGGGTTGTTTTGGGTGCAAGTTACCTTTGGGATACCTTTTGAGGTTATATTTATCACTTTTATAACATTATTTAACAGTTAATTCAGTTTTGAGCTGAAATGGCGATTTTGGGATTTTCTTTCACGATGAGCGATCGAAAGTTCAGTCACATCAAAAAATCGTAATCAAGTTTTCACCTCTAAATATCTTTACAAATTATGAGACAATTCTTTTACCTTAAGCACTGATACAATAAATACATAAACTCTACATTTTCACAAAATTTCAACATGATTAAACCGATTTTTTTTCTCTAGTTATCAAGTGACAAAGAATGAAACTTTGTAAAATACAAAAATTTTCAATATCAAATATTACGAAAAGTAATGGTACGATCTTCATGAATATTCGCACAGATATTATCTATATCATATACAAAATTGTCTATAAATTTGGATCGGATATATCATACCGTTTTCGAGAAATTACGAATTGAAAAAAAACTTAACCATTTTTAACCTTAAATATCTTTGAAATTTATGGACCAATCATTTTCCACAAAGAACTCGACCGAGAGCTATTAGTCCAGACGCCGACAATACATTTCGTGGCCAAATTTTGTCCCCGCCTGAACCGAAGTTTTCTAGGTGTAATTTGGCCTGCTAAATCCGAATTTCGAGGGTTCCCGGCCGAAAAAGTGGGAGAAAAAAGTTCTAAACAATTTAATTGTTTGAAAGGCCATATCTCCGAAGTGAAATAGCGCTGCGAGCTGAAACTTGTTTCAAAACGTTTGTTTTTTTATTATACTAAAAGTAAAAACGGAAAAACGATTAGATAAAATAAGCACTCTCAAATGTATATGTCATGCCTATTACAGGCTTTGTTTAAATCAAACAATCTAGTCTTTAACAGAATGTATATAATTACAATTTGTCTTCTGCGTCTGAAACAATTTACAATTACACAGGTATTACCACCAATTTTTTCAACTAGAAATAAAGTATTTCAAAGTTGAAAATAAAAATATACACGTCCTATTAATTTGTATAACGCGGACCATTGTTAAATTTTAAACATCATTCTACCATCGGAACACGAATATAGCAGAAGGTTTCGCGCTTGACAGCGTTAATAAATTGTTTTATAAGTGGAAAAATGAAATTTATAAAAACAATTTGTGTGTGGAATAAACAATATATTTGTGAAATTTTATTAAGAAATATTATCTATTAATTATACAAAATATCACAGTAAAATAATTTGGAGGTAATATTAATTATGAAAAGGGTTTTTATATATCGTGAATTGAATGTGTATTAGTTGCGTTCCAAGTAGGTAGGTTATTTTGTACTATTTATATCTTAACATAAATACTTTTGTCTTGACACATTATTAATTGCATCTAATAAATGATTTAAAGAAGCGATTAAGTCAATTTTACTTCCAAAATCGCTAGACATACAAAACACAATTTTTTTCATTTATTAATTTTACTAAAAATATTTTAACCTCAAATATCTGAAATTTATGGACCAATCATTTTACCCAAAGAAATCGACATAAAAATCTAAAAAATACATCTCTACAAGAAATTTTGAAGCGAATAAGTGAATTTTATTCCATCAATCGTTGCACATACAAAACTCATTTTTTTTATTTTTTCATTTTTCAATGCTTACGTTTTTTTTTTTATAATAACAGAACACCCTACAAAAGAAATTTTTTTTTTAGGAAATATAGCTATTTTAATTCTATTTCGAATGCTACCCATTCCCTTCGAATACATAGAGCTATTCTCGAGAAATTACGATATGAAAAAAGGCTAAAAATATTTTAACCTCAAATATCTCTTAAATCTATGGACCAATCATTTTGCCCAAATAACTCGACCGGAAAATATACAAAATCCACCTCTACGAGAAATTTTGAAGCGACTAAGACGGTCTTACACCTAGTGGCTTCTGAGGTCAAAATGAGCTATAAAAAAAAGAAAAATGTTTTAAACAAAATGCAATATATATACTATAAATATACACTATTTCTGGTAATATGGCACAAGACTTAATCTGTAGACCAATTTTACTCAGAGATATAGCATTTTCAATTTTTTACAATTAGCGTAACTTTAAAAAAAAAACTATTCCATTGATTTTCATGGGAGAGGAACTAAATTACCTGAAATTCATGCAGTTATGGCAGGAAGAGTTGGAAAAATAAAATTTCTGAAAATTAATATTTTTTTTATGGAAAAAAATGCTTTAAATTCATGAATTTTATGAATTTTTATGTTTTTTGTGGATTTGACCATTTTAAAATTATTAAATAAAATATTTTTCATATTTCCAACTCTTCCTGCCATAGATGAATAAATTTCAAGTAATTTAGGCCCTCTCCCATCAAAATCAATGGAATAGTTTTTTTTTAAAGTAACGCCAAACTTTAAAAAATGACATTTTGAGAAATAAGCCTACAAAGAAAAATACCATAAAACTACATAAATAACCAGCCATTAGGTTCCCAATTTTTTTCCCTTCATGAAACTCAGTTTGCTGTGCACCTAAGATATGTTCTTCTATATAAATATGTTGAAACAGAAGCTCTGGCACCTGGCATGCTTCCGTTCCTTTAAAAGTTATTTCTATTCTAACAGCATGCGTTCCATTCAAAGTTATGGCTAACAATCTGTCCTTCGCTTTTGTACTTTTGATTCATCCACTGTTGAGTCACTTTTTAACACATTGTACTGAGTTATATTATTATTTATTATACTAAGATTAATGTAGAATATGCAGCAGGTCTTATGAAATATGAAATCCTAATCGCAACTTAAGAAGCCATCACTGTTATGGCCAAAAGTACATAAATACATAAAAGCCGATAAGCCCATTTTGTCAATGATCACTTGATTACGCATATTGAATATTAAATATATCTTGAATTTAAGCCTGTATTATATATTTCTTGTGTGCTAAGCTTTTCTTTTCGCTTTAAGGCTTGTCGCATTTCTGCGTAGATACATCTTGACACTTATTGTAATTCACAACTCTTCTGAATTGAATTATATCCTATAGTAAGCTAAACTCAATTATTTCACTTTCATCTTTTTTAGAAAAAATATGTATTTATTTTTATCCGTAAAGAATTATTACAGCTTCTTCCTTCGAATACTTAACTAAATCCACTTGTTTTTCTGTATTAACTTTCATACAGCAATCTCATGCATCTTGAACTGAAGCTATAATTTCCAAATTTAAACAAAACTGTCACTGCACGCTTGTATTATAATCACAATTATAAATACTTTTACATATATATCTTTACATATAATTCATTAAATTTTCAGTCCTAAATTCACTTATGAATAAAAATAATGAAACATTATGAAAAAAATCTTTCTATTTGAGGAAGCCAAAACTCTGCAAAACAAAATGTTGAAATCACATAGTTATGTATCTCTGCTCATTTGAGCTTTTGAGCTGTCAGCTGTGCGGCTGTGCCACTGTGTTAGCACTGGCATTAGTTATATATATATAGGTATAGGTACAAAAGGGAGTATTAATATAGTGAATTGCTGTCGAATTTCGGTCACGGAATGGTCACTTTACTAGAAGCAGAAGTGGGAAATGGTCACAAGACGATTCCACTGGATTTTGAATTCCACAAGATGGTTTATTTAATTTTTATAATAAATACTGTATGTGAATTTAATTTTTTTTATCCTTATATAAGGATTTATATAAGTATATACTTATATAAATAATTTATTTTGATATTTTATAACACATTTAAGTAAATAACGTTTTTCTATCAGAAGTCTATAAAAAAGGCAAAAAACAAGAAAATCAATTTTCTCGTCATTTTAAAGATAGTAAGCTCTTTCAGCGATTTATTTAAAATTTTTTTAATTATTGATCCAAACTATAGTTTTTTTAGGTTCGAAATAACATATATAATAAAAAAATTCAATAAAAAAAATTTGATTTTTTCAAAAATTTTAGGTGTAAGACCGCCTTAAGTCAATTTTTACTCCCGGAATGGTTAGACATAGCAAACTCATTTTTTTTCATTTTTCTATGTTTACGTTTTTATTAATAACAAAAGAACCGTGATAGCTAGAAAAATAAATTTTTTGAGAAAATATAGGTATTTAAATTCACTTTCGAATGCCACTCATCCGATTCAAATACATAGTGCCATTTTCGAGAAATTTCGATTTGAAAAAAGGTTAAAAAAATTTTAACCTCAAATGTCTCAGAAATTTATAGGCCGATCATGTAGCCCACAGAACTTAGCCGAGATCTATCCAAAATCTACCTCTATAAGAAATTACAAAGCGATTAAACCAGGTTTACTCCATAAAACGTGCGACATAGAGAACATATTTTTTCCATTTTTTAATTTTTTTCTCAAAAGTAACCAACAGACTAGATTAAAATTTTCACAGATTATAGCAATTTATATTCTGCATTATCGTGAATTTTCTCCAAAAAATTGACCGTTTAGTTTAGGAGTTATTAGCTTTAAAAAAAAACCGTTTTTGTTAATAACAAGAGAACCGTGATAGCTAGATAATCTTTTTTTTTTAAATTATAGGTTTTTTTATGCTCTTTCGAATGCGACGCATTCGATTCAAAAATTTAAATACGATCATTGAAAAAAATCAAAAATAAATTTTTCGAAAATCAAAAATTTGAAATAAAACAAAAACTAATCAGTAAATCAACAAAGATTATTATCTTCCCGAATTCGGAATAAAAAAACAAAAAAAAAATGAGAATCTGATGGTTAAAATCGACCGCGTAGATCCGGAGATAAAGCGGTATACATACATACACACGCAAACACACAGATCCATACAGACATTTTCTAAAATCATGTGAAACAAACTTCTAACACCTCTAATGATGTTTATAGAGAGTTTTAACGAAGTTGAAAATTTTACTATTACAAAGCTTTCTCTAGGAGGAAGAAATTGTGAAACTGTTATCAGAGAAAATTTTACAAGTGCGCGAATGGGATCTACAAATAATAGACAAGCAGCATTTGTGGTGTACCAAAAAGCTGTAGAATCTACCAATGATATCCAGAATATAACTTTTGGTTTGAAGCTCACAAGAGTAGTCAAGAGTGTAATGCCAATTATGAGGGTGCTTCTGGTAGTATGGAAGTCCAGGCTGATGTGAACATTTAGAATTGTTTGGTTCGAAAGAATGGTATGAGGTATTTAACACTTCTGTCTGATGGAGATTGTTACGTCCTGGGCCTTCGATATAAATCGGTGTGAATTCTACCGAAATAGCCCTGACGTTTATTTGGATGCTATTTTTGGATCTGAATCGAAATTTTTTGGAAGATAAATATAGTCCTTAATTTTTACCGAAATTCTGGGAGGAAGTTGCGACTTTATCTTCCGATCACGAATGGCAGTGCGTGGGTCGAACGTGGCGCGATGAGTTCTATGCCGGGTAGATCGTTAGTTGTACACACGTGGCTGGTCGTACGGTGAAACGGATGTCACCCAGTTAATCCCCACGAACGTGGAAGCCCTCCCGTGACGAAAGGTAGGGCAGCACCCTCCTGTGCTGTACACCGATGGTGTATTCAAGGCCCGTTGGCCTAACCCAAAATTGACAAAATTCGAAGTTCGGAATTCGGATGTTCTGTACACTGATATATTCGAGGCCCAGAGATCTAACCAAAGTTTGAGAAAGTTCGAAGTTCGAAATTCGGAGATAATTAGAATGTGAATTTAATTATGTATAAATCCCAAAAATAAGATAAAGAGCGGAGCTGAATATTTCTTAAAAAACGAAAAATTCGAATGTTCTTTACTCACACGAAAATAGGATAATATACGAAATGCCGAATTTATTTAGGATACCATAGGAGGAAATGACTGATGGAATTTGGAAAAATAAAAAACACGAACAATTTTGATTTTAGACGAAAATAACTTAAATTTATGACACAGTATATTAAATTCAAAAGCAAAGAAAGAATTTTGACATTAAACAATATTACTGGTTATTCGCCGCGACTTATAAGTATTAATACAAGAGACAATCGTAAGGCAGTTACAAAGCTAATTTTTCGCGACGTGATTGCAGAGATGAATTTTTACGGTTTCGGAGTTCGGACGCGACTGACTGGGTGCACTGCAACTCTCCGCTCCTAGAACCTCTCCCCCATGATGGTGCTTCCGTTGATTGGCTACAGTTGGTCAGTTGTCGCGTTCTGATTCGTAGAGAACAAACATCTGAAAGTGGACTTAGGCACGTACGCCCGAGTCCAGACGCTGATGCTGCAGCTATACGATATCTTTTTATCCGCCTGTTAGTATTTCGCTTCTACTGCACGTTATACTTTTATAACTTGATTTTTTCTCACGCCGTTATTACTACATTATTGTTGCCTCTAAATGAATGTTGATAGCATGTATACAGAGAAAAGAAAATCCTTGTATATACAAAAAACGCATGATTTCATTTACTGTAAAGAAATATTGTTTAATATAGAGAGATTTCGTTAACTATTAAGGCATATAATTTTGGCACAAACATCATAATTTCATAATGTGAAATTTTATACTTGATCTACAATTTATACAAAATCCTTTTTTTTCTCTGTGTCCGGCAATTTTGAAATACAGTCTTTGCTTATTCTATGCGGCTACAAAATTACAAAATTCGATTCTAATGATCGCGACATAACACCCCCCCACCTAAGATGGGACGTATTAGTCAACAGACGGAGCGTCCCTAAAGTTTAATCTACGTTCTATATCGCTGTTGTCCCGGGGGCGTACTGGTGGCGGTATACCACGAGATGATGTTTCTGGTCTGCTCGCGGTCAGTCTCTTTCCCGGAGCTAGTGATGGCCTGTTAGGCTCCCCAACGTCCATGGCGGTCGGCCTAGGTTTGAACAAACTCAAGAGTAAATGTGCCAATGTTGACCAGACGGCAGCGAGTATGTGCGCACTTCATCCATAAATCGTATATAAAGCGTAACCCCTCAGTAACGTATCTAAAACAAATTTCAGGGTTTGTATAATCATGATTATTGCTATGACGCCTGCTGCTGCAATGCCAAATTTCGAGAAAGAGGACCAGAAACGGGAGAGGACAGTTTGCGTATAGGTTTCTATAGCTTCGGAGTCAAGGAGATTTGCTAGGTTAGCTGAACCGGCTGGGAGGGTTCTATCTGAAACTTTACGCGCAATCGATTCTAGTATAGCCGGTCTCTCTGCGTTAAAACTTAAGGGGGCTAGACACCTTTTTTCTCTGAAATAAGAAGTGACATTTTAATACATAAATGTAAACTAATTATCTCATACTTTTTACATATAAAAGTGGGTATATTTACCTTACCTTAAAACTTTCTCCGATGGGCGTTTTATATGGTCCAGAACCATAGTCATCGATGAAACAAGTTTTTTCACTAACCGTAAGCTTTGAAATTTTCCTGTGGATGGATTGACTTCAGATTTGAACTAAATTACTCCTGAATAGTATAATTCTCATATGAGTGTAGGGATTTAGGATTAAATGTCGGAAAAAATTTTTACTTCAGAAAAATAATGAAAAAATATAAAAAATTTTAAAAAATTAAAAAAAAACTCTTGAAAAACAGCACAATTTTTTTTTTCTCATCAAAAATCCCTACACTCATATGAAAATTATACTATTCAGGAGTAATTTAGTTCAAATCTGAAGTCAATCCATCCACAGGAAAATTTCAAAGCTTAGGGTTAGTGAAAAAACTTGTTTCATCGATGACTATGGTTCTGGACCATATAAAAGGCCCATCGGAGAAAGTTTTAAGGTAAGGTAAATATACCCACTTTTATATGTAAAAAGTATGAAATAATTAGTTTACATTTATGTATTAAAATGTCACTTCTTATTTCAGAGAAAAAAGGTGTCTAGCCCCCTTAAGTGATCGTGTAACCGCTCTAGTTCCTCCGGGCGGTAAATGCCATGGCTTATGATGTTCTGCAGCTCCTCGTATTTCCACGTGGGTTTCTGATGTGGTGCCAGCATTTGTGGTGGTTCGACTCTCATTGGCATTGGCAACATTTGATGCCATGTTCCCTGTACTTCGAAGTATGGTGGCATAAATCGGTTGCAGTCAATCGAAGAAGCAATCGATGTTAGCAGCCTAGAGTTCGACTTCAAGAATCCATCCTTTTTCCCACAGGTAACGGGCCACTCGTGATAGCATGTTTGCAGATGCCGTAACTTACATTCGACAGGATGGCACTGCACGTTGTGAATGGCCTCTCCGGCCGCAACCGCTGTGTAGCCTCTTCTTTTCATTATCTGTACGGCGAAGGCCTCGAGATCAGACTTATCCTGGGCGAGTGCATTCTTTAAATTCTGCCGCTCTAAATTACATCTGTGGAACAAAATATCTTTATATAGGCTGTCGAATTGTGCATTGACATGTTTTGACAAGTACGATATCTTTGTATTGAAATAAGCTGTTGTCAGAATATTTTGAGCTTTAAGCGTAGAGGTTTTTACTAGATCATTCCTTAAGACGTTTTCCATAATAAGCAATTTTGGGTGTTCCGTTTTTATGAGTCTATATCCACACATATTCTCTTCTCCCATTGAGACATATGCCAAACTGTACGCCATTTGTGGAGTTAGCGAAGTACACCCCGGGCGAGTCTACTGAAGTGACCTTGACTCCCATTCCTTCGAATAGTACCGCGTAGTTCTCAAAGCCGCAAACCGTTGGCACAGTAAGAGCCCAGTAGATATCACGCTCATCGAGCTCCTGGCAATGACCTGTTGAGAATTGACACACGGTGCCCGTGGGCAGAATTAGCTTGTTTTTACCTTTGTCAACTGACGCCAGCATTTGACTGTACGTAATTTCGACCTAGGCCGTTACAACAACATTTTCGTAACTTTCATTTTGTTCGTTGTAATTTGCACCCTTGCACTCCCCGTCTATTGTCAGATGTCCTGCAAACACTGCATTTTGATAATTAGTCACGTTGTCCTTTAAGCCCTGTATGAGAACTTCCCGAATTTTTAACAGTCCCAAATTCGCCAACTTGTTGCACTGTTCCCTGCTGAGTTCCTCAATATACGCCCTTTCGCCTCCCCTCACGTCTGATATGTGTGAGTACATGCCACAGTAACGAATCTTCTGTTCTATCTTCACTCTGCAGGCTTCCACAGGAACATCCCCGTACTCAATCTGCTGCAATAATCGTAATTCCTAATTGGTGTGGTTGGCGGGTCCCTGGGCCACTTCACATTCGCGTTCTTCATGAGTGGAGAAGGTAGTGATATTCAGAGGGCCCCTTCCACATTCATACCCGGTTATTGAAAGGGTTACAGGAAAATAGGCGGAGAGAGTGACAATTAGCAGCAGTACGTAAGCCATGATTCCCTACAAACACAAGAAATATGATTAGATATGTGGGGTTCCTGAACTTGATGGGTTAGTTGTCGGGGGTCTTCCCTTCTGATTCTCCGCAGTTTATTCGGATGAACAGTCCATGTCCCCCTCTTATACGTTATTTTTACATTTCTACCGTTATCAATTAATTCTAGTACCTTATACGGACCGCAATACTGCGGTGCGAATTTATGTTTATTATTAGGTTCGTTCAGTAACATTACACTACCGCCCACTTCGAACGTACATGGATTAGCGCGGCGGTCGTAGTATTCCTTTGACCTTTCCTTTGCACTACCTAAATTTTGTTGTGCTAGCCGTGCAATTTCGTTAAGTCGCGTTTTTAATTTCAGTAAGTAGTCTTAATAAGTCTCGGTTAAGTCCTGGTCGATTTCAACACGTGCTGAAGGCACTCTCGCGATGCGTCCATACACACACTCAAATGGCATCAATTTCGTTCCATCGCATACGCTTGTGTTGTATGAGAAACAGGCACACTCTAAACATCTATCCCATTCTTTTACACGAGTGACATAGTTCTTAAGCCATTCCGACAGGAAATGGTGCATACGTTCAATTGAACGATTGGACTGCGGCATGAAGGCGGTTGTTGTACACCATTTTATGTTGCATAGTTTCGCAAAGTTCTTAACTAAGGAACTTGTAAAGTTCGTACCCTGATCCGTCAGGACAATTTTCGGCGCTCCAAAGGTATAGACTAACCTTTGTAAAAATGCATCCGCAATCGATTGTGAATTTGCTTCCATTAAAGGCACGGCTATGCTGTATTTAGTTAAAAGCTCTTGCATCGTTAATATGTACTTATTTTCAGATTTAGTTACAGGGAGCGGTCCCACTATATCTAAGGATACCTTGTTAAAGGCGTCACCGGGCGTGTCCGTCAGGATCATAGGCTGTTTAACTTTACGTCGCACAAGTTTATTAGTCTGACAAATGAGACACCGCGCAATGAATGTTTGTATATCTGATTTCATTCCAGACCAAAAATATGTTGTCTCATTCTTTTGTAAGTTTTCGCTACGCCCTTGTGGCCATTTATATGTGAACAATGAATTTCTCTAATTAATGCATTCCGAATCTCTGGCCTGGGATATGAAATCAGATTCTTGCATAAAATGATTTTCGTAGGCGAATCCGCGAATCGGTCTTTAATCATATCTACGATCCTTGCCCACGGGATATCATCGATACTGTTGGTTTTCGATATTCTAAGACTGTTCAGCTGTAATGTGTTTACGGCATCGAGCAATGACGCTAATATTTCCTTAAAGATTTCCGGGACTGTTCTTATGTGTAAATTTTCTTTAACCGGTAGAGCTATTTTATGCTTTGTGCCTATATTCGTTACCTTCACCTTTCCTAAAACTACATCGGTTATTTTCGGAAGTCGCCCTTCGACTTGCAGCGTTTTCGCTCCGGTACATAGCGGCTGAATTTTTTACGGTTACAAAATACGCTAGGTTATCATGATGGTGCAGAAAATCATCTCTCGAATGGATGCTGTTTCTAGCTAAGCGTGGTTCTCGCGTCTCGACGTTTCCCAGATCATACTGTACCCCCTCACTGTCCGATATATCGGAATCCCCATTGGTTGACGCGTTACTGGCTTGGTCATTTATCGGTTCGGACATGTGACCAGGATTTAAGGTATGGGAATCACGCTTGTTATCGGAATTTCAGCTTACAGTTGGATCCTTATCCTCTGTTAAGGGAGCTCCCATAATTTCCATTCGTTCGGGTAAGGGTCCGTCGTCACTGCTCGGTGAGGATGCCAACTCCGGTAAATGGATATTTCGAGCTATTCGGTATTCGGCACATTCGCGATCTCTATTTTCCGCATTCAAGGATCTGACGAGTAGATTTTCAATCTGTACTAAGTCTTGTCTTATTAATCTGTATTTACCGCGTTTGGTCTGTTTCAAGTTAACACTAGTCAGTATTGAGGCTAGTGGTATGTGGTCAAGGTAGTCAAGGTGGTAGAGGTGGTTGCCACCTTCGATCTCAGAGTAAGCAGAACGTCCTGCATGAGTTTACATAGGAAAAAGGTTCCTTCGTCATTCCTTACCGTCACGGAATCGTGTTTCTGATATAAAATCGCGTCGTCATTAGGCTGGTTACGTTTTGTCGGAGGAAGTATTGTTTCGGCGCTACTCTCAGAGAAAGCATCCCCTCGTTTCCGAATAATGTTCACGGATAACGTGGGTTCCGGTAACGGGTTTCTCGATAGGGCATCCGCAATGTAATTAGTTTTTCCCGGGATGTATTGGATTTCGAAATCGAAAACGGCTGTTAGTTTGAAGTACCATTTTTTAATACGCAAGGTAGAGTCCTTTACCGAATGCAGCCACATCAGGGGTCTATGATCAGTTAAGAAAGTGAACCTTCTGCCCAAGATACAGTAGCGAAACTGTTGCGCGTAATATAACATGGCCAATAGCTCGCGTTGTATCGTGCTATATCGGGTTTCGGTATCGGTAAGCACGCGACTCGCATAGGAGACCGGGTGATGAATTCCATCATACATTTGGGACAACCAACCGCCTATCCCATCCAAGCATGCGTCACTAGTAACATAAAAATGCTTCGTGAAGTCGGGATGCCTTAGATCGGTTCTGAAATAAGGCAATTCTTTAAAATCTCGAAGGCGGTTTGCGCTTTTCCATTCCAAGTAAAGGTTTTACCTTTCTTAGTTAAGTGAAACAAGGGCTTTGCTTTCATAGCGTATCCTGGAACGCGTCTGCGATTATAGCCAGTAATTCCGGTAAACTGCTTGTTTTGTTTCGCGTTCCTGGGTGTTGGAAATTCGGCTATTGCTTTAAGTTTTTTGGGATCGGGCTTCACCCCCTCTGGCGTAATAACATAACCCAAATACGTAACGTATTCCCGATAGAAGTGCGTCCTTCCCGGATGTAATCGCATATTAGCTTCAGCTAACCTATCGGCCAAATCTAAAAAATCTCGATCTAATTCGTCCAAGGTTTTCGCTGCTATGATAATATCATCAATACAAGCAAACATTCCCTTTCTTTGTCTAACTACTTTATTTATTTGCTCCTCGAAGGTCGCAGGCGCGTTTTTCATACCGAAGGGCAATCTCGCGTATTGAAAGTGTCCGAAACTAGTCGAAAACGCAGTGTATTTACGATCTTCCTTGCGCAGTGGAATCTGATGGAAACCGCTGGACAAGTCTGCGACTGTGAAATAATTTGCCCCGCCTAACTGTTCAATTATATGCGTGAGGTTAGGTATCGGAAAATTCATTGTGACAGTTTTTTCGTTTAGCTTCCTATTGTCGTTAACCAAACGCCATTGCCGTTTGCCTTCCGGGCTGTCGGCCTTGGGCACCACCTAAATCGGTGAGTTGTACTCGCTAGTCGAATGCTCAATAATTCCCGCTTCTAGCAAAATGTTTATCTGTAGCCGTACGAATTCTCCTAACGCTTGCGGAATAGGATACTGTCTTACACAAATCGGAATCTCGTCAATTAACTCTATTCTATGTTCAACCAAGTTTGTAGCCGGTAGGTGTTCGCCCAGGCATTCCGTGTTTAAATTCTCGTTTCTTAATAAGTTCAAGACCTGCTCTTCACGAGTAACTGCGCTCGAGTCATGGCCAGCAATTGTGTTTTCTCTCTCCTCTTGAAAAGAGCATAGTTCGATTATCCCTTCCGGGTTTATCTCCTCTGTTTTCCCTAATTCTTCCGTGACCGTATTTATATATAATGATAGTTCCCTTTCATCAGTCGAAATATCGAGCAAATTCGCGCCTTTACCTTGTGATTCGGCCTCAGTGCCGCTCTCCCACGACAACGAATTCGCGTCTCCGTCCGTTTCGCTTCCTTCTTGACACCCCACCTGCGACCATTCATATTCTGGCGGTAAGCCAAGGCTAATTAAATCCAATAACACACTATTAAATTCTTCCTCCGAAAATCCGTAGTCATTTCCGCGATTTTCTCTGACCGATTGTGATTCAATACCGGAGCCATCCCTGTCCTTTACTACTCTGATCTCTCCGTTTTCCTCCGCGGTGGACGCGACCTTTATCTCGGCTTTATCGTCATTCACTTCTACAGGTGTTCTCGCGTTATTTTGTGTATTTTCAAATGGAATAATTTCCTCCCCGAAAATAATTTGACCCTTGTCGTAATCTATAATTGCCGAACTCTGTTTGAAGAAGTGAGAGTCTAAAATGAGCGGGTATGAGATAGGAAATTTACTATCTACCACAACAAATCTCAACCTTATTCCGTAGATTTCAACATAGCAAATTCCAAGTGAATGTTGATCATGCCCCGATATCCCTCTTAAAATTGGTTTCTCCAAGATGTGCATTTCTAATTTCCTATGAAGAGCAGAGATTTTGATCAAATTTGGCTGAGAGCCCGAATCAACCATAGCCTTAATCGGGGATTGAATGAAATCCCTTGACTCTACATTGATAATCGGAATTGAGCTAATATTTTTTAAACCTACGGTGTAGACTGGGTGGCTAAAACCTCCTCTATAGTCTGAACCGGGCGCGCCCCTTGCTTCGTTCCGCTCGCGCCCTGATTCGGAACGATGTTGTCGTTTCCCTGCCCCTGACGTTGTGAGTTAACGAAAGCCAATTTCCTACAATCATTTTTAAAATGTCCCATACGCCTGCAATAGTTGCACTGTACGTTACTCATATCTACACCTTGGGGTAGTTCGCTTAATTGTGGCGAGTTATTTGGTGCATCCTGCTTTCCCCCTAACGCCTGTGCCGGGGTGGTATTGACGTTATTTCGCGTATCGTTTCGGACACCTGTTCTTTCCGTACTTTTACCGTGCTTGCGATTATCCCGTCCAACCTGCTTATCAACGTATAACGCGTTATCTATCACTTCTTGTAGCGTCAGATCTCTACTCATATTCATACGCAATCTGAATTCTGGTGGCAAACCATCGCGAAGTCCCTATATTACATCACGGTCAATTTCCTGTATTTCGTAATCGTACAACTCCTCCCCCGTATCGCATCTCTTCAAATCTAACATACCGTCGCGTATATCCATGATTTTATTTATATATACAAGCATGGTTTCCTCCCGTCCTTTTGTCATCGCATCTAATTTTCCCCTTAATTTATTCAAGGTTTCCGTGGGCGCGAATACACTCTTTAGCTTGTCTATGAATGTTTCTAAGTTCTCGAAATCTACGTTCTCTACGGCTATATAAGTACTCTCGTGCAGTTTATTCTTTAACATGTTTACTAATTCGGTCTCCAGATAACGCGGCACAAGATTCACCGCGCGCTTGCAACGACGCACGAAGGAGGCTAAGTTAGTTCCGTCAAAATTAGGTACACTGTGCACAGCTTCCTTTAATCGAAAGGCGACAGGTATCTCCTGTGGAGGCGCCGCCGCCTGTATATTTCGGCGCCGTTGCCGTAATTCCGTTATCTCGCGCCGTAACTCAGCCAGCTGTTCTACTACATTTCCCTGTTATATTATCGTGCTCATTACTATTTCGCGAGCTCGCGCCAATTGTCTCGTTTGACACTATACGTACGGATGAGGTTTGTTTCAATGGCGTGGCCGGTTGTTTAACCGTAGCCACCGAACTCGCTGGACCACCCTCCATATTATTTACATTCGAGATTTCCGCGCTCGTTCCTTCGCATCTCTTTTCGCTTCTGAGTCGAGCTAACGCGGTTTTTTGTTGTTCTACGAGCCGCGACATAGCTTGATACTTCGCGTCTTGCTCCTTTGCAGCACTGATAGCTTCGGCACGAATTCTTTCTACTACCTCGAGCATGTTATCATCTCTTGTCCTTATCTGTTCCTCATATTCATTTAACTCGGCTTCGTGCTGCTTTAATTCGCGCAAGTATTCGCTCAACTCTTCTTTACCCACTTCTCCCTCGCTGTTCATGGCTTTAATGTAAGCTAATATTAACTGAGTCGAATTCACTCAAGCCACGATCACTTACGTTATCAAATGTAATACAAAGAGATTTCTCGCACTCATCGGAATATACGAACAGAGAGAGACAAATAAAACCACAATTAAATTTTTTTTTTATTTTATTTATTATTTTTTTCTTTTTTTTTAAACTTATGAACTTTATTTTTAGAGGAAACCTCAAAATGCGTCATTTCTCTTGACGTGTAATTTGGATCAAAATCTCAATGAGAACTGAACTCCTTTTGCAACATTAATAACTATAACTAAGCGACGCGATCAATTATATATTTTTCTTTAGAGATCAACATGTACTAGAACCATTTTGTAGGACATGTATATTTCTTTCCGACAAATTTAAAATTTACGTGATTCTATTTGTTGCTATTTCAATTTATTTTTTATAATTCTCACTCAACTAAATGTTACTATTTCGTTCCGTAACGAAAGCTTATACCGACCGTCGTATTTTCTAGCGACGATAAATTTTATTAACCGATCGAACATAGCATCCGAGACGCTGTCACCATTGTTACGTCCTGGGCCTTCGATATAAATCGGTGTGAATTGTACCGAAATAGCCCTGACGTTTATTTGGATGCTATTTTTGGATCTGAATCGAAATTTTTGGAAGATAAATATAGTCCTTAATTTTTACCGTAATCCTGGGAGGAAGTTGCGACTTTATCTTCCGATCACGAATGACAGTGCGTGGGTCGAACGTGGCGCGATGAGTTCTATGCCGGGTAGATCGTTAGTTTTACACACGTGGCTGGTCGTACGGTGACACGGATGTCACCCAGTTGATCCCCACGAACGTGGAAGCCCTCCCGTGACGAAAGGTAGGGCAGCACCCTCCTGTGCTGTACACTGATGTTGTATTCAAGGCCGGTTGGCCTAACCCAAAATTGACAAAGTTCGAAGTTCGGAATTCGGATGTTCTGTACACTGATATATTCGAGGCCCGTAGGTCTAACCAAAGTTTGACAAAGTTCGAAGTTCGAAATTCGGAGATAATTAGAATGTGAATTTAATTATGTATAAATCCCAAAAATAAGACAAAGAGCGAAGCTGAATATTTCTTAAAAAACGGAAAACTCGAATGTTCTTTACTCACACGAAAATAGGAAAAATACGAAATGCCGAATTTATTTAGGATACCATAGGAGGAAATGACTGATGGAATTTGGAAAAATAAAAAACATGAACAATTTTGATTTTAGACGAAAATAACTTAAATTTATGACACAGTTTATTAAATTCAAAAGCAAAGAAAGAATGTTGACATTAGACAATATTACTGGTTATTCGCCGCGACTTATAAGTACTAATACAAGAGACAATCGTAAGGCAGTTACAAAGCTAATTTTTCGCAACGTGATTACAGAGATGAATTTTTACGGTTTCGGAGTTCGGACGCGACTGACTGGATGTACTGCAACTCCCCGCTCCTAGGACCTCTCCCCCATGGTGGTACTTCCGTTGATTGGCTACAGTTGGTCAGTTGTCGCTTTCTGATTCGTAGAGAACAAACATCAGAGAGTGGACTTAGGCACGTACGCCCGAGTCCAGACGCTGATGCTGCAGGTATACGATATCTTCTTATCCGCCTGTTAGTATTTCGCTTCTACTGCACGTTATACTTTTATAATTTGATTTTTTCTCACGCCGTTATTACTACATTATTGTTGCCTCTAAATGAATGTTGATAGCACGTACACAGAGAGAAGAAAATCCTTGTATATACAAAAAAAGCATGATTTCATTTACTTTAAGAAATATTGTTTAATATAGAGAGATTTCGTTAACTATTAAGGCATATAATTTTGGCACAAACATCATAATTTTATAATGGGAAATTTTATACTTGATCTACAATTTATACACAATCCTTTTTTTTCTCTATGTCCGGCAATTTCGAAATACAATCTTTGCTTATTCTACGCGGCTACAAAATTACAAAATTCGATTCTAATGATCGCGACATAACAAGATGCAAAAACTTGACTTGGCTTAATGAAGTGGAACCTTATGGAAAATCTATTTTAATGTTTAATAAGAAGAAAGCATCAACCTTGTACAACAGCGAATGGGTAATTAATGGCTTCAGAGAATTTTCTACTAATGGTGCTTTTTTAATAAAGGAGAATGAAACAGATCAAAAAGAGTATTGGCATATTCCAAAATATCAGAGAAGATTTGTGGTGCAGAGAAAGCGAAACAAGCCAAGCGTACACACTACAGAGCTGGTGAACATTAACCGGTAAA
Organism: Torymus aiolomorphi; assembly: GCA_036365515.1. Lineage (NCBI taxonomy): Eukaryota > Metazoa > Arthropoda > Insecta > Hymenoptera > Torymidae > Torymus > Torymus aiolomorphi. The sequence goes on from CM070873.1 coordinate 179,487,990, forward strand.
TAATTTTTTGATACATAATTTATATAATTTTTTATTAAAATATGTTTGCTTCTGTTTAAATTCATTTTAAGCATGATCAGTTTTTGTAATTGTTTGTGTTGTTTTGCGCAATCAGTTTTGATGTACGGATTTTTTGGTTCATTTTCTAGACTATATTTACTGCAAAATTAAATTGAGACTTTTAGGTTACACCTTTATTTTCAATTTCTGTTCCACCATAAAATCATTAAAAATAAATATCAAATCATTAAAAAGTTTCTTAATAAATAAAAAGTAACTTATGACCTATTAGCAATAGAAAAAATAAAATCAGCTTTTGACTAATACTGCAATGTAAATTTCTTTATTTGGATACCAAAAATATGTATCTTCGAACTGGCACACATTGATCAAAAGCCATTGTGCATAATGCTAACTGCAAATATACCTATTTTGCAGGTGTTTTGGACAGCGTAGCTTATAAAATTTCTAAAATTGGACCAACAGTGGTGGTTTTGGGCTACTTTTTGTATATATATGAATATATTTCAATAAAAAAAATTTCCCTTAATAATAACAAAAATTGGCCTCTCCTGTACCTTCTTCCTTTAAGTCTAGTTGCTTATAAAAGTACTGGTACGAAATCAGGTTGCCCCATAGAAACAGCTAGTGTACCGAACTCATAATTTAGGTGAGTAGGTCTACTGTAACAATCCAGCTCGCGCAGCTAAGACGTGAGGAGAAGTCACGCGAGCATGCGCATATCTATTACTCTTCGAGCATAGTGTATCATGACCGAGAGAGAGGTAGAGGAAGAGCGACAGGTATTCCCACTACTCCGCATGAGTGCGCGAGGAGGAAGGCGGCGCGCGGCTTCTCTGCGCGTTCCGTGCATACAAGTTAGTTAGCCAGCGCTCCCCTCTCCTAGACTTTCTCTATCTTCCCATTTTCGAGCGAGCGAACGATTGTACAGTGTGAACTTGGAGAGACACTCTCATTTCGGCAGTCATACTGACCACACGCCTCGACCCATCGCTGTGCAACGCAAGGCGCTCAGCGAACGGTTAAGCGTATCCTCTCCCATCCTCTTGCCGACTTGAGACCAGAGAGGAATTGATGAGCCCCGCTGGTGCACAACGCAAGGCGTGTAGCGAACTGTCAATTCATTCCTAAAAAATTAATATTTTCCCTACATCCCCCCCCCCCTCCGGAACCAAGTCAGCGGCATATAGTGCAAGGCGCACCTATGCGCAACGACGACGCCTGGGGGATCCTTCTGATGGAATGCGCATATTAGACTCGGGCCTACAGAAACCCTAATCTGACACGGACGACGGACGCAACGACAGATCTACAGAACGTAATAGGTTACAACATGGCGCCCGAACAGGGACCCGAGTGAGATATGATAGCATGATTTACGCAGGGGGCAGGAGAAAGTGATTAGTTTCGTGCAGGATAAAGATGTTTGATTAAATATACCTTAAAAGGAAAATAGCATCAAAGCTCTCTAGTCATAAAGCGGTTTTTTCTCGTGCGTGAATGTGAAAATTCCAATATTGTGTTCAAAATTGAAACAGAAAAGTGAAAATATTAAATGAAAATCTGCGGAAGATAGAATTTGAACGTAAATCAGTAATTCCGAAACAAGCAAATTCCTTTGGTATGTGGCGTGTTGACCACGCTTCGCGAGCATAGGTCAGAGAGAATAACAAACGCCCGGTTTCTATTACAATACCTTAAGTGTTTACTTACTTATTTCTCAGGGAATTTATCATTCTCGTAATTGAGTTTATTTTATAAGTAAATTTTTTTGAATAGGCGGAATAGCAAAATAATGATTTCCGACGTGCATTCGGTGTTCGCGGAGTCGAAGTTAATCTATAGGGTAATAGAGCTAGAAATGAAATTAAAAGAACAAGAATTATTAAATAAGAAAATATCGGAATTTAATAATTATATTATCAATAAAGTCTTACGAATGGCGAGGAAACAACGTAAAATAGGAAAACACGTGGGCAAATTAACCACATTCACGATTGGAAAATACAGGAATCTAGAAAGACGTTTAGAAGAGCGCAAAAGGCATATCGAGGCTCTCACAAGTAAATTAGAAAATTTGAAATTAAATTAAGAAGAAGTTAATCGTAGTTAAGATAATTCTATTACGGCTAAATAATATTAATTAAAATGTATTAAAACTAAAAAACTAGAAAATACAAAAAAAAACTAAAAAGCACAAAAATAATATGATAAAAAAATGATGAGAAAGATTAGGGTAACTGGGATAAATAGAAAGTTAAATTTCACTAGTAGTGACAAGTAGAAATAATATCCTATCACGAGTGAAATTTTGAAACGAAATTAAAATTTTGAAAGGAAATATCAGCGTAAGCAAATTCCTTTGGTATGTTGCGTGCTAACCGTGCTCCGCGAGCGTAGATCACGATCATAACAAACGCGCACTACCTTCTCTTACTTGCCGTGTTATGACAAACACTAGGTGTTGTACACAGTTGTAAGCGACCTTAAGCTAATTACACATTGTGTCTATCATTTTCATACTTAATATTTTTTTTTAAGTACTTTTCTGAAATAAAGTAGCATAAATAAGCTTATTCCAGATAAAGATAATGTGAATTCGAATAATTGTAATTTTGAAAAATTATATTCGATAAAATTATTAGAAATTTAAAAAATTAAATTTTGCAGTTATTTTTAATTGGTCTCAATATTCTGTCAACTCAAATTCTTGAATTACCATTATTGTAAATTAGAATTCCTCAAAATGGCTAAGTCTCGTAGATCATTAGGTTTGTCTCGACAGTTACATAGCATGTCTATGGACGAAGAGAAAGACAAATATTTATATAAGCAGCAGGAATTAATATATAGGGATCAGGAGACACTGGAAACAAAGTTAGATAGAATTTTAGCGGTGATAAGCAATGAACCCGAGAAAGTAGAGGAAATTAATAGGCATTTACAAGCATGCCCAAGAAGGAACGAATTGGATGCCTTATCAGAAAGTATGAAATCGTGGACCACTAAAATTGAAAATGTGAGTCACGAACTTAAAGATTTAAAAAAATTTGTAGAAAATGATACCTTGATTATTGAGGTTAAAGATAACTTGTTGGAAAAATTAAAAGAGAGTTGTGACGAACTTCAATCGCAAATTGAGCAGTTAAAAAAGACAAAAATTAACAATAATAATGATAATGTAGAAACTCTTATAAATTCTGAAAAAACAAAGATAAAAATTCCAATTCCTTCTTTCAAGGGTACTGATCAGGAAAGACCAGTTAAATTCTTGAGTGATTTAGATAGATATATTTTACTGATGAAAATCAACGCGAAAGAAAGTATTCAAATTGTTTCCCGAGCTCTAGAGGGATTAGCAAAAGATTGGTGGTATATCCATGAAAGTGACGTACGGGAATACGAGCAATTTAAAAATTTATTTAAAGATAGATTTTGGAATTCTACGATACAACGACAAACCCGTCGGAAAGTGGAGATTGATACCTTCTACGCGGGGGGCAAATTAGATAGGGTTACTTACGCGACAACGATTTTCGGGTACGCGAAGGAGCTAGAATTATCATATTCCGACGAGGAAATATCAGAAAAATTAGTAGAACATTTTGAGAAAGGGATCAGACACGCTTTCTCGGGTCAACAATTAAACTCAAAAAATACGCTTTTTCAAATTCTAATCGATTATGATAATGATGATATGAGAGCCCAGAATAGAAGGAATAACAGAGACCAAAATAAAAACGAAGCAACATCTGACGAAGCAAAATCCAAATCAAAACATAAGTGAAAACCAACCAAGAAAACAATGGCATTCTCGAAATGCAAACGGTACTCAAATTCTCAATAAAAATAAAACTCCGAAACGTGATACGAAAAAGCACACACCTCCAGTGAGTAATAAAACCGCGCAAAAATATCATAACGATATCGATATTCTAGGTATCGAGATAGCAGCAACGACATCAACTCCGAAATCGGAAAACTAAATGTAGTTGTATCTTCAGACTCGGAAAGTACGCAAATTGAAAATTATCGAGATGGAACTGCGTATAAATTTCCAAATAAAATCGAATTACTATCTGCTGATTTAATAAAGGCTCCAGAGGTTTTAACTTTAAACATAGATAGTTTAATAAACGTTAAAGAGGATTTAGCTTTTGATATTGATCCTAGTGAGGAAACTACTGAATATTCACAGTGTCCAGAGATAAATATTTCATTAAATGGAAAAATAGTTAATTCATTAATAGACACTGGTAGCGAAGTAACGGCTATATCAGAAAAATTTTACAATGAGAATTTAGAATATTTCAAATCATGTCCGACATTACCATTATGCGGAAAATTTATTAAAGCAGCGACAGGAAATAAATCGGAACGCTTAAAATTACAGGTGATGATACCTACTCAAATAAATAATTTGAAAATGAATCTAATATATATTGTAGTACCAAAGCTAATAAAAGAATGTATAATCGGGATTGATTCCCAAGAAAAATTAAAAATGATAATTAACACTGAGGCAAAAAATATAAAGATTACGGTAAATAATAAAACAGAGTCGATATCGTATAATATAGTTAGCATAATTGATTTAAAACAATATTCTACTTTGAATATTATTGAATGTCTTGATGGCGAAAATGACCATAAATCATTACATTCAAAGACGGATCTTGAGTTTCAGATTACTGAATGTCTTGATGGCGAAAATGACCTTTTTTGCATAGTATACATAAAGTACGTCGATTCGCATCGTTTTCAGTGCGTAAAGTTGAATTTCACACATAGTGTGCGTAAAGCTTCGCTTTTACACATTTATTTCATTTTTTTTTTGTAGAAGGTTTGCGTTTTAATTCTACATTTATAAATATATTTAGATAACTTTGTAAATATAGCCTATGATATATATAAATTTAATACGTACTTATTCATATGATTAAAGTGTACATAGAAATATTGAATGTAAGTATCCTGATTGCAGGTATATTTAAAATTAAAAAACCCAGTTATCATAATTTTTATCGAAATCGTTTTTATGATTTATTATTTTTATTTATGAAAACGTTGAGTAGAACAAAATTTTCAATATTATCTATAACTTTTGTATTTGAAATTTTTGAGAATAGTCAAATTCTGTTGAATAATATCTGCTCACGAGTGTTCCTGACTACATATACTTATACAATCTCAATTGCGAACATACAAGTACTTGCGGCACAATCAGTAATACCGCGAAGCGGAAAGGAGTAAACTGCAGAATTAAGAAAAAAGAAGTCAACACTGATGCATTCGGTAACGGCAATCTCACATATAGCGCTGCTTGCACATGAGTACTATTGCAGCAGCCGTAACCGCTACCTCGACTATACCTATAGGCTACATGCTTCGTGCACACACAGCGGAAAAATGCATGCGAGATGCGACCCACGTGATCGCCAGCGCTCTTTGACCTAAATATATGTATATATAGGTCGCGCCGTGCGCGCTTTCTGCTACTGATGGCCAGTAATACTGTATACTGCGGAGTGCGGACTATGCAGACTACGCAGCGTGCGCGCGTGTGTCCGTGGCGCGTGGCGTCTGATGTCAACAATCGCACCGCTTGGCTCCCGGCGTAGTGATTGTCGTCCCTTTTAGCATGTTCGCCGGTTGCTGAGGATTCATCGAAGACACAAAAGCAGTGTATCAACGGCGAGAGCAGATTTGGTAAGCCCGTTCTCGTTCCTAACCACTCTGATGGGTCAGCTGATGGTACTTTTTCTTGTTGCAGGTATCTGTACGTGGCAACGGGAGGAGTGTAAACAACAAACACTACTGCAGACCGTTTCTTGAATATGGAAATATTATCTGAGTTGTTTATTTATTAGTTATATGTGGTTTTTAGCTTCTCAACTTTCCTTGTTTGCTTCTTACACTACTGGCTATGTGTACAGTGTTGTGACTCTCAGCGACTCTCAGGTTGGAACTGCTTGCAGCAATGAAACGAGTAAATGCTTCCACTAGTGACCTTGACCTCTTGTTGTTACCTGGTGGTATCTGGTTCAGCGAATGAACTAGAACCGTTGCTGCAGACTTTTCTTTTGTATGGTAATGTTTTTATCGGTGTCATCTATTTATTAGTCATATGTGGTTTTTAAGTGTTCTACTTTCCTTGCTTGTCTCCCAGAGTGAAGGCTGATCTACTATGTAATGTGCTTTGATGATTCTTAGGCTGAGCCAGTCCAGGACTTTGATGATTCTCAGCAGACTGGCATCCATGAAGTAGTGCCAGCTTAGATTATTGAACCTTTTTTTGCTGTTTCTACATCTTCATCAGTGATCTTCAAGTTTTAGCGCACAAGAATGTGAGGGGAAATTAGAAAGTGTTAATTAGAAACTGGGGGATATTATAAAAGTGCTGTATGTGTGTATGTGTGGTTAGATGTTATATGGGTAGGTAGTTGTCGTTGGTAATATTAACTCGTCTAGCTAATTATTAAGTTTGGTCAGGGTGTAAGAACTCACCTGAGGGTATCTGTCGTATTAAAATACATGATTATGTATTTCACAGATTTTTACCGCGTGAAACTTGCTTATTTAATAGTTTTCTATACACTGTACAACTAACAGAATTAGCTAGAACGCTGCATTCTTTATGCATTAAAATTTACCAAATTACAAAATTTATAGCTTATATATTACACAAAAGTTTTTTTTTTGTAAATATGACATTATTTTAACATGTACTTATATAATATAATATCACACAATTTTGATTATTTTAGTTCAATTGCTTAAGTCCTAGGGACATAGTTAATGGGTGAAGCTATGTAATCTTATTTTTAAATTTCTTAAATTTATTATCATCACAGTAAGATGACATAATTATATAATTTTACCAACCCAATTTTTATGCATTTTTCTAATTTTAATTCTACTACATTCTAAGTTCTTTAGATCATTTGACAAGAAATTATAACTTTTGACAGCTTCTATGTAACAGTTTTTGTTACTTACTGTTTTACTTTTTTATTGTCATCTATACACTTCTATTTCTTAAATTAATTGTTTTTCTCTAATATTTAATTTCTCATAATGATAGAAAATCGATTCAAAACAAAATAATTATTTAATATTTAAAGGGTATTCTTCAAATACAAAAATATTTTTGTATTCAAGTTTAATGATTTTATTTTATAGATTATTTAATAATTTTATACTATTCATATAGGTATAAAGCATCCCAAGCTATTATCCCATTATCTTTAATATTATTAAAAAGAGCATAATATAATATCAACAATGTTTTAGTTTGCGTAATCTTTGTCTTTTTGTAGAAAACAGGGACACAGATATTTCGTTTCATTACTTATTGTTTCCAATGTTTATCCCATTAAATATTGTAATCAAATGTAATTTTGTATATTATTATTATATTTTTGTAATTATGTTAACTTTGAAATGTTATATCGCTTTTCTGGTCTTAGTTATATCTATTGTATCGAATATTTCTGTGTCAAATCGAATTCTATCCAATAATAATCGAAAAGTCAATCTACGAGGTTTTGAAGCATTAAAAATTATGTTTATACGTTTAGAAATGATTGTATATATTACTTGGAGTAAGTTTTGTTTCAACGTTGTCTATATGCTTTGTACTTAAGTTTTATTGAAAGACGAATCCTTGTTATATTTATAATTTGTCCGAAGTAAGACTCTAAAGTTATAGCCGAAAATCGTTTATTTTATGTATATTTTAGCGTTTAGATTCGTTTTTATCGGATTAGCTCATTAAGAACTGATTTTACACAAAAATGTTAAATAGGAAAAATTTTTGTTTAACTATTATCTACAACTTTTGTATTTAACATTTTTATGTAAAATCAAATTCTGTCAAGTTGTAGTTGAAAATCGTCCATTTTATGTATATTGTGGCGTTTAAAATCGTTTTTATAAGTCTAACTCGTTAGGAGTTGATTTTACACAAAAATATTAAAGGGAAAAAAGTTTTGTTTCTGTATTATCTACAACTTTTGTATTTAACATTTTTGTATAAAATCAAATTCTTTTTTTCCTGTTTTTCGTAGTTATGTTGGCAAATATTGCTCGGACAAAAAAGTGTTCAACATAAAAAAGGTGTATTTTAGTTAGTTTTAGCAGATAGACCTAAGCTACATGGTAGCTTAAAATTAATTTTTCTAGACGAAAGGCTTAAAAATCGATGTTTTGCAATTTTTCTTTGTGCTGCCATTTTGAAAATTTTCTATCGATCGTTCTCGCTGGAGAACTGGAACTTTGGTGTAATTCGACGGGTATTTGCCTGGAATCCCGAAGGAATCGGTCGAAAATTCATTGAGATAAAAGTATGGATGAAAGTATGGCTTCAAGTATGGCTGAACGTTATCGTTTGGATTGCGTAAGAAGAATGTAGGATTCGATTTTTTTCCACAACCTTGACTGAAATTTACCTAAACTTTGTATTAAGTTACGAGTAAGTAGATCGTATTTATCATTCTTACCCAAGCTTTGGTGAAACTTAACATTAACTTTGTATGAAGTTTTACGTAAGTTAATCGTAAGATTTCAATTTGGTTTTCCAAACTTTCAAAGAGATGAACTGAGGCAAAGTGAATATAAACGTATGAAGTATTTCCTAAAGCGAGTGTAAGATCCGTATTTTTACACAAACAATAAAAATCTAATTCCGCCGTTTTTGAGATGTCCGATAATTTTATTATCGGAATTCAATTTTGACAATGCAGAATATCTACAAAAAAATCTTATTCCGCCATCTTTGAGTTTCCCGATAATTGTGTTATCGGAATACAATTTTGAACACGCAAGATAGCTACCAAAAAATTGGCAACATCCAAAGCACCGCGGAAAACCCCCCTTTAGTCCGAAAAAATGCCAATAAAAATCTAATTCCGCCGTTATTGAGATCCCCCATAATTTTATTATCGGAATCCAATTTTCTCAATCCAGAATATGTACAAAAAATTTGGCAACCCCCAAAGCACCGCGGAAGACAACCAACTGCCACTTTCGTCCGAAAAATGGCAAAAAATCTAATTCCGCCGCTTTTGAGATCCCCGATAACTTTATTCCAGTAATACAATTCGGCGGATGCAAGATAGCTACAAAAAAATTGGCTATCCACATAGCACCAAGGAAGACTCGAACGACCTCTAAAGCACAAAAAACGGCAAAATAAATCTAATTCCGCCGTTTTTGAGATTCCCGATAATTTTAGTATCGGTATATAATTTTGAGCATGCAAGATAGCTAAAAAAAATTGGCAATCCCCAAAGTATCGCAGTACACCCCCAAAGAATTTTTTGCGATTCTTTCGTGCTTAAAGGATAGTTTGGACGTCTTCCGCGGTACTTTGGAGGTTGCCAATTTTTTTGTAGCTATCTTGCATGCTGAAAATTGTATTCCCGGAATAAAATTATCCGGGATCTCAAAAACGGCGGAATTAGATTTTTTGTGATTTTTCGTGCTTTAGGGGTACTTTGGCGGTCTTCCGCGGTGCACTGGGGGTTGCCATTATTTGTGTACATATTCTGCAAGATTAAAATGATTAACTTACGTAAAACATCATACAAAGTTAATGTTAAGTTTCGGTCAAGTTTGGGAAAAGAAAAATCAAATACGATCTACTCACGGGAAACTTATTACAAAATTTAGGTGAATTTCAGTCACTGTTGTGGAAATAATTCGAATACTACGATCTCCTTACGGAATCTAATCGTTAACTTTCAGCCATACTTTAAGACATACTCTCATCCATATTTTAAGCCATAATTTCAGCCATACTTTAAGCCATCCTTCAAGCCATAGTTTAAGCCATACTTTCAGCCATACTTTCATCCATACTTTAAGCCATACTTTCAGCCATACTTTAAGCCATACTTTCAGGCATACTTTAGAAAGAGCTTGTCACAACCATCGACAGGATACTTAATATGAACTTCCGATTATTTTCCGTCAATGTTCGTGTAAAAATAGGAATCTTACACTCGCCTTAGGAAATACTTCATATGTTTATATTAACTTTGGCTCAGTTTATCTCTTTTAAAGTTTGGAAAACCGAATTGATATCTTACGATTAAATTACGTAAAACATCATACAAGGTTAATGTAAAAATTGTTGTTTTGGTCAATTCTCACCAGATCTGTTGGGAGCAGGAAAGAAAATAGACTACGATGCTAAGTAGTTGCAACGTTTCGTCGACGGGTTTGTCGACCTCTTCAGGCTAAGTTATCGCACAGCGATCCGTCGAGTAATGGTACACGACGGAGTAACATTACTCGACGGATCGCTGTGCGATAACTTAGCCTGAAGAGGTCGACAAATCCGTCGACGAAACGTTGCAACTACTTAGCATCGTAGTCTATTTTCTTTCCTGCTCCCAACGGATCTGGTCAGAATTGACCAAAACAACAATTTTTACATTTGACAATGGGGAGTAAAATTGTGAATACAATTACAAACTCAAGTTAATACAAGGTTAATGTTAAGTTTCGGTAAAGTTTGGGAAAATAATGATAAATACATTCTACTCACGAGAAACGTAATACAAAATTTAGGTGAATTACAGTCAAGGTTGTAGAAATAATTCGAAAACTACGATCTCCTTACGAAATCTAAACGATAACTCTCAGCCATACTTTAAGGCATACTTTCAGCCATACTTTATGCCATACTTTCAGCCATACTTTAAGCCATACCTTCACCCATACCGTAAGACATACTTTCAGACATACTTTAAGCCATACTTTCAGCCATACTTTAAGCCATACTTTAGAAAATGCTTGTCACGACCATCGACAGGAAACTTAATATGAACTTCAGATTAGTTTCCGTCAATGATCGTGTAAAAATAGGAATCTTACACTCGCCTTAGGAAATACTTCATATGTTTATATTAACATTGGCTCAGTTCAACTCTTTTAAAGTTTGGAAAACCGAATTGAAATCTTACGATTAAATTACGTAAAACGTCATACAAGGTTAATGTTAAGTTTCGTTAAAGTTTGGGAAAAGAACGTTCAAATACTTTCTACTTACGGGAAACTTAATCCAAAATTTAAGTGAATTTCAGTCAAGGTTGTGGAGATAATTCGAATCCTACGATCTCCTTACGGAATTTAAACGTTAACTTTCAGCCATACTTTGAGCCATACTTTAAGTCATACTTTCAGCCATACTTTCAGCCATACTTTAAGCCATACTTTAAGCCATACTTTCAGCCATACTTTAAGCCATACTTTAAGCCATACTTTCATCCATACTTCAAGCCATACTTTCAGCCATACTTTAAGCCATACTTTCAGCCATACTTTAGAAAAGCCTTGTCACAACCATCAACAGTAAACTTAATATGAACTTTAGATTAGTTTCTGTCAATGTTCGTGTAAAAATAGGAATCTTGCACTCGCCTTAGGAAATACTTCATATGTTTATATTAACTTTGGCTCCATTCATCTCTTTTAAAGTTTGGAAAACCGAATCGAAATCTTACGATTAAATTACGTAAAACATCATACAAGGTCAATGTTAAGTTTGGTAAAGTTTAGGAAAAGAACTATCAAATAGGTTCTACTCATGGGACACTTAATACAAAAGTTAGGAAACTTAATACAAAATTTAGGTGAATTTCAGTCAAGGTTGTGGAAATAATTCGAATACTACGATCTCCTTACGGAATCCAAACGATAATTTTCAGCCATACTTTAAGCCATACTTTAAGCCATACTTTCAGCCATACTTTAAGCCATACTTTCATCCATTCTGTAAGCCATACTTTCATCCATACTTCAAGCCATACTTTCAGACATACTTTAAGCCATATTTTCAGCCATACTTTAGAAAATGCTAGTCACAAGCATCGACGGAAAACTTAGTATGAACTTCAGATTACTTTCCGCCCATGTTCGTGTAAAAATACAAATCTTACACGCGCCTTAGGAAATACTTCACATATTTATATAAACTTTGGCTCAGTTCATCTCCTTTAATGTTCGGAAAACCGAATTCAAATCTTACCATTAAATTACGTAAAACATCATACAAGGTTAATGTTATATTTCGGTAAAGTTTGGGAAAATAATGATAAATATGTTCTACTGACGGGAAACTTAATACAAAAAATTTTGGTAAATTTCAGTCAAGGTTGTGGAAATAATTCGAATCCTACGATCTCCTTACGGAATCTAAACGTTAACTTTCAGCCATACCTTAAGCCACACTTTAATCCATACTTTCATCCATACTTGAAGCCATACTTTCAGCCATACTTTAAGCCATACTTTCAGCCATACTTTGGGAAAAGCTTGTCACAACCATCGACAGAAAACTTAATATGAACTTTAGATTAGTTTCTGTCAATGTTCGTGTAAAAATAGGAATCTTACACTCGCCTTAGGAAATACTTCATATGTTTATATTAACTTTGGCTCCGTTCATCTCTTTTAAAGTTTGGAAAACCGAATTGAAATCTTACGATTAAATTACGTAAAACATCATACAAGGTTAATGTTAAGTTTCGGTAAAGTTTGGGAAAATAATGATAAATACGATCTCCTTACGGAATCTGAACGATAACTTTCAGCCATACTTTAAGCCATACTTTCATCTATACTATAAGCCATACACTCAGTCATACTTTAAGCCATACTTTCAGCTATTCTTTCAGCTATACTTCAAGCCATACGTTAAGCCATATTTTAAGCCATATTTTCAACCATACTTTAAGCCATACTTTCATGCATACTTCAAGCCACACTTTCAGCCATACTTTAAGCCATACTTTAAGCCATACTTTAGAAAAGGCTTGTCACAACCATCGACGGAAAACTTAGTGTGAACTTCAGATTAGTTTCCGCCCATGTTCGTGTAAAAATACGAATCTGACACTCGCCTTATGAAATACTTCATATATTTATATTCACTTTGCCTCAGTTCCTCTCTTTGAAGGTTTGGAAAACGAAATTGAAATCTTTTGATTAAATTACGTAAAACTTCATACAAAGTTAATGTTAAGTTTCACCTAAGTTTGGGAAAAGAGTGATAAATACGCTCTACTTACGGGAAACTTACTATTAAATTTAGGTGAATTTCAGTCAATGTTGTGCGAAAAATTCGAATTCGACGCTTTCCGTACGGAATCCTTTATACTTTCAGCCATACCTGCGTAGAAATCAAAACTATTGGATCTACATTGGTAATGTATTGGCAATAGATATGGAAAGTATATTGGCACTATATTGCAAAACCTATTTCCAATATATTGCAATTATTGTGCCAAGCAGGTATCTCACACATATCGCCAATAGGTTTGCAATATAGTTCCCATATGCTACCCAATATATTTCCAATATACTAGCAATATATTGTCAATTTTTTAACTTAATATATCGATATCGAGGTCGGTCAAAGGCGGTATGGTCTTTAAACTTAATAAATTTCGATAAATGGACATAAAAACCAAACCTTAAATATTTTTCGAAAAAATAATTTTGCTATCTTTTTTATTTTTGTGCTACGTCAATTTTGACTGCACCATGGTGTTCCTCGGTCGCCAAAACCCTTAGACTCACCGCTTTTCCAACCTTTTCACAATTTTCGAGGGAGAAAATTCAATGTCAGGATAATTTGCTTACGCGATATACATAAGTAGAATGAAAATTTAAAATATATTAAAAAAAGAAAATGAAAAACAAAAAAATAGTACAAATCAATATTATCTACACAAGGGGAAAATAGTACATTATGATACAAGTGCGATAAGTGGTCCATTATGTCACGGTGTGAAGTTAGGGCCCGAGCGTAGCGAGGGTCCTATCACGGCGTGTAATGGGTTACTTAACGTACTAGTATCGTACAATTTTTTATAACACTGCATGCCTTAAGTTCGCTGTCGCGCCTATCCGTGCGCTAAGCAGTCCATTAGGGCACCGTGAGATTAGTGCACGAGCGTAGCGAGTGCGATAAACTCGGTGAAATAATAGACTACTTATCGCACGGATATGCGTAACATAAGTGCGGACTTAAGTCACGCAGTGCTATAAATGTTATTTACACAAAAAGCAAATACAAAGCTTTATCAATGTTATGTGTATATTCTCAAAAGAAAAATGGATAATGCTTTAAAACAATTTGGGACATATTGAACAAGTGTTTTTTAGTGAAATATGTAATAAAAAAATCGATTTTTCGTCATTTTAAAGGTCTCTGACCCCCTTAATGAATGTTTTTGGGTCTCGTCGGAGGAAAAATACAAAATCATTTATTATTCAGAATGTTATAACCATGGCCGTGGTGGTTCATAAATTCGTGAAAATGGTAAAAGGAATGTATTTTTTAAATTTGCTTTAACTTTGAAGGTTTTGGATAATTATGAAATTTTTCTTCGGTAAGTAACAATGAAATAAATTAAGAAACAAAATCTTATCTTGAAAAATGAAATCGTAGTTAATGAAAAAAGATCACTGTGTTTTATCAATAATTGTTTGTACTGACGAAATCTGTTTAGTTATGTTAAATAGACTTTCTTTATAACAGATTAACTATTTATATTATTTGAAATGGCTTAATTACATTACAGCTATTGCTCTTACATATTTTAGACAACCTCTTGTTTTAACACTGCTTTAATTTGGGAGTCGCGCATGAACCTCTTTAACTAGAAATACGATTTTTGTTACCATTAATAGAAGTTTTCCTTTCAATTCACATTCTTATTATCTATTTACGTTACAGTTTATTGAAGATTATAGGTAGGTAGATCTACTTTTTTGTATGAACTTTTAATGTTCAAGGCGCGAGAACTTTTAATGTAAGGCTGCGAAGCGGCAGCATCTCTAATTTTGCAATTTTTTCAACAAACAATACTCTTGGGCATCATAGGCTAGAGTGTTGTGCTGCTCTAGATGTTTTAGCGAAGCCGATAGATTTATTTAAGCACGAGAACTGTTTACGTAAGGATACGAGGTGCCTGTGTACGCGATTTCTTGATTTCTAATAGAAAAACGCTTGTGTTTAAAAGGGTAATGTGTTACCAGCCACCTGAGCTCATCGTGGGGTTAAAATAATATTTTAAGCCAGAAAATCCTTTACATAAATTTTGACAACGGTCGTGTAACTGTTTTATCGTTTTCTTATTGAATGATCCATTGATGATTAGAAGGATAACGCGCTTGCGAGGATGAGAAATTCATTTTAGCGCAAGAACTTTTGTCGTAATACTGCAAGGCAGCATCGTCCGTAATTTTTCGAGTGAGCTTGTCGCTGCATGGCTGTACAGCTGTTTACGAGTCTGAAAATAAAAGTTGAACTGGTGACGAAACGAAACGAACGCTTCCCGGGTTTTCATCAAGAAATTCAATGGTTAACATGATTTAAACTAAAGAACTTTCCATGTAACGCTCTAAAATAGCAGTGCCGTCGATTTCTCGTTTTTTGTAAAGACTAATGACAAAATTAGAGTATAAAATAAAAGTATTTTATCATGCTTTAATTCTGAATACGTAAAATGATAGGATAATCAGATAATTTTTTTAAACGAAAAATTATTTTCATATTTTATGTTAATTTATTTATTTAGTTTAAAATACCTAAAGTATAGAAAATCAATATAAAAATTCAAATGTAACGAGTATAGCAAATCTTCACGCCTATTCTTTATGACCAATCTAAATCAATTTTCAAATGTTGCACAACATCGGGCCCACGTTTTTTAAGAAAGGAAATACATGACTCGCTCTGTATTTATCAACAAGGGATATCAACTATGATGCGTTCATAGTTTCACTAGCTTTTGGCCGATCAAACGAAAGCTTTCCTCGCCAGCTGTCTTGAAAATGAGTCCAGTACTGAAATCGACTTGTCACAGAAATGGCTGAATTCTGTTTATAAGGTAAATCGAAGTAGACAAAAACAGATTTTGAAATTTGCAGCTCTCTCAGTTTCCCAGGGCTTCTATACGAAGCCAACGTTCGTAAGTTTTATTTGATTATAGTCAACAATAAAATGGCTTGCATCAAACAAAAGAGCTTAAAATTTTGCATCGAAAGCGATTTCGAACTCGATTCCGTCGAGTGCAAAGTTCCGAGATAATTAATCGAAAAGAAATAAACGCTGTGGGAGCGAGAGACACGAGAAGCATACCGCAGCGCGGGACGAAAGTCGGGGGCATGTTTATTTCTTTTCGATTAATTATCTCGGTACTTTGCACTCATCAGAATCGAGTAAAAAATCGTTTCTGATTCAAAATTTTGCGCTCTTTCGTTTGGTGTAAGCCATTTAGTTGTAGACTAAGCGGTTCTCGAGATATGAGTAAATAAAACTTTCAAACGCTGTTTTCGGATAGAACCCTTGGACCTAGGAATCTGCAAATTTCAAAATCGGTTTTTGCGACCTCGATTTACCTTATAACCAATATGCAGTCATTTCTGTGACAAGTCGATTTCACAGTGATTTTTACTACGGACTAAATCGTTGCGCTCCTCGATTGCTCCGCTTCCCCCTTACCTCCCGCTTCCGTAGACGTACTCCGTAGCAACGGTTGCCCCCCACTCTTTGCCGCGGCGGCCGCCGCTCAGCTCGCGCCACCGCTTTGCCAGGGCCGACGCTATGCGGGAAATTCCACTGTGCTTAACTGAGGTGTGGAAAACTTGCCGGAAAATTTTGCCATGACAATAAATAAATCTCAAGGACAGAATTTCGATTCTATTGGAATTTTTATTAGACGACCACTATTTTCACATGGTCAGTTATATGTTGCTTTATCCCGATGTAAAAATCCTAACAATATATTTATTGAAAATTGTTCAGAAAATTCTTTAATAATGGATAACATTGTATGGAAAGAAATTTTTGAAATTTAATCTATAATTTACATTATAAGATTTGATGAGTGAAAATTTATGTCGTATTTGTATATGATCTCAACTTCTCCTAATCTCAAGGAATTTATAACAATAATCATTTTAATTAATATATTACCCTTTGTGAAAATATAAAACATGTTGTAACTTCTCATAAGTTTAATATCATAAATAATCTGAATATAGTTGTACATTTAATAAATAAATATTTCATAATTAGTTAATATATTAATGTGAAATATTTGTTTTTGTTTATTAAATGTAATAAAGATGTGAATTAATTTTCATTATATTTTAAACTTAGCACAATTTTTATTTTAAAGAAATTGCAATAATAAGTAATGAAAATTAATTCACATCTAACATAGTGGAGGAAGGAAGGGCTAGGTTGGACTCAAGGAAGATTACGGAGGGATGACTCCCATGGTTTTTAGGGCTACTGGCGATGAATTCCATGGTTGTGTTTAGGCTCATTATATAAAAAATTATTGTGTAATTCTATATGATTTCGGCATGTCACAAAATCATATATATAATTATTATTATTTCTTATATATAAAACCTAAGCTCAATAAAATCAAAAATTCAACGCGCCTATATCAGTACCTCAGTGGTGGTATGGAAAGCTGTTCCAAATGTGCGAATTGTGGTAATAGTTGAAAACATAATTGTCTATGTTGGTTCTAATAATAATTAGTATATTTTTGAGTTTTTTAAATGTTCGAATTCAAAGATTTAGTGACAGTTTTCTCTTTGATGGTTTTTCGATTATCACCAAAAACAATAGTCCGGTAGTAGTCCAGAGGTGGAGAGGACGGTGGAGGGGATGCTGGAGGGGTCGGTAGGTGGAGTACGGCGGAGGGGACCGTGGAGGGTGGTGGAGGGCACGGTGGAGGACGGTGGAGGGGAGGATGGAGGGCCGTGGAGGTGACGGTGGAGGACGGTGGAGGGCGGTAGAAAAGACGGTGGTCTGACTGAGATAAAAAATAACGTGATTTTTGAACGAATTTAACGTTAAAAAGTGGAGGGGACGGTGGAGGGACTGCGATCAGATATAGCAGTGACGCCTATATAATATAGGGAGATATATATAGTACAAAGTTTATTTTAGTTTTAAAAGACTAGGATGTAAGAATAATATATATAATATATCTAATGATAATTTTGTTTTTAGATTTGATAACTACTCTGCACCAATGGTTATTCGTGTCATCACAGTAAGTTTAGACTTATAGGATACAGCAGGTCAAGCAACGGGGAAGCACTACCTTTGCTGGAGACATAATTGTAGCAGCTGTGGTACTGCTGGTAGTCCTTAGAGCTGCCCTACCTGCGTTTCTGCTGCTAGAGGCTCTAAAAGGATTTTGGAGACTGCTGCATGCTGGTGGAAGTTGAAGTAGTTCTTTGCAGATGTTCAACTCTCAGTGGTGTGCTACCAGAGATGCTGTTGCTGTTCTGTTGCTGCTGCTATTTCCTCTTGCGATTAGATATTATTTTTAGCTGCTTCATTTTTTCACTGGGAGTATGCTGTTGTTGGTGGCTGATACTGTGGTCGCTACTGATGATACGACAATTGCTGCAAATGTTGTACCCTTTTCACCTTTCTTTCATAATATTCCTGTCTTCGTCACCTCGTCCTGTACTTATATTTAACTATCTAAATTTCAACTTTTACATTCTAGTGCGAGCTTGGATTCTATATTTTCTTTATTGATTTTTTACATTTCTTATTTTTTCAATAACAATATCAAGGAGCGCGGGAGCGCTCCGAAGGCAAGTATAGAAGAAGTCTGAAGGAGCGGCCCGTGCTACTTATGCATCGAAATGGATGTGCGAGAAATTCAATACGCCTATATACGTATTAGATTCGTTTGAACTACATTAATATGTAGCCTTAATTGAAAGCCATTTCATTTCTCTACTCAAATCGAAAGGTTTCATTTAAAAAGATTGTCTCGTTCAAAAGATTTAGAGATCTGAATGTTTTTATGCACTGCTTCCTTTCCGAATTTTTCTGCATATTCTTCCGTGTGCACAAACTATACATTTTTGTCTGACCGGTACATAGTATAGCATTTTTGACCGATTGGCAAATGAGAGAGAGAGAGAGAGAGAGTGCAAGAGAGTGCAAGAGAGTGCAAGGGAGAGAGAGAGAGAATGAGAGAAGAGCGAGGGAGAGCGAGAGAGTGAGAGAGAGAAGAGCGAGAGGGAGGGAGAGAGAGAATCCGTATATGGTATCAACCTAACCTTGTTATTTTCATACATATTTTCAGAAAATCTTTATAAATAATATAATTAAAAGATGAAAATTGTATTAAAATGGGACATGACGTGACACCCTGGTGTGGCACACGTGGCGCACTCGGGCGTATCAGTGCGCCGCGGCGGCCGCCGAGCGAAGTGATGTAACCTACAAACCAAAAACGAAGCAAGATGGATTAACAACTACGCAGTGCAATAATTTAGTTTTAACTAGTTTTTAGTTTCAATTATTACATTAAT
Source organism: Torymus aiolomorphi (assembly GCA_036365515.1). Taxonomy (NCBI): domain Eukaryota; kingdom Metazoa; phylum Arthropoda; class Insecta; order Hymenoptera; family Torymidae; genus Torymus; species Torymus aiolomorphi. The sequence continues at coordinate 179,507,388 of CM070873.1, forward strand.
AATTAAGTAACGATTATTTCGACTGCGTATTAAGTTATATTTAGAGTAGAAAAAACAATGGTAAGAAAGTATAAAAAAAAAACCGTAAACGTAAGAAGTCTACTCCTGCTAATCTACCAAGCAAATTACGGAAGCCACTTGAAGACTTAAACAAAAATAGCTTACGTTTCCTTTCCATACCTCCTTGAAATTCCCACGCCTTCGTGAAAAGATTTTTAGGAACGGGGAGGGCGTAATTTTGCTTCAGGAGTAATTTGGCTTTCGCGAGAGTACGAGAGATCGGTGCGTCATCGTCGCACGGGAATCTCTCACGTAACTCGGCTGATTGGCTTGATTTTCTTTTTTTTGGTTTTGCCTTGCTGTGCTTGCTTTTAGATTATTTTTTTTGTATTGCTATAATTTCTAGTTCATAAATTAATTAATTTAAAGTAAGTTGGTGGGTAAAGTACTCGGCCGAGGCTAACTGAGGAAAGATTAAAATGGAACACCACGATTGGAGTTGGGCTTCGCTCGGTCTCGACGAAAATGATTTAATATGCGTCGACCCGATAGCTGCAGCTGAAGCGCTGAAGAGATCAATTAATAAGTTAACCGACGGGGAAGTCGGGATGACTGCTCAGCGGTTCGAGCTGAATATTCGCTCAGACGCGATCATTTTGCGTAATAGGTTGGAGAGGCACGAGATACGACGCCATTTTGGCGCAGACGCCGCGCCATGGGACCCGGCCAGAGACGAGCCGGCGGACCAGTCCTCTTCTGCGCATAGTCCTTCGTCGTCGAGTAGGCATTCTGTTTCACGGTTTTAGCCATCTAGGGTTCCAGTGCAGCCGGTGGTAGCTCCAGAGTATGCAGGAGCAGAGCCGCTCTGCACATGCCAACCGATAAGCAGATTTCGTAATCCAATTTCGATGGAGGGGCCGTCGCAGATTTTTACGTCGAGGCTGCACATCGAAGTGAGTGAGCCGCGGCGTGCGGCCGAGCAGCCTACAGCTGCCAGACATGTTGCTCCAGCATTACAGAGTTCTGACGCGCAGAGGCGTGTTAGCATCGCCGCGCCGGAAGTGTTTCATGACATGAGGGAGTGAGCTCCTAATCCGTGTGCACAATCCACACGTTATCCTCTCGGTCGACTTCGTGCTCACGAGCATAGCACATTCATGGAAAATACTATGGATTTAACGAGTGTGGCGAGTGCGCGGAACGAGATTCCATTATCCCTGAGTGAAAGAGGGGCGGGGCGGCAGCCGAATGGATTGTTCGACGGTACGTCGTTTTTGCCGCTTCCAGCGTTGCCGTCGCAGCAGATGAGATATCCGGCTGCTCCGTCCACAATGTATCCGGGGACAGAATTCGGCATCGTTGCTTCTGTGGTTGGTTCCCTGCCTTCGACTTGTATTCCTCAGCCTTCAGCTAATGTTGCTCTAGGAAATTTCGACGGCGTAGCAGGGCCTGCTGTCTACTCACAATGTCCAATGCGGCGAGTAACACCAGGTTATCATGAGCCGCCTCTCATGTCCTTAGCGTCACTCGCTCAAAATTTTGTTTCAGCTGGAACTTCACAATCGAGTGGATTTGAAGCACGAGTCGAGCCGGCGCGCACGTATTACAGTCAGCCAGCGCCGCCACCGTCGTTTCATTATCCGGCTGGGTATTTTCCGCAGCCATTCGTGTCTTCGCAGCCGCTGATGCCATATGCTCCAGTGTATTCTCCGTATCCGAGCAACGTTCCGCAAGCGCATTCGCATTTTTCGCCTGCAGTTCTGCCGCCTGTTGTGACAGGGCTTCATTCAGCTCCAATGCACAAAGATGCAAGGTTGCAGACTCACCCGGGAAGATTTGATGTTCCTGCTCCTGGGATGAGTCAAGATGCGTCGTTTTTCGAGCGTTCATCGCTTTATAAAGAGAAACACACGACGGAGCTACTCACCAAGTGGCATATTTCGTTTAAAGGGGATAGGAAAAGAGACCCCGAAAGTTTCATTGCAGATCTAATGAAATGCAAAGACACTTACAAGCTGACTCTCGAGGAAATAGTGAAAGCCTTGCCATCAGCTCTCGATGATGAGTCGTGGCAATGGTTTCGCCGAGAATATCAGTTCTGGAGGACGTATGAAGAATTTGTGACTACGGAAGGAGCTGGAGGTGCGAACGCAAGGACCAAGTGAGGAGATTTCCACTTATCTGCTGAAAGTGAAGGATCTGTTGGAACAGCTGAAGCCGCCGTTAATATTGGGAGAGCAGCTTGACCGAGTATACCAGAAGCTGCACCCATCATATCGGCTGCACATCGAGAGGAAGGACTTCGAAAATTTTCCGGAGTTGCAGAAGCTAGGGAAGCGAGAAGAGCTGAGGAGAGCACAGGAGAAAGCTTACAAGCCGCCGCCTCCGATAGCGGATTCAGCTTTCCCTGCTTCAGCGTACACTCCTCCGAAGCAGCAGCTGCAGGTGAAACTAGCCTGAGTGGTTCCGAGCACACTGGAAGAAAACGAGCTGAAGTTGTCCAGATCAAACAATCTCGCTCCTATAGCAGCCACACCGACGGAAGGAGGAGAGAAGCAGCGATCGTCGAGAGAACGGAAGTTCAAATCGACGGATGGACAGCGGAAAGAGAAAAAAAATCGGAAGCGAGATGCTCGCAGCAAGAGTAAGGGTCGGCGCAGCGACCAAAAGGGAAATGCTCGAGCGAAGCCGGCGGAGAGCGAGCCTAAACAGGAAGAGCTGAAGATGGAGACCGTCCCCCCGAAGGCAAAGTACGAGGACATGCAGCGACGGAAAATGCGAGAGCCATGTTTCCGCTGCGGCCAAGCCGGACATTGGAGACGTGAGTGTATGAACGCTGCAGTCTGCCTAATGTGCGGACAGCCTAATACCACGGGCGTCGATGTACCAAATGCAATTCGACTACGGCGGCGGGAAACGAGTAAGAGGTGAAGTTAACGGTGTCAACTCACCCCCTCCTACTTCAGACTCGACTCCTCCCACTTCTGATTAGATCGCGGTTACTCCAGAGCACAGTTCTGCAGGAGCTATAAGCTAGGGAGACATCCCTCAAGTTTTGGCTCGGGAATCAGTGATAATGAGAAGCGCTATCAGCAACGTCAAGCCAAGGTTATTCTTCAACATAGAATTGAATGGAAGAAAACTATTAGGCTTGCTCGACGATGGCTCCGTTCACTCGTATCCCGGCAAAGGCATCAGCAAGGAATTTGCCGAAAAATTGGAACAGGAAGCAGCTTCAGTACGCGTAGCTGATGGAGGTGCAGTGAAGCTACAAGGAGTACTGAATCTGACGGTGAGCATCGATAATACACAATTATCTATGCCTTTCCGTGTAGCAGATGAGCTACAGTACGACTGCATTCTCGGAATCGACTTCAAACGGTTGTTTAAGATGAAGATCGACTACGAGAACGATACATGGTGGACACCGAAAGGAGTAGTGCATCAGTTTTACCCTTACGGCCAAGATCCAATCTGCTTCCCAGCTCTAGCCAGCATAGGAGGACTGAGTCGTGCTACAGCTGATCAGCAGTTGCTTATTGACGAAATCAAACAGAAATTGATTCCACCGACACCGGAAAAGCTAGGGTTAGCTAATGTCGCCCCGCATTTCATTGACATTCAAGGAAATGAACCCATTCACCAAGCTCCTCGGAAGTATACTCCGAAGATGTTGCAGACGGCTCGGGCTGAAGTCGATAGGATGCTGGAGGAGGGAATTATCGAGCCCTTGGATAGCCCCTGGCGAAGCTGCCCTGTGTTAGTTCCGAAATTGTACGATCTGTTCCGATTTTGAATAGTCTATAGTCAAGTTAATAAGCATACTAAGTCTATCGCGTATCCATTGCGAAACATGGATGATATACTTGATAAGTTAAGTTCCGCTAAGTATATATCTAAGCTAGATTTAAGCCAGGCATACCACCAGATCCCATTGGATCCGAAGTGCAGACAGGTCACCGCATTTTCAGTACCAGGGCGAGGACTTTTCCACTTCATGCGGTTACCATAAGGGCTCACAAATGCTCCAGCTATGTTCCAGCGCATCATGGATAACCTAATCAAGGCTGCCTGGGAACTGTATGTGTTCGCCTACTTAGACGATGTCATTATCGTCTCGCCGACATTTGAAAAGCACGCAAAGTGGTTAGAGATCATGCTCACGGCGTTAAAAGATGCAAACCTACAGATTAACCTCAAAAAGTCTGAGTTTTGTTGCACGGAGGTTAAGCACTTAGGTTCTATGGTTAACGAGGACGGACTGAAGACTGATGAAGGCAAGGTGAAGCCCATCCTCGAGTATTCAGCACCCCTCAACATCAGGCAGTTGAGAAGATTTCTCGGCATGTTTGGCTGGTATTCCAGATTTATAGCTCACCTAGCAGGGTATAGAGCACCGCTAACCAAGCTGCTGAGTAAGGATGTTCGGTGGCAGTGGCACGAAGAGCAACAGCAAGCATTTGAGAAGCTGAAGCTCGCACTGACGCAAGCCCCTGTGCTTGCAAGGCCAGATCTGTCGCTACCGTTCACTCTGCAAACAGATGCGAGTGATTACGCTATAGCTGGAGTACTGACGCAAGCATTTGATGGCGAGGAGCACCCTATCTATTTTGTGAGTAAGACTCTGTCGAAGGCAGAGAGAAATTATACTGTCACTGAGAAGGAGTACCTCGCCGTCTTATGATCCGTCGAGAGGCTGCGAGGTTATTTGCCAGGTGAGAAGTTTACAGTAATCACGGATCACCACAGCCTGTTGTGGTTAAATAACCTCAAAGACCCAGCTGGCCGATTAGCGAGGTGGAATACGGTTCTGCAAATGTACAACATTGAATTTGTACACCGTAAGGGTGCGCTACACAAAGTTCCTGACGCTCTGTCGCGGGCATGGGAAGGAACTTATGAGCTTGCAGCCATAGCCACTGCTACAGCTGAAGATCCGTGGTATCAAGGGAGAATTAGTAATATTGAGAAAAACCCGAGGAAATACCCGGATTGGAAGGTAGTAAATGGATTACTGTACACGCATCGTCCGAATAAGACCGTGGATCCATTGCTGCAGGACATGGATGCGTGGAAGCTCGTCCTTCCGGAAGCAGATCGAGAAAAAGCCCTAGCTGAAGCTCATAACACTCCACAAGCAGGTCACTTAGGCGTGGAGAAGACTTTTGCGAGAGTGGCGACATATTATTTTTGGCCAGGCTATTATCGAGATGTGTGTTGGTACGTAGCTGCCTGCCAAGTATGTCAAGCTCACAAAAGCTCTCAGCAAGCTCCAGCTGGGCTGATGACGGAGAGAAACCTGGATGGTCCATGGGTTGTCGTAGCAGCTGATATAATGGGCCCAAAACCTCCCTCGCGTACTGGTAACAGGTATGTAATTGTCTTTGAAGACCTGTTTACCAGATACGTTGAGCTGAAGGCGTTGAAGAAAGCAGATGCTAAATCAGTGCTAAAAGCCTTTGAGGAATTGATCGTAAATCGTTGGGGTTGCCCTCGGGTTTTGCTTACGGATAATGGCACAGAATTCTCTAACCGGATGGTTACTGAGAGATTAGGTGAATATGGAATTCTACAATCCACGATTCCGCCCTACCATGCACAAGCAAACCCGGTGGAAAGAGTCAACCGTAATGTGCGACCAATGATCAACAGCTTTTTAGCCGAGGATCACCGAGATTGGGATTTGCACTTAAACAAATTGTGCTTCACGTTAAGTAGTGCTGTGCACTCGTCATTAGGGGTTTCTCCCGCGTTTCTTAATTTGGGCCGTAACCCTGTTCCCTCCACTTTACTCCGGAATCACATGGAAAATCCTATTCCTACCACTCCTCCGGACGTGGATAAATGGAAGACTCGTGCCAGCCGATTGCCTGCCTTGCATGATTTGGTACGCAGACACATGGATAAAGCTGTAGCAAGGCAAGCGCGAAATTACAACAAAAATCGACGAGAGGTCCTCTACCAAGTCGGAGACCTCGTAAGGCGCCAAAACCATGTGCTATCGTCCGCGAGGACCGATTTGCAGCTAAGCAAGCGCCTAGGTTTGTTGGACCGGCTAAGGTGGTAGAAGTCTACTCTCCAGTAGTGTATTTGGTGGAGGATCTCGATTCAAAGCGGCGGACGAAAGTATTCGTCAACGATCTAAAAAAGTATACGCCGCCGAGAGGCCTGCGACAGCTGGAAGCTCCAACTACAGGGACCAATTTTAAAATTGCAGAGGATGGACTCATCAGACGAGGAATGGAGGCCGTCCCTTCCCATCGGTCGAGGAACCAAGCTCGCCCGGCCGATGCCGACGCCAAGACAGGTCGGCCAGGGCCGAGGGCGCGGTCGAGGACGAGCAGCCCTCTTCACGCCACCGCCAGGATCGGCAGCAATTCATCCCCCGGGTCGCCCCCCCCGGGCTGCTCCAATTCCGGGGAGGTTTCCAGACCTCCGGGGAACCGGAGCAGGACCGCGACGGGGTCGAAGGCGACCCACGCTCGCCCTTGGTGATCCGGTACGGCTTCCCGACGGCCGAGCCTGAGATGCCGCGGTCACCCTCGCCGCAGAAGATAGAGGGAGAGCCAGTGTCTACGCGATCCAGCACCCAGCCGTCGAGGGAGGCCGGATAAGGGCGCCCCGGCTGCTGAAATTGCGGAGAATTTGGCTACAGCCGGATCCACTGCCCCCAGCCGCACAGAAGAGTCTGCTACATGTGTGGTCGAGAGGGAGTCAGTGTGCCCCCTGCCCCAGCTGTTGCCAACCCTGGGGCCAGCGTCTGCTGGAACGCCTAGGCAGGAAGTAGGTCCAGCTGCAGCGGTAGCATACCGAAATGTATATGTATGTGTAGTGTCGGTAGGGAGAGCCTAAAGCAATAAAGCAGCCTCCTGACCTCATCTAGATGGTTTTTCATTTATCTTACCTATCGCCTTCCATTTGATTTCCTAAGTAAGAGAGAGACGTTCTCTCACCAGCAAGCATGAAGCAGGTAGCAATAAAATAACATAATTCAGAGAGAGAAATTCGTGAATCGTTGGCTAAATTGGTTTATTCGCGATCGAGTCAGCATGTTATTTTAGGTTGCCAGAACATAGCTCTAAAAAGAGCAGTAGTCCAAGGGATCGGCCAGGTAAGATGCTGTTGCAGCATAAAAATTAAATTCTTTATACTATTGTAATTTCTGAGTGAATGGAGATGTTGGAGTGTGGTGTGGAAGCTCGCGATCGGGATCGGTACCTGCGTATGATTGTACTTCGGAAAGGTTACAGGCGCCAGGTTGCTATAGCTAGGAAACACACTCACCGGGTTACACTCACACAGATTTACACGCAAGCCTAGCTGCAAAAGAAGAAGCTAAGGGGACACAAACAGTTACACCCACACCGCTGCAGCTAAGACCGCTTAGCTTAGGATAAGTTGTAATTAGAGGAATTAGTATAGTCAAGTAGGAAGACGAAGTAAACGTGCGAAAGTAGTCAACGGACTATTTCGAGTTTAAGAGGGGGGAGTTGTAACGTGGCAAATTGCCAGTTATCTATGAACGCGTTCCAAAGGAGATACGTGAAGACGAGCACGACGGCCACGACGAGCTACGCTCGACACCCGAGCACACACATGCGCGCGCCCGTTCCTTCCCGCTGTCGTCACCGCGCACCCGTCCCTTCCCTCCCGTATCCAGCAGGCCAGGAGACGGCCGAACCGGCAGCAGGTACAGCAAGAGCAGCTGCAGCTGGAGCATCAGCGAGCTCGCTCTCCCAGACCGCTGACAGGAGCAGCCGACGCGCAAGAGAGAGAGAGAGAGCGGGAGCAAGAAGCGCTGTGCCATAGCGCCGTCGTTCGTCCATGAGAGACGCCGCGCGCGAGCAGCAGGAGTCACGCGGACTGCTCGCTCGCGCCGCGGTGAAGAAGACGGCCGATCGGCGAACTGGAGCGGAGAGCAGAGCGAGCACGCCGGCCGGCATTTTCTTCATTCTGTCGCCTACCGCCGTGCCGCGTGCCGCAAGCAGGAGACCGAAACAGATTCGCGCGTGTCTGCCCAACGAGCGTCGTCGCCGAGAGAGAGTGAGAGCTGCAACGACGGTCGTCGTCGAGGGCCCAGCTAAGGAAGCAGAAGGAGAGAGAGAACGAGAGCCCTACAGCAGCGGAACCTTCTGGCCGAGGTTTGCCCCTTTTATTTCCAGTCCCCGTTGTTCCTCGCATGATGTGTGTGCGTGTCCGCGTCGGGAGTCGCGAGAGACTCCGAACTCGCGCCAGCTGCGGCTCGTGCTGTAGCTGTAGCTTAGATTAGCATTCGTTGCTCTCAGTGAAGCTAGCCGGCGAAGGCTTAAGATTTGGTGCAAGTGACGCGTGCACCTGGCGCCCATACCGTTGTATTGTACATTTAATTTATAGTAATAAACTACTTAGAGTTTTACCCGGTTGTTCTGTGAATTTAGTAATTACACGCGCACCTCTGCCCTGATCCCCAGCGGAGTGTGACAACAGATACAGATATTACAGAAGAAGAGTTTTTCAAATAATTTTGGAGATATAGCCAATAATGTTGAGAAGTTCTAATTGGGTCTGAAAAATCTAATTATGAATTCGCAAATTGAACGATTGTCTTCATGATCCTGGTGGTTATATTATTAATGGAAAGGCATTTGTCATCTTCAAGAAGCTTAGTCGATATCAGAGTGCTTTGCTGTTGTACATATTTACTCGCAAGCACCAATTAAAAGATGATGTCAAATGAAAAAAGGAAAAAGGATGTGTTATTGTGAAAATTTCAACAAATAAAAGTACTCAGTTATTCTCACGTATGATTTTCCTAGGGTGGGAGACATCAAGAGTTTAATCTATACAAGAATATCAAGAAACCTTTGAGTCTCAGGGTTCTCAGTTCATAAACTGGATGTGTTTGTTTACAAGATTATGCGTGGATAATGATGCGTTATTAATTTACATTGTTTCAATTCAAGAACTTATGTCTAACTTATATCTCATAAAAGATTATGTCAAATGAAAAAAGCGAAAAGGATATGTTATTGTGAAAATTTCAACAAATAAAAGTGCTCAGTTATTATCATGTATGATTTTCCTAGGGTGGGAGACGTCAAAATTTTTCAGAGGAGTTCTTGGTAAATATTTTTCTAAACAAGATTAAGATAATAATTTTAAAAAGTTTTATAAAATAACTAAATTCCCAATTTACTTAGTAAACCAACTCCAGCTTTCATAAAAAGAAATGAGTGATATTTGCGACTGGAATGCTAATAACCAGTAGTTTCACTGGTGAAGAAATGGCTTTTGCATTTTTCATATGATGTTTATGCTTATATTCTCATTTTCCACCATGGGTAACTAGAATATTTTTTTTCTTTGTTAATATGTTTATTAATAATTGGTTGTCAATTTTATTTAGATGCTGCAAAAGGTAATCTTATGACTTTGCATTCCAATGCTGAAACGAAACTGGGCTATTGTAAAAGCAACATTCACATCTGGTTTATGTTTTCAACAAAAAAAGCAAGCAGCAATGATTGCTCGTAAAGAATTTGCAGCTGGGACATACTGATCCAACGACATACCTGCGTTAAGAACTTTTTGAATTTGACAAAATACAATAGTAAATGGTCTGGAACAAGTATTTTGTGAAAAAACTTTGCACCACCTGCTTTTATGGATATTGTAGTTGGCATAAGAAATAGAAATGGCATAAATTGAATCTATCCTCACTCTTACATAAAACACAGAGCTCCAATTCGAATCAACTTTCAAAGGAAGGAAAACATGTGATACTATATAAAAGTACATTAGAACCTTTGTTTATGCCGGAAAGCTATACTATCATCAAACATCGACTGCACTCACTATGATACAATTGACATTTTATTTTCTTAAGTTGAAACAGTTATGCACTGTAATGAATTTATGAGTCGTGTGAAGTGTTGCTGCTGTAAACATTATTATGAAGCATTTGGCCACAGCGATATTGGTTTGGTAACATGCATTCTTAAGTTTGGATTGCTCAAAATATTCTACATTTATCTCTGTATATACACGGAGAAAAATTATGTAGGAAAAATTACAATTTTTTATAGTAACCATGAGACAGATACAAATTTTCATGAAAATGACTACAATTTATAGTGAAAATTGGTATTTTTGCAGTGAAAGTTACAAAATCATAGGAATTTTTATTGGTATTTTCTCTAGCGGACATATTATTGTTCAGAAAAGTTGAAAACTGTTAATAAGAATTATATAAACTATTAAAAATAGTTATAAAATGTAGAATTTTGGACGTTACTAATTGTTTATAACTGCTTGTAACATTCTTTAACAGTTAATATGAGTTATTAAATTATTTAATAATTATTAAATATTTATTAATTATTATTATTAATATAAATAATAATCTACTATTAGTAATTAATAAAAATAAAAAATAAAAACTAAAAGTATTAACTAATTTGGCAAAAATGTTTGGTTTATTAGTATTTCATATATGAGTAATTCTACAGAACCTTTAACTTTTCACTTAAAAATCATCAAAAAATAATTTAGTGGCACACTAATGGGACACTTTGTTCTTGTGTCTAGAGCTCTCGAGGAGTAAGAAATTGTCAAAAAAACAACAGGAAATGGATGCATAAGAGTGTTTTGTGAAAAAACTTAATATCAGGTACTGTTACGTAAGGGTAGTGAACTTGGCAAACTTTGAGCTTGGCATTTTGTAAGGGCAAGAGGATTAGGTGATTTATGAGAAATAGATGCGAAAGAGTAGTTTTTAAAAAACTTTGTACTGCCTGCTACTATGGAAATGGCAGTTGACATGAGAACTCAACTTCTCAGCCAACTTTGAGCTTCGAGTTTTATAAAAGCAAGAGAGTCAGGTGATACAAAGATTTGAATTGTAATTCTGAGAATTTGTAGTTTTTTCTTTTATTCCTTGCGATAGCTATAAAGAAAAAATATATTATTGTTATCTTTTTTGACAACTTTAAATTCTCTGTTGAAATACTAATAAAAGTTTAATGTTTTTATCCAAACAATCTTGCTCTCAACAACTGCACAACTCTCTACAAAGAACTTGACTGAAAGCTTAAATATTTTTTTGAAACAATTATAATAAACTTTTAAAAACTATTTTTTAAAGTATTTTCTATAATTCTTATAAAAACATTTTCTATTTCTCAAAAAACTGATTTTTGCTATTAGCAGTAATTATGACATAGGCTGATTTGTGCACATGAGAATTATGCACCGATTTATTGTGCACCGAGAAAAGAAAAGAAAATTTTGTTCACAAAACGTTTTTACTTTTGCACAAAAAATTATACACTTTACGGAAAAAGATGAAATTCAGTAATGTGCACAAGATTGTTGTGCACAATAACATAAAATAATATTTCAACCAAAAAAAGTCTTGCGCACTGTGCTTATTTATCGTGCACGTAATATAGAGCTGGGCGATTGTGCACAAATAAATTCATTAAAAATATATCTAACCGATTGTGCACAAAGTCTAGTTTATACGAAGTCTTATAGCAGTGTTGCCAGATTGGGCAATAAGTAGCGAATTGGGATAGTTTAAAAGATGAGCTCGCGGGAAAAAAATCGAGATGGCTATTTATAGCGAATTGGGCTAGTTTAAAAGATGAGCTCGCGGGAAAAAATCGAGATGGCTATTTATAGCCAATTAGGCTTATGCAAGACAGTAATGTTAATAGCCGATATGGCTATTGTCTGGCAAACAACATTAAATTTTAAATCAAATAAAAATTCCAAAACTCAAGTAGCCGGGAGACGCGGGTTCTACGCGTATACGGGAGCGCGTTAGACGTTTATACATGGCAAAATAATTATTTAAATCATTTATAACCCCAAGCAGGCGGGGGATGCGAGTTCCACGTGTATACGGAAGCGCGTCATACGTTTATACATGGCAATATAATTATATAAATAATTCTTAACCCCAAGTAAGCGAGAGGTGCGAGTTCCACGCGTATACTAGAATAAGGCAGACGTATATACATGGCAAAATAATTATTTAAATAATTCTGAACCCCAAGTAAGCGGAAAATGCAAATTCGACGCGTATACGGGAGCGCGTCAGACGTGCATACAAGGCCAAAAAATTATGTAAATAATTGTTAACCCCAATTAGGCGGGGTGTGCGAGTTCTACGAATATATGGAAGCTCATCAAGTATGTACGGGAGATCGGAGGACCGCCCCTGCTAGACTAGCTTTAGACTTCTCTTGTCCTTCCAAGATGCTTAATATTATAGAAAGTTCAAAATTGAGGAGGAATAATGAAAAATAGTAATGTGTTGGTAACTATGTAATTTTTTTATATAGGCTTTGACTTTTCGTAAATACCTGAAAAATTCTTGTGAATTTTAGAAATAAAAAGAAGGCATTATAGTTATAAATGTTCGCCCACACGGGCTTAAGGGGGCTAGACACCTTTTTTCTCTGAAATAAGAAGTCACATTTTAATACATAAATGTAAACTAATTATTTCATACTTTTTACATATAAAAGTGAGTATATTTACCTTACTTTAAAACTTTCTCCGATGGGCCTTTTATATGGTCCAGAACCATAGTCATCGATGAAACAAGTTTTTTCACTAACCGTAAGCTTTGAAATTTTCCTGTTGATGGAATTGACTCCAGACTTGAACTAAATTACTCCTGAATAGTATAATTCTCATATGAGTGTAGGGATTTAGGATTAAATGTCGGAAAAAATTTTTACATCAGAAAAATTATGAAAAAATATAAAAAATTTAAAAAAATTAAAAAAAAACGCTTGAAAAACAGCACAATTTTTTTTTTCTCATTAGATCAAAAATCCCTACACTCATATGAGAATTATACTATTCAGGAGTAATAAAGTTCAAATCTGGAGTCAATCCATCCACAGGAAAATTTCAAAGCTTACGGTTAGTGAAAAAACTTGTTTCATCGATGACTATGGTTCTGAACCATATAAAAGGCCCATCGGAGAAAGTTTTAAGGTAAGGTAAATATACCCACTTTTATATGTAAAAAGTATGAAATAATTAGTTTACATTTATGTATTAAAATCTGACTTCTTATTTTAGAGAAAAAAGGTGTCTAGCCCCCTTAAAGTACGTAGGTACTATAAAGTTTTGTAGGAGTGTGTCAGCTATTGGGCCTCTTGGGCGTTATGTAGTACTTTATGCCTGCTAGCTGAATAATTTGGAAGTTACAACGTGGGCGTAAAATGTAATTTTACATGCGAGGTACGAAAAGTTCTTGTGGCCGGTACTTGACTATAATTAATTGATTTCAGTACTTTCTTGTGTTTAATTTGTATAGAAGAATGAAGAAATTTGAATACATTTCTGAGAACATAGTCATACAGTTTTTCGGAGAATGGTTTGCATTACTTGACTATCGATAATTGATTTCACAACTTTCGTTTGTTTGATTTGCAGAGAACAATTTGAATGTACTTACATATAATTTGTTGAGCATACATTGACTCAAAGAAGTAAAAGACTTTTTACTATAGTATTTATTTGACTTTTTTTAAAAAATCATAAATATTATTTTATAGATTATACAGAAAAAACTTCTAGACTTGCCTTACTTTATACTTTCGTAGAAAGTTTTATTAACAATATTATTATTTGTACAGTCATGAAAAAAATTATTACCATTTGTAGAGAGTGCTTATTGAATAGATGAGATCAGAATAAATAAACGGACTATAGACAAATTGTGTTGTTAAAATATATTTAAAAAATTAGTTTTTTAGAGAACGTGTTGATTATTTTGAAAAAATAATTAAGCTCTCATTATTTTCATTACATTAATATGTTAATTACAATTTCTTTTCGAAATAAGGTTTAAGATTTTTCATATGGAATTGACCTTTCTCCTTTCCCTCATTGTCTATAATGATATAAGTATCTTCGGCGACCTTTTTAGGCACGACCGCTACTCGGGAGAGCCTTATAATTTCACCAGAGTGAAAATTGTAAGAATTCAAATACTGAAAATTTAATGTGTAAAATCCATTTTCCACTCAGAATGAGTGCGTTTAAAGCGTTTTCTGTAATATATGTATGTCTGTGCTAAGCCATACATTCATCCATACTTCCAGCCATAGTTTCAGCCATATATTAAGCCATACTTTCAGCCATACTTTAGAAAGAGATTCTCACAACCATCGACGGGAAACATAATATGAACTTCAGATTATTTTCCACCAATGTTCGTGTAAAAATGCGAATCTTACACTCGCCTTAGGAAATACTTCATATGTTTATATTAACTTTGGCTCAGTTCATCTCTTTTAATGTTTGGGAAACCGAATTGATTAACTTACGTAAAACATCATACAAAGTTAATGTTAAGTTTCTGTAAAGTTTGGGAAAAGAGAGATCAAATACGTTCTACTCACGGGAAACTTAATACAAAATTTAGGTGAATTTCAGTCAAGGTTGTGGAAAAAATTCGAATCCTACGATCTCCTTACGGAATCTAAATGTTAACTTTCAGCCATACTTTAAGTCATACTTTAAGCCATACTTTAAGCCACACATTCATCCATACTTTAAGCCATACTTTCAGCCATACTTTAAGGCATACTTTCAGGCATACTTTGGAAAAACCTTGTCACAACCATCGACGGAAAACTTAATATGAACTTCAGATTAGTTTCCGCCCATGTTCGTGTAAAAATACGAATCTGGCAATCGCCTTATGAAATACTTGATATGTTTAAATTCACTTTGCCTCAGTTCATCTCTTCGAAAGTTTGGAAAACCAAATTGAAATATTATGATTAATTTACGTAAAACTTCATACAAAGATAATGTTAAGTTTCACCTAAGTTTGGGAAAAGTGTGATAAATACACTCTACCTAGAGTGGCTTGAAGTATGGATGAAAGTATGGTTGAAAGTATGGCTTAAAGTATGGCTTAAAGTATGGCTGAAAGTACGGCTTAAAGTATGGCTGAAAGCATGGCTGAGAATATAGCTTAAAGTATGGCTCAAAGTATGTCTGAAACTTAACGTTTAGATTCCGTAAGGAGATCGTAGGATTCGAATTATCTCCAAAACCTTGACTGAAATTCACCTAAATTTTGTATTAAGTTTCCCGTAAGTAGAACGTATTTGATAGTACTTTTCCCAGACTTTACCGAAACTTAACATTAGCCTTGTAAGATGTTTTTCGTAATTTAATAGTAAGATTTCAATTCGGTTTTCCAAACTTTAAAAGAGATGAACTGAGCCAAAGTTAATATAAACATATGAAGTATTTCCTAAGGCGAGTGTAAGATTCGTAGTTTTACACGAACATTGGCGGAAAATAATCTGAAGTTCATATTATGTTTCCCGTCGATGGTTGTGTCAAGCTTTCTCAAAAGAATGTCTGAAAGTATGGTTTAAAGTATGGCTTAAAGTATGGCTTAAAGTATGGCTGAATGTATGGCTTAAAGTATGGCTGGAAGTATGGCTTAAAGTATGGCTTAAAGTATGGATGAAGGTATGGCTTAAAGTATGGCTGAAAGTATGGCTTAAAGTATGGCATCAAGTATGGCTTAAAGTGTGGCTTAAAGTATGGATGAAAGTATGGCTGAAAGTACGGGTGAAAGTTATCGTTTAGATTCCGTAAGGAGATCGTAGTATTCGAATTATTTCCAGAACCTTGACTGAAATTCACATAAATTTTTTGTATTAAGTTTCCCCTGAGTAGAACGAATTTGATAGTTCTTTTCCCAAACTTTACCGAAACTTAACATTAACTTTGTATGATGTTTTACGTAATTTAATCGTAAGATTTCAATTGGGTTTTCCGAACATTAAAAGAGATGAACTGAGCCAAAGTTTATATAAATATATGAAGTATTTCCTAAGGCGAGTGTAAGATTCCTATTTTTACACGAACATTGACGGAAACTAATCTGAAGTTCATATTAAGTTTCCTGTCGATGGTTGTGACAAGCTTTTTCTAAAGTATGGCTGAAGGTATGGCTTAAGGTATGGCTGAAAGTATGGTTGAAAGTATGGCTTGAAGTATGGATGAAAGTATGGCTTAAAGTATGGCTTAAAGTATGGCTTAAAGTATGGATGAAAGTATGGCTTAAAGTATGGATGAATGTATGGCTTAAAGTATGGCTTAAAGTATGGCTTAAAGTATGGCTTAATGTATGGATGAAAGTATGGCTGAACGTATGGCTGAAAGTTATCGTTTAGATTCCGTATGGAGATCGTAGGATCCGAATAATTTCCACAGCCTTGACTGTAATTCACCTAAATTTTTAGTTTCTCGTGAGTAGAGCGTACTTATCATTATTTTCTCAAACTTTACCGAAATTTAACATTAACCTTGTATGATGTTTTACGTAAATTAATCGTAAGATTTCAATTCGGTTTTCCAAACTTTAAAAGAGATGAGCTGTGCCAAAGTTAATATAAACATATGAACTATTTCCTAAGGCGAGTGTAAGATTCCTATTTTTACAGGAACATTGCCGGAAACTAATCTGAAGTTCATATTAAGTTTTTTGTCGATGGTTGTGACAATCTTTTTCTAAAGTATGGCTGAACGTATGGCTTAAAGTATGTTTGAAACTATTGCATGATGTATGGATGAAAGTATGGCTTAAAGTATGGCTTAAAGTATGGATGAAAGTATGGCTTAAAGTATGGATGATAGTATGGCTTAAAGTATGGCTGAACGTTATCGTTTGGATTCCGTAAGGAGAACGTAGTATTCGAATTTTTTCACAACCTTGACTGAAATTCACCTAAACTTTGTATGAAGTTTCGAGTAAGTAGATCGTATTTATCATTCTTTTCCCAAACTTTGGTGAATCTTAACATTAACTTTGTATGAAGTTTTATGTAAGTTAATCGTAAGATTTCAATTTGGTTTTCCAAACTTTAAAAGAGATGAACTGAGGCAAAGTGAATATAAACATATGAACTATTTCCTAAAGCGATTATAAGATCCGTATTTTTAAACGAACAATAAAAATCTAATTCCGCCGTTTTTGGGATGTCCGATAATTGTATTATCGGAATACAATTTTGAGCATACAAGATAGCTACCAAAAAATTGGCAACCTACATATTTTCAACCACACTTTAAGCCATACTTTCATCCATACTTCAAGCCATACTTTCAGCCATACTTTAAGCCATACTTTCAGCCATACTTTAAGCCATACTTTCAGCCATACTTTAGAAAAAGCTTGTCACAACCATCGACGGAAAACTTAGTATGAACTTCAGATTAGTTTCCGTCCATGTTCGTGTAAAAATACGAATCTGACACTCGCCTTATGAAATACTTCATATGTTTATATTCACTTTGCCTCAGTTCATCTCTTTGAATGTTTGGAAAACCAAATTGAAATCTTATGATTAACTTAACCATACAATGTTAATGTTAAGTTTCACCTAAGTTTGGGAAAAGAGTGATTAATACGCTCTACTTACGGGAAACTTAGTACTAAATTTAGGTGAATTTCAGTCAAAGTTGTGCGAAAAATTCGAATCCAACGCTTTCCGTACGGAATCCTTTATACTTTCAGCCATACCTGCGTAGAAATCAAAACTATTGGATCTACATTGGTAATGTATTGGCAATAGATATGGGAAGTATATTGGCACTATATGGCAAAACCTATTTCCAATATATTGCAATTATTGTGCCAAACAGGTATCTCACACATATCGCCAATAGGTTTGCAATATAGTTCCCATATGCTACCCAATATATTTTCAATATACTAGCAATATATTGTCAATTTTTTAACTTAATATATCGATATCGAGGTCGGTCAAAGGCGGTATGGTCTTTAAACTTAATGAACTTCGATAAATGGACATAAAAACCTAACCTTAAATATTTTTCGAAAAAATAATTTTGCTATTTTTTTTATTTTTGTGCTACGTCAATTTTGTCTGCACCATTGTGTTCCTCGGTCGCCAAAACCCTTAGACTCACCGCTTTTCCAACCTTTTCACAATTTTCCAGGGAGAAAATCCAATGTCAGGATAATTTGGTTACGCGGTATACATATGTATAATGAAAATTTAAAATATATTAAAAAAAGAAAAATGAACAAAAAAAAATAGTACAACTCAATATTATCTATACAAGGGGAAAATAGTACATTACGATACAAGTGCGATAAGAGGCCTATTATGTCACGGTGTGAATTTAGGGCCCGAGCGTAGCTAGGGTCCTATCACGGCGTGTAATGGGTTACTTAACGCACTAGTATCGTACAATTTTTTATTACACTGCATGCCTTAAGTTTGCTGTCACGCCTATCCGTGCGCTAAGCAGTCTATTAGGGCACCGTGAGGTTACCGCACGAGCGTAGCGAGTGCGATAAACTCGGTGTGCTAATGGACTACTTATCGCACGGATATGCGTGACATAAGTGCGGACTTAAGTCACGCAGTGCTATAAATGTAATTTACACAAAAAGCAAATAGAAAGCTTTATCAATGTTTTATGTATATTCTGAAAAGAAAAATGGATAATGCTTTAGAACATTTTGGGACATGTTTTACAAGTGTTTTTTAGTGAAATATGTAATAAAAAAATCGATTTTTCGTCATTTTAAAGGTCTCTGACTCCCTTAATGAATGTTTTTGGGTCTCGTCGGGGGAAAAATACAAAATCATTTATTATTCAGAATGTTATAACCATGGCCGTGGTTGTTCATAAATTCGTGAAAATGGTAAAAGAAATGTATTTTTTATATTTGCTTTAACTTTGAAGGTTTTGGATAATTATGAAATTTTTCTTCGGCAAGTAAGAATGAAATAAATTAAGAAACAAAATCTTATCTTGAAAAATGAAATCGGTAGTTAATGAAAAATGATCCATGTGTTTTATCAATAATTGTTTGTACTGACGAAATCTGTTCCTGAAATATCGACATTTTGTTAAAAAATGTTTGTTTAGTTATGTTAAATAGACTTTTTTTATAACATATTAACTATTTATATTATTTGAAATGGCTTAATTACATTACAGCTATTGCTCTTATATATTTTAGACAACCTCTTGATTTAACACTGCTTTAATTTGGGAGTCGCTGATGAACCTCGTTAGCTAGAAATACGATTTTTGTTACCATTAATAGAAGTTTTCCTTTCAATTCACATTCTGATTATCTATTTACGTTACAGTTTATTGAAGATTATAGGTAGATAGGTCTGCTTTTTAGTATGAACTTTTAATGTTCAAAGCGCGAGAACTTTTAATGTAAGGCTGCGAAGCGACAGCATCTCTAATTTTGCAATTTTTTCAACAAACAATACTCTTGGGCATCATAGGGTAGAGTGTTGTGCTGCTCTAGATGTTTTAGCGAAGCCGATAGATTTATTTAAGCACGAGAACTCTTTACGTAAGGATACGAGGTGCCTGTGTCCGCAATTTCTTGATTTCTAATAGAAAAACGCTTGTGTTTAAAAGGGTAATGTGTTACCAGCCACCTGAGCTCATCGTGGGTTTAAAATAATATTTTAAGCCAGAAAATCCTTTACATAAATTTTGAGAACGGTCGTGTAACTGTTTTATCGTTTTTTTATTGAATGATCCATTGATGATTAGAAGGATAACGCGCTTGCGAGGATGAGAAATTCATTTTAGCGCAAGAACTTTTGTCGTAATACTACAAGGCGGTATCGTCCGTAATTTTTCGAGTGAGCTTGTCGCTGCATGGCTGTACAGCTGTTTACGAGTCTGAAAATAAAAGTTGAACTGGTGACGAAACGAAACGAACGCTTCCCGGGTTTTCATCAAGAAATTCCATGGTTAACATGATTTAAACTAAAGAACTTTTCATGTAACGCTCTAAAATAGCAGTGCCGCCGATTTCTCGTTTTTTGTATAGACTAATGACAAAATCAAAGTATAAAATAAAAGTATTTTATCATGCTTTAATTCTGAATACGTAAAATGATAGGATAATCAGATAATTTTTTTAAACGAAAAATTATTTTCATATTTTATGTTAATTTATTTATTTAGTTTAAAATACCTAAAGTATAGAAATTCAATATAAAAATTCAAATGTAACGAGTATAGCAAATCTTCACGCCTATTCTTTATGATCAATCTAAATCAATTTTCAAATGTTGCACAAGATCGGGCCCACGTTTTTTAAGAAAGGAAATACATGACTCGCTCTGTATTTATCAACAAAAGATATCAACTATGATGCGTTCATAGTTTCACTAGCTTTTGGCCGATCAAACGAAAGCTTTCCTCGTCAGCTGTCTTGAAAATGAGTCCAGTACTGAAATCGACTTGTCACAGAAATGGCTGAATTCTGTTTATAAGGTAAATCGAAGTCGACAAAAACAGATTTTGAAATTTGCAGCTCTCCCAGTTTCCCAGGGCTTCTATACGAAACCAACGTTCGTAAGTTTTATTTGATTATAGTCAACAATAAAATGGCTTGCATCAAACAAAAGAGCTTAAAATTTTGCATCGAAAGCGATTTTGAACTCGATTCCGTCGAGTGCAAAGTTCCGAGATTATTAATCGAAAAGAAATAAACGCTGTGGGAGCGAGAGGCACGGGAAGCATACCGCAGCGCGGGAGGAAAGTCGGGGGCATGTTCATTTCTTTTCGATTAATTATCTCGGAACTTTGCACTCATCGGAATCGAGTAAAAAATCGTTTCTGATTCAAAATTTTGCGCTCTTTCGTTTGGTGTAAGCCATTTTGTTGTAGACTAAGCGGTTCTCGAGATATAAGTAAATAAAACTTTCAAACGCTGTTTTTGGATAAAACCCTTGGACCTAGGAATCTGCAAATTTCAAAATCGGTTTTTGCGACCTCGATTTACCTTATAACCAATATGCAGTCATTTCTGTGACAAGTCGATTTCACAGCGATTTTTACTGCGGACTAAATCGTTGCGCTCCTCGATTGCTCCGCTTCCCCCTTACCTCCCGCTTCCGTAGACGTACTCCGTAGCAACGGTTGCCCCCCACTCTTTGCCGCGATGGCCGCCGCTCGGCTCGCGCCGCCGCTCTGCCAGGGCCGACGCTATGCGGGAAATTCCTCTGTGCTTAACCGAGGTGTGGAAAACTTGCCGGAAAATTTTCGGACAACGTGATCTTGACTCAGTTTTTCACTCTGATCACGTTGGTATATAAATGTTGTATTGTTTCAGAATCACCCTGTATATATAGAAATGACAACAGTTGCAATAAAAGAAAACAAAATTTACAGCAGCAAAACCAATATAAAGTAAGTTTAAGTACAACATTTAAAATGCTATTTATACTATTTCAAATCAGAAATGTTATTTTTACGAAGCATCTGTTTACTCAGAATAAATGTAAATGTATTAGAGGTGCAAATAAAGTTAACGAGACAAATTATGAGTGTACCTACAAGTGCACTTATAAAGTGAAACAGCTAGAAAGATAGACAGGCAAAAACAAAGTGGAAAATTAATTGCTTCCTGTGAGCACGTGTTTAAAAAAATATGTTATAACAATCAATGTCTAAAAGAGAGAAAGCGCACTTACTGTGTCACATTCATACATGGCATTGATTTCTCTGATGGCTGTCCTTGCACGGAAAAAAAATTTGAGCTGCAGGGACACATAACTAAACGTGTTCACGCAGCACAACTACTGGTGCTACTTCGGCAACAACCTTATGCCTTATCAGGCTGCGCGTGGCATTTGTTGTTGCCTTTCGAGAACTCACGACCTTCGAGCGTGCTTAGAAGGCAATAACAAATGCTGCACGCAGTCTGACGTGGCAAAAGGTTAGTGTCGAAGTAGCAGCAGTAGTTGTGCTGCGTGAACACGTTTAGTTTTGTGTCCCTGCCTATCAATTTTTTTTCCGTGTGGACTGGTGATGTGAGCCCTTCAACATTATTGCACAGTAGTCTTTCTTTCAATCTGATTTTCAAACCTCGGATTTTCTAATCTCTGATTTTCAAACATGCTATTGGTTTTGGCGATATGATTTGCCTTTGAATTGCATTCTGTGTAATAGACATTTGTCCCCCAATATTTTTCTTGTTGTTCTCCTTTGAAGAAACCAGATCGATCGAAGTTGGCGTTATCACTGTCGTCGTCATCACAGTCGGCTCCGCTGCGGCAGATACCATCGTGACGGGCGTCGTGGTAACAGCTGTCGCTGCCACCTCTGCTGCGGCCTTCAGATTCAGGACGCTTGCGTATGAGATGCCGGGCAGGCCGTACACTTTCTTCTTGTGACCGCTTGGCGGCGGCAACCTGCTGCTGCTGCAATTACTTTCTGCCTCTCTCTCGCACACAAGCGCACCTCGTGCACGCCCGCTTGCTCGCAGCCGAGACACATGCGTAGCGCGATAACGGAGCACGGACCTTAAGGTAGTTCTCCTCGGACTCCCTAGTCAAAGCAGTGCTAAATGTAGAAGTTACCTAAAATTTAAAAAAAACCATAGTTGTAATGTGATTTATTTATTTAAAATGATAGAGAAAGTCCATGTATTATAAATAAAGCGTATTTAACATGACTAAAATAACTTTTTTCACAAAATGACGATTTTCTAGAAACTAGATATCGTCACTACAAACAATTGTTGATAAATCCACTGGAATCTTTTTTGTTTCTCAACCGATTTTAGTTTTCAAGGTCTCAATTTGCTCCTTAAAAAATTTCATGAGGACTTGCCGAAGGAAAAATTAAAAATTATTCAAAACTCAGAAAGTTTAGATAATTGTTCGTAAATTCGTGTACGTCGTTAAAACAAAATATTCTTTTAATTGGCTATAACTTTCTGAGTTTTGAATAATTTTTTATTTTTCCTTCGGCAAGTCCCCATGAAATTTCTTAAGGAGCAAAATGAGACCTTGAAAACTAAAATCGGTTGAGAAACAAAAAAGATTCCAGTGATTTATCAACAATTATTTGTAGTGATAATATCTAGTTTCTAGAATATCGCCATTTTGTGAAAAAAGTTATTTTAGTCATGTTGTTACGTCCGGAGACGTATTCTCATTTTAAAGAAAAAGCATAATTAGTATCAGATATTTCCTGACACATAAAAGCGGGAATGCAATTTTTTACAAACACAGCATTTTGCTCATGCGGCGCCATTATTATTATCATTATTATTATTATTATTATTATTAAATCTTTTGTAACAAAAAAATTACTAATAACTCAAATTGATGATTCAATTACTTCACTTGTTGAATTTCTACGACATTCAACAGTCTAAGGGGGGAGGTGTTACGTCCGGAGACGTATCATTTAAACATTCATTAAATAAAACGTAAATCAGTGATTTTTCAAGACACAGAATAATGTATACGCAGCACTTCGTACGTGCGACATCGAGTCACCGACCTCGTATAATCAAGTTAAATGACGACTAAGCCCGAAAACACTAGTACCAATTCCAACAGATAGGGAAGGGCTAAAATCGAGAACTTGCATCCCGACATGAAAATCCCCATAAGAACCGAGATAGGAGGATCAGGAAGAAAAATTAATAGGTCAAATCAACGTTCGACCAGACAACCTCAAAAATGCTGAAAGGGTCATTTGAAACTTAAACTTGATAACCATGAATGTAAAATAACCAATGGTCATGATTTTGTAAATCAAAGTATTAATTGTTTAAACCATAATTTATGAGAAATTCATGTCGATCCAAGACTGACGAGTATTATTATTATTATTATTATAATTATTATTACTAATATTACTATCACTATTATAAATCGTATTATTATGTTTATCATTAAATCAAATTCTATAACAGAAAATCTCTGATACATTTGTTGAATCTCTACGACATTCAACAGTCTAAGGGGGGAGGTGTTACGTCCGGAGACGTATTCTCATTTTAAAGAAAAAGCATAATTAGTATCAGATATTTCCTGACACATAAAAGCGGGAATGCAATTTTTTACAAACACAGCATTTTGCTCATGCGGCGCCGTGACGTAATAGGTCATCACACTTGCGAAAAACAACGTACGATATTCTCTTTAAGGTCAGCATTTCTCAATGTCACCGCCGAATCGTATACGACTGACGAAGTTTACATTGCAAAATAAGATGATCTCGATTTACTGTCACCGGGCTCATCTTTAACCTAATTATTCTGTATTATAAAAGAAGTGATGTGTGTCACGCGAATCAGTCACAGCGTACAAGAAACCTGGCGAACTCCGTGTACCTCTACGACATCGAGAAGTTGAAACCGTAAGCCTTACACATCTAGTAAGCAGATTTTATAAGTTATTCAAATTGTAATCGTAAGCCTTACTCGTCTAGTAAGCAGATCTTATAAGTTATTTATAGTAAATTTATAAAAGCAAGCGTTATAAAAAGAATTGTAATTGAAATTACAACACATCGACCTACCAGAAGCCAGCAGATTGTATTGGTAATAAATTATTGTATTTTATATAATAAACTTATATAAAACCAATTACTACTTATTTCCACTTATTTCCGGACTTAACAGTGGTTCCGGTACCGGGAATCGAACATTAGTTCACTAGACTGTTTAAAATAAAAGAATAAAAATAACTATTTTTCGGAACGTAACAGTGGTTCCGGTACGAATCGAACGTAAGTTCACTAGATTTATACGAAAAAATAAGACTGGAATGAGAGGAAACGAGTAGTATTTGAAAATTACTAAAAATATCACTACTAACTGCTTCCGAGCTTCTCGTTTTGCAGTAAGAAGTTGAGAGGATCATTGTAGCATGATCGTTTAAACTTCTGAAGATGAACGTGTACGGCTCGTCCAGATTACTAACATATTAACAGATAAATAAAAAAAAAAAAGGGAAAATAGACGATGTTATAGAAATAGGGAAAGAAGAAAGGATAACCCAAATACAAATAATGTAAACGAATATAAAAAAAAAAAAAAAGATTTCACATAAAGATAAAATCAAAATAAATCAAAATATATAAGTAAATAGCATCACGCAAATATATTTAACAAACAAGAAATTTAAAGTGAAAAATTCATATAGGGAAACATTAAGAAACAAATAATTAAATAATATCAGTAAAAACAAATAACTAAAATATTAGTGAAAAAAAAAAAATAAACAAATGAATAAATAAATAAAAAGAAATTGAAATAAATAAAACAAATCCAACACGAAGGAGAAAAATGAAATAATAATACAAAATAATGATCATTGAATGGATAAATATTATACATAAACAAGAAATAAGAATATCAGAAATCAAATTATACGAAAAACATTAAGAATAGAGATATAAAATTGGCAAATAAATAAATAAATTGCCAAATAAATAATACACAAAAAAATATATAGTTGAACTAATAATAAAAGATATTTAAAAATAAATATTAAGTATACTGATACATAAATAAAAAGAATAAAGAAAAAAACATAAGAAATGAATGAAGAGAAATAAATAAAGGGAAATAAATAATAGAGAATTTACACAATACAAAATAGAAAACATATGAGAGATATAATCAGTGTATAAAATAATCAAGTCATTTTTTATCAAAATAAGGAAATCAAAATAATAATAAAAAAATAACTAAACAAACGAAAAGTATTACAATAAAAGTAAGAATATTATAATGAAGAATCATACCAAAAAAAAATTACAATAAAATATTACATTGCAAAAGGGAATATAATAAAATAAGAAAATGAAAAATATTTAAATATTATAATATAAAAAATAAACAATACTCAAACGAGAAAATGAAAGTAAGACAATAATAAACAAAATAAAAGATAAATTCAAAAATAAACTACAATAATAATTACGAACATTTAATAAAATGAAAAAACCATGATGAATAATCAAGCTAATACATTTTATAATTTTAAACAACAAAACCATTATTATACTAAAGTATTTCATTGTCAAATTTGCCGAGATCAATATCACGAAGCATTGTTTTGCTCTAATGCAGTTTGTGTTTATTGTAAAAGTAAAGATCATATATCTTATTTTTGCAAGAATGCTAAAAATAAAATAGAACTTTTTTGTAAACTCTGTAATCACAGAGGACATTCTGTAGAGAAGTGTACATTTAACCAAACAAATGAAGATTATTGCCAATACTGTCAAATGATAGGACATGCAGCTACTCAATGCCCTGTTATAAAGAAATATGAACTTGATTGTGAGTATTGCGGAAGCACGGGTCACTCAACTAAAGACTGTCTGTCAGCAGTATGTATGAAATGCAATAAACTCGGGCACTGGATAAAATACTGCCCTATAAACAAAAAAATTATGTGGTGCGCGTTATGTAAGGAAGAAGACCACGATTCATCAGATTGCAAGCGTGCGATTTTAAGAAATAGAATAATTTGTCAAATTTGCAACAGAATCGGACATACAGCAAAGTATTGTCCAGAAAGAAATGCTCATTCTCAAAATAGCACAAACTACAAAATTTTAGAAAATAAAGAAATTCATCAATTACCAAATACTACAAGAAATTATAACCGATTCATTAACAAAACTCAAGAACAAAATTACAAGCCAAGAAACACGATTTTTAATAATCAACAACTCAATACAGTAAATAGGAAAAGAATTCAATGTGATTATTGCAAAAGAATTGGACATGACATCGACAACTGCAGAAAACTTAACAATCTTATGATGCAATATAATGCAATGGGAAATCATTGTGATCTTTGTAAAAATCCAGATCATACTACTGAAGAATGTGAAGAAATCAAACAATATCCAAGTATTAATACTGATGAATCATACCATAATGTTACGAAAGAAACAATTAACGAATCAAAAATTCAGAAAAACAAAGTTAATACAACGAATATTGAAACGTATAATGGTAATGAACTAATTACAGAAAATAAAGTAAATAAAATTAAACAGGAAACTAATATCATAGAGGAATCTACAATAATTAATGATGATAAAGAAATCAATTTAATTATCGTACCTTTTATAAAAATACATGAAATCACTGATGAACCAAAAGATAATAATATGATTATAAAAAATCATGGAAATACTAATGAAATTAATTTTATAGACTTTAACGAAATTTTCAAAAATAATCATGAAATTGAAGAAATTATGGAAACAAATTTAATTGATTCTATTGAATCTACTGTAAAAAATTATGAGACTAATGAAGAAATGAATTTCAACGAATCTAATTTAAAAACTCATGAGGATTGTGATGAAATTAATGTAATTCATTTTAATGAATCCAATATAAATAACCAAAAGAATGAAATTTCGAATGAAAATAATAAAGAAGGTAATAATTCGTTGGAAACAGTAACTTTTTATGATGATCTTAAAGTCATTTTAGACATAACTTTTGCTTTAGCTGAACCATTTTCCGAAGATGATCAAATGGAAACTAAATTCCAACAAAACTCGCTTGAAAATTCGTTAAAAGAGAATATAGCATCAATACATTCAGAAGAGTCTTTATTAAATGATATAAAAAATCTAAAGAACTTATTAAATAATAGTAAAGTAGTTTTCGAAAATGAAAATCAACCAAAAGATATGTTTGATAATCAAAAACTAAAAAAACATTTAGAGAATAAAAGTCATCTAAAAATATTTGATAATCAAGAACACCAAGAACAGCTTGACAATAAAAATCAACTAAAAGAAACTTTGGGTAATCAAGATCATAACGTAATAATCAATTTAAATACAAATCGTAATAAAGTACACCAATTGCAGTTATTTTTTAACTATCCTATCAAAGTAAAATCTAATAAAAACGTCAGAAAACTAAAATGGATATCTAATTATAAAAAATATTTAAAAGAATTATCAAAAATTACAAACTAAAATTAAAATCTAAAGGTTACTACAATAAATTTGCTATCAGAAAAAGGTTTAAAAAGGGAGACAAAACATGGCCTATTAAAGAACCAAATATGAATAAATTTCAAAACGATCAGCATAATAAGAATTTTCAACGCTATTAAAATGAACAAAATAATATCTTAACTAATTATGAAAAACAAGCAAAGCAATATTATAACAAATAATAACATAACATTTTTGTTTTAGGATGTGGACAACATACTCAATATTAACATCTATCATAATCTCTTCTTATTTTTCCAAATTTAATACAGGATTATAATTGCAGCTGAACTTTTCCATTTGAAGCAAAACCATCCTACTTCTTGGTCAACTAATATATAACCCTAAGGTGATCCAGATTTTACCAAATATACAATTTAAAATTATAACCACTTATTCGTTTGTCTACAATTGTCCGTATCAACTTGTCAGTATTTTATGAAAAGCAACTATATTCCCTAAGAAAGCTAATAATTTTAGAAAAATGCGATTGAAATAAGATATACTTGAATAATGAAATTTTAGAAATAATACATAAATATTGCGATTAGATATTAATACAAAGTAACTTTGATCTTATAACAATCAAACAATCAAAAAAATTTGACATGTGAAAATGATATGTGATTAAATAATAAAAATATATAAAGTAATTATTTAATCACAAAGTAGAAAACATTACAGGGACGAATTAACTTATGATCAATTTAATAGCTTATGATTTTATCTTTGAATAACAAAGTATAGAACTAATCCAAAAGGAAAAGAAGTAGAACCCATTCCTAAACCTTTTAACGTATTATAAAAAAAAAGATAATAATAATTTGACTAATTTTATGCAAAATTAAACTGTATTTACCTACAAAAAAAAAAAAAAAAAAAAAAAAAAAAAAAAAAAAAAAAAAAAAAAAAAAAAAAAAATTGTTGATACTCATCAAAATTTATTAAAGAGTTTCAGAAAAAAAAAAAATTTTTCAGGTAGCTACGTTCACATTGCTAAGATTAAATAGAATATATGTATTTGGAATGATCAGGTCTGCCATATACTAACATGATCATCCTATATAAGATACACTATTCTGCACTGTATTGAGTATGTAAAACATTTTTCTACTCTAACAGATTGCGTATTCTTTAAAGCAGATATGTGAATGCTACCTATGCCGAAACAAAAGTTCAAGTTCTAAAATGAACTTTTGAAATGGCTGAAAGTTTTCAAACAAAGGTAAAATACAATGATGCATAAAAGCAATAACAAGTCAAAATTTATCAATATCATTTCAATTATTCACTTCCTTTTTACGAAAAAACCTACACCATATATAATTGTATTTTTCTTTTGGAAATAATTATAATACGATTGTTAAAATAATTTTGTTATGATAACATCAAAAGCCCTTTAATGTTATTCTACTTAAACAAAGAGAGGAAAGAAAAAACATATCCCTTGCCAAATATCTAAGCAGGGAGGGAAGTGAATGATCACTTGAATCATTCCCTATATATTTCTCATCGTTTATTTACTAAAAAAAAAGAAGAAAAAAATTATTTAATAAGCACATTATTTCTAAGCTTAATTAACGAATGACTATTTTATGTAAATACAGCAGAACAAAAAAATTATTACATATTACCGATAACGAAATAATTAAATTATCGAAATCTATATATATATATATATATATATCTCTATAGGAATTCTTTGAAATTTGAACGTTAGAAAAATCGGTACAAAATAAATCAGTAAGTTAAGTGCAAAACTAGTATTAGGAAGAAAATAATTAATTTATTTTAAAATATATAGACGATTCAAAAATTTATTTAAAATTATTAATTTTATATTATTATTATCATTATTATTATTATTATTATTAAATCTTTTGTAACAAAAAAATTACTAATAACTCAAATTGATGATTCAATTACTTCACTTGTTGAATTTCTACGACATTCAACAGTCTAAGGGGGGAGGTGTTACGTCCGGAGACGTATCATTTAAACATTCATTAAATAAAACGTAAATCAGTGATTTTTCAAGACACAGAATAATGTATACGCAGCACTTCGTACGTGCGACATCGAGTCACCGACCTCGTATAATCAAGTTAAATGACGACTAAGCCCGAAAACACTAGTACCAATTCCAACAGATAGGGAAGGGCTAAAATCGAGAACTTGCATCCCGACATGAAAATCCCCATAAGAACCGAGATAGGAGGATCAGGAAGAAAAATTAATAGGTCAAATCAACGTTCGACCAGACAACCTCAAAAATGCTGAAAGGGTCATTTGAAACTTAAACTTGATAACCATGAATGTAAAATAACCAATGGTCATGATTTTGTAAATCAAAGTATTAATTGTTTAAACCATAATTTATGAGAAATTCATGTCGATCCAAGACTGACGAGTATTATTATTATTATTATTATAATTATTATTACTAATATTACTATCACTATTATAAATCGTATTATTATGTTTATCATTAAATCAAATTCTGTAACAGAAAATCTCTGTTACATTTGTTGAATCTCTACGACATACAACAGTCTAAGGGGGGAGGTGTTACGTCCGGAGACGTATTCTCATTTTAAAGAAAAAGCATAATTAGTATCAGATATTTCCTGACACATAAAAGCGGGAATGCAATTTTTTACAAACACAGCATTTTGCTCATGCGGCGCCGTGACGTAATAGGTCATCACACTTGCGAAAAACAACGTACGATATTCTCTTTAAGGTCAGCATTTCTCAATGTCACCGCCGAATCGTATACGACTGACGAAGTTTACATTGCAAAATAAGATGATCTCGATTTACTGTCACCGGGCTCATCTTTAACCTAATTATTCTGTATTATAAAAGAAGTGATGTGTGTCACGCGAATCAGTCACAGCGTACAAGAAACCTGGCGAACTCCGTGTACCTCTACGACATCGAGAAGTTGAAACCGTAAGCCTTACACATCTAGTAAGCAGATTTTATAAGTTATTCAAATTGTAATCGTAAGCCTTACTCGTCTAGTAAGCAGATCTTATAAGTTATTTATAGTAAATTTATAAAAGCAAGCGTTATAAAAAGAATTGTAATTGAAATTACAACACATCGACCTACCAGAAGCCAGCAGATTGTATTGGTAATAAATTATTGTATTTTATATAATAAACTTATATAAAACCAATTACTACTTATTTCCACTTATTTCCGGACTTAACAATGTTATAAATACACTTTATTTATCATACATTGACTATCTCTATCATTTTAAATAAATAAATCACATTACACTATGGTTTTTTTAAATTTTAGGTAATTTCTACATTTAGCACTGCTTTGACTAGGGAGTCCAAGGAGAACCACCTTAAATATCTGCAACCCGTAAAAGTAAGGTTAGGGATCTGCGGCGCCCGCCTCGTGCAGGGTGTACTCTGCACGCACGCGGTGTGGCATGGCATACCTCGTCATCTTCGAGGTCGGCGAACAGCTCGCGTTGTCACTGTTGATAAACTTCAGCAGGGGCGCATCGCGGCTTGACAATACTCAGCGTCCATAATGTCGTCAGCAGTATACACAACTGACGAGTTGACGACGCAAATGCTCATCATGAGTCTCATGACGTACGGCGTACGCGCGCCCGTCTACCGCGAACTGTGTATAAAACGGCATCGATGACTGCCGCGCATACACACTGAGCATGACCGACGGAGAGATCAGATGGTGCGTTTTCAGACAACGAGAGAGAGAGACAGAGAGAGAGAGAGGGGGGGGAGCAAGCGAGGCACTGCAATGCAGATTCCAGCGGCGCGGGAGCAGCGAGGAGAGAGAGAGAGAGAGAGAGAGAGAGAGAAAGGCAGCTGCTGTATAGGCGCGGAGTGTGCAGATGACGGGAGACATGTACAGCGTTGCAACTTAGTCAGCTGACCCGCACCCGTCGGGCGTCGGGCTTGGGACGTCGTGTGCCGCGTGCGCCGGCATGCCAGTTGCGTTAACGAAGGCTGCGTAACGAGCCACCGAATTGCCGTAACACAGAAATGACCGTCACGATTCACGAACGTTTAAAAATGGCATTTGAACAAAAATTTTGTTTAAATGCCATTTTTAAATGGCTTTAAATATTGACTTGAAATTTTGCAGAATGGTAGATTATGTCATTACGAAGGGCGGTAATGTCTTCATTTTATATAATTCGAGATATATTTATTTTTATATACTAAAAACTAAATTGAAATCTTATTAATTTGCTCGGTCGGTAAAAGTGAGTATCAGTAAATATTAAATGCAGTACGTATTGCAAATATGCCTGTTAGATCTGACAGACACACTAGTGGATTCCAGATTTGTACAAAATTATTTAAATATAAACACAAAAATTTTGATAGAATAGATAGAATATTCATGCTGGTTGAGTATCTTATCTATCAGCATAAAAATTATCAAAAGCTACTCCAATAACCCATCTCTGGAATTACTGTCTTTATCCTTCTTTAAGTAGGCATAATTTTATAAATAAATGGGATGAAATTAGGCAGTTTCCCAGTTTTACAGTACTAGAAAATTTCTCTCTCTCTCTCTTCTCCTCCCCTCTCTCATCATCTCTCTCAACTTCCGTGAAGTGTAAGTAAGTACATTCAAATTATTCACTGCAAATCAAACAAACGTAAGTTGTGAAATCAATTATCGATAGTCAAGTAATGCAAACAACTCTCGGAAACTACTGTATGACTGTTCTCAGAAATATATTCAAATTTGTTCATCTTTCTGAGCTATACAAAATAAACACAAGAAAGTACTGAAATCAATTTATTGTAGTCAAATACCGGCCATAAGATAACTTGACTAACATAATAGAACTTTTCGTATCAAGCGTGTAAAATTACATTTTACGCCCACGTTGTAACTTCAAAATTGTTCATCCAGCGGGCATAAAATACTACTTAGCGCCCAAGAGGCCCAATAGCTCACATACTCTTACAAAACTTTATAGAACTTACGCACTTTACGCCCGTGTGGGCGAAAATTATTTTAATTATATAACTATAATGCCTTTTCTTTACTTCTAAAATTCATAAGAATTTTTCTAGATATTTACGAAAAGTCAAAGCCTATATAAAAAAAATTACATAGTTACCAACACATCACTATTTTTCATGATTCTTTCTCAATTTTGAACTTTCTATAATATTACGCACCTTGGGAGGAAAAGAGAAGCCTAGAGCTGCTCTAGCAGGGGTGGTCCTCCGATCTCCCATACATACTTGGCGGGCCCGACGATTTGCAGTTCAAGGTGCAAGACATGGTCATTTTCATATAAATCTTCATATGTTTAAAGATCAGATAAAATGTATAAATGGGTTCCCTCTACATATTAACTACTGATCAGTGAATCTATCACTCTGTTTTTAAATAGAAAGTGCAAACCCGCCAGAAAGTATCATATGAGATCTCATATGTAATCCCATAATATATAAAATTGCAGATGACATCGCATATCGAGATCTGATACATGCGATGCCTGAAATTCTCATATGAGGTCTTATATGATATTTACACGCGGAAAAAGGATACACAATAGGTTGCTTATAAAACGGTTAGTAATATGTAAAGCACTTTCGAAGTAGACTATAAATTTATATGAATTTTTTATTTTATTCTCTTTTAAAAAGGACGGATACAAAGAAAAATATTGTGGGTAATAAAAGTAAATCATGATTCTGCACATAAAGGGATGTTGTACTTAACGGTACCAAATAAAAATTAAAGCCAATGTAATTATTTATTGTAGCCTAATACGTATAAATATTGTTAAGGAATTTATGCAAAAATTTTGTATTCTATATTTAAGTAGCCCACCGGTAAACTGCAAATCGTCGGGCCCGCCAAGTATGTATGGGAGATCGGAGGACCACCCCTGCTAGAGCAGCTCTAGACTTCTCTTTTCCTCCCAAGGTGCGGAATATTATAGAAAGTTCAAAATTGAGAAAGAATCATGAAAAATAGTGATGTGTTGATAACTATGTAATTTTTTTATATAGGCTTTGACTTTTCGTCAATATCTAGAAAAATTCTTATGAATTTTAGAAGTAAAGAAAAGGCATTATAGTTATATAATTAAAATAATTTTCGCTCACACGGGCGTAAAGTGCGTAGGTTCTATAAAGTTTTGTAAGAGTATGTGAGCTATTGGGCCTCTTGGGCGCTAAGTAGTATTTTATGCCCGCTGGCTGAATAATTTTGAAGTTACAACGTGGGCGTAAAATGTAATTTCACACCCTAGATACGAAAAGTTCTATTATGTCAGGCAAGTTAACTTATGGCCGCTACTTTACTACAATAAATTGATTTCAGTACTTTCTTGTGTTTAGTTTGTATAGCTCAGAAAGATGAACAAATTTGAATATATTTCTGAGAACAATCATAGAGTAGTTTACGAGAGTTGTTCGCATTACTTGACTATCGATAATTGATTTCGCAACTTTCGTTTGTTTGATTTGC
This sequence comes from Torymus aiolomorphi, assembly GCA_036365515.1. Taxonomy (NCBI): domain Eukaryota; kingdom Metazoa; phylum Arthropoda; class Insecta; order Hymenoptera; family Torymidae; genus Torymus; species Torymus aiolomorphi. The sequence continues at coordinate 179,541,711 of CM070873.1, forward strand.
AGTGAACAATTTGAATGTACTTACTTACATATAATTTGTTCAGCATACAATGACTCAAAGAATTAAAAGACTTTTTCATTCGTATTTATTTGATTTCTTTTACAAAATCATAAATATTATTATTTTATAGATTATTTGTACAGTCATGAAAAAAATTATTACCATTTGTAGAGAGTGCTTATTGAATAGATGAGATTCGAAGAAATAAAAGGACTAGACAAATTGTGTTGTTAGAATTTAACGTACTTACAAATAGCTTTTAAAAGACGTGCTGATTGTTTTAAAATAGTACATTTCGAGACTAGTGCGAGGATTTGATTTTCCCCTCGTGTGACTGTTTGCACCCGAGCGAAGCGAGGGTGAAAAGGTCACACGAGGAGAAAATCAACTTCTCACACAAGTGTCGAACCGTATTTTTTGACACGACGTGCGAGAAGTGAGATTTTTGCACGCATCGTTTAACGCAGCGTGCAAGAAATCGAACTTCTCGCACGGAGTTCCAAAAAAATTTTATGCTCTCATTAAAGTTTTTGGTTCTCAGTTTCACGGAAGTTGAGAGAGAGGGAGAGAGAGAGGGGATGGGAAGAGAGAGAGAGATAAAAGGAGGGACGGCGGGAGAGACTAATACTTGTCATAGTTTAAACTTTTGTAAAATATTTTTTAGACATATTTCACAACTTTTTAAGAGAAAATAATAATTACACAGTGTGATAACATTATGAGGGTTTGTTCTAGTATAGTTTATTTTTAATATCATTAGTTAATGATAGTATTGTTATTCACAAAAGTTTTAAATTTGAATGTTTCTTCAAGGAGCTCAAAAAATGATTACATTAGTAAAATTTTTTAAAATAATATAATCAAACGCGTATATTCTTAGGTATGATGATAATAATTTAACAATACTATTAATTATTGTAAAGTCATATGAAAATATCATTCTTTTTATGTTTTCAGTTTGCAGGAAAAACTTATATACATACCTTATTTTATACTTTCAAAGATTATTATTAAGAAGACAAATTACATAAATACTAAAGCGATCGATATTTTTTTGAACAAATTAGATCTTAAAACGAAGCTTTTAGTTCATATTTTTATAATCTTTTTTCATAGCATATTATAAGTATTTTCATTTTTTGGTACTAGAAATTTATTATTAAAGCCTTAAATTAGTTCTACTATAAGACTCCTATATGATAATATCATGAATTATTTTTGTAGCTTCGCAATTAATTATTGGTACCAGGAGCCAATAATTAATTACATTATTCTCAACACTTGGATTTGTTGAAATTATCACTAGAACCCGGTCAAAAATAACCATCTAGGAAACCTATTTGAATCTATGTCACATGGGAAATCCAGCTGGATTCGGGTGGATTTACACAGATTTCAGTAGATTAGATTAGACCACATGTATTAATAATCCATCATTGCTACACGACTTGTAAAATGTGAGAAAAAAACTTTCTCGATATTCTTTTATAGTAGAGATATAAGTTCTTGAAATTATTATTGAAACTACTTAAATTAATAACCCATCATTGCCACACATAATCTTGTAAAATTAAAAATGCAACCAGTTTATGAACTAAGAATCACTGAGAATAAAAGCTTTCTTGACATTCTTGTATAGATAAAACTTTTTGAAATTATTATCTTAATTTTGTCTAGAAAAATATTTACTAAGAACTCTCAAACATTTTGGCGTCTCCCATGGCGAGAAATCATATATTAGATTAACTGAGCACATTTATTCGTTGAAATTTTCACAATAACATATCATTTTTACTTTTTTCAGTATTCCCATGTTCATTAGGTATAATCTTTTTATTGGCACTTGAATATATATGTACAACAGCACAACACTGATATCGACTAAGTTTTTTGAAGATGACAGATGCTTTTTAAACCAAGGCTCAGACCAATATTTTAAATCGGCAGCATAAATTATATTGCATATTTATAACCTCACATGTCACTCAGCAATATTTTCTTCTATGCAAAAACTTATTACGAAAATTATGAGCCTCATAACACATAATTATTCAATAAACACTTGTTCTATTTTCAAAACATTTGAAACTGATTTTTAATTGAAGTTTTAAAATTTGATTATAAACACTTCATCTAACACGTCATACTATATTTTATTTATTATTACACAAAACACTGAAAACTATTTGTATATTTATAACCTCGTGTATCACTCAGCAATATTTTCTTCTATGCAAAAGCGTATTATGAAGTTTATGAACCTTATAACACGTAATTACTTATTAATACATACTTGAGCTATTTTCAAAACATTTCAAACTGATTTTATGTAGAAGTTTTAAAATTTGATATAACACTTCATGCAACAAATTTTACCGGTATTTTATTTTTTTATATTACGCAAAACACTGATTAGATGCCATTTTTTAATCACTATGTTATTTGTTATCTATAACATTTGATTATATGTGCACTTCATGCAACACATCATACCGGTATTTTATTTTATTTAACACAAAACACTGCTTACATGCCATTTTTTAATCACTATGTTATTTGTTATCAATAAAATTTGATTATATATGCACTTCATGCAACACATCATATTGGTATTTTATTTATTACACAAAACACTGATTAGATGTCATTTTCTAATAATCACAACATTTTTATTATCAATATAATTTTCAACTAGATAGACGATCTATGAAAATCACAATTTTCTTTTCTCATTTTGAAAGACTTACTTCAAAACATAATACTTCTTTCGTACTTTGAGTCCAATACTGTCTAAATAAACATCTTAGTTGTTTGTTTTATGTGTGATTCATTGAAAGCAATGAAACTGTCATTTTCTTCATTGACATCCATGTACTCTATTTGCCCTGTCAAAGATGAAGACAAATTTTTAACATTCTTCTAAAATTATATCTCATATGAAAAATTTTCATGTTAAGAATATATAGATACATTTTGAAAAATATTGTGTCATATATAGTATTTGCCTGCTCTTCCATAATAATATTGGTTTGGTTTTTCTTTCTTGAGTAGTACTATATTCTTACTATCTTCTTTAATATAAATTATTCTATTCTTAAGGGTTTGTTCTTGTATTAAAATAACTTTTTCTTGTCCATTAATAATAAAATAGCCACCAGGGTCATGAGGGCACTCGTTCATTTTTGCTAATACAAAATTAGATTTTTCAGACAGTACACAATTAGAACTCAACATTATTGGCTATATTACATATATCTCCATATTTCCAAAATGAGTTGAAAAAAATCTTCTGGTATAATATCTGTAAGATAATAATTAATAAATTCTTCTTTGTTGAAAAATATTTTTTAACAGTTATCTATTTACTTGGTAATATCCTTATATTTTCTGATATACTCTGTAAAAATGAAAACAAGATTTCAAAGGTAATAATACTTATTATAAACTTTATTGATTTATAACTTGATAATAAAAGTTTGCTACTTATCTGATTATAATATATTGCTATTACCCATTGATATTCACAGCTGCTTACATAGGTTATTTTCCAATCCACTTGAAGATTTAAAAATTTCTTGAGACTCATGGACATACAGAAGATTCGGTTAGCCTACTCTGCTTTTTCGATGAACTTGAATAATTAATAATAATTAATGAACTCTTCTTTGTTAAAAACTATTTTTTAACAGTGATTGATTTACTTGGTAATAATTGTTACATTTTCTGATATACTCTGTAAAAATAAAAACAAGATTTCACAAAGTAACAATACTTGTTATAAACTTTATTGTTAATTTATCAATTGAAGCTAATACCCGAATATTTTTATGTTAATTAATAAATGAAGCTAATGGCTATTACGGGCAATCGATAAAGGATAAGGAAGGTGCTTAAGTTATCAATCATCGATTTTATTCTTTTTACATGTGTATACTTACACATCTCTAATTATTCTAAGCTATTAGAGTAAAGCAGTCAAGGATATTAATGCACAATTATTTTAATAATTTTAAAGTGCAGTCAAGAATTTTTAAAAGGTTGAGGAAAGGAAAGGTAAACGTATAGGATGAAAAAATGAGAACGAAAAAAATAGCGGCCCAGGTCGGGATCAAACCGACAACCTTCTGCATACCGGGCAGCTACGCTACCATTTGCGCCACTGGGATGACGATTCTATCAGGACCCTAACCGGTTCTTAATCGTTCTCAATTTTTTATTTCCCCAAAACTTTCTTGATTTATAACTTTATAATAAAAGTTTGCTACTTATCTGATTATAACATATTGCTATTGCCCATTGATATTCACAGCTGCTTATATAGGTTATATTTTTCCAATCAAATCCATTCCAATTTATCCAAAATGAAATAATCTGTATATGTATCTGTACGTATATATAAATAAGTACTTATCTAACTAATAAAAGTTACTTTCCCCGTTGATTGATACACATAATTCTTCTCATAATTAGTTGACTTCTTGAGATCTTTGAAATATATTATTATTAACTAACTCACTAAATGATAACATTTGTATATAAAAATACTGACATGTTATATGTAAGGTTAGGCGTCGACCAGATACGGGTGTGTATATGTACTATATATATAAATATATATATAGATATGCAAGCGTAAAATAGACGACAACCGGAATTGTCGTAAGAGCTGCAAACCGGATATCTGAACAAGGAGAAGAAAAGTTCGGAAAGGAAACAGCACATAAAAAAATTCAGCTCTCTATATCATTTGAACGAGATAATATTTTTAAATAAAATCTTTTGATTTGAGTAGAGTAATGAAATGGCTTTCGATTAAGAGGGATATGTTATATAGTAAAAACTAACGCAATATACGCAAAAGTGCATTGAATTTTTCGTATACCCATTTCAATGTATATGTAGCACGGGTCGCTCCTTTAGACTTCTTCTATACATGACGTCGGAGCGCTCTAGCGCTCCTTGATACATAAGCTAAATATAACCTACATAAGCAAAGATCTTTTATCTTGTTAATTGTAGCTAGTGGCCAAAATTACTACCAAAGTTTGCCGTGAGAAGGTGGCAAATAACAACAATAGTTTTTTTACGACGTTTCGGACATCCTTTATTGATTATGTCCCTCTTCAGGCAGAAAGTCTGTATTTTTTTCTGAGTATTACGGAGAACTATCCGTTCGTCAATGTGATAGTTCTCCGTAATACTCAGAAAAAAATACAGACTTTCTGCCTGAAGAGGGACATAATCAATAAAGGATGTGCGAAACGTCGTAAAAAAACTATTGTTGTTATTTGCCACCTTCTCACGACAAACTTTGGTAGTAATTTTGACCACTAGCTACAATTAAGAAGATTATTAGACCACCACCATAAGCTGCTTTCACCAATAAAGATCTTTTATGTAAGAACCCGAATAAAAATTTTTTTTCCACAAAGCCAACCAACTCACAAAAAAGGAAGAAGTCTACAGATGTGATAAGGAAGCTTAGTACTATATACCAGCTATTCTTAGTGTATCAATGTGGGCCCTTTTCTTTTTGGAAGTCGGCTTTGTAGAAAAGAAATTTTTATTTTGGTTCTTTCATAAGATAGCTTGTGCATTTTCTATTATGGTGAAACTGAGAAACTAATTTCGAACTGAGACTTACAAAGTGAGAAAATAATGAAATAAAAAATATAATTTCACTTTATTTCTTTATAAAATCAAGGAGCGCGGGAGCGCTTCGAAGGCATGTATAAAGTATAGAAGAAGCCTAAAGGAACAACCCGTGCTACTCATACATAGAAATGGGTGTGCACGAAATCAATGCACCTATATATATATATACGTTTTGCTTTAGTTTTTTTAACATCAATCTGAATCGAAAGCCAATTGATTGTTCTACTTAAAACAGAAGATTTTATTTAAAAAGTTTATCTCGTTCAAAATATATAAAGAACTGAATTTTTTTATGTCGACTTTCAGATTCTTAACTTTCTCCATGGGATTCAGCCTCACATCCGGTTTTCCCGACTTCCTGTGACGTTATATATATATATATATATATATATATATATATATATATATATATATATATATATATATATATATATATATATATATATATATATATATATATATATATATATATATATATATATATATATATCAAATGCAGCTTTTGAGGATCTATATCAGCACGGATTCGATACTTTGAGGATTTTTCGGACTTTTGAGAACATCCTCAAAATTCCTTCGGTAAGAAACGGTACTTTTGAGGATTTATATTAATAGCTTCAACGCAGAGAGGGAGTTGTTTCTTTAGTCAAGCATGTACGAAATCTGGAGAAAAAAACTATAGATCTTCAAAAGTACCGGTTTCCGCAATATATATACACACAGGGTGGGCCTTAAAACAAAAGATATAGGATTTTTTCTTGGCTATTCGACGGTGATAATGACCATGACCTTGACCATAACCTTGAATGTAATTTCAAGGTCAAGTTAATTTCTTTAAATGGGAACCCATAATTTTCACCTCAGAAATGAAAAGAGCGGAAAATTTTACGTCCGAATGTGACCTTGACCATGACCTCAGCCTTGACCTTGAAGGTTATTTGAAGGTCAAATTTTTTTCAGTGGGAACCCATACATATTTTTGACCCCGGAAATGGAAAGAGCAGAACATTCTACGTCTAAGTATGACCTTGACCATACCTTGACCATGACCTTTAAAGGTAAGAGACTCCGGCCAGTCAAGGCAAGGGTGAGAGACTCCGGCCAGTCACGGCAAGGGTGAAAGACCCCGGCCAGTCAAGGCAAGGGTGAGAGACCCCGGCCAGTCAAGGCAAGGGTGAGAGACTCCGGCCAGTCAAGGCAAGGGTGACAAACCCCGGCCAGTCAAGGCAAGGGTGAAATACCCCGGCCAGTCAAGGCAAGGGTGAGAGACCTCGGCCAGTCAATTTACAATTCATTCTCAAAATGTTTCCCGTCAACAGTCTGACAGTGTGCTAAGCGAAAATAGAAATTCTCAATGGCACGTCTAATCATGTCTGGTGGTGTCTGAGCACACACGTCAACTATTCGCTGCCTTAATTGATTCAGATCACGTAGTTTGATATAATCAATTTTGCTTTTTATGTACCCCCAAAGAAAATAATCGTTTGGTGCTAGGTCCGGTGACCTTGCTGGCCATTCAATTGTGCCTCTCCTACCAATCCAGCGATTTGGGAACGTAATATTCAAATAATCTCTGACAATTACCCCATAATGGGCAGGCGCTCCATCCTGTTGAAACCATACACGATTGATATTATTACCAGCGATCTCCTGTATGGTCGGAACAATACGTTCTACCAGAAGTTGCAAGTATTTATTGCTATTCAAATTCCCATCAATAAAAAATGGCTCTACTATTCGATTGTTATAAAGCCCTGCCCATACGTTCAACTTTTGAGGTGACTGTGTATGACCCTCATACAACCAACGAGGGTTTTCATTACTCCAGTATCTACAGTTTTGACGATTGACTTTACCGGTCAGTTCGAAACTAGCTTCATCCGAAAATACGATATTAAAAAGGAAATTGGGGTTGCCATTGAATCTTTGCATCATAATTTCACAGAACTCTATTCTGCGATCGAAATCATCCTCGCTTAGCTGTTGAAGAATATGAATTTTGTACGGATGAAATGTGATAATTTTTAAATTCCTTCTAATTGATGTTCGACTCATTTCAAGTTCTTGGGTTGCTTTTCTACTTGACAAATGGGGATTTTCAAAGAATGCTTGCGCTACTTCAAACTGACTTTCTTCTGACGTCGTGGAAACTGGTCTTCTAGATTTCGGACGATTTTTATTAACCCCAGTTTCTTCAAATCGGTGCACAGTACGGAAAACAGTTGACTTCGAAATTCCTTCCTCGTCATTACGGAAGGTTTCATTAAATAATATTCGCACTTCATCGTACGATCTCTGTCTATCTCTCCACCCTCTCATCATCAAAATTGTAACCCTCTCTTGTTCCGTTAGAGGAGCCATTTGGAAGAAAATGGCTACAAAATTAAGACTCGGCAGTCCTTCAAATATCCAGAAAAGGACTATTCATAAAGGAAACAGGACACGCAGGAAATCTCGCTAACTATTCTGTGGAGGATAGGTGGAATAACAGCCAGCAAAAACTTTCTCTGCTTCTCACCTATTCTAAACAGAACTTTCGAAGAAGCGACAGCTACATGAATAAATAATTTCGCCAACTACAAGGGCAGTATCACTAACAGTCAGACCAACTGCTAACAAAATATCCAGAATTACCATTTGCTGCTTTTTCGGAAAAAGTGAGTCCAATTAACTAAAGAATTAATGTTGAAATTCCAAAAATCAAAGGTATCTAACTTTGAATTCATTTATGGCCACTAGGGTAGATGTCCGTATTAGTGTGGGTTTAAGAAACTCTTCAGTTTTGTCGCATAATAATAGACTCTTTAAGCTGTATCAGATATTCCGGGTGGTTTATATAGATAATAAAAGTAATAATCTACAAGAAACAATTTTTTTGTATAGAAAAATATTTATATTTACGAAAGATACAAGCAATAAAAAAAAAAAAATTTTGTACGCATTTGTGTGCCCTAGCAGACATCAAAGTACATTTTTGTGTGCCCCGTATTAATGTGGATGTACACGTTTGTGTGCCCCACATTAGTGTGTCTTGATAATATTATCATTGCCAACAAAATTATTTTGTTAACTGTAGTGCATTTATAATCAATTTCTAACCCTTGTTTACATTGAATGTTAATTAATTCCAATACGGCAAAAACTGCTGAAGGTCGTCAATGCGATATGAAACAACGTTTGTGCGCAGACAACCTAACCTAACTTTTCTGTTCAAGCACCGATACGAGCATGCTCGTATTGTATTTGTGCACACACAAATCTGGACAAGTCGTTTTTCACTGACCCTATTAGTAGACACCATTAATTAAATATTAAAATCAATTGATAACCTTTATATTAAGGTTTATTATATAACATAATATTATTTTATGATATAATCAATTGTATCCCACATTAAAATCCTTCCGAAACATTATTTAATGTTACTTTTAAAAATGTCATTTCTTAGCAAGTTTGGACAAGGAAACACCGTGACACACCGCAAACCGTGAAACATATTTTTGAAAGTTCCTTTTTAATGTTATAGTAAATGAAAACAAATTAAGTAATTAATTCAATTTAAACTTAATTAACTATACTTCATGAAAAAAAATATTTTAGTGCTACGTTTTTACTCGTTCACTTCTAGGATATGTTTTAATAATAGGGCACACAAATATGGACAGGCACACTAATACGGACCACTACCCTAGTGGATAACCGCAGATCTACGCAGTCATTGATGGTCACTGAGCGTCATCAAAGGTAAATTTTGGTCACTCATGGTTATTGATGGTCACTGAAGGCAAACGAATTAATTAATGGCCACTAACGATAACTGAAGGTCTACTCAGTCATTGACGGTCATTAATGGTCATCAGAGGTAGATTTTGGTCACTTATGGTTAATGATGGTCACCGAAGGCAAACTAATTTATTCTTGGTCACTGGTGGATAACCGCAGATCTACCCAGTCATTGACGGTCACTGAGCGTCATCAAAGGTAAATTTTGGTCACTCATGGTTATTGATGGTCACTGAAGGCAAACGAATTAATTAATGGCCACTAACGATAACTGAAGGTCTACTCAGTCATTGACGGTCATTAATGGTCATCAGAGGTAGATTTTGGTCACTTATGGTTAGTGATGGTCACCGAAGGCAAACTAATTTATTCTTGGCCACTGGTGGATAACCGTAGATCTACCCAGCCAGTGACGGTCACTTATGGTCATCAAACGTAAATTGTGGTCACTCATGGTTATTGAATGCAAGATATGGGTTCCCACTGAAAAAAAAAATTTGACCTTGAAACAATCTTCAAGGTCACGGTGGAGGTCATGGTCAAGGTCATACTCGGACGTAGAATTTTCCGCTCTTTTCATTTCTGAGGTGAAAATTATGTGTTCCCACTGAAAAAACCAATTTGACCTTCAAATAACCTTCAAGATCAAGGCTGAGGTCATGGTCAAGGTCACATTCGGACGTAAAATTTTCCGCTCTTTTCATTTCTGAGGTGAAAATTATGGGTTCCCATTTAAAGAAATTAACTTGACCTTGAAATTACATTCAAGGTTATGGTCAAGGTCATGGTCATTATCACCGTCGAATAGCCAAGAAAAAATCCTATATATTTTGCTTTAAGCTTTTTCTCTTAAAATACAATCCCGCCGAGTTATTTTGCCGTTCCGGTACTTTTGGCCCACCCTGTATATATAATGGTATGCGCAAGCCTGTTGGACGAACTGTCTGCTACTCTATATATATTATATACATATATATGTATATTGCTATATATTTATATTAATTAAGTATATGCATCGTCATAAGATGAAAATTTGTTATCATTGACAAGTACATCATGATGATAGTTGGTGTATAAATTATTATTTCATTTTGAATTTTGGAGTTAATTTGGAAAAATATAACCTATATAAGCAGCTGTGACAATCAATGGGCAATAGCAATATTATAATCAGATATGTAGTTAACTTTTATTGTAAAGTTATAAATCTCAATAATTTTTATAAGTATTGTTACTTTGTGAAATCTTGTTTTTATTTATAACATAATCTAAATAGCAAACATTTATTAGGAAATAAATATCGTGAGTTAGTTTAAAATTATTAGTTAATTAATATCAATTTCGTAGATCTCAAGCAGTCAACTGGTGATAAGAAGAATTCATCTATTCATGTTTCAATCAACGGAAGAATAACTTTTATTAGATAAGTACTTACTGGCTAAATGTTAAATTGCTAAAATCATCTTTTAAAAATTGATACTTTGTGTGATTTTTTACTTTTACAGATACAAATATTACACAAGAAGAGTTATGAAGACATTTTGGAGATATAGCCAATAATTTTTTGGATATCTAATTTTTACAGATATTACATAAGAAGATTGTTTGGAGTTATTTTGGGGATACAGCCAATAATGTTAAGGAGTTTTATGTATATCTTAGAAAAGATTATGTCATGAAGAAAACGAAAAGAACGTGTTATTGTGAAAATGTCAACAAATAAAAGTGCTCAGTTATTCTCATATGATTTTCCCAGTGTGGGGAACGTTAAAAGTTTAATCTATACAAGAATATCATCAAGAAACCTTTGATTCTCAGTGATTCCCAGTTCATAAACTGGTTGTGTTTTCTTACAAGATTATGTGTGGATAATGAGGTGTTATTAATTTACATAGTTTCAATTCAAAAACTTATATCTAACTTATATCTTATCAAAGATTATGTCAAACGGAAAAAGGAAAAAGGATATGTTATTATTGTGAAAATCTCAACAAATAAAAGTGCTCAGTTATTCTCATGTATGATTTACCCAGGGTGGGAGACGTTAAAAGTTTAATCTATGCTGAAACGAAACTGAGCTGTTGAAAAGCAACATTCACATCTTGCTTATGTTTTCAAGAAAAAACAAGCAGCAATGCTTGCTTGTAAAGAATTGTGCAGCTGGGATCTACTGATCCAACGACATACCTGCGTTAAGATCTTTTGTAATTTGACAAAATACAATAGTAAATGGACTGGAACGAGTATTTCGTGAAAATACTTTGCACCACCTGCCTTTATGGATATTGTAGTTGGCATAAGAAATAGAAATGGCATAAATTGAATCGATCCTCACTCTTACATAAAACAGATAGTACACCAATTCGAATGAACTTTCAAAGGAAGAAAAACATGTGATACTATATAAAAGTACATTAGAATCTTTGTCTATGCCGGAAAGCTATACTATCATCAAACATCGACTGCACTCACTATGATACAACTGATATTTTATTTTCTGAAGTGGAAACAGTTATGCACTGCAATGAATTTATGAGTCGTGTGAATTTTGCTGCTGTAAAAATTTTTATGAAGCATTTGGCCACAGCAATATTGGTTTGGTAACATGCATTCTGAAGTTTAGATTGCTCCACATATTCTACATTTATCTCTGTATATACGCGGATCGAGAAAAAATGTGTAGGAAAAATTACAATTTTCTATAGTAACCGTGGGAGAGATGCAAATTTTTAAGAAAAATTTGACTACAATTTATAGTGAAAATTGGTATTTTTGTAGTAAAATTTACAAAATCATTCGAATTTTTATTGGTATTCTTCCTGACGGAAATATTTTTGTTCAGAAAAGTTGAAAACTATTAATAAGATTTACATATATATATATAAAAGTATGTAATAACTCTTTCTATCTCCTCCTCTCTCCCGACATCCGTCAAACTGTACCAAAAACTTTAACGAGAGCTTAAATATTTTTTCAAAACAATCAACACGTTGTTAAAAAACCTAATTTATTAAGTACGTTCTCCTAACAAAGTTTGTCTAGTCCTTTTATTCGTCTAATCTCATCTATTCAATAAGCACTCTCTACAAATGATAATAATTTTTTTCATGACTATATAAATAATAATATTATTAATATAAAACTTTCTACGAAAGTATAAAATAAGGCAAGTATAAAAGTTTTTTCTGTATAATCTACTTTACCTCCCTCTCTTTCCCCTCGCCCCTCTCTCTCCCTCGCGCCATCTCTTTCTCTCCCTCCTTCTCTCTCTCTCGCTCAACATTCGTCAAACTCTGTATACCAGAAACTTTAATGAAAGCTTAAATATTTTTTGAAAACAAAACGTTTTTTAAAAAACTAATTTTTTAAGTACGTTTTAACAACAGAATTTGTCTAGTCCTTTTATTTCTTCTAATCTCATCTATGTATTCAATAAGCACTTTCTAAAAATGGTAATAGTTTTTTATATGACAGTACAAATAATAATATTATTAATATAAAACTTTCCACGAAAGTATAAAATAAGGCAAGTATAGAAGCTTTTTAGTCTGTAAAATAATAATATTTATGCTTTTTTAAAAGAAATCAAATAAATACTAGTGAAAAAGTCTTTTACTTTTTTGAGTCAATGTATGCTGATGCTGAACAAATTATATGTAACTAAATACATTCAAATTATTCACTGCAAATCAAACAAACGAAAGTTGTGAAATCAGTTATCGATAGTCAAGTAAAGCAAACAACTCTCCGAAACCACTGCTTGACTATTCTCAGAAATGTATTCAAATTTGTTCAACTTTCTATATAAGTTAAACACAAGAAAGTACTGAAATCCATTTATTGTAGTCAAGTACCCATAAGTTAACTTGACTGACATAATAGAACTTTTCGTATCTTCTCAAAATTATTCAGCCAGCAGGCATAAAGTACCTACTACTTAACGCCCAAGAGGCTTAATAGTTCACATACTCCTACAAAATTTTACAGAACCTACGTACTTTACGCCGTGTGAGCGAAAATTATTTAATTATATAACTATAATGTCTTCTTTTTACGTCTAAAATTCATAAGAATTTGTTCAGATATTTACAACAAGTCAAAGCCTACATAAAAAATTACACAATTACCAACACATCCCTATTTTTCATTATTCTTTCTCAATTTTGAACTTTCTATAATATTACGCATCTTGGAAGGACAAAAGAAGTCTAGAGCTGCTCCAGCAGGGGAGGTTCTCCTTTCTCCCATACATAATTGGCGAGCCCGAAGGTTTGCAGTTCAAGGTGTAGTAGACATTGTCATTTTCATATAAATATTCATATGTTTAAAGATCAGATAAAATGTATAAATCGGTTGCTTGTACATATCCCGCGTAAAAATAGTCAAGTTTGGCTGAACTTTGTCTAAACTTTTCCTTTGGCTAAACTTTGTTCAAACTTGGCCAATGAGACTGAGCCTAACTTCGATATTTAGTCTATTAATTCAAGAAAAAGTTTAGCTGAACTTTGCGAAAACTTTACGGAAGATTTTCGGAGGTTAGCGGTAAATTTACACAAACGTGTATTAGATTTTACAAAAACTACTATTTTTCAGCTGAACTTTGCCGTAACTTCGCGCAAGATTTCCAAAAGTTTGTGCCAACTTGTATTATATTTTTAAAAAACTATTAATTCAAAAAAATTTTAGGCAAAGTTTAGGCGAACTTCGCCAAAACATCGCGCAAGGTTTTCGAAAGTTTGCAGAAACTTTATGGTATTAGATTTTTGAAAAGTTACAATTTTGAGAAAAAGTTTAGGCAAAGTTTTCCCGAACTTCGCCAAAACTTCGCCCAAGATTTTCAAATATCTCCGGGAATTTCACACGAACGTATATTAGATTTTGGAAAAGCTACTAATTTGAGAAAAGAAAAAGTTTAGGCAAAGTTTATCCGAAACTTCGCACAAGATTTCAAAATGTTTGCAAGCATTTTATACGAACGTATATTATATTCTGGAAAAGTTTATCAAAACCTTTCTACTATGGGCACTTTGACTAAAGTATATCAAAAGTTTAACAAACCTATTGTAGAGCTTATTCTAAACTTCATATGCACAAATCATTTCTAGCCGATTATTGGAAAAAAATTAGCTAACATTTTTAGGTAATTTGCACAGTTATAACTAGTATTTTTAGAAAACTTGTACAAAGACGTTAGGTATAACAAGGAATATTGTTAGAATTTAAGCGAACTGTCTTTTTTATTTGTATTTTGTAAGTAATATTAAGATAAAAATAATTGATTCTAAATTATTTTTATTATTGTTATTCTATCCCATGGATATTAGTTGGTTCTACAACGAAATATTTATCATCAACCTTAAAATAATAAGCAACATTAATTATATTTTTAACATTAACAGCTATATAGTGCTATATAGTAGTTGTCTGTCTCATGACACGTAAATATTGTAGGTATATAATTTTCTGTAACAGGGCAAATGAAATTTCTTTCTACAATATATTTTGTAACAATAGCATATACCAAACAATCCTCATTACATTCAGTGCATGGAGTTTCGCATTCGCAATTACAAACTGTAATAAATTGCTGAATAATACCTATATTATTTACATTATTTGTGATGTATTTAATACAGGAAGAATTAGACTTTTTTTCATAGGCATGCGCTTCGCTCTCATAATACATACCATTTTTTAACAATCTCTTAAACAAATGACACTTATCAATGTTTAAAACGTAATATAAAATATTTAAAGCATTCATAATGTATGCTGGTATGTAATTAACCTTTTTATAAATATCTACAACAAAAATGTCTTGTTGTAAGTATTTAGTTTTATACCTACGAATACCAGAGGTGTCTATTTTTTACAAAATTCAAACACTGAAGTTCCTGGTTGCAAATATTTTTGCTTTAACTCCGATAATGACAGAAATGTGGATACCGATGAACAAATTTGTAGTTCTGGATATCTAGATCCGTGCACGTACGACTTTAGAACACCATTCAAATTTTCAAAAGGAAAACAACTCATTGTCCAAAGGGGGCCGAACTTTCTGACTTCATTGGATAAATGCAAGAGTAAGTGCACATTACATACTAAATTTTTTCGCCCATATAAAACTTCGAATCGCGAAACGTATTCAAGAAGAGCGCGTTTTGCATCATTTATCATCTGTTCGGAAATACTTGATGAACATAGAAGCGTAATGCCATACACAAGTAATTTATGATATTCTAAATATTGCTTTGACATAATATCTTTTAAAACAGGTAAACTATAAACTAATAAAAATAATTTTAATTCGGACGCTTTCCAGTAGGCATGATCTTTCATTTTTCTCGGGATTCTCGGAAGGAACGATGGCAGAGTAAGGCGCTTAATTTTTTCATCAACTACATTTATGAAACGTAGAAGAGAGTAAGCCTGAGTACGGTTTTCTGTTTTAAACCAAAAAGAAAGTAACTTTTTAGTTATGCCTTGATATACGTAATGCATAATGTCAATGGCAGTTGAGTTTACATAGTCATGTACTATTTGACTTAGTATTGTCGGACCTTTTACACCGTATACGTTGGTGTTGGTATTTTGTGCAGTTTCAGCAAACAAAATAGACTCGTTTGTTGTTCTCAATTCAAAATTTTCTATAAAAGGATAAGTTTGAACATTTTCGTAACGAATATTTTCAATTTTACAGTTTGGGCAGCCAAATTTACCATTGAATTGTTGAATATTGAGAAAGGTCGCCTTTGCACATAAATCGCACGTTCCGCCTAAAATTAATGCTCGTACACGTAATGTATCTCTCACATTCACAACAAAAGTTACACTGCTGTATAATTTTTGGAAATCTTTTCGAAAAACTTCTAAAAACATATTGACTGATGGTTTGTGTGGACCAAACCACATACCAGCTAAAATCATGTTTTCTTTTTTGATTCTCAGTCTATAAGGAAGTTCGTTAATCATGAAAAACAGCGGCCAAATGCTAATTTGTGACGATTTAAATAGTGGTACTCCATCCGAGTTCCATCTAAATGTAATGTTATTGTGATTTGCTAAAAAATCTGCCGGCAAGGAACTATAAACAGAACCATCATATATATCTTCGAAATTAGTTGCGTTTTTCTTTTCATGTGTACGATCGATTAAATTTTCCTGAATTTCGAATTTTTATAAAATGACGCAAGTTGTTCTAATATTTTTACTTCAATAAAATACGTAATATTGTCGTTATTTCTACATATATTGCAAAACTGTTTATCTAATTTCGAAAAACTTAACGAGCAATAATAATGTCGAATAAGCGGCGTGTTTATATTTGAAAAAAATTTCTTTAGCTTGTATAGAGTTTTTACGCAGTTATTCGGTTTGATGCAATGTAGTTCTATAAGTGACAGTATACTAGATAACAGTACGCCAGGTACATTAAAACGCAGGGCAACTGTGAAAACAGCTAAAATACTTTCAGCGACCGAGATTGATGCTGCTGGGTAAACGGGATTATTAGCCGCAGCCTCAAATGCATCGTCGTCATCGCTTTCTTCATTTTGATCTTCGCTAGATTCAGAATCGTTTTGTGACGAGTCGGTGCTATGGGTTAAAAAGTCTTCGTCAGCTGAAGTATCTTGGTTAAAAACGTTTTGATTTGCATCTTCAAATTCATCTATTAAATAAAAAATATTTAAGAAATATTATTTTCTTTTGTTATATTGAACTATTAAAACAATTCATAGGGTATACATAGAAAGCAGTGAACAAATATAATATATAATTTACATTTTACTACTTAAGAGCACTATACGCACTTAATAACGTTGTTAATTCTAACTGTATTTTGTCTTTAGCGAACTTATACGCGCTTTGTTGGTATCTGTACAGGATACGCGGAGTAATCGACAATTACATCGTTCTATACACAGATAAATCGACGTACATACAGCATCGTTTCGGTAGAGCTAAAATTGACGTGCGGTTCTCGAGTACAGTTTATTATCCGTTTGTTGTTATAGTGCAGGATTGCATTGGTATAATTGTAAGTAAGGAGTAACATTAGCAATAACGATCCACATCTTTTCGTCGTATTTCGGAAGATATACGTAAATATACGATACCCGACTCCCGCTGTATTATCCGAGCGATTACATTTATATACCTCGACTAGCGCACGTCACAGCAACGACGGAATTTCCCGAACATGTATGTCGCAGGACACTTTTTTCGAAACTTTTAGCGACCAATATATACTGTATAAGTATTTACGTAATAATCAATTTTGCAATATTTAATACGGAGTTATTATTCACTAAAGACGATTATCTGATAGAACCGCGCAGCATTAGTTTTTATTTATTTACATTTATTTATGTACATTTAGTATATGTGCTTTAGATAGTTAAGTAAATATTTATAAGCAACATACCGTGAATCGGATTGGCATAACCTGAATGCTCATCCGAATAAAGTATAGTATCGTTGAAATTTGATGAATCATCGGTGGACTCGGCATGAGATCGGGTTTCTACATATGCAAATAATGTGTACCTTAAGAATAGAACCTTTGAACACCATATCTTACATACAAACGCGCAAAATAACCGTAGTAATAAAATTCTTAGCACTAAATTTTCAAACTTCGTAATTGAGGCATTCAAACCTTGTTGATAAATATGAGAGGACTCGGCGTCGACGCTTTCGGAGCAAACGCTACAATCACTACTCGATGATGAAAAATCTGCTTGGCTACTATCAGTGCCGCTGTGTTCCCTGACGTACTCCTCGGAACTTTCATCGCTTAAAGTTTTATATGAGGTTAAGATTCGATACTGGCTTGAACGAGAATATTCGCTAAAATTTATTTTGCGCCGAGACATTCGGGTGAAATAAAATAAACGAAACTTTAGATTAATCACGATTTTTCTCTTTCGTATTGAAGTGCAATGTGACTGATTTTAAAATTACTGAAAATTGTTCTGCAATATGACTGTAAACATTGCGATTGTTTCTTGTCGTTCGATATTGATTATTCGTTGCTACATGAATTGCACTGCGGATTACATTCAACAACTGTTCTTCTCTACAGAGAAGCTTGTTAAAACAAACTTTAGTTAATTCACAAAAATGTTTGCTTTGATTTTGTGGGTGAAAACCAACGAAGCGGACGTTGTGAGTGACAAGCATGTTAAAGAAAAAAACGGCAAAATCATGGCTAAATGGGGAAGTAGTTGATTTCTGGCAAAAGTGCTCTTAAAAAGCGGTAAGTCGCATTCATGAGATTATTATTAAAAAAAAGACGTAAGTCGCATTAAACGAAAGTTATTTTGTTATTCGACCTCTTATACAAACACCACTATACCAATGCACTAAGCTAACCACTTATCTTTTTATTTATTACAATATATTAGAAAACAAGAACTTTTTTGAATCTTTGGAGGTTACAACTGAGGGCGAGATTATAACTCCCGATGTACGATCGTCTATACCCAGAGATCTATTGCTACAGAAAAAGCAGCAGCGAATATCGGAGAAAGCTAACGATGAATTGAAGAAGGAAGTTCAAAACGAACAAAATAAGAAATTGACGAAATCAAAATCTATTTTTGATCAAAGTGAACTGTTAGACTTCGAAGAAGAAATTTGGGATAAAAAGTGGTATGTTAAATAATATTAAAGTTAATGGCAAATTAATTCTAATCAAAGTATAATTATGGACTTCTGTGACATTGTTGATTCGTTATTTGGTGGTGTATATTACCGTGCTAGATTCACAATATTTCTTGACCGTGTATTTAAAAAAAAAATTCGTTTCAGCGATATCGGAGATGTAACTTATGATTCTGAAGGTGATGATGATGCTACAAAGCATCCGAGCGCAAATAATATCATTAAAGACAATGAATTAACTAAAATGGAATGGTATAATTTAAATTACATTATTTAATATTTTTACATATGCAAAACATGTATATCATATAATAATTAACCGTGATTTTATCATTAAAGTTACACTAGATCAATTACAAAAATTAAGACAAATCTTGGCACTGGCTGACTTCATAGAAGTTGCGAAAACTAAGTTGCAAAATCCGACACTTGACGGAGCAGAATTACAAGTAAAGTCTATTATTTACACGAAGAGAAAATTCTAGATATCGGTACCTGTCCAATATTCAAGTTATATTTATATGAATTTATTTATTTGCTATGTCAAATGCTTTGATTTAAGCAAGCATGAGATAGAGATTTTCGATTGTACGATGGCGCAAGTTTCAAATTTTTATAACCTATAATTGTACTGTAACCTGCACATGTATAAAGTAAATTATAACACGCTTACTCATTTTCAGAATAGAGTCGGGGCTTTGGACAATAATTCACGGAGTAGAATGGATTCTACGGTGAGTAACCGTACGCATACATATAATTTTTCTTTTCTTTTGATACGTTAATGGATTTCCATTTTATCTGTTTGCATATATCGCACTCGATGTACTTAATTTACAGATTATTATTCGTTTCTCACTTAGGAATCATATATTTAGCGCTCTTTTCGTTCAATGTACAATGTATTTTTTTTTACAGATGAAACTTATAGAAGGATCTGGTATTATTGTGAACGCGTGGAAAGTCGACAGCATACAAAACATGTACAAAAAAGCTCCTAAGGAAATGACTCGTAAATTAATGAAGTTAATTTTGGGAGAGGAGACGCTGAAACAAAGTTCTCCAACAGAAAAAAACGACTGGAAACCGATCCCTGAACATATATTTATAGCAGTAGAAAGTAAGTGAAAATATGAATGATAAACATAGCATAGAAACTTATCAAATGATTTATCGAAAATCTGCATTTTTTTTCAGAATTTGTAAATGCTAATGTCGCTAAAAAAAATATACTCTTAGTCACCAAGAGTATAGACAAGTATTAACAGCATATTGTGCAAGTCTTCGGAACCCTAAAACCAAAGCTTCAGATGTGAGAGTAAAAGGAAAAATGAATCAAAATATTAAGAGTGAGTTGAGATACAATGAAGAAAATCTTTTGGAGACATCCACTGATCAATCGCAGGGCATAGATTTGAAAAAAGCTTCCGTAGTAGAAGCAGAAGTAGAGGAAAGCGACCAAGAAGAAAATAAAGAAAAAAAAATGCTGAATGTGAATGAAGAGAGATTGAAAAAACAGCACAATAGTCAAGCAGTCACAAGAAATAGAGAAGAACAGAGGAAAGAGCTTGCTGTTATTCAAGAAAAACCGGAAATAATGAAGAATAATGAAAACACATACTTCTAAAAAGCGGGAATTTGAAGATAATATTAAAGCCAGGGGTGGTGGGAGTGGTTTTAAACCAAAAAAACCAAAACATTGAATTTATTTTACATTACATAATTTATTTAGTTAAATAATGTTTTCGAAATTAAGATATTTATAAACAAAATATTATTAATAAATATCTAATTTATACCTACATATGTTTGTTAAACTTTTGATATACTTTAGTCAAAGTGCCCATAGTAGGAAGGTTTTGATAAACTTTTCCAGAATATAATATACGTTCATATAAAATGCTTGCAAACATTTTAAAATCTTGTGCGAAGTTTCGGATAAACTTTGTCTAAACTTTCTTCTCAAATTAGTAGCTTTTCCAAAATCTAATATACGTTCGTGTGAAATTCCCGCAGATATTTAAAATCCTTGGGCGATGTTTTGGTGAAGTTCAGGTAAACTTTGCCTAAACTTTTTCTCAAAATTGTAACTTCAAAAGTTTAAGACATAAAATTTCTGCAAACTTTCGAAAAACTTGCGCGATGTTTTGGCGAAGTTAACCTAAACTTTGCCTAAAATTTTCCTTAAATTAATAGTTTTTTAAAAATATAATACAAGTTGGTGCAAACTTTGGAAAATCTTGCGCGAAGTTTCGGCAAAGTTCGGCTGAACTTTGCGTAACTTTTTCTTAAAATAATAGTTTTTATAAAATCTAATACACGTTTGTGTAAATTTACCGCTAACCTCCGAAAATCTTCCGTAAAGTTTTCGCAAAGTTCAGCTAAACTTTACCTAAACTTTTCCTTGAAATAGTAGACTAAATATCGAAGTTTGGCTCAGTCTCATTGGCCAAGTTTGAACAAAGTTTAGCCAAAGGAAAAGTTTAGACAAAGTTCAGCCAAACTTGGCTACTTTTACGCGGGTATTCAATAGAAGGTGTAAGCCCTCGTGAAAATATCATTTGAGAACCCATAATATATAAAATCGCAGATGACATCTCATATGAGATCTGGTGTCTGAAATACTCGTATGAGATCTCATATTTACACGCGGGAAAAGGATGAAAAATAGGTTGCTTATAAAATGGTTAGTAAATTTAAAGTTATACTTACTAGCAGAAGGATAAAGACAGCTTAACAGGTTCAGTACAGCTAATGTACAAAAAAATACATTAGGTTTACAACGAATAAAAAAGAATGGAAAGTATTTTCAGTTTTAGACATGAAAAGCGAAAAGTTTTTTAAATTCTCTGTCTTCCAGCAATTCAAAGTACGACAATTCGATAAGTCATATTTGGATAATGCCATATTGAACCTGGTAAAGATCGGTGAGACCTCAAAGATACGTTACCTAAAAGTAAATATTAAACTCAATACAGATTGCACATTTGTCTGCTACATATGACAGGTGATATTTATATTCTAGGACCAGCATCAATTTTTTATCAAAGTATTGAATTTTAGTAATTATATTTCAATAACTTTGTATAAATCTGGAATCCAGTAATAAGAGTACATTAAAATTCAGTTTTATTGTACCACAAATTTCACAAGCTATATTTCTATATAAAAACGCGAATCAAAACTATTTATGTTTGAAGATTAACTTACAAAATAAGAAAATAAGCCACAAAAACATGCTGAGAATTTATTTCTTCTATATTATAGATGAGCTTTCTTATAAAAACTTCTGGAAAAAATTAAATTCTCGAACCTTAAAGTAATTCTTAATAAGATAATTCTGATGGGCTCAGCGCCAAGCTCCACACCTCTGCTACCCTTTTCATAATCTTTGCTTTTTTGTGGCTTCTTCTCTTTTTGTAAGTTAATCGGCTTCATAGATAAAAAGTTTTGATTAGCGTTTTTGAATAGAAATATATAGCTTGTGAAATTTCTTGTGCAAGAAACTGAGTTTTATTGTACTCTTACTACTGGATTCCAGATTTATACAAAATTATTTCAATATGAATACTAAAATTAATACAGTGATGGAAAATTCGTACTGCTCCTAGAATATAAATGCGACCTGTCAGATCTAGCAGACAAATGCGCAATATGCATTGAGTTTAATATACACTTTAACGGGACATGGCTGAGTATGTTATGTGTAGGAGCATGTACAAATTATAGAAATCCTCTACTATAACCTTTTAAACTCAGTTTTATTGTACTCGAAATTGCATAAGCTATACAAAAACGAAAATCAAAACTTTTTATCTATGAAGCCGATTAACTTAGAAAAAGAAAAGAAGCCACAAAAACATGCAAAGAATTTATTTTTTCTATATTATAATAATGGGCTTTCTTATAAAAACTTCTGGAAAAAATTAAATTCTTAAACCTTAAAATAATTTTTAATAAAAAAATTCTGATAGGCTCAGCGCTAAGCTCCACCGCTGCTACCCTTTTCAGTCTCATAATCTTTGTTGTTCTTGCCCTTCTCGTGGTGCTTCACATTGTCCTTATCTTTGTGATTATACTGGTGCTTATCCTTAGACGTCAAGTTATTGTGCTTGTGCTTCCTATTATTCCTCTTTTTTCTCTTGCTCCAATGCTCAGAGTTCTTCTCGGATTTGGTAGTGACAGCTGACACAGCTCTTGTGTGGTTAAGCTGTCTTTATCCTTCTGTAAGTAGGTATAATTTTATAAAGGAATGAGATGAAATTATGCATAATTAATGTTGTTATATAATCATAAAACGTTATAAAAACCCATAGATTCGGGTGCCAAAACCTCATAGGGTACTTTACAACAGTTTCTTTGTTTTACCATGCTAGAAAATACACAAGATATATTTCGTATGCAAGAACTCGAATAAAAATTTCAAATCCGAATGGAAATCTTTAACCGTGAGTACTACCTTAACACACTGAGAATAGCTGGTGATATAATACTAAGCTTGCTCATCATTTTAACGACTATAGACTTGTTTTCTTCTTTTGAATTGGTTGACTTTGTAGAAAAGATTACTTTTATTTGGGTTTTTACGTAAGAGATTTTTACTTGTACTGGACTGGACGTGTGTCACCTCGTGTGGTAGTTCAAGGTTTTTGGAAAATTTACGTATTATTTATTGTCAGGATATGATTTAAAAGATTCTTTAGTATAATAGTGAGCGGGGATAACTATTCTTTTACGCAAGAATTATCGGTGTTTTGTATCCTAAGCGAAATGAGGAGATATGGGTAGACGTCGTCTGCTCCACAATTTCAATGAAGCTGCATAATCCCCTCGTCAGTAGTTCAAGGTTTTTGTAATTTCTAGTTCTCTAAAAGGTATGCTACAAATTTGTAAACATTCTTTGTTGTGTAAGTGAGCGGGGACAAGTGCGCGTTTATTTCAAAATATTCAGAATTACCTATAAAAATATTGCAAAAGGGGAGGCTTAGCGAACAAGCTGCTATGCTGGCACGCGGTCGGTAAGCAATAAATTACAGAAAAAGTATTTTTTGCTTATTTCAATTTAATAATACTTATCTCCCCTTCATTTTCTTATTTGAATTCACTTCCTAAAGTTTTACGTTGATTGGTATTTTTGTTTTCAAAACTTTGAACTACTAAAATAGAGGGTAAAACAGGAATCGTTGTTTCCATCTACGACGTTCTCTTAAGTATTCACGTTAAAATTTCGTGTCGAGGATTTACGTATAATATATTTTAAATTTAATATAATGTTTGTTGTCATTTAATGTTTCAATATCATTATAATTTGTAAAAAACATGTACTTTAGGAAACTGTGACGATGAGGAATTCTTATTAAACCTGAAAAGTTTAACAGCAGAAAGCTCGCAGAGTAAAGAACAATCACTCGAAGAAAACAATGCAGATCTTCCAAGTACATCAAGTGGTAATAATTTTTGCTCGCAGAGTAAAAAACGATCGCTCGAAGAAAACAATGCAGATCTTCCAAGTACATCAATTGGTAATAAGTTTTCTATTTTATGTAAAAACTGCTGCCAATTCATTGGCAGTTAGTTTCCTCAAACGTTAGTTATTTATACTTTAAATTAATATTTAATTCCAATATTTATATTTATGATATTCATAGATATGTTTGTATTGGTTTAATAGACTATTTTTCCATTAAATAAACATTACGTTTAGGACTCATACAGAAAAACGCAAATGATTTTTTGAAAATTTTTAACCTAAAATATCTTTTGGTCGTAATGATGAGATTTCTTCGATCAATGAACGCGGATCGAAGATATAGAAAAGCTATTGTTATTCCAGTTGTCGCGCGACAACGAAAACGTCCTCTTTTTCTTCAATATTGTTTTTCTCGCTAAACTCTGTAGATAACCTCTCGAAATTTTCATCAAATTATTGCCTATAAGAATTACAATAAGTGGTTAAAATTTGAAGTCTATTGATAGAACAATCGTTGAGAAATCGATATTTGAAGAAATTTAAAAAAAATTTTTAACCTCAAGTATCTTTGGTTGTGTGACGGAACCGTCACAGATGGGAAAAATTTTTTTTTTTTTTGTATATATTTTTATGCGATGAATCATGATCATAACCCTGAACCACTACTACCCTACCGACACTGCTGCACCAAGGGTTGTAGGTGTGACCGGCGCTACTCGAAGTCTCCCAAGCTACCATAAAAACGGCGATGCGGCGCATGCAATTATCCGATTATATGTACGACTACGAATGTAGTAAACTATGTTTAAAAAAAAATCTGTTACCCAAGATTATTACTTACTCTTATGCGAAATAGGTAATCCACTCTAGGAGGAATATTCACCAGACATTAATTATTAACATAGCAAAATTATGTAATAATCTGAATAAGAAAATTATATTACATGCCATAAAAATTGTAATAGTAAAACCTTTAATAGAAGTACAATATTACTATATCATGATTAGCAATATTTTAGTTGCATTAACGCGCTAGTTATAAATTATGGCTAAGTTCTACAAAATATGTTTTAAATAAGAGCTTAAGTACAAATCGCTAATTGAAATTTTATATGTTGACTGAATATTTTGTATTTTGATATATAAGTTAAGTTAAATAAGTACAATACATATTAACTAACAACCGTTCAGGCGTGGGATGAAAAGTGTATAAAATATAACGTTGTAAAATAGATTTAAGTTTATAGTAATACTTTAAGCCACACTTCAGAAGGATTATTTTCTCTATCTGAGTAATAAAACTCATTTCAATCTTTGTTCTTTTACCTCTATAAAATCTAGGCCACCAAATAGCAAGGTATTCGGATACTATTAAAAATTTTCTTGTTATAAATAAATAAATTTTTAACAACATAATAAATAAATAAATGTTTTTTTTTGTTTAAAATAACTATATACAAAATTGAAAATACTCTTTCACAGTGTGAATTAGCTTTAAGGGACGCTTTTCCGAGCGGATGCGTTATCTCGATGCTACGGTACACATGGCCCATACTAAAAATAGCTCACCCCAATTTTCTCGTGGAGACGCATCTTCCAACGACTTTTCGGGCCTCAACATACTACAGCATGAGGAAATTATTTTGGAATAACATTGAATATTTTAATAATTATAAGTAGAAAAATTATTTGACCTATAGCGAACGATAGATTTAGAATAAATAAAGATGAAAATTAATAAACACTACTCTTGTTTGTATTATGTAATGATTAATAATTATCTCGTTTAGTTTAACTAAAACTCTCTTTTGGAATCAAATAATGAAATTATAACAAGGTTAAAACTATACTATAACCTGTATGTATTCTAAATAAATTATATATATATTATTAATGAAGAATTTCTATTTTGTTCATGCAAACCTTATAAAATATATATATAGAAATATTTTAAATAAACAGTAACATGTTTGTTTCTATTTTTGTTTTTCACGTAACATTATAATAAGTAATCGGTTAAAATTCAAATATTTCAAATGAATAAAAAGTCCACAAAAGTGTATAAAATCAGTAAAATAATTTAACGAAATTATTGAAGTTCTAATTAGAATGAACAAATTAATACTTTATAAGGTCTGCATAAGAAATTTCATTAGTTAAATAAAATAATACATTTTATATGAAAACCGTTACTAGGGTCCTACACAGGAAGCCTCGCACATCTGGAAACTCTTATCTTCCCCTAAGATGCTGCGCGGCATATACAAGCATCGAAAATACGATCTTTTAAGGAAATCTTTTCGTTTCTTTACCCTGCGAAAAAAATATTATTTTCCAATTTTAAAAACTTATAAAGCCTATATTTATTTGACTATCTTACATTTTTAATTTCTGACAACGCAGTTCAACTGCAATAATTTTTCTTTACATTTTCATATAGCATTAATATCTAATATCAACCTTTAAAAATAATTGCTTTCAATTATTTATTAATATTTTTCTCATAAAATTTTAGTAACTTTGCTCTAAACAATTCTATTTTTCTGAAAGTTACAAATATCCACATTCAAAGCTTAAAGGAATGTTTACGCGTTTAAACAATGAATAAATATAAAATTAATAAGTTTTATGATTGGAAATAATCTAAAACCATATTTGTATATCAACGAAATAAAATCTTTTCTGTATTAGCGTTAACATTAAGTGAATCATTGTAACTAAATAAATAATAGCGATATCTACCACAATTCTGTAAACACTTTTATAACTTTAAGCTTAACTGTTAAGTATTATCATTTTTAATGAAATTTCGTGTTTTTGTAAAATTATATTAAATATTTTTCTGTAAAACTACATATTATATTTTACGATTTTGTATAACTCCACTTCTAATTAACACATAACTACCGCTCAAGTTTGTAATAGTTTATAATAGAAAAATCTACTAAGGTAAATTTATAATTAAATTGTGAAATGGCGATATGTAGTAATATTAAACAAAGTGAGCAAATTTGTCAAAAAGACAGTTACAGAATTGAAGAGTGAGTGAGATAGGAATATCTTCTGTCTCTCTCATCTCTCTTTCTCTGTTACACATATAGCGTTCTCTCTCACTCCTTAAAGAAGATACGAGCCGCCGGAAAATACCCTAGAGAAGGGATGAGCGACCGCTCTCTAGCGCTCGCTGTGTTAAAACATAGGATTTTCTCCCACTCGATCGAATTTTGACTTTTGGAAGGGATACCGCCCCCGCATCATTGGATACCGTTTTCTAACACCACTAGACTCAATTAACACTGCAGGATATAGGATTATCAATCGCCGCAACATTTGTCAGCCAGCGATTCGTTGACCCAAGATGACGCAACAAACCGATTCGACACCGCAGTTTTTTCAGCCACAGAAGAGGAGGAGTAACACCTTTAAATACGCCGAACGCGCACTGCTGTACGTGCAGTTCACTACAAGCCTCACAAGCTTTTCTGAACTGACCAGGTGCAGTTCACTACAAGCCTCATAAGCTTTTCTGAACTGACCAGAGACAGATCACTACAAGCCTCACAAGCTTTTCTGATTTTCTCCGCAGTGCTCTACAAGCCTCACAAGCTTAAGACCTGTACAAATTTATTAATTTTTAATAAACATTCAAATTTTACACAAATTCAAATTCTTTCAAATTTATTATTAAATAAAGAAAAAGAAATTTCAAATTCCAAATCAAAATTTCAAAATTTCTAATTCTACATTCTAAAATTTTTGTGAATTGAATATTTCACATGATAATTCAAAAGGTAAATAAACAATTTAAAATACAATAAATATATATTTAACTTTGATGTTCGAATAAAAGTGTTGGCCTTGGTCTTAAGGACTTTAAGGACTTGTTTATTTGAAGAAACGGGTCATTTAGTGTTAAGCCTTAAGGGCTTTTATGCAATTTGATCTAACAAAGAAAATAGTATTTATTTTTCAGACTTATGAAAAAAATATAATAAGTAATATATATTTAACTTTGATCTTCGAATAAAAGTGTTGGCCTTGGTCTTAAGGACTTTAAGGACTTGTTTATTTGAAGAAACGGGTCATTTAGTGTTAAGCCTTAAGGGCTTTTATGCAATTTGACCTAACAAAGAAAATATTATTTATTTTTCAGACTTAATAAAAAAAAAATTATAATAAGTATATAGAGTAGTAGAGAGTTCGTCCAACAGGCATGCACATACCATTATATATATATATATATATATATATATATATAAATATATGAAACGCTAGTAATGCAGACACTTTCCGGAATTGAAATAGACTTATGCAGACAGAGACCGACTTATGCAGACGTCAGCATAAGTAGAGAGATTATTTCTTTAGTCACGCAAGACTTGTGCAGACACTTGTATAAACGGTATTACACTTATGCAGACAGGTCACGTGGTCTTATACATTGCTGTCAGCATAAGTCCATGTTCATATGATTACATATAAATATATGAAACGCTAGTTATGCAGACACTTTCCGAAATTTAAATAGACTTATGCAGACAGAGACCGACTTATGCAGACGTCAGCATAAGTAGAGGGATTATTTCTTTAGTCACGCTAGACTTGTGCAGACACTTGTATAAACGGTACTACACTTATGCAGACAGGTCACGTGGTCTTATACATTGGTGTCAGCATAAGTCGATGTTCATATGATTATATATATACGTTTTGCTTTAGTTTTTTTAACATTACTCTGAATCGAAAGCCGTTTCATTGTTTTACTTAAAACAGAAGATTTTATTTAAAAAGTTTATCTCGTTCAAAAGATATAAAGAACTGAATTTTTTTATGTCGACTTTCAGATTCTTAACTTTCTCCATGGGGTTCAGCCTCACATCCGGTTTTTCCGACTTCCTGTGACGTTATATATATATACAGTGCATCCCAAAACTATAGAAATACCTAGTTGTTACACCGTATAAGTAGTGTAAGCCTCGCAAATTAATGTGATAATCAGTCAGAACTTTTTTTACATGTTTCAAACATAAAACCCAAACGAAATCAATCGTTTTAAGGTGTTAAAAGCCATAAAAATATTTTTTTTGTTCCAAGATTATTGCCACGACATAAAGAAGCTAGACTAGATTTTGCTAGATTGAACATACTATTGTATGAACATACTATTGTAGATTGACTACAAACTTTGAAATGGTAAATTATTAACGTTTTTGGGTAACGACAAATTGTGATAATTTTTAATTTTCAAGGTGGTATTCTCAGATGAAAAAAAATTTAACCTTGACGGACCAGATGGGATCCACTCTTATTGTAAAGATTTACGAAAAGAACCACAATACTTCTCCCGCAGAAATTTTGGTGGTGGGAGCTTAATGGTATGGGGAGCATTCAGTTCTCATGGAACTTTGCCGTTGGCGTTTCCATCTTGCAAAATGAATTCAGCAGAGTACATTCGTGTGTTAGAAGATAATTTATTACCTTTGATGGACAATAATGAACATTTAGATCTCATTTTTCAGCAAGACAATGCGTCAATACATGGGAGTCGATAAACTAAAAAATGGTTTACTGCTAATGACATTTTAGTTTTGAAGTGGTCTGCGTGTTCTCCGGACATGAATCCTATAGAAAATCTTTGAGGTATTCTTGTTCATAAAGTGTATGCCGATAATAAACAATATAACTCTGTGCAAGAGTTGAAAAATGCAGTTCTGCAAGCATGGCGAGAGATTGTGGCTGATACCATTAATAAATTAGTCACCAGTATGCAGAGCCGTATTTTTGAACTAATTAAAAACAACGATGGACAAACAATATTAAAATTAAATTAAAACTCAATTAAACTTTAAAATGCATATATTTCAAACATTAATTTAGTCAAATTTGTATTCTTTTGTAAGAAATTAATGCAAACTAGTATTTTATAAGGAATTAATGAATAAAAATAAAAGTATTACTTGGTTTAATAGAGAATTTGTAAAGTGTTTCTATAGTTATGGGATGGCAAAATTGTTAATAATTTGTCCATTTTTTAATTAAAGTGAATACAAAAAATATTTTTATTGCTTTTAACACCTTAAAACGATTGATTTCGTTTGGGTTTTATGTTTGAAACATGTAAAAAAAGTTCTGACAGATTATCACTGATCACATTAATTTGCGAGACTTACACTACTTATATCGTGTAACAACAAGGTATTTCTATAGTTTTGGAACGCAATATATATATATATATAATTATCACTTAACCCCTTTATGGAGCCCATCCCTGTATATTAGTACCTACGCCCAGAGTTCCCGTATACAAGTGACTAAAGAAATAATCCCTCTCTGGGTATAGAAACTCTAGATCGGGCTCCATAAACGCCGTATAAGAATATTTTATGGGACCCGGGCTCCATAAAAGAAAACGGACTCCATAAATATGCTCATGTGTATAAAAGGGCTTCATAAATCTGGTAAAACAAATATATATATATATATATATATATAAATGTTTTTAATCGTTATTTCTGGGATTATACAGTGTTATATAGTCCGTTTTCTCAGAGTTGCGCCATACAAGTGACTAAAGAAATAATCCCTCTCTTAGTACCGACACTCTAGCGGGGTCCCAGAAATAACGCAAAAACAGGGGGTGTAAATCTGGGACGTCCCAGAAATAACGTGGAGTCCCAGAAATAACGGGTACATATACAAAAAACGTCCCAGAAATAACGCTTAAAGATATTTATATTTATCTCAAAGGTAACTTATGCGGACGCATCCTTAATGGGAACGATACTTATGCGGACTTTCATCGTCTTGTGCAGACATTTTTTAGTGCTACATAGAGAGAGAGTTATTTCTTTAGCCAAGCGTGACTTGTGCAGACACGGGTCTAATGGAAACGATACTTATGCGGACAACTGACGTAAGCGGATCGGGACTTATGCGGACGAGTCTACATATGTACCTATACATCTGTTTATATATCTGCAACGGTTCGTTCCGGGACGTTTACACTGTACATCGCTGTTATTTCCGGGACGCGCTGTTTTGGTAATCTACAGGGTCCTATAGTTTATCACTTCAGAGTTCCCTATATAAGCGCGTGACTAAAGAAATAATATCCCTGAGGTTATTGACTCTAGACGCGTCCCAGAAATAACGCTTACGTACAGAAAAATTTCCGGGACGTCCCGGAAAAAACAGCGCGTCCCGGAAATAACAGCGATGTACAGTGTAAACGTCCCGGAACGAACCGTTGCAGATATATATATATATATATATATATATATATATATCAGAAACCTATAGAAAAGGCAAAAAAAAAGAAAAAGAATAATCAATTTTTTCGTCATTTTGAAGATAGTAAGCTCTTTTAATAATATCATTATGAATTTCTTTAATTTTTGATCCAAACTAGTTTTTTTAGGTTCAGAATAACATATATAATTAAAAAATTTAATAAAAAAAAGGTTGATTTTTTCAAAATTTTAAGGGAGTTCCCTCAATGTGGGCGACAGCGGACAGGTTACATGTCCGTTGTTACTCGAAAAAAATTTCGTTGTCCAATATCTAACAAATTCATAATCAATGTTAGAAAAAGATCAGACGAAAGGTCTACCGTAGGTCTTTCGTCTCGGGCTGGATTCTAGAAATCTTGCACTCGAGACACACAAAATCCGAGAACAACTTTGTCTCGGGAAACGCGAAATCGAGACAAAATTGTTCTCGACCGAGAACAACTTTGTCTCGCACAACTTTGTCTCACACACTACGGCGCACGCGCTCGCTTCTCTCATTGGTTGGAAGCAGGCTCAGCGGGCACAACGCCCAATGAGAGAAGCGAGCGCGTGCGTCGTACTGTGTGAGACAAAGTTGTGCGAGACAAAGTTGTTCTCACCCGAGAACAATTTTGTCTCGATTTTACGTTTCCCGAGACAAAGTTGTTCTCGGATTTTTGTACCATTGATTATGAATTTGGTAGATATTGGATAAAGAAAATTTTTTCGATTAACAACGGACATGTAACCTGTCCGCTGTTACCCACATTGAGGAAGCTCCCTTAGGTGTAAGACCGCCTTAATATAAGTATATATGTTGTTCTTCGATTTTTTAAATTTTATACGTGAGATTTCAGGTAGTTTCTAAGGTGAAATCTCAGGTCAGATGTCATGTATAAAAATGTTGTAAACACGCGCGGACTCTCGACACAGCCGACGCCGCGATCGTTCGACCGCGAGAGTGTAGCATGTGTGCGAGAGAGAGAGAGAGAGAGAGAGTCGTAGACACTTGTATGCCTACGAAAATATACTTCGCGCGAAATAATATGTACCACGAGCATAACCGAAAATAATTCGGAGCGCACGATATATAGGCAAAGCTCCACGAAACTGTAAGCTTCGCTTTTCTTTCAGTAACTAGTTCAACGTTTTGGTTGACTAGTAATAATATAATACCATATTGCCAAATTAATTAAAGTATGGTTCAAATGGGTTGGTAGGTGAAATCGGAAATTTTTGTTTTGATTATTCGGCAATAATAGAAGAAATATCAATAACATTTTATTTATATATTTAATAATTAATAATTAAAAGAAAATTTCTTTTTAGAGAGAGAATTTATATTAGCTTAAAACGAACTTTTACCGAAAATTTGATTTCCACAAATCCCTTTAAAAATCAACATTATTAAGTTTTTACCGTTATTATTCTCTTTGTCTAGATCTTTCTTAACACTCACATTTCATCTTTGTATCGAGTGTTAGTGTAGCGTCGCCGTACTTTGACGAGCGACGCAAGTGCTGCACGCCTTCTCCTTCCACAATTTATTTATTATTCCTGGAGTGAAAGGAGAAGGCGAACTTCTCGCAAACTAAAGTTTTGCGAGAAGATTTCGGCTTTATAAATTTTCTTTAAAAGCATTCTAATTCCAATATATTCATCAACCACTAAATTGTGCGCGTGAGGTATTTACAAGAACGACGCAAACGCTGAACGCAATCTATGCTCACAAAATCTTTTTTTTTAACTATTTTGTGGTGAGAATAGAAAGCGAACTTCTCGCGGAATAACGTTTTGCTGGAAGATTTCGGCCTTAGTAATATTTTCTTGGTTTTATTGTAACTCAAGCGGAGGAAAAGCGAGAGCACTTGCGCAGTAAATTTTTCGCGCATATCGTTTCTGCTTGCGAACACACCCGGTGTCTCGGATTGAGAAGTTTATTTTTCTTTTTCCTTGTAACCTGCGATTGTAAGCGCCCGTAGAGTAGGGAATTACACGCGGACAATCCGAGCAAATTTTCTTGAGTCAAAAACTTCCTGTCGCCAATATTTATTGCGTAGAAATTTCAGTGAGAAGGCAAAGTGGCCGCAGCACAACTAGCACTAGAAAACTGGTGCTTGTGCCTCTCACTGGAAGAGATAGACAAATATCTCACGGCGTTGAGATTACAAACATCTGGCGCGCGATTCCAGAAGTTAGATCGCGTGAGCAGATGGCTGCTCGGGGATTACTCGGCAGACGATTTCATCGCCACAAATGTAGGTGTCAATGAACATACGGCATGGGGAGAGAGAGCAAATCTACGCCAAACGTTCATCGACAGAGCCTGCAACGGTGAAATCGAGATGCCATGGGTGCAGGGCTCCGTTGAGAAAGAACCGAACCCACTCGAGTGCGTTCGCGACGATGGCGCCGTGAGAGACAGACTCGGGCAAACGCGTCTCGATATCGAGACGCGCGCAACAGAAAAAAGCTCGACAGAGCAAGAAACATCAGTTGCAGTTGAGAACGAGACGAATGAGGGGGATACGCCAGCGAATGAAAACACAGATTCGTCCCCCAAAACAGCGCACCAGGACACAGCGGCACAGGAAACAATGAACCAAGCCATCTCTGCGGAGTTGAACGCACTTTTAACCCAACTCATACAGAGGGTGGCGAAGCTATCGGAAAATCAGTCCATATTGCAGACTGCACTAGAAAGCTTCACGCAGAATGTACATCAGGCACCTGCGTGGAGTACAAGGCTCGAGCAAACACAGAGCGGACATCGGCAGGTGGGGTTCAGTAGATAAACTATGCCGGTTCTGGCTCAAACAAGTCCTGACTTGTTTGAGCCAGAACCAGCATAGGTTCTTTGGGTCTCCCTCCCCCGCTATTTCACGGGGTGTCATTAACCCAAAAATAGGTCCTGACCTGTTTGAGCCAGAACCGGCAAAGGTTTTTGGGTCACCCGCACGGGAGCCAATAACCCAGACCTGCTTGATCTAGAACCGGCATACTGGTTCTGGCTCACCCACACGCCAACGAGTTGAGCCAGAACCGGCCTACCGATTCTAGATTATGTCAGGTCTTGCCCGTTCTAGGCCAGCCGTAAAGTCAGACCTTGCCCTGGGGGAGCGTGCCGCCGGCAGCGAGCGGCCAGCGACAGCCTGCTGTAAACGGGCAGCGGTAGCAGCCGGCGGCGGGCGCGGGTAGCGGGCGGCCTGCTGCTTGTCAGCTTGCAGCACTGAATCGTGAACGAGCCGCACGGCCCAGAGCAGCACGAGCAGGTAGTTATCCAAAATTTTCATAATTACCCAAATTGGACATGCATACGACGAGCTGCTGGGCATATGACGAGGTTGAAGTGCTCTCCATCGGCGAGGGCTTCCTCGTTGTTCTCTGAAAAATTTCAAAAAATTAATATTTATTTTAATCTACGTGCGCGCGTCGAACTGCCATGCGCGCACACGAAACCCATCCCGCGATACTAGAGAGAGAGAGAGAACGCGTGAGAGATTACTTATCTTTGTCACCCTCAGCGTCCAGCGGTGTTGTCCAACGATTGCTTCCTCGTTGTGAACAATGTTCCACTGCAAAAATACAAAATGAAAAATTAAAAATGTATAATATACATGTGCACACGTATGACTACCATACGCATACTTGTAACCCTAAAATAATACTTTATCTATAGAGAGAGATAGAAAAAGAGAGAGAGAGAGCGAGAGAGAACGCGCGAGAGGTTACTTATCTTTTTTCTGTAGTCGTCGTCCTCAGCGTGCCGTGATGTTGTTCAGTGGCAATGGTGTAGAACAGAGTTTGCCTCCGAAAAAAGATATTAAAGTTGCTCTGAAAAGAGCAGATTTAAAACAAAAAAAAAATATATAAAAAATATATGTTCCACGTTATTATGAACGTTTGTTCCTAAACGTTTTAGCAATGTCCTGAGAAGGACGGATAAAAAAACAAAATCTCCGCTGACGTTTTTTCCATTCAGATTGATGTCATCACCAGGCCCACACTGAAAAAAAAACGAGTAATTAGAGATGAATGAAATAACAGGAAAGAGCGATGATACACTCGCGCAAGACCCCCTCGTCCTCGAGAAAGAACCTAACCTCATACTCTCCGCAGTCGGCGAGCGAGAGAATAAAAAAACATAATGTGCTCGCGCGCATGGCCCCGCGTCGTCTATGAGAAGAAGAAACCTAATCCCGCAATCTTCGTCGTCGGCGAGCGAGACCCCAAGGGAGAGCACGATAATTACATACGAGGAACCCTAACCTTGTACTCGACGCTGTCGTCGAGCTAGAGCAAGAGAATGCGCCTGAAAGAAAATCCTAACCTCTAGCTTATCACTATCGTCGAGCGAGAAAGAAACATATTGTGCTCGCGCGAAACATCATATGCGAGGAGAAAAGTAACTCCACGCGCTCGTCGCCGAGCAAGAGGAAGATAATATGCTCACGTACGCGAAATCTCGCGCCCACGTTGGCGGTCAAGCGAGAGGAAGATAATCGCGCGCGTGAGGAACCTTTACCTAGTGCGTGAGATCACACGTCGTCGACTACCGAGAAACATGAAAACCCTATAGTTATCGTAGTCGAGGAACCATACGCGTGAGATAAATAAAAAAGTTAAATTCGCGCGACTAACCTCATGCTCATCATCGTTGAGGAAATGAAAGCGAACACTCGCGAAACACTCGCGAAAACACTCACGGACTACTAAAAAAGATGCGAGAGAGAGAGAGAGAGAGAGAGAGAGAGAGAGAGAGAGAGAGAGAGAGAGAGAGAGAGAGAGAGAGAGAGAGAGAGAGAGAGAGAGAGAGAGAGAGAGAGAGCCTACGCACACACACATACCGCTGACTTCCTGGTTGTCCCACTGCTGTTGTCTTCGTCGTCATCCTTGATTGAGGGGTGAGATGTTGCTCACGCTGCAGCCGATCGGGAAATGTCGTTTTCGCTTTCCAACGCGTACGCGCAGCACCACCCCGCAACAAGTCCCCGCAGTCCATGGGAGAGAGAGAGAGCTCTTGCTCGGACGATGGCTCTGCGTCGAATGATATTTCGCGCAACTATAGCGCGCGTGGCGGCGGCAGCGGCAGCAGCGCCGCCGAGGCAATACTCCATGCGCGCGGGAGCTCCTGCTCGCGCGGCAGCCGCGCGTGAAATGACCTTTTCGCTCTTCCACGTGCACCCCCCTTCCCGCGGCATCTTCGTGCAGGCGCACTCTCCTTCGCGCGCAGCTAGAAGCGCTCGCGACCGCTGATTGGCGCGGAGCAGCTCCGCGGGAGATAATATAACTAGCACGTTTCTCTCCGTTCGTTATCAGTTCGAGCAATGGACTCCACAAATAACTTTCTCCAGGACCTTCTCGGCGAGGACGATGACTCCCTTAGAGAATCAATTCTCGAAGGGATAAGAGCTTTGGAGGATGTTGGCGCCTTTGATATGGAGGAGAAGATACCGTAGCTGGCTTCTCCTCTAGCTTTCAACGCTTGGCTTATGGGCCTCGAGTTGGAAGAGGAGGAGGAGCAGCAGCGAGCATCATCTCCTTCTCTCGAAGGATTGAGAGAAGCATCGCCACCGCCATCACCACCGTCGTTGCCGCTGCGGAGACCTCGTGCTCCTCAGCCTCCTTCTCCGGACTTCGTGATGCTATCGCCATCAGCATCTCCGTTGTTCATGCTGTACGAGCCGCATGAACGGTGGTACTACGAGGTGCCGGTGGAGCTTGCACAGTTCCGTGCAACACATCAACCGCCGCCACCACCGAAGGAGGACGAAGACGCCGACGATGAGATGGAAGTCTCATGCGACCTTCATTGTAGAGCTCGAAAGCGACGTCATCGTCGCGAAGACAGGTCGCCAACACCACCGACTCGTCGTCGTCGTCTCGCGATATAATCGGCCTTTTTCAAGGCCAATCTAATCGGTCTTTTTCAAGACCAAAACAAATCGGCCAAAACAATCGGCCCTTTTCAGGGCCCTATATATTTTTTACATGGAACAATATATTTATTATTTTGTTTTAATAAGCTCTATTCAGAGCTAAAATATTATTCATATTATTATCAGTTCTTTTCAGAGCTAATATATTTTTTTTTTACACAATCAACAAATATTTATGTTTTAATAAGTTCTTTTCAGAGCTAAAATATTATTTTTGAAACCAATATATTCTATCTTAAAAAAATGATTGATTTGTTATATCAATTTATTCGAGATTTGGTTGGTGGGAGTAATATGTCGCCAGGTCAGAAAACAAATTACGGCGCGCTTAGTGATGGCCTAGTTATTTTTAAACTATTTATGTTTTAATACATGGCAACTCTACAGCTAATGATTTTTTAATCTTTCACACAAGTTCATATAAGTAAAAAAAAATATATAGCGTTCTAAAAAATTAACATTGAGAAAAACTATGCGAAAATCATTAGCTGTAGATTTGAAAATTTCTTAATCTATTAAAGGGCCTTTAAATGAAAAAAAAAAATTTCATGCGTTCAATTGAACCTTAGGAAGCAAATTTCTTTACTTTTCTCTCATAATTGTAAAGTATTTCATCTTCTTTACCCCCACCATGCAGTGAGTGTCATCTAGGTCCGCGCTTTGGCTATAAAAGCAGCGCAGTTTGTCAATCAATTATCATTCGAAAAAATGGACTCAGCGAGCAACATTCTCGAAGGACTGGAGACGAAGTGGGGTGAGGCCGACTTCCATTGGGAGATCGGCCTCGCGATGGATAGCGACGGCGAATTTCTTTCGGCGTTGATGGTCCCGATGGATACATCATAGCCCATCAAATCACCGTTTGCTTCGCCAGCGTTCAGGCCTCAACAGTTGCCCTATCCGTCGCCGGTCTTCGTTGAGCGTCTATCCGACTGTGCACCGCTGGTGTTGCCGCCGTCATCGCTCTCGCCGGTGCCTTCGTGCTTCTCTCCGGGATTTTTGGAGAAGTACAAGCTGAGATCATCGTGCTTTTCTCCAGAACCTGAGGAGAAACACGAAGTCATCGAGCGCTCGGGGACGATGTCTCCGCGGAAGATGTTGGAGAAGCGACAACACGACGACAACGATGATGGTGAGCCACGCCGACAAGTTCGTCGTCGTCTCACCATTTAATCAGTACTTTTCAGGACTAAACCAATCGGCCCTTTTCAGGGCCACCAATATTTTTTAAACATATGAATAAACATTCATTATATATTATTATTTATGTATATTTAAAAAATAGACGAACTCAAAATTTAATAAAATAAAATATTTATTAACTTATATAATTTAAATGTACATAAAGTGATAGGATTCTGATATTTCCTTCACGCTTTTGCTATGTTGATGCTCAAGCATCCATCTTTTCATGACCAGCGCGTTTCGAAGTCCGCATACTGGAAAGTTACAGGCAGTATAGTTTGGTACATGAGACTGACTCGGTAGGTAGACTTTTCAATGAAGGACATCCCATCTCCTCGATATTGATAACTAATCTGAAAATTAAAAAAATAATATGAAAAAACTTTATTTATGAAAATAATTTTAGAACAAAAAATAGCTTACTTGTCGGGGAAAAATCTCTTCAGCCATTTACTTTTCTCCAGTCCGTTTACGTAAATCTCTTCTCCGAAGAGTACACCATTTAGAGTGTTCTTTAGTTCATCGTTTGGGATGTTGCCTGCTCTCCATATTATTCCATGGAAATTTTGTTCAAGCCAGCGATTTTCGGACTTGTTTTTGTCCAACAATTTGTCCCATGCATAAGGCGGTTTAAATAGGAAAACGGATGGTGTAGGGTCTTCCTCGAGAGGGATGATAGCTACTTCCTCGAAGACGAATTCATTCAAGGTAATCTTGAAACCTTGTACATCGACAATATACTTCATCTTGCTGCTGTGACTGTTCTCGAACGAGAGCAAAGGAGTGAATGAGGTTTTTAGCGTCTTGCTGGTATTTTATAGTCATCCTTCCTATTTTGTTTAACCAATCGCATTATTTTTACCCCCACCATGACGTCGACACCCAATCAGAATCGATCTCCTTTGCGAATTTTTAGATAAAAGGGGGTGTGCGTGCGGCAGAAAGTCATTCGACCCCCTCGCGCTGTCAAGATGCCTCAGTACTTCAAAAATACTGCTCTTGTGCTATGTCAATCGTATCGGCTCGCTTTAAGTGGTGCGGATGACCAAGATGATGTGAACAATTAGATTGCGCTTGGTCGTGAAGCTCTAGTGGAAGCTGAAAAATTGGGTCAGCGCAGGCCCGAGGTGACGGACTTAACAGTGGCTGATAGGCAAAAGTTGCAAGCTGCCATCGCGCTTATAAAAAGTGTTCTACGCTCGTTGAGTGAACATCGAGTGGTGAGTGCCGAACTACAAGCGAGTGAAAATGGCCCCTCGCTGAGCTGAGATGGTGTCGACTCAGCTTTCGAAAATAGAATAAAGACGGGTGTCATTACAAACCGTAGACATCTTGATTTATTAAAGTTTATGAAAGACGCTAAGCAAGAATTTATTGAAAAAGTGAGTGCAATTCTTAAAGAACCTTTAAAAGTAAACACAGTGTTAGCGGCCGAGTACGCGATAGTTAAAGATGGCGAAGAGACGATCGAAATAAAATATTTCAACACAAAAACAGCTCCGATATATTCGACTACGGACTTGAACGAGTGGTTTGTGATGAATGTGCAAAATCCCATCGACACGGATATGGAGGAATTCCAAGAGCGTGAATCGGACTGGACGCTTAAATCAATCTTAAATTTAGTTGTTAATATTTACAAATTTAATCCGATGAGAGGAAGCTCATACATTGATTTGCCGTCATTCATCAAAAAGAAGAAGGCCTGTATAAACGTTGAAAATCAAGACAATGAATGTTTTAAATGGGCAATTCTATCAGCTCTACACCCAGCTAAGAAAAATGCCAATCGAGTGATGAATTATATACCTCATCAGAACGATCTCAACTTTAAGGGAATCGATTTTCCCGTTGATCCCCGAAAAGTCGATAAGTTTGAGAAACAAAATTACATTTCTGTAAATGTGTATTACTTAAAGAAAAAGAGAGAAGCGTTTGATGTATTACCACGGCACTTAACAGCTGGCAAAAAAGAAAAACATGTTAACTTACTACTCATCGAAAATAATTATATTGACGAGGATGAGGATGAATCGGCTCTTGATGATGATAATGTTAACATAGAATTTAAATTCCACTATGCGTGGATAAAAAAATTATTAAGATTGTGTACAAGGCGCGGAATTATGCTGACGAGCGGTGACAAGCGAGTTCCTTGTTAAAAACACCTAAACCCTAAACAGCATGGAGATGCGCGCTCCCTACGTAGGAAGGGCCGACTTACCCAGGCAAGCAGCAATAACAGGATACCTTATAAAAAATATCCAAACTCCATAAACAGCTTTGGGATGCGAACTCCACCTAGTGACGAGGATCGGCGGCAGAGGAGTTAAATAAAGAATATCTAACCCCTAAATAACTTGTCGAGGAAAGCACCGCGTAGAAAGGTGAGGAGTTGCGCAGACATACGGTGGAAAGCGAGTTCCTTATTAAAAACATCAAAATCCTAAATAGCATGGGGGATGCAAGCTCCACGTAGGAGAATCTGAATGATGCAGAAATGAGGTAAGAAGGTTCCATATAAACAATGTCTAAACGCCATAAACAGCTTCAGGAAGCAAACTCCACGTAGAAAATGAGGAGTGACGAGGACCGCTGTCAGGGAAGTTAAAAAAAAATATTTAAACCCTTAATAGTTCGTGGATGC
The DNA here is from genome assembly GCA_036365515.1 of Torymus aiolomorphi. Lineage (NCBI taxonomy): Eukaryota > Metazoa > Arthropoda > Insecta > Hymenoptera > Torymidae > Torymus > Torymus aiolomorphi. The sequence goes on from CM070873.1 coordinate 179,583,324, forward strand.
AGGCACGAAGTAGAATGTGAGGAGTAAAGCAGACAGGCGGGGGCAAGTGAGCTCCTTATTTATAATATTTGCTCGATCCATGTAGATGGTGCGAAGATACGCAGGTGGGCGACGGCAGTCTTGTTAAATCCAAAAAATCTAAACTAAACGGTCCGGATATGCAAGTACCACGTAGAAGGGGTGGCGTTACGCAGCCAAACCCCGGCAAGAAGGTTTCTTATAAAAAAAGTCAAAAGTACATAAATAGCCTCAGGATGCGAACTCCGCGTACAAGGAACAGAATTACGTTGAAGAGCGGTGGCAAGTGAGTTCCTTGTTAAAAATATCTAAACTCGAGAAAGTACGGGGATGCGTGCTTCGCATTGAAGGTGTGGAGTTACGCAGACGGTCCGAAGCAAGTGGGTTCCATATTGAAAATGTCGAAACTTTAAATAGCTTGCCAATGCGACCTGCACATAGTAGAGGCAGAGATACGTAGGCCGGCGGGGGATAGGCCCGTTAAATAACCCAAACACTAAATACCCTGATGAATCCAGATCCACGTAGAAGGTGAGTATCTCCGCGGACTGGCGGCAGCAAGCGAGATCCTTAGGAAAAATATCAAAACACCAAATAACCTATGGATGCGAGTTCCACCTAAGAAAGGGCGAAGTTACACAGGCAACCAGCGGTAAAATGGTTCCTTATAAAAAACATCTAATCCCCATAAATAAGTTAAGGCTGCGATAACTCGATGTAGAAGATGAGGACCGACGCAGACCGGCGGCAAGGGTGTTCAAAAAATATCTGAGCCCTCAGTAGCCTGTAGATAAAAGCTCCACGTAACCTTGTCGGAGTTTCGCAGATGGGTGGCAGTAATTGAGTTACTTTTAAGAATAAGGGAGAGTATGACACCCCGAGCGTGGCTGGTCCAACGGACATTTATATTTTATAATAATAAGATGACTAAAAAGTTAAAAATAAGTTAAAAATACTTCAGTTACTAGTCTTTTCCTCCTCAATATAAATAAAGAACGGTTCTAAATAACTATGCTGAGAATAAAAATTGGCTAAAAACATTGCACTGATTTAATTTTTCATCAATTGGGAAAAATAAATATAATTTTGTTACTTGGATTATTACAAAAATTTTGCGACACTGAGATTTCGATAATTTTCGACATTTCCGAGCTCCTTCAGTCAAAATATGCGTTTTCTAGAAATGACAGTGTGTGTGTACGTGCGTGCGGGCGTGCGTGAATGCGCGCGGGTGTGTGTGTGTGTGTGTGTGTGTTTTGGAGGAGGTTAGGAGAAAATAAATTTAGGCATACAAGAAGTTATGTAGGACTTGACCATTTCTGGTAATACCTACTAAAACCTCCTTGCTGATATTCTATAGCAGGGCCTCCCCCCAACTGTAATTCCTCGCGACAACCACCGTTAGGTATTACTTCGCGGAGGGCACTCGTAGCCTTAGCGGCTCCTTCTATTGCTGTTTCCTCTCTTCACTTCTGGTGGAGTTCAGCTTCTCTATGATGGTTGTGGCTAGAAGAGTCACCGCATTCCATCCATTCTGAGAACTGAGTAGGCACCTTCCCATGACCTCAGGAGATAGTGGTCCATTTCATGCAACCCTGTACCGCTCCCTCTCTTCCTCGAATTTTAGGCACAGAAACAGTGCGTGCTCCATGTCTTCATCGATTCCAGGGACTGCTGGGCACTCTGCGTATTCATACACGCCAAGGCGCTTTAAGTAGTTGCGGAAGCACCTGTGTCAGGTGGAAGGTTTGCGAGTCCATGTCTCCTTGATGTCGACTCTTCTACGTCTGGGATAATGCGATGGATCCACCGGTCTTCGCGCGCTAAGTCCCATCGATGTTGCCATTCCTCGCTGGTACTCGATGACTAATGGTTGCGTCTTGGCTCCTGGAACAATTCAACCGCTTCGAAACTCCGTTTTTCACGGTGCCATCGGGCTTTCTCGTTCGCCATTAGGTCTACTGGAGGTATCCCGGTGATTACCGTGAGAGCAGCACAGGAAACGGTGCGGCAGGCACGAGCCACCCTTAGCTACCGCACTGCCGGCCCTTTGGCATGTTTTTCCATAGCTTGCGTTCTTGTTTAGGGCATCACACATATGTGTGTGTGTGTGCATGCGCACGCGTGTATGTGTGTTGGTGTGTGTATGTGTGCGTGTGTGTGTGCGACTTTTTTTTCTAGACGAGTTAGAAAAAATGCCCTTATACATACAAAGATGTGGGGCTCGACCATTGCCAACAATACCCACTAAAAATCCTCCTGCTGATTCTCTGGGCAGATTCTCCTCTCGGTTAAGTATTCCCCGCGCAGAAACCGCCGTTAGGCGACGCGAGGGTCAACCTTCGCCTTTACGACCCTCTATACCACCTGTCGCTCCATCATATGGCTTCCTCTTCTCTCTTCTTCTCTTTTTTCCTCTTCTTTTCTAATGCGATTTAGCCTGTCGACCACACTGGTGATGAAACCAATTACCGCATCGTAACCTCTCTGTGAGGAGAGCAAGCACCTTCCAATGCCCTCAGAACAAGGGGCCTTTCCATAAGGCCCTGAACTATTTTCTCTCTTCCCGAAACCAGGGACACATGAAGAAAGCGTGATCCATGTCCTCCTCATCTTTAGGACATGCGGAGCACTCTATGCTTCAATATACTCCACTTTTCTTCAGGTAGCTATGAAAGCAGCCATGCCCGGTGCGTACCTGTGTGAGATGAAATGTAACGTGTCCATGTCTCCTCGACACATGGAATGATGAAGTGGGTCCACAGACCTTTCCCTGCTGTATCCCATCGGCGCTGCCAATTTTCACCGGTCTTCCAGGAGCATCGGTTTGGACGCCATCCCTGGTAGAAGTCATCTTCTTCGGTAACCATGCCTTCGTGATACATCTCAGCTCTCGCGGTTGCTATTAGTTCTATGGATGGTATCCCGGTAATTATCGAGTGAGCAATGTCTGATACAGTACTGTTCGTACAGGCCACTCTCAGCACGATTTTCCTGCAGGCTTTTCACCAAACGGTACCTTAACTAGGGTTACTACCTATAGTATCAGCCCAAATTAACGCTACATACAGAATCACGAAATATACCACCCAGGAAAGGAGGAACCGTCGCGTCGCGGCTGCTTCGGCGCTCCTATATTCGGCATGATACCCGCCAGCGCTCGAGAGACTTTTGATGCCTTTAGTTCAGTCTTCCTAAGGTGGTCTTTGAACGGCCACCACGCATTCATTGTGACTCCTAGGTATTCAATGGTGTCCCACGTCTTGCACTTCCTTTCGTTGACCGTGAAAGTGTCATACGCTCTCTTTCTTGTTTGGATAATGAGCACCGCTTCGTTCTTTTTAACAGCAAGACTGAGACCATAATTGTTCAACCAATCCGTTACTTCCGCCATTGTGGTATCTCCGAGGTATGCACCTCTTCAATGCTTTTTGCTACGACGATGAGGGCAACATCGTCCGCATAGTTTATAATCGACATCTCATCTGGGAGCCTAACCAAACCGTCGTAAAGAACTTTCCAGATTAGGAATCACAGCACAGAGTTCTGCATTACACCGTCTGTGATCTTATAATAAAGCAGGCCATCATATGTATCATAGGAGAGAAGGGTTCGGTCCGTTAGGTAATTCGAGATGACTCTCCGAAGATACAGTGGCAAAATTCCGTATATTTAAATGGATAATATCACCCATGCGTTACGTACACCGGCTATCATTAACTGCGTTCTTGGCTACTGACACAACCCTATCGATGGCATCAATCATTAAGCGTCCCTTCCTAAAGCCGAATTGGTTATTAGACAAGTCTGCATGAATCCTCACCGTCTACGTGAAGCGGGCAACCACATGCTTTGTATGGTTTAAATATTATTAATAAGGCGTTATTTATACGCAGACGAACGGTAGCTGGGCTACACAGCTCGTAAATAGAGTCATACCGTACATACCTTACTATAATTTAAACCCGCAAAACGCTTAAACAACCTCGCTTCCTGTCGCACGTCTACATAACTCCGGATCTTCTACGCGGTGCTTGCATCCACAAGCTACTTATGGTTTAGAGAGTTTTTAGTAAGCACATTCACCGCTGCCTCCCTGCGTCCCCTTATTTTATCTACGAGGAGCGCGCATCACCATGCATGATTTTTTGAGATAAAATATATTTTCAATAAGTAACTCGTTTGCCACCACCTGTCTATGTAACTCCGCATCCTATACGTGGAGTTCGTATCCTCAGACTGTTTATGAGGTTTAGATATTTTTTCAGAGAAAGTTGTTTACCGCTGCCCATCTGCGTAACTCGGCATCAACTACGCGAAGTTTTCAACTACTGGCTATTTAGGGATTGGATATTTTTTATTTATCTCGCAATGTCGCACCTTCTACTTGGATCTTACATCCCCAGGCTATTTATGTGATTCAGATATTTTTAAAAGAAACTCTCTTGTCACTGTCAGTCTGCGTAACAAGCTGGATTACCGTCGCTCATCTGCGTAACTCTGCACTTTCTACGTGGGACTTGCATCCCCAGGCTTTTTTGATTTAGACCGCCACCTCCGATCTACGTAACTCCACAGCTTCTCAGTCAAGTTCACATTTCGAAGGTAAGTGGGCTGTAGATCTGTTTTATTTAACTTGCCTGCCGGTGTCCGTCTTCGTGCCTCCGCACTTCCTACACGGAACTCGCATCCCCAGGCTAATTAGACTTTAGATATTTTTTACCTTGCTCGCAGCCCCCGATATGCGTACCTCCGTGCCTCC